>JARHVA010001128.1:2477500-3682500 GCA_037957365.1 Torreya grandis
CCTACATCAATATATAACACATTGCACCATTTATTCAAACACCACCATAACATGGGAGAACGACATGAAGGTTGATCCCTCCTTAGAGTATTGGTATGTAGGCAATGTTCAAAACATGGGGTGTTGAGGTCTCACCCAACTTCAGCAAATAACCTATTTTTCCCATTAATTTTATTTGGTCTTCACATGTCAAATAAACTAAGGTTTTGAAGGAAAATTAGACAAGTGATCGTAACTTCCCACAATAGATATAAACTCTACAGATGAAGCCATAAAGAGCCCAAAAACCATGATTTATATACTGTGAGTGGAAATGATCACCCTAGGTTGGAGAGGAGTATAACCCCTCTAGTTTCCTCTTCCTAATTCTATTTTTGAGGACTAGATCCAATTCTATGATCTTGATTCTAGTCACCAAACCTCTCTAACAACAAGTTTTAGATCCAGATTCCTCCTGGAGGCATAATTTCTAACAAAGTCTTTAATTCTCCATACACTTTTATATTTTTCATAATTTTATATAATATAATAATTCTAAATAGGTGAATTTTATCTTGTTTATATTATTCTCCTAATTTTTCATAGTAATGTTATCATCTAGGGTTTTCACATAAATCCAAATTTTGGTAAATCTTGTTTGAATGTTTCTAGACCCTAACCACAAATTTTTATAGGGTTTGTATCCTTATTTTTCCTATTTTAACTTGTTTTTTTGTATTTTTGTATTATATATATATATATATATATAATTTTATAACAATAGTTTTCTAGGTTTTAGTTTTATATTATATGGATAAGAAAGTATCTCTTCCTCTTCCTCTTAACTTCCAAGAGGGTGATAGCTACTTCCCTTATAACTAGGTCCATGATATCACTACTCCAAGAGGTGAGGCAACCCATATTATAGTAACAAATTAATCTAACCAAGCTATCCTTCCTCAATCCCCTCCATTTTCCACATATCCTCTTCAAGGTGTATTCCTACATGTTTTATATGAAGCAGCTAGGGTTTGCATTTGTGAGACTTTAAAGGATAAAACCATCAATATGGAAAATTTAATAATAGAGTTACAAAATCAAAATTATTATTTTCAGTGTGAAGATCACATTATTAGAAAATAAAATTACACATGCCAACACTCAAAAATATGCTAGTGTTAATCATGTATGTGCATCTTCATCTAGAAAAGTTGTGCCTAACAAAGTTTCACATCAAAACGATAAATTACAATAGAATACATATAAAAATTTTGAATAAAAAAGTATATAAATATATAATAATATTTCAAGTGATATTCTAAGGGTAATTATTCAAAATAAGTTGATCAAACTACCTCCCCTGAATCCTCTAAGGAGATCAAAATACTAGTATGCATATCATAGAATGCATGGGTAACACATAGATTATTGTTTGGAAATAAAAATTATAATACAAATAGTAATTGATAGTGGTTATCAAATAATTGATACATCATTCAAAAAAACCACAGTGGAATTAAAAAAATATATAAAAAAGTGGCAAAATTAGAATTGATACAAAAGTGGTTGCCTAAGGACAAATCAAAGCAAGATAAGATTCAAGAAAAATAATTAAATTAATAAAAGGTTAAAAATCCTAAGTTAAATAAAGTGAGAAAACAAAAGGAATAAGACAAAAAAGATCAATTACAAAGGGAATTATTTGGAAAGCAAAGGTTACAAAAGATACAACAAGCAAAAGTGAAGGTAATGTAAGAGAAGTTACAAAATCAAAGTCAAGATAAGCCAAAAATCATTCTTAAAAGAGGGTTTATAACAAAAGAAATTAAAAATAGTGAAATACATTAAAAAATATATAGTTTCAAATGTGGTTACATATGTGGCAATTCCAACCCTTTCCTCATATCAAAACCCTTTCACTATCACTGCTCACATAGATGACAATCAGTTTATAGATGTTAAGTTTAAGGAATATCAAGAAATCAATTTATGTTTTATGTCATTTATTATCTATATTGTAAATGAGCATCAACATTTGGATCAAATTCATGTATATACAACATGTATGGTATAAATTAAGTTAAAAGTTTATTTTACTTCAAAGGAGTGTTATCCTAATTTTCATGTTATTTCAAATTCAAGTGCCTACAATGTTGTCCCTAGAGGATCATGGTTAAAATAAACAGGAGTAATTATTGATATTAATAAAGGTTTCATATAATTTGATCATGAAGGCAAGGTCACATCCTTTTCTAAATAAGGGACATATTTAGATCCAAAACAATAGAAATTAAGGATACTTTCAACTAGAATACAAATAAATACAAGTAGTGTTATAATAGTAGAGGTACATGATAGTATATATTTCAAAAGAAAAATCAAAAAGTAAATACCATAGTGGAGGGAAGTTTATTATTCATATTCAAATAAAAATGAATATAATAGTGGCATTTCATAAGTTTAAAATCCAAATGATGATGATTATAACAATTCAAATTGGTATGATCCTGATGATATTGATTATGTAGAATATGAATATAGCAATGCCATAAATTATACATAGTTACATGATGCTCTTCATCCACAAGGTATCACCATCCCTTTGTTTAATGTAGAATATATTTATGGTAATACTCTTAAGGGAGTAATTAGTTAGTATATTTCTTCCCGTGTACATACTCCTTTTGTTATTTCAAATAGATGAAAATAGTAAAATATTACATAAAATAACAAAAAATAATGACCTATGCATGCTTATATGTACTTTGTCATAAATCAATTCAGTTGTGCATAAAAAATTTATATATGTTTTAGCTAAATTATATCATACATGATTCACCAATGTATATGAGTGACTATAGATTACACATGACATCATTCCCATAACCAATTATAAGGCTTTTATTATTACACACTCAAAAAAATTAGTTAGACTTGAGCATTATGGAGGATACAAGCACATTGATCTAGTGTCCCTCACCCTGCTCTTGTCTTAGTGAGCTCAAACTATCACTAATTAGTTCCAAATTTCACACAGGCTTCCTACAACATGTACATTCATCAGCTAGCTCACTGGGGGCATGGTAAACATAGGTTTTATCCTTATTTTCCCACCTTATCTTACTCACATGCTTAGTAACTTACACTTTATTCATCTTATGATATTTCTCATTAAATAACATATATATATATATATATATATATATATATATATATATTATATTATCTTAGTTATTGAATATTTCTTAGTTTAAAACTTAGATCTTATTAATCATAATACGTAATCATGCATTCTTTTTATATTATTTTTCCTAGCTTCATATCTTGTATGCACTTCGCTTTTTTATTTGAGGACACTTAAATATGTCATTTCCAAGTGGATTTAATACTTTATAGCTCTGATCATATGTGTATGAGCAAAATTTAACATGTCCTTGTGTGTGTCTTCTATCCATGTACGCGGACATTTTAAGATGTCTTTCTATGTGGATCTACGCCTCCACTATTTCCTTGTATACACCTAGGGAATTTGAGCATGCCTTTTTATATGTCTTCTATTTGAGTTAGTGACGTTTTAATATGTCCCTTTTTTATGTCCCCTTGGCCTTATATTATGTGTTTTGTATGTTTTGCATGTGTTATTCTATTATGTGTCATGGCCATGACACATTACTTTCCTCTTTGCTTAGATTTGGATTCCATGATGGACATCATGCACTTACCAAATTATAGTTCCATTATGTATATCATGTATTTCTCTTTAATTGCTTCTCTTTAGTGTTATATACTTAGTTGCTTAGTTATTTACATGATTCATTTTCACATTTATCTAGACATACTTCTTGTGAATTTTTGTTTTCACATGCATATTACATTATCATTATGCTTAGGTTTCATACACAATGATGCCATGTTTTTATATGATGTCATTTTTATTCATATTTACAATTTTACATCATAATAACCTATTGCATAACCTTTAATTTTTAGTTAAGTTCTTACTCAGGCTCAACAACTCACCTCAAAGGAGAGGAAATTCATAAAGGCTTGTCTAGAGACCAAGATTCTCAAATTAGTATATAGACATGGTCTAACATTGATTACATATTTCACATAATTTTAGGCTTAGGAAACACATAGAAAGTCAATTTGAATAGGATCACCACATTGGATAGGAGAACACTACTATAGTGTCCTTCCCATCATTATTGTCTAAATGCCAAAAAATAGATATTTCTAGAATTTATCAGAGCTATAGTTTATTCAAAATAATATTCAATAGTTTTAAAGTTTAAGTTTCCATAATTAGTCATAATTACACACTTTTATCTTATATTTACTATATTTGGGGCATGTGTATGGCACACTATTTCTTGATTACCAATTATTTAATAATTTCATATATGGAATTATAATTCATGTCATTTTCCATGTTGTATACACCAAACTTAGATTATACTTAGTTTTTTCACCAATTTTTACACTAGTTTTATGCTAGTTTTACACTAAAATTGAACCTCATTATATTTACAGTGAATGATTTGCTATTTTCACCAATATCTACACCATTTTTTGCACTATATATATATATATATATAAAGATTCATACATGGATTCCAAGCTACTCCACTACTCTTGGATGACAATGATGGAGTCAAATATACTTTGATTTCTTGAGCACACCCACTTACATATGAGGACTAGGGCATGCACATTCCAATCCAAGTTATTTAATGTTAATACAAGTACATAATCTACTAAAGTCACTAGTTTTTAGTCCAAAAAATCATAATGGTTTGCATACCCAATCAGATGTATTCATTCTTTGTCACTCTCTAGTTTCTTATATTTCACTTTTGATCACTCATCTTAAAGACTAATATTACATATGTTTCACTATAGGTTTCTACATGGAGCATAGTTCAACATCATGGCATACATTTAGGACTCCTTCCCACATATAATTTTAGGTACACACTATTTTTCCTTTTACTCTATTACTTATGATTTACCACATTATTAAAATAAAAGGGGGAAAATGTAGACATGTAAAATTAACATTTAAGCTAAAACCATGCACTTGTGACCATTATTTTACACACTTGGCTCTAGACCCATCTTAGGGCCCATTTTGATCACTTTTGACCACCTTACACACTCCTAAGCTAATATGTTATCCCTTAATGAACTTGGCCATATCCTAGTCAACTTTAGACATATTTTAGGCCTTGCCTAACACTCATCATGAAAAAATCATAATTGGATAAGAGTGACCTAGGGTAAAGGATAACACCCCTCTAGTGTCCTTCCCCCCTCTTGTCTTCCCACCAAATAATGACTAATTTACCAAATTCAAAGCCATAATAAGGTTGGCCCATGTCCTTAAGAATCCCCATTCAAAGTATTTCCAATGATATGACTATATAAGCACTTTTCAAACCATTTACCACACAAATATTTCACACCAAAAAGCACCAGAATACACTTGAACATTGAGAGTAGAATAGCCATTTTCCCTAATTATGATTGCATATAGCCCTATTAGCCCATAGTTAAAGCTTGATTACATGTCATAGGTCACAATTCATGGTTAAAGCATCTAATAATATCAGTATTGCATCATTATCTATCACATTATACTAATTATTCATAGACCACCATAGCATGGGATAATTACATGAAGTTTGATCCCTCCTTGGAGTATTGATATGTAAGTAGCACTCAACACATGGGGTTTTTAGGTCTCACCCAAATTTAGCCACTAACCCCTTTTTCCCATTGATTTGCATTGGTCTTCACATGTCAAGGAAACTAGGGTTTTTGAAGGAAAATTAGTCACACATTGGTCTTTGCAAGTGATCACAAGTTATCTCACTAGATATAAGCTCTACAAATGAAGATACAAATAACCTAAAAACCTTGATTTTTGAATTATAATTAGACAATAGCACCCTAGGTTAGCTAGTAGTGTCACCCCTCTAGTGCCCTCTTTCTAGCACTATTATCCAAGCCCAGATCTAGTTCTAGGATCTTGATTTCACTAACCAGACCTCTCTACATAATAAGTTTTACATCCAGATTCCTCCCAAAGGAAAATTTTCTAGCCAATCCTTTATTTCTCCATAATTTTTTCTATTTTTAGTAAGTTTCTAGAATACAATATTTCCAAATCAATGAATGTTATCTTTTTTATATTATTTTCTTGATTTTACATAGTAGTGTTGTCATCTATGGTTTTCACATAAATTCCAAAAAATTTAAAACACTACGGTCATCATCCTCCAAATATACTAATGAAATATCACAAATTAAATTTAAAAATATAATGTAGGATATGAAACAAGACATTATCAATTATATGGCCACACAACTATACATAATACATACATGAATAAAATAAGAAGAAAGATAAATAGCTATAGCATTTTATTATCATGATTGTCAAAGGATGAAAGAGGGATATTAGTTTAAAACTATTTAAGTAAAGGTATCCATTATAATATAGGAGAGTAGCTAAAAAATTGAGCTTCATTAACTTGCAAGTGAATGATATCAATTCTTCTATGTGTCAATATGGAGACCATGGTTACACAAATCACATAACCCAAGTATGCCACTTACTTATTTTTTTTTTATCCCAAATTTCCATATGTTCCTCATAATAATTCATATTAAATAAATCATTTGAAGCTAATGCCTCTCCAAAATCATTAGGCCTCCCAAAAATTATAATTTATCACAATAAAATCTTAAATATATAGCCAATTTTCTAAAATTCTAAAATAAAAATTGGTCATAATAAAACCCACAAACTCAATCCAATTAGTAGAAGCTCCAAAATAAAATATAAATCCATGACCAAAATTCTAATCTCATGCCAACTGGTAAAAAATACCAAACCAAGTGTGGCATCCACCAAAAAAATTAATCACAACAATCCTCCAACCCATGGAAACAATAATGGAGTGTAAATCCACATTGGCATAATCAAAACATTATCATTCTATAGAAACCAAAGTAACCAAATCTAATGTAAAGTATCCAAGAACAAAAAATTTCTTGACTACAACAACCTTCCCAATTTGCACCTAATCCGAATAATAAACTGGTTCAACATTATGTAATAATGTCATGGTGAAATATCACACATATACAATGGAATTGAATGATGTTTAACCTCACTCAAGGAAGGTCATCCATAATTCAACTACTCTTATAAAAATGAAACCCTCTAAGGAGGATTCAAAAAACACAAATAACCTATCCCTAGTATACAATAAAGAATCCAACCCTAATCCAAACCCATTAAATAGTCTAATTATACCAACTAATCCTCCATTTCCTAAAATTCCCTACTCCTTTAAGAAATGAACTTGAGATAGAATTTAATTTTTTAAGGAAAATTAAAAAAAATTATGTTTTTATACCATAATTCCAAGTAATTAAGGATGTGACCATATAAACCAAGGATATTTGAGAGATTTGTTTAAATAAACTAGGCTAAAAATATAAAAATCCATAAATTGTCCACATTATTAGATAGTTGGTTGATCTTATGTTTTGGAAAAATGTTACTATTAAATAATCTAACCTCATAAGTCCAATAGTAGATGTGCATATATCAGAGATCCTCATACAAAACAACATAATCGACATAAGAACTACTATCATTTTTATCACTAAGGAGACCATGAAATAATTTAAACCATAAGGTCTCTACCAAACCCAAAATATTATTCAAATGGTGGATAGATCTACTATTCAACTTGAAGCATTGATTAAATACCATGTCATATCTATTGATTATCTGGATTACCAATTGGATTTATGGTCCTATATCCAAAATATAACTTAGAAGGATATCCCCTCATCCTAGTAAGACCTTGGTTTGCCATAAAAAATTCTTATATCAATTTTAGGGGTATGAAAATGGTCATATCCAATGGTAATTATACCAATAAATTGAAACTAAACCATGCTACCCAACCATTTCTAGAAACATAACAACTACTCTTGTTAGAAACAAAATAGATTGACCATGAACTTATCCAACATATCCTTACCATTAAGTAGAGTTTATCCTTAAAGGATATAGATGAGGACACAATAATTTTAAACTTTGTGCAAAAATTTTATGATCAAGATGAAATTATAAATAATGTTGTTTCATAAAATGACTACCTTATAAAATATATTTTTCCTTATGAATTAAAAAAACCCACCAATGACATTTTTATGTTTCACCAATTCTTACAACATAAGTTTAGCCTGCAAAATTATCTATGTGTTATTGAATCCATGACCTCACTCTCTTACATAATTGAGATTTCACAAAGCCAATAACTCAATATAACTAATCAACTAACACCTCAACAACAAAATGAACTTTTTTCCATGATTTAAAGGCACAAAACTACCTTTACATGGGACTATCATGATATGAAATGTATACATCCAAATTTATGCATGTACTATATCTATATTAAAAAACAAATTCAATCCCATCCATCAATATCAAAGATAGATGAATATTGTTGTTCATGAAATTGTTAAAATAGAACCATAAAATATCCTTAACACATGATTCATCTACCCCATATCTAATATAAAATTGTTTTCTCCACTTGTCATTGTACCTAAGAAAGGTGTAAAATGGTGTATCTATTTATTATAGAGAGCTTAATAATGTCATTAGGGAAGATCACTTTCTTCTACCCTTCATTGACTAAGTCTTAGATACCCTCTCTATAAAATTGTACTTTTCCTTCCTTAATGTATTTAGTGGGTATACTCACATCAAAATGGTACCATAATACCAAGACAAAACCTCCTTCACATGTCCTTCAGGTCATATGCATATCATGTAATCTCCTTCAGATATGTAATATTATAGCTACCTTTAATATGGTTGTTCTAAGCATATTTTATAATATTTCTCATGACTGTGTATAAATTTACATGGATGATTTTATATTCTATGGGGATTCCTATGAATAAACCATCAACAATCTATAAAAAAATCTTTAGCATTGCCAAGATAATAACATCTTGCCAATCCATGAGAAATGTTATATGTTAATGACATATGGTATTGTACTATGACATTATATATCACCTATAATAATAAAATTAGATCTATCTATTATATAAGTTATTAAAAACTTTCCCATGCCATAAAAAAAAGAAAATTAGGATATTTCTAGGGCATATTGGTTATTATATATGTTTTATTAAATATTTCAGTAAAATTAATATTTATTTGTTTTATTAACTAAAGGTGTTAATTTTAAGTAGACTAATGAATGTCAATAAAATTTCTAGAATCTCAAAGATATTATAGTATTAACACATGAGCTAAGAGGACTATATTATAAGATACCCTTCCATATTCATACATATGCATATAATAAAACACTTTGGTTTATTCTTGGACAAAAATATGGCCAGTTGAACTATTATATCTATTTTATTAGTAAAAATCTATTAGGCATGGAGTTCAAATACACTATAACATAAAAATAATTTCTTTCCAGAATATATGCTATCAATAATTTTCATAATTATATAATTGGCTATTCTATTTTCATTATTATGAATTATTCAGCAATTAAATATTCAATGAATAAATTGTAAATAGATGCTCCAATTATTTGATGGTTATTAATTCTCCAAGAGTTTGACATTACCATTGTAGATAAACCTATAAAGGATAATGTAGTTGCATATTTCCTCTCCAACCAAACATCTGATGAGAAGACTCTATAGGTTGATGATGTTTTTCAAGATGAATCTATTTTTATCTCAATAACAACACCTTAGATTTCAAATATTTATAATTATTTAGTTGCAATAAAACTTCAAGATAACCTTTTTCCAAAGGAAATATGCAACCTGGGCAACCATCTCAATCACTTTTCCCTAGATGAATTATTTGACATCCTTCATGTTTTTCATGATGACCCCTATGAAGGGCATTTGACATCATAAGTGACTACCACCAAAATCCTTACACCAGGATATTACTAGCCTATTTTGTATATAGATACTAGGGAATGCATCAAATTATGTGATAAATGTCAACATATGGGGAAACCCACATGAAATTAAAACACTTTGACAATTAAGGGATAGAATTGTTTGGGTCTATTGACCCTCCTTTTAGTTAGGAAGAGTACATATTTATTTACATAGACTATCTTATAAAATGGGTTGAGATGAGGGTATTCACACATGCAAGAGATGAAAAGGTTAATGAATTTATGTACAATGAAATTTTCACACAATATGAAGGTCCATGAGAAATTATCACCAATCAAGAACCAATATTCACATCAGATCTCATAGCAATAATTGTGCATGACAATGATAAACGTCATAAAAAATCAACTCCATATCATCCATACTAAAATATCCAAGTGGAGGTTACAAACAAGGAAATGGAGAATATATTGAATAAGACAAGAGACTTAAACCACTGAGATTGAGCAACCAACCTCACTATCTTAGCATAAAAAACCATATGGAATACCACTACATAGTTGTTGGTAAGATTATCTATTAGTGAAAGGGTAAAAATACATAAACTATAGAGTTGGTTCCTTTACTACAATAACATGACACTTCTCTAGGATGACATAATAGAATATTCTACTAAATGGTTATTTTAGTAAGAAAGAATGCTTTGTGGAAACAAAGGACACTTGATTAGAGAAAGGGCATGTCTCACATAGGAATGACCATTGAGTTGTTTTGTATTGAGTTGGTTTGTATACTACATCACTGTAATAGATTAGTTATAACATACAATAGAAAGGATATAGAGAAGAGTTTACAGAGTAGATTAACCTATGTAATTTCATAAGATGTTGTAATTTAAAGAGATATCTAAACATTATCTTTGTCTATTAATATATATACATATAAATAAAGAGGAGTTAGAGTAAGAATTATTATGTATTGTGTACTATGTGAATTACTATGAATATAGGCACTAATTCTTTTCAAAGTGAATTTTAATTATTCTAACCAATACTAACCCTTATGTTACATTAGTCTAACTAAATTTAACTTATATCAACATAAACTATTTGTAGCAAACAACTTCAGAATTTATGTCAACATTTGGTGGCATCGCATGGAATTTAGTTGACTAATGTCTAAGGGAGATGTATCCTTTAATAAAATTCATGTAATATGCAATGAACACACACACTAGAGATAGACATGTGAGTTAAATAATCAAATAACACATATGAATGACACAATATATAGATTGGTAAACCTCTAATGGAGGTAAAAAACCCATAGTTGATATTCATTAATGAGAAACACCACACCTTAGTATAAATCCTCTTCCTCTCACTCCTCTAATAAACCTTCAAAAAAATATTTTTTATTTATTACGATGTTTTATTATAATGTTTTAAAATGAGAATAAGTATAAATAAGAAGGAAACACGTGGCCATTAGGAAGTGATATTGTCATGTACACTCCCCCTAAGTTGAAACATTGAGAGGCCCAACATCACACAAAAATGAGAAAACTTGGTAGCACCAAGTGGTTTTATGAATATATCTACTACATGTTCATATGTAGGATAAAACTTCTACTCAGTATCATAATTAAATACTTTCTCTCAGATAAAATTCACATGAACTTCAATATAATTAGTTCATTACTGATATAATATTTTTTTTCAAAGCTATACAACTTTGGATATCACATATAAGGGTGGTACTATGAGAAACATCCAAATGGACTTATTTTAACAACCTTCACATCCACATGGTTTCTTTAGTATCTTTTATAACACTTTTGTATTTTTATCTAGTATAAGAGATAGAAACCGTGGGTTGTTTTTTGTTACAAGTGATAACACTTGTGCCAAACTTAAACACATATCCATAAGTATATTTGTGATATATATTATCACTAACATGGTTAGCATGATAATAACCAAATACAAAAAGACTAAATATGACATATGTTTAGCTATATTAAAACATATTTTAAACAATCAAGACATATTTTTATTCAAACTAGTTCACTACTTTGATTATTAAGTTAGTTACACAAATAGATCATTTTATGTAATTCATTATTAAACATCTCCAATATTGACAAGATGAATGTCCCTAACTATCATGTGATGCTCATATAATAATTTCACTAATAATTTGATACTAATTTTATCTAAACATTAAATATCTTATTAGAAGTAGCTCATTTTTATAATTTGAGTCTTAAAATACTTTGCAAGCATAATATGTTATTTTTTTCATTTTCCAATGATCTAGAAATGAATATAATAGAAGATTGGGGTTTGTGACCTCTTATACATCAAATATGGAGATATTTAGCATGATGTGTATTCATCCAATCAAATAAATATGAGACTAAAACAAACACATTTAGACATTTATGAACATAATGCTTAGTAAAGTAAGTGATGAGGAGCCAATTAATAATAAAAACTCCATTTACACTTTTCATTTATTATTATCAAATGAAGCATATATACATGTTAACTTTAAATTTACCCACTTATCAAATTAAATCATATTTAACAATTAAAACATAAAATATCCTTTTTTACTGAGCATGATCTTCTTACCAAATTCAATTACTAAATATGATCATCTTGTCAAATGAAACATGATGATATGTATATAATGTATTTAAATTCTAACTCATATAAATTGAAAACAATCATATATGTAATCATTTTGAAAACAATATAATGACTATATATCTTCTTCACTTTCTTATCTAAGACCAATATATCTATTACAATATAATTGTAATTAACATTTTTCAAGAATCAAACTAAATAGTATTACTGAAAAATACCATTGTACTTGAGACATTATCAATTTAGTTAGTATATTTTAAGGTAATAACATACAAATAAACATTAATAGATACAACTTACAATGTTCTTATAATATCACTATGAATAAATGCTTAAATTATGACAAGAGATAGAAGGAATACAAACAACAATATTATAAGAATACATCATTTAAACTTCTAAAAATAACATTTCCTAATATTTCATGTTCTAATTAAGATTCATTTATACTATGTGATTAAAGACAACAAAAAACATGTATAAACCTTTATATTAAATTCCTTTAGTAATCATAGAACTAGATTGATTCTTAATATACCATTTATCCTTAATAAAATTTACTGTGAAATTTTCATGTGTAAGTTGAGATCACGATAACAAAGTTTTCTTAAGTTTATGAACATAGAACACATCATTTATAATAACATTTAAAATTTTGCCTTTTCCTTGCCAAAAAAAAGAATTATCTTCTAAATAAATATTTTTCAAATATATTAATATTGTTAGATAAAATATTTCATAAGAAGTGATCCATCATTATCTAAACAACATTCATTTACATTCGAAGTAAACAAGTAGCCTACAAAGCAATAATGTCATTATTATGATCTTGATTATTGTCTTGATTCTAGTTTTGATTTTTCTATTAATTCTAAATAGAGTATTTCTTCCCTTTTTTATTTTTAGAATTCTTATTTTTATAACAGTCTTCCCTTCTATGTCTAAATTTACCATATAAATTATAATTCTCGTTAAACATGGGTTTATGATTTTTATTGCCAAATTTATTGTTCCCATTTTTACCATTTGTAGAAATAGGTTTAGATTTATGGTTTATATTTTTTTCATAAACAATTTTTAAATCAAGAAGCTCCTAAGTGGCATTATATTTAGAATCAAAATTTAACATCACTTTCTATTCTTGGATTAGGAGAGTAAATAGAGTAGTGAGGTCAAGGATATCTTGTTCTGTTTGGTATTTTGAATTAAAAATGGAAATGAAATTACAAAAAAAAACACGAGTATTTAAAATAATAATAAAATACAAAATCTTATCTCAAATAAAATTACAGTGATAACCATCTAACTTAGATTTAATGTTTTTAATTTTAGTAAGAAAATTAACAATGGTTTCATCACCTTTCATAGGGGTAGTTAGCAATTCAAGAATCAGTTTATTTATCTTAGAGAGACAAGTTCCCTCATGCATAGACTAAAGGAGTTTATATAAATTACTAGGATACTATTGATTACTAAGATTGAGTATTAAATCATCCTTAACACTCCAAAAATTTATCGATGTGGCTTCTTAATATTTCTATTGAAATATATTTGAAAGCTCAATTGGAACATGTCATATTAACAAGGGTTTTTCCATCCCAAAAACTATGTTCCATAGATTTTAGGCCAAAATTCTAATTTAATGTGAATTTTACATATATTACAGCTAGACCCATTGGGCATTTGAGATTTATCAAGCATGAAGTTATGAGAAGACATAACTTCCCTTTAAAATAGACACTATAACACTAAAAAAGCTTTAAAATGATCTTTTAATATGAATTTATACTTTATTTTTTAATTAAAACAAATATTATAGGGTTTAAAAAATAATATACACTTATTTTATTTTAAAACAATTCACAAAATACAAATAAAATTAACACAAATGACAGTTGCAATCACAAAATATTAAAAGTATTACAAAATAACTTAAACAATAAAAAAATGAATAATGAAGGTTTAAATCAGAAAATGGACCATGTGAATGTGTTTGGAATTCCCAAAAACATATAAATCATCTGGTTACATGACCATGGTCAACAAGGAATAGTCTAGATCAAGTGTCATAAAATGTCAACAACAACTAGCCTTTTGAATGCGAGATAGTTGGAATGTAAATCGAAAAATATTTTATAATTAATAATTTTTAAAAATTAAATTTTAATAAATTAAATAATTTTTTTATTGTGTTTTGAAAACTAGACGTCTTCTTTATAGGTTTTTAGCAAAAAGATAACTACCAACTCGTCTAATAAATTACTTAAGATTTTACATGCACTAATTTTTTTTAAATATTTTTCAACTAATTTTTAAAATTATATATATATATATATATATATATATATATATATATATATGGTGCATGTAAATTACATAATAAAAAAAAATCATAAATTACTTTTGGGCGAAAAGACAAAGGTGGGGGGCCACTAATATTTGAAATAAATTAATTATTTAAAAAAATACTAATTTTTGAAAGAAAATAATCATTTAGAAAAAAATTAAGTATTTTATAGGCATTATACTCACCTGTATTTGATCATGACATAGGTATGGAACCCATGGGAGACCTTGAACATGCACAAAAGCACACACAAGCCACCAAACATCCTAAAATTTTGCCAAGCTTCCTTAAATTTCCTATTGATGCCAACCAAAGCTTTAAAATTGAATTTTGTCAACTAAAAACTACTTTTTGAATTCACCAAGAAGTACAAGGTCACCATAAGGAAGAAATAAAAATTCAAATTTTATATTAATCCTCATCAGGCTCTTTAAGTGTTTTTGGGGGTTACAATCACCTGATCTAACCCCTCAGACTAGTGAAAACATCAAAAATATTTCAAAAAATAAATTAATTTATGTTTTATTCTTTCCTTGGCCTAAACGGGCCATATAATGACACTCATGTAATATTTATTATCATAGAAAAAAATCCCAAGCTTCAACATGTTATTCAAAGGATGTTTGAAGTCATAAAATGAAATTTTTGAAGACTAAACCAGAGATCCAAGCATCAAAAGATTAAAAAATAATTCATTCACCTCCAAAGGCTATACACCACTTCCTTAGATTATTTTTTTATTTTGCTTGAATTTAATCTTTGCACAAGAGTCTAGATCCTTACAGATTATCTTTCCAAATAATTACACACCTCAAAGCTTTGATGCCATGATAAAAATTCATGTAATATGCAATGAACACACACACACATAGGAGATCTATATGTGAATTGAATAAGTAGAGAACACAAATCAATGATGCATGATATAGGTGGGAAAAACTCTAATAGAGGTAAAAAAAAACCCATGGTTGATATTCATTAATGAGAAACACCACAACCCAATACAAATTCACTTCCTCTCACTCCTCTGATAAATTTCACAAAACTCTATGTACAATATTTTCCACATGTAAATATACAAATAATATTTTTCACACAAAGTATTGTTTATGATAAATTTTCACGAGCCAATAAGTGATAATTACCAAAGGTAAAATTTCTTTATGTAATGATGTGTGGAGTTACAAGGTTGTAACCAACATGTCCAACATCTTTTTGAGGAACCCCAATGGTAAAATATATTTTATTTAATAACATATTAAATCTATTTATTTTATTTATTGACCATTGTGATAATGTTAAGGGTAAATATCACCACTTAAGCATTACTTATTCCAAAACCCTTTGGAATTATAGAATCATGTGTTAACATAAATGAAAGAGTGGTAGGAAGAAAAAATCACATAGAATTTAAAAAGATAGTTGAAACATTACTATAAATAAAAGCATTATTATTTAGACCACATGAAGAAGAATTTTGGTTCATATATACATAATTTTTATGGCCTTCGATACTATGGAAAACTAATCATATATAATTTTGATGCATTCAAATTAAAATACTTATTTAGTGGACTAAAAAAAATCTTGAGACTCTCTAACAACTTGATACACCCATAGCTCAAGCTATTGATTATTTGTTTGAGACTACCATCAATTCATTCATCATAGTTTGAGCTATACAAGGTCAAATGAGATTCAACACTAAGATAGCAAGATTTTTTAAATGGGAAAGGCAATGTTGCTTTAACAAAGCACCACTCCTCATATGCAAGTTGTTTGTGGATATAGGGCTAGTGAAAGAAGGTAAATAGTTCCTTTAGGGTACAAACACCTAAGGGATAGCATGTAGAAATAAGGGGGATCCTCAAAATATATGAATACTCAAAATATATAGTCTAAACATATGGGGGGGTTAAATAAGATGTAGAGAATAAAAAAGTAAATATCAAGTGAAATTAAGTTAATTAAGGGAGAAGGAGATATTAGTAAGAGGATAAATTAAAGATAATTAAGAGAAAATGGTAATGAAGAGATGAGGAATCAAAATAAGGATGACAAAATTTTGTTTATAAATTAATAAATAAATATATAATAATGAAAAGGTAAAAATAATGTCATGTAGAATTAATATAGAATATAAAATTGATCTGACCTCTACTAGTGGAAACCCTAACATTGAAAATATTAATATTATCCCTTTACCACAAATGGATGAGTTAGCACTCACACTGGTAAAAGGCATAAATGAAGATAATGAGATAAATATAATAGAATAATTTTTATGTACCACACTAAATAAATTCATGAACTGCTTGCTATAAGGATTATGATATTTAGCTACACTGTTGGGAACACCTAAACTATTCAAAAGCTTGGATGCAGAATACCAATCGGTCATGAGTAGTTTGTCCCATTATAGATGAGGCCTAGATAATATTAGAATAATAAATGAGGATAATATAATTAAGATAGGGGATGTTAGTTACACATTAGAACCAAGAAAGAAAAATTTATCAATAAAAGGAGGTTTGATAGTAAGTATTAAAGAGGAAAGTTTCACAGATAATGTAGAAGAATAAATAGACATGGAAAGAGATGTTAACCTTCAAAATAAATGTGATTCAAAGATAAGTGTTAGTAGTCATACTAGAGGAATAAAACATAGAGATAAAGAGGAAGATAACTTAATATAAAGATTATTAGTTAATGAAAACATTGGTGAAGTACAATTAGAGATATAATATGTTTAAGAATATATTCAAAGTGATGAGACCCCTCAAACCCCAACCATAAGAGGCCTCAAGACAAAATGAACCCTTTAAACTTATCACCATCCCTTGTGCTGATTCATAATAGACACATACATCCATCCCTTAGAAAAATAGATATATTTATTGTATAATAAGAAGCAAATAGATACTAAAATCATAAGGAAGAGATTAAGAAAAGAAAAGAATTTATATATAACTAGGTGGAAGTGATAGGTATAAGATAATTCCAAGAACAATTTAAAATAGATAAAGGTCATAACCAATATTTGGTTAGATAACAAAAATATATACAACATTAGAATTTCATATTATTGCATGATCAATTACATTTGGAAATGAGTTAACATCGATAGCAATCCTAAAATTGGTATTCCTAAACAACCTAAGAACACTAAAATAACAAAATTTACCACTATTTGGAAAAGATACAAAGTATGTGTAAAAATATTTGTTTGTGTTAAACTCATATTGGAGGATTCACAATATTATTGGTGAAAGGGTGGTGTTATTTGATTTCATTAGAATATTAAGGGATTATGTACTTAAATGGTACATGAAGAATTACTCTGGGCATGCCACTGCATGGATTGATGTCCAGAAATATTTTAAGGTCAACTTTCACTATTTGGATGTGATATTAGAAATCATCATAAAATTGAGAGAGATAATATAAAAGGAGAAGGAAACTATAAAAGATTATGACCAACATTTTAAATCCATAGTGAAAAAATTATAAGAACCTCTAAATGAAAAATAGAGAATAAAATGGTTTATATATAGATTAATCCCATGCCCTAAAAAAAAATATGGATGGGAAATTTTTTAATGTAAATGGCATCATGGTTAGAAACTCAGTCATGGAGATGAGATACAGATACCTCATTAAAAGGCAATGTCAAAACATTATAGTTGGAGTTGGAAAAAATAAGATTAAAATAATAAATACAAATGAATGGGGATGAGTATGGAACACCACATAATAAGCATATTCCACCATAGTCAAGAATTTGGTGCACAACTTATTGTGATAAAGGACATTCTAGGATAAAATTCCCCCATAGTGATATGGAAAATAAAGAAATAACAATAAGATCATCATAACTATAGATAAGTATGACTCCACTAATTCAACAAGATATATATGGTGAGAGGGATTATTTCATAGTCTATCACATATATGATCAACATCCACAAAACTAACACCCCATGTTAGAAGTGGCATCACCTATAAATCAATTAATTTACTACACTAATTATGGATCATTTAATCACTATAATCAAAACTTTCCTATTATAGATGCACTCGTAAATGTACATGATACTAATTGAAGAAGATCATTGATAGTAAAACAAATGCCACTAATGAAACTACCCCTAAATAATTCTAGTATATCTCACCCTAGTCAAAATTATCTAACACCCCATATAAATTAAAAAAATTAATCATAAAATACCCAACCATAATAGTAAAATAATAATCAAGGAGGGTATAGATGAGGTAACCAGGGTAGTTATAGACAAAGACACCATAGAAGTGTAATTATCAAAGGGGAAGAGGATAACATTAGAATTATAACCAAGATTATAATCAGAAGAGACCCCCATCAATGTGCTAAAAATATGGAAAGGTTGGCCATATCGAGAGAAATTACAATGAATAACCACATATATAATTTGGATTATGCCATGAGAGAGGAATGCATGACTCGTTATCATGTACTAAAGTGGCACAATTATAATGGTGGAACAAAAAATTAAGATTTGGCAAGATCTCCCTCAAGAAAGGGTCTAAAAACTTAATAAAAATGGAAAAAGGATATGATATCAAATGGTGGTACAATGAAGTTCATCAGGGGAAATAATAAGAGAAAAGAGTAGAATAATAAGGAAGTTCATCCCATAGATTAACCATGTTAGAATAAATTATACAATGTCAAGATACCATAAAAGAAAAAAAAGAGAGGCTATATATGAAGGCTCTCCATATTATGAATAATGATTCACAACTGAGAGTAATGATAACCACTATAAGTGGGATGAGGATTTTTAAATAAAATGAAGCGGTCAATCATTCTAAAACCAAATCAAACATAGGTATAGAAAGATAAAAATATAATATATAAGAACATTAACAAATTGTAGATAAAATACATAAGATAATAATATAAAAATAGGATAAATATAATCTCAAGCTAACATACTTTGATAAAGATGAGGTCAGGATATAAAAATAATGATGAAACTAATTAAGAAATAAGACATATTAACCAAACTCACTTAATTTTATAAGTATTGGAACAAGCAATAGAGAGAACATCAAATGTAGAGAGTGGAGAAAAATGAAAATAAAAATACAAAGAATATATTTAGGACAAACTAAAAATGGAAAAATACTACCTTTCTACTACTTTTCAAAATTCATGGTTAGGAAATAAAGAAAACAGTCTTATACCTTAACATAGATATAAATGTGTTATTACAGACAACATGGGAGCTATTGGGGAAATATCATTTACACACAATAATATATGAAATTTCCATGGATGACGACACTCCACACTCACTAATTGGGTCTTTATATAATTTTGAAGTTTATTTTATGGGTATAAATAAGAAGGTATATTTTTAGGTAATTGATATGTAATAGACTAGATACACTACATTGTTGAACCTGGAATATTTCATGGATTGTAATGGGCCATCAGATTCTTAAGAGGAATAAATCACATTTGAAATAAAAGGATTATTATTTTATTTTCCAATATAGGTGGAAATGGCAATGCCATGGTCATAATAATTATGGCTAGAAGATGAGGATAGTTAATTTGATGACCTCTCTACTATGTAATAAGTATACTGTATGGATATGCTCTTTAATGGTTTAAATCAAATTAGGTATGAAATTGTATAGATTTTATGGTAATTCATGGGTAGGCCTTAGAACATTCAAAAGGCATCCACCTCTACCAATCCAAGTAGTATTATCCACCATTGGTAGATCATGAGGGGTAACAAATGGATTGATGAAGGAAGCTACAGTTGTATGTGAGCTACTAGTTGAGTGGATTTGTCCAGTTTTTAGTTTTCCTTTGTTTTATCTTGGTTTTTTTATGTTTAATGAGATTTAATAACTCAAATTTATCCCCAAGAGACTTTGATCTATTAGGTATCCATCTATTTTCTAATTTATATTTTGGAATACCTGAGTATGGGAAATGCTCCTAAGTGTTTAAGTTTTGTTTTTTTTTTAATTTTTTTATTTTTTAATGTATTAGTATCCCTCCTAGCACAAAAAATTTTGATGTGTAATTTGGAATGGCTTTCCAATGTTAGAAATCATGGTGGTGAATCCCGTTAAGCTTCTCTTAAAAGGAGTCCCATGAGGTGGGTCTACCCAAGATCTATATCTATCGAGTCATGACACACTGATCTTTGATTATTTTTATATTATGGATGGTTCTAATTCAAGGGGAAAATTGACTTTAAATATAAAGATTAATTTGAATTTTTTTTATCATTAAATAAATTAGATAGTAGTTACAACTTCATGTTTTCTCAATTGGGTTTTAATTAGATATTGAAAATAATGAAAAATGTGCATACATTTGCCCAAATGCAAAGTTAGGATTTTAGATAAGAAATAATTAAATTTTAAATTTATTTTTTCATTCCCATGCATTTATTAATTAAACAAAGTAACAACAAATATCCAATTAAACTAGAAATAAATTGAGATAGATGATTATAAATAGATTGGTATCGAATAAAACCTCAGTTTAATAGATTTGATTTAAAAAATGTAAAAATAAAATGGGGAAAGAGATAAATTATAAAATAATGAGGAGGAGCCATATTTATTTACCATGTGAACACATAAATTAGTCCTTATTTTGATTTTCATATGCACAATTGCACACAAAATTGATGCAAGCTTCAAAGGGAAATAAACAATGAAGAAAAATCCACAACCACCATTCTGAATGTATAGGTTGAAAGCAATAAATAAAATTATTCTATTGATCAATATATTCATGTTGAAAATACATTACTATTCATCATGATTGATTAATCAAAACAATTCTAGTGTAATTATAAGGTTACAAAAGAGGGATAAGAATTAACACTAAGAAATCATAAATAAGTGATTAACTTTGAATGTTTTAGAGCAATAAAAAACTAACCCTTATAATGGTCAAGGATTGGATTATTTATAGTCTTTCCATTGGTTAATTTCCCACCCAAACACTCCTTAACTTTTCCAATCCTACCACTTTACCTTTTTTCTCCATTTTAGCCTACAAAAAGATAAAAAATAAGTTACCTTTTGCAATTAAAATCTCCACAAGAAACTTATAAACTTAAAACTTTAAAATTTAAATGCATGAGATAAATTTATAGAAAATAAAGGTGATATGACATCTGCATCAAATTAATATTTCCAATAACTCTAACATTTTTGAAAATGGGTTTATAGAGACCAAGTTATGATTGAAAAACTACCAAGAGATCTAAAAAGGCACTTAGTAGACCTATTCAGGTCCAGGAAAGTTAAAAACTCATATGCAACTAGATTTTGACTCAAGTCAAATTAGGTGAAATTGGAGGGAACAAAATGTCTATGGTGAAAATTGATTTATAATAGTGCAAGAGGTTTTTAAAACTAACTCCTAGGGGAAATTTAAGCCCCTCAGAATGGCAAGCAGTCCAAATGACTTGACAATGAAAATTCGACCCCAAGATTCTAATTTTGCATTGATATGCACTTTTTCGACTTGATGGAAAATTTTAAAATCCTAAATATAACTAAGGTGCACTTTGTATGATTTTCAAGAAATATTCATGAAATTTTCTCCTGTTTGGACTAATTTATTTTGGCAAGAAATGGAAATTTGAATTTTTTAGTTCTACTAAGGGTTTCAAATTATGATTAGAATTGGATGGTGTATTTTACTAGGTCTAAGATCTATTCAATTTTTTGATGTATAAATAGCATTAGAAGTATTTTGAGGGGGGTCCAAATACCTAATCAAGATTGGGACCCCTGATTATATTTTTTTTTAATTACATGCATACTCATTTAGTAGTCAGCATAAAATCCCTAAATAGAATTGTGTGTTCCACACTTTCCCACCCACCATTGTATTCAGTATTTTGGCCTCATTTAACACTAAGAATGAGCATAGATGGGATCAAAGACCTAATTAGGTTTTGTGGCATGATTATTGTATTATTAGGGCCATGATATCCTTAAAGACCTAGTCAAGGCTCTAGGCTTAGTTAGTATACAAGGGAAGTTAGTGGCTCCTCTGACCTAATCAGGACAAAAGTCCCATATACCAAAGAACTCTCACCAATGACCTCTTGCCTAACCTAATTAGAGAATTATCTTCAACCAAAAATATTCCTTCCTTTTCCTAAAAAATGAAGACCTAATCAGTCATTAGGTCCTTGATTAGGACTAGAATTGCCTTGACACGAACTAATCAAGGTTCTAAACCTTGATTAGAAGTAAAATGCCTTGCCCACTTAACATTGGACCAAAGCTCATGAAAAAAATTAATTACCAAATGAATTGGAGAAATAATATCCCAAATACTTAATTGGGATTTAGAATCTTAACTAAGTTTAGTGAGTTAGATAAATTTTAATCACTTTAAACTAGACCTAATTTACAAATTGGGCAAGATTTGACTGAAGACTAACAATATTTTTCAAGTGGGATAAAAGGGCCTCAAATTCACCAAATGGCCAACTATAAAATATGAAAATTACTCATGTGAGCTTGGTCAATAATATGGGATGATATCAAAGGCTGAGAGAGCATGGAAATGAAAGTTACCCATAAAATGGATTAAGATACTTGAGTAAGCTAGATAATGTCTATACTATAGACCCTGCAAGTGGGATAAGTGCTTAAAAAATGTGTTTCCTCTCAAAGATTAAAACATGAAACTTATCCATACAAGTTTGGTTGATAGGATGGGATAATTAGCATAGGCCTAATAGGCATGGAAATCAAAATTACCCCTTAAAGTAGGTGAAGGGGTGCTAAGAGAGCAAACATGTAATATTTTGCAAGTAAGAACAAGTGAAACTAAACTCCATTTTGGGGCCAAGTGATTTATATGAAATTTTACCACTTGAACTTGGTTGTCACAATGGGTCAAGTTTTTGGAGATAGAATGACATGAAAACCAAGGTAACCTCTAGGATCAGACTAAGATAACTAAGCAAGACAAGTTTCAAATGCAAATTGGGAGGTCAAAACACCAATTTCATGTTAATTTTTATACATGAATTTTTCTCACACAAATGCATTATTGATAATAGTGGTGGTTTCAAATCTTAGGTTGACACAAAAACTAAGACAAACTACCAAGGTAACTTGAGAGTGTTCAGACAAATGAGCCATGAGCACAAGTGGGAGCAGGTACAAAATTAAAAAGAGGTTCCTTGATTCTTGGAATAATTAGGGCATGTTGTGTAAGAAAAAATAAATTTCATGGGAGAATTAACAAAATTGGGTAAAATTGGTTTTGTTTAGAAATACCAGACAAAATTTTAAAAAATAATTAATAGAATATAAGAATTAATATGTCTCATTCAAAATTTGATTCATCAGTGGCATAAAATAAAATATTATAACCAAAATGAAAATGTTCAAACCTTGAGATATGATGGAATCCATTGGGTTATCTAAATTGGATGAGGATAAGTTCACAACTCATCATTGGTCTTCCAAATCCTACCCATTCAATAATTCTTTACCATCAAAACTCCTGACATTTCCACACCCATCAAATGCCTAATAAGGCTAAGATGTAATCCCAATGGAAAAAAAAATTATTACAATTATAATGATGAATTTACCTTGGGTAACTGATGTGTGGAACAAAATATATACCTACTAGATGTGGAATCACCTCTAGAGATTGATGACTAGGACAATGAAACAATATCCAAAGATGAATAAAATAAATGAAACCATGAAATCAGAGAGGACCCAAATATTGATTTTTTTTCATGCATTGGCTATTGTGACCAATCCTCAAATAATGAAGGTCAAAGGGTAATTCAAAAATTATCCCCTCACAATCCTTATTGATTCTAGTAGCATACATAGCTTCATTGATTCCTAACTAGCCAAACAAGCTAATATTCATGTGAATACATGTTTGCCTATTGAATTTATGATAGCATATGGGATAACCTTATCTTATAATGGAAAATTACACATTTTTTAATGTTTGGTAGTATTATAATTGAAAATAAGACATGTTTATTCTACCTATATGAAGTTGTGCTTTATTTTATGGAGCATAAGGGCTTTAAACACTCAAACCTATCCTATAAGATTTTTATGAGCTATGGATGCAATTCACTGAAAAAGTTAGAAATACATGTTGAAAGGACTCACCTTAAGATAAGTAAGCATAATTAATTCTCATGAAATGTATATTTTTTTGAAAGATTGATCTTATGGATTTTTGCTTAGCTTTCACCATCTAGCTCACTAAATCCTCCTATTCAAATTAGTCATTTTATTTAAAGTAACTATTGGTGAAAAAAATGGATATTTGAGGAACCTTGAGGGTTACCTCCACAATGCCTAGAGGATCATTTCAATAATATTTTTTCTAAATAGTGTCCCTTCATTATTAATGTTTAACAATAACCCTTCCTACATAAGGATGGAATTGAAAAATGGTGAAATAACTATGTCAGGCTAGAGTCATTCACCCAAGCATCATCCCTTACTCTTCACCCATACTATGGGTATGAAAAAACTATGGGTCATAGTGACTATTTATTAACATTCAAGCACTAAATAAAGCCACCATAAAGAATAAGTTTCCCATACTAGTGATTTATGAGCTTTTAAACAAATTACATAAATCCCTTTTCTTATCAAATATTGGCATAAGGTCATGGTAACGTGAAATCCTCATCAAAGAATAAGATATTCCTAAAATATACTTCTACACCCATGATGGGTGCTATGAAATTTTGGTAATTCCATTTTTCATCATAAATGCTCCATCCACATTTTAGGATTTAATGAATAATATATTTTTTTATTCCTCTAAAAATGTATCCTCATATTCTTTGATGACATAATTTTTTATAGTCATACATGGGAGGATCATTTATTGCATTAGGAAAAAACTTTTCAAATATTTTCTAAGAACTAGTTATGTGACAAACTATCAAATTTCTCTTTCATCCAAAATGAAATTTAGTACCTAGGCCATATCTTCTTGAAGAAGTGTGTCAAGGTGGATCCAAAACACATTATAACTATGAACAACTGGGCTAAACCCAAAACACTCAGGAGCCTTCATGGGTTTTTGAGCCTCACTGGATATTACCATAAGTTTGTTAAGGAATATGGGAAAATTTTATCTCTATTGCCAACCATAATAAAAAAGGATTAATTTCATTAATCATAAATGGCCACAATAGCCTTTCAACTTATTAAATAGTCCATGTGTACTACACATATTCTAGCAATGTTGGACTTCTCTGAACCATTTTTCATTAAAAGTGATGCATTTGGTAGTGTAATTGGTATTGTCCTAATGCAATATGGTTGACCCCTTGTCTTCACTATAAAGGCCCTTATAGGAGAAAAACTTGGTCAATCAATATATTAGAAGTAAATACTAGTCATCCTTCACATAGTAAGTAATGGGTGCCCATGCTTGGTAGGCTAATGTTTATGCATCAAGATAAATCATCATAGACTTAATAACTTCTTGGAAAAAATATTATCTTCTCCTAATAAATCAAAGTGGGTTACTAATTTAATGGGATATGACTCTAATATTACCTATAATAAAGGTATAAATAATGTTGTATCAGATTTGTTTCTCTTCAATATGAATAACACACAATAATGAGTGCACTACCATCTCCCACTCCATCATGTGTGCACAAGGTCTAATAGGGATAGTCCTAAGTTTACCAAACTCAAAAATTGATCCAAAAAGTATCCAATAATCCTCCTTTTTATCATAATTTCTCCTTAGATGGGAAATATTTATGCTAAAAATGTTGTCATGTACTAGTTCCCAAATCATCACTACAAGACAAAATTATGCATGAGCTACATGGCTCACGATCAACTGACCACTCAATGTTTTTTTAAATGTATGAAAGGCTTCACCAAAATATTTTTTTAGGAATACCTTAAAAATGATATCAAATAATTTTTTTCTAAATTAAAATCTTATCATCATAACAAATAGGAAACTAACTCCACCCTAGGCATGTTCTAACTACTACTTATTCCCATAAAGGTATGGACCAACATTTCCATTGGATTCATTGAAGGACTCCCCAAGTTAGGTTGTAAATGATTAATTATATTTGTGGTGTACCACCCATCAAATTATTCCCTCTTCTATGTGTTTTCCAACCCTTTTAATGCCTTCACATTCAACTCGTTGGTTCCCATTTTTACACCTCTAGAATTCAGCATTGTAAATTTAAAAAGATGTCAAACATATATGATAAACCTTAGTTATGTCATTGTATATGTGTAAAGGTTCAACATATGGATGGAATGAACATATATAATGACTAGAAGACATTGATAAAGAGTGTGGTTAGTTCTCTGCTACTTTTGGCTCTGCCTGAACTAAGGTGAGAAGACCTATGGGGTAGCTTGGTGACAAGGATGGATACTATAGTTCAAAATCTAGGGAATTATTGGTAGACACACAGATCTGACCAAAGCATAACCAAAATTGTATAGTCCACTTGAGAATAATTGTCACATAGAATGAAAAAGTGATCTCAAATCAAAGACAAGCTATTACAATCTTCATTTCTATAAAAACTATTGAAAACTAGGAGCAAATGGAAAATTACAATGTTGATCTTCAAATACCAATTATATACACATTGTAGATTAACAATACTTATGAATTTGTAATCAAATAACACTCAAATTATTCAACATGTATTATTTATAGCGGTAGGATAGGTAGGATGAGTTAGGTATATTTAAATGGGTTTTGGTGGCTTTCAACACTAGGAATTCCTTAAACATCCATGCTATCATTCATTATAGGATATAAAATATTGAGAAATAAGGTATATAAACTATCAATAATGATTTACATTCATTGATACCAATCTAATGAAAACATTTAAATGACCCTTGAGATCTCCAAAGTATACATTACAAGTGAAGCCTCAAGCATTTTCTCCTGTCAACTCCATAAATCTAGGGTATCCTTAAAAGACTATTAATAAAACATTCCCAAATCACAATGCAAAAAGGAATTTATAAACTAAGTTAATGCTCAGAATGACTACCATTAAGAAACATAAAACTAGATACCTAATTAATAATGCATGAAGAATGTGCCATTACACTTCATTGACAAGAAATAGTAGATATCATAGGTAGTTTCCATTAACTTGAAAGTGAATATACATAAATCTATGTTTGGAATGATAACTTGGGTAAATGCATAGTGGATTTGCTCTAAAATAGGGGAGACATATACAAAATGCTCTCTGAGTTTACTATTGATTGTAAAAATGCAATCACCTTAGCAACATAAGCAAAAAACACATAACATAAATTCAAAAATAAAAAAGCCTCTATAAAGAAGATATTTATTTTTGAAAGTTGAAAAATCCTAACACCAAAAATCCAAACCTTGTAAAGAGGACAAGCCCTCTTTCCACATACAAAATTTCTCACCCAAAATATTCTTGAAAGATGCTCCATTTAGAAGATATCTTTGCATACACTTGAAATCTCATTCTCTACAAGGTGATCATTCTAGTAGTCAGTTGTCTATGTCATGATGAGATTGCAAACAAACTTTGATCTACCTAGATAGAAGCTTGATTTAGTTGGGCTTGAGGGAGGATATTCTTCCTGAGTGAAAAAAAAACTTTTACTTTTATGTGAAACAATTTTTCCCTATTCTCTAACTAATAATTTTCCCAATCAAGTTAAGGATGACCTACCAACGAATGATCCAGTTCCCATTTTCAAATCTTCAAATAATAAATAATGAAAATATGGAGGGAAGAATATAAAATATAAAAAATGCTCCTCAATCTTCTAGTCATTTCAAAATGGAGCCTCCATGATGGTTATCTTCCTCTTCTACAAAAAAAAAACTAAGGTCTTCATCACATACCTTAGTCATAAGCATGCTTATAGCACTAAACTCACCTTCCCAAGATCTTTTATAGTCTTTTTCTTTCCTTTGCTTTTACCCTTACCTATTCACATTTTATTTTCCCTTTTATTGCCAAACCTAATAATGATATGTGTATATTTTACCTCCATTTTACCTTGGCAAGTTTTTTGACTTCACATGCATATTTTCACTTGGCTATATTTTTGAACCCATGTGCAAATTCACATTTTCCTATCCTTGATGAGATTTTAGAACCCATTTGTAACTTTACGCTTAGTAGGACTCAAACCTTTGCTACATGTTTAAACCTAGTAGGATTTTGAGATTCAGGTACACATTTACAAAAGTGCAAAAATGAAAAACATCCCTAAATCTTCAAATTGGGTTTTCCTTTTAAAATACCCATTGTAGTTTGACCATGGAATTCTCCATGAACCTTTAATATGGCATTTGTATCATATCTATTTTGGAACATTACAATGCTTCATCATCAATAAAATCTTCCTCATATTCATCATCACTAGTAATGTCATTAATATCCTCACTATCACCAATTATATCTTCACCAGACATATATGAATCATCAGGTCATTCCTCATTTGGGGGCATGTAGTAGCTAGTAAGATGTACACTAGTATGACCCAAAAAAGAAAATATAATTTCTTATTCCTCAAACTAGATTCATGGAACATGTCTCTATTTTTTCATGTAACAAGGAATATGGGAGAACACTAGGTCTATCACCAACACTACATTGCACAGAGCTTTTATCCCCTAAAGAACCAATCCTTAAGGTGGCTTGGGTAAGATGAAGTCTTCCTTTTTGAGACTCATCATTGAGAGTAACTAGTTTCCCATATTTGACTTCAACACCCCAAAATGCCAATTCAAATTTGGTACTTAGTTGAGTAGCCACTAATCTACACATAAATTACAAGCCCTATTCTAATGCTTTCTCATAAAATAAATTTATTCTTTCTTATCTTTCTAATAGGCATTCAATCCACCTAACTTTCATGGTACTTGTGAATAAATTTCATCTACAAATGATTTTTTTTTTAAGAAGATGGAAGACCATATTCTAAAAGCCAACTTGCCAAATCCCCAATAGAAGATAACTTTTTAGTCAAGCTAATGATGAATGAAACCACCATCGGCTAGGAATATACCAAGATCATGTGTAATTGATTTGAAACCCATACTTGAATATGTTTCTCATCAATGGAAATTGATAACAAGTTTTGCTAGTTGATTCTACCAAACTTTTATTGAAATGTTCAAAGGTAACCTTGATAGTATTAGAAAATGATTCATTATTGTAGTTTTTCTTATCATCCACATCAACTCGATTTAGATTTAACATTTATATTTTATATGGAACATGTTTTCCTTCAAGTTTTCCACTGACAATGACATGCGTACTTATTTCAATGGGTTTTTGAACCTTGCATACAGTTTTGTGGTGTTATAGGATTTTGGACATGATGTGCACATTTCTAAATTGCAAATGTGAAAAACATCCCCAAGATGCCACCATTATTTATTCAATTTAATTCCTTTGAAAACTTTACTTTTAATTTGACTATGGGTTTCAAACTTATAATTACAATTTGTAAATTAAAAGTTAAAATTACAACTTAATGTTATATCTACACTTAAAATCTCTGCTTTACTTTTTGTTTGAAAATTTCCTTTACAGATGTTCAAGTGAATTTTTCATTAAATGGGATTATTTATTAATTCAACACCCTTGAGGACTTTCCTTATAACTTCACCTCATATTTCCACATGTACCTTGACATTAGCATGGGCTTTTAAAACCTTAGTGTCACGTCCAGTGGGTGGTGGACATTTATATGCACTTCACAAATTGCATATAGAACTTGTTTTTTTCTTAAAAATTTCTACTACTTCCTTTAACTATGGACATCTACTTTGTTTAAAATTTAAAATTTTCTACTTTGATTTTAATGGCACTTATCATGGGTTGCAGACCTTCATGTGCATATTACAAATTGCAAATTAAAGTTGCAATACAACCTTGTAATCCCCTCTTAAAGTCCTAAGCTCTTATCTCTTGCAACAAAGAATATTAAACTTCAAATTTTTAATACTTAGTCACATTTTTTACTCATCCTAACTTGATCCCACCATGGACACTATAACCAAAACACACTTAAAATATGAAAACATTGATCATTAGTCAAGCTAAATCTCATGGGGTTTGTACAATGCAACTACAAAAAGTAGGATTTTGTTCCGGTGAAAATTTATATGGATTCCTTTTAGGGGGAAATAATTAGACTTTTGGATACTTATTTCTCAAGAAAAACAGCACAAAATGCTCAAGTAAATTTTAGAACTAACATAACCCACTCTTTTTTTACTATATCTTTTACCTCCATGGGATACCAACTTCCATTATTTATGGTTGTAGTCATATAAAATGTCCAAATTGGTAGTTTTAGTGTGGATTGTGACACCCTATCCATAGGTCCTTCTTGCATGCTTTCATGACCCTTATAGACACCTTTTTACTCATTTCCAATCATCTATAGCCTTCCAAATGGTCTTTCTAGCTCAGCCAAACTCTATTTCTTAGGCAATCTTATCCCCCCAGGTCCCAAGATTATAAGATAAGAGAGTCATACCTAGACTATAACATTGTACCTTAGGGTGTCTCATTTTTAGTGCTCTTGTCTAATCACACTTTTATCCCAAATAGTCAATTTCATATGATTCCTATCCTTCATCATGTTGGCCTAGCATGAATACATTTAACCCATGACGAATAGTTCCCTATAAAATCCCATTCAAAGTTAATTTATAAAGGGAGGTAATAAATCTTACAAATTAATCAAGAATATAAATAAACCACTAAGGTAAATTTCCCTATTCTCTATATATAGCCATCTAACATAGCTACAAACATATTTAAACCCTCATACCAGCCCGTAGCCACCTTAAGCACTCTCAAATTAGCATTTTTACATCTACATCATACAATTGCACAAAGCATATCAAGTGGGAGAGCTACACATGGCTTGATACTTCTTCAGAGTATTGGTATGTAGGTAGCATGCCCACACAAGGAGTGTGGATCACACATTTAGTGCATCTTACACATACTAACCCCCCCTTTTCAAGTGATTCAAATATTATTTATCAAACATGATGGAAGGTTAGGGTTTGAATATTAAAATAACTCTACAGTGTGTTCCATCAACATTCAGCACTAAAATTTTCATAATTAGGCTCACACAAGAATAGCATAAAGAACCTAAAAAATTAGGTCTGTATGAGAAGTTTGGACAATAATGACAGGAGTAGACAATAGGGTCAGACCCTAGGGTGTCTTATTTTCAACAATCCTATCCTTTCATTGAATGAAAGTTAGATTCTACTTTACATACTACCCCAAATCTTGCATAGCCAATTTTAAAACTTGTAATAACCATTTTAGCCTATTTTAAGCTAAGTTTTAATTTCTCCTAATTTATTGATATTTTTCGAAAGATAAAAAAAGATAGATAAATTATAAAAATTAGGACTATAATTATTTTAATATTATGTACTGATTTATTAATCTAGACACTATATCTAAATAGGAATAAAACTCCATTATTCCCAAAAAAGTTAAATCATTTGGAGAACCTGACTTACTTAGTTTGCACATAAAAACCCTAGAAACCCTAGGAAAAAATCCTTGATAATTTTTCTAGTATTTTTTAATTTTTTTTTCCTGCATATTTAAATAAAAATTTCATATTTAATTTTTAAATTTACCATAGTGATTTTAAAAATCATTTCTATCAAACCCTAGTTGAATTTACTAAGTCTATTTGTTCTTGAGGTATGACCTTACATGTTTGTGAGCTTCGTATTCTTTTTTTTGCATATTCTAGTTCACTTTTTAGATTATATTTATTTAATATTCTCTTTCATTTTTAAGTTGGTTTCCTTATGCCATCGAAGCTCCTTGCATATTTTCCTTTGAAACAAAGTGCAAGACTTAGTGGCAACCCTCCTAAAATCACCTAGATTCCTCCAACCCATCCATATACCATGGATAAATAGCCAACTCAGCTTCTTACTATAGATCTTACACATCTAGATTACACTAATTTTTATGAGGATAATTTTAACAATGAGTAGTATGAGAATAACAATGATGATACACACAGTGATATTCATGACCCACCACATCGGGTTCTTGATCTACTTCCACCTATTATTGATAATGATGTGATCATCAACAAATATTTAATTCTATAAAGTTTTAGAGAGAGACTTAGGGAACAACCTTGAGATCATGCCCTTATCTTATAATCTATCATGAAAATTAAAAAGGCTAAAAAGTTGAGTCTTTTAGGCCTTCAAAGCAACCAATTGAAAATGACTCTATGGGGTCAACTATGTCTCAACAACCCCTATATCAGCCCAACCTTCCTATGAGGCACCACCAATTATGAATACATCTTTGTCTCCTAATGTGGTCACCCTTGTGCAAGATATAAAATCTCTTTAATCCAAGGTATTACATCTTAATCGAGTTGCCTCTAGACCAACATGGGCCTTGGATTCTTTTACTCTACTACATACACCATTGGCACATTATATTGTTTCTACACCCTTACCACCAAGTTTTGTTCAACCCAAGCTCACTCTATATGATGGCAAGGGTGATCCAAAAACACACTTGAGAGATTTTCATGTAGCATACTTAGACTATGTGCCAAATATTTCCATGGAGTTTAAAGGATTATGCTTTATAATGACTCTATAGTTTATAAAATAAGTCATTCAATGCATTCAATCATTTAGCTAACATGTTCCTAGATCATTTTAGCATTAACATAGGTGACAAGGTTTTTTATACCCAAGTTGTACAACAAAAACAAAGGTCAAATGAGCATCTCATAGATTATGTTCTTTGATATAAGACTATCTTGGCTAAAATGACTATCCCATGGCCGATCAAGAATTAGAAGATCTCTTCAAACAGAGTCTTCTACTGGCTTTACACGAGTCAATAATGTTCAAAAAGTTCTCTTCCTTCACTAAGTTATGTCATACACTAAAGGAAAGGGAAGTCAAATTAATTTCAATGGTCAAACTCAAGTACACAAACATATCAGAAATAACAAACAAGAGTAACAGTAAAGTCCCATATAAAGTAAAGGTTAATGATAACAAAAGTCAAAATCAACCTACAATTAATGTAGCTTTAGATCCCCCTCAGTGAGTGGTTTAATCTATGCCCCCTCAGTGAGCCTTTACCAATCTACTAGTATCTTCAACCAAAGTCTTACAGTAGCTTTTGGAATATAATATCATATCTCTCCCACATATTTGATAAATTAACACAACAAAGCCTCTTATATGGGGATATGATCAAAATGCATTTTGAAATTTTCATAGGGCACCAGGCCACACAAAAAATAGATAAATTATTTTTAAACACAAGATACAGGACTTGATAGATGGAAACCTTATTGACATTAGCACTCTAGTTGAGCCTCCTCAGGTAAAGCAAACACAAAACAAGGGTCTAAAAAATTTCTTAGATCCTTTCCCACAACATTCTAAATAAGAGATCAGGGATACATTATGTTTTTTACATGCATATCATGCACACCCTCTACCAACTACATATTAGGAACCTTTAGTTGAGTCACATCCTTTGAACAACATGATTGGTGTGTATAATTTTAGAGCTTCTATCTCCTTCTCAAAGTAAGAGATAGTTGAAGATGATTCAAATTACCATGTACTCTTTATCAAATCTTGCATTAATCATCATCCCATTCATATTATTATCATAGATAATGGATCTAATGTGTATATGTGTACTATGACATTACTTTAGCATTTGGGATATTTAGATCAAGATATTACCCGATGAGTTTACATTAATCATCATCCAATTCATAGTATTATCATAGACAATGGATCCAATGTGAACATGTGCACTATGACATTACTTTAGCATTTGGGATATTTAGATTAGGATATTACCCTAATGAACATAGCTATCAATGGGTTCAGTGGGCACATATAGAGTTCATTAGGTGATATTGTACTTCCTCTACAATTTGGTCCAACACATGTGTCCACACCATTTATTATTTTTCCCAGTGTAGGACTCTTTGACATGTTGCCTAGTTGACCATGTATTTAGAAACTTCATGCAATACCTTATACAATTTATAGATGCATGGGATTTATTCATAATAATTAGGTTCTTACAATTGGTAGAGTTCCATATGAGTTACCACTCCACACTTTAGAGCCATCTCCTACTTTATAGTCACTAGCTTTAGCTTCTTTACAAGCTATAGTTCTTCCTCTAGTTTAGATTCATCCATAGTCGAGGCCTCCATCGCCAGCACAGAAAGTTCATACACTTTCATAGAGGCCTCTTTTAGACAAACCATAATTTCAAGACTCTAAATAGTTTCTAGCTATAGTATTCACACCCTAGGTAGTATCATTGAGGTCTCATGCCTCTACATAGAGCACATTTATAAAGAGTTTATTCTACTACCAAATGGGTCCCTAAGAGCCCAACAACTGCATCCACTTCTCATAGTTCTAGGGGGACCCCATAGTCAATTTCCACTATAAAGATTTTAGAGAATTTACAACATACATAGCTTTCAAAGTCACAATCTCATCCCTTCCATCATGCTTCATAATCATGTACAATCCCTCTCCTTGATACATGACACTGTGATAGGGAGTCTCTCATGAGACTCATTGGTTAGTATCATTTCTTCTCAGTCTTTATTATACATAACTTCTTTTCAATTTTGTGTACATAGTCTCCTTATGATTACTTTTACATAGCTTCTTTTTAATTTCTTATACATAGTATCCTTAGGATTGATTATACATAGCTTATTTTAAAAATACCAAAAATAATATAACATTTCAAAAATGCTAAAAACAATAACATTTCAAAATAAAAAAACATTCAAATAAATTAAAAACACCAAAAAACATTTCAATTGTATGCATTATCCATGATTTACATTTCTACTTCCATGCTAGACTTACATTTTGTTATTCTATGTTATTGTATGTTGATTTATCTACATTACCATGCTTCACTTGATCTTATTTGAGTGTGTGTAGTGACACCTAGATCCTTGATTGCTTCACTCTACCCATTGAGGGGGCAACCTACTTTTACATTTGAGATATACATTGATATATCTACCCACTAGTGGCATCTTCTACATGACTACACCATCTAGGTTATGTCATTCCAACACCACACACTCTATTTATCATGTTTATGTACATTACTTACTAACTTACATAGATTACTCTATCAACATTTAATAGTACATAGCACTTGTGTATTTCTTAGCATATACCTAGTCTTGTACTCCATGTCTTGCATACTTTCACTTCTTGCTTTGATTAGTTAGATGTAATTATATTTATAGCATTTACATGATTTCCCTTCTTGATTTTTATAGTTATATGTGATTGTATTCAGTTCCTATTTTGTCTCTTATGTGTACCTTAGGACATTTTCCAATGTCCTTTTCTTGTACTCTTCTATGTGCTTATGGCCTTCATACCAACTTTGCTTATTTTCAATTATATGTGTAAGTGGGAATTTAAACATGACTTGTATTCCTATTTTCCTATTTTGAGTGACATATTCCCATGTCCCTTATTTTCTTGGCCACTTTTGTATGCTTCTTGATTTGTGTGTTTGTTGCTTGTTTACTTCTCACTATTTATAATGCCATGATCTACATCATGCATTTTCTTGCTTTCTTAGATGCCATGATGGACATCATGATCCATCCCTCCTTGAAAACTAACAACTAAATTTATAATTTCAATTTAGTATACTACACATGTTATTACATTGTTACATCTATCTAGGCATACCCTTATTTATCTAACAATCTCCAATACAAATTATGCTATATATTGAGACATATTTTTTATCAGAATTTATATATCATGTATTTCACAACATAACACATTTTCAAGGCTCTTTATTTCGAGGGAAATCATTACAGGGTCTTCATTCCTACCCTCAAAAGAGGGGGTAACAAATAGGGGTTTTATCACAAATATCAGAGACTCTATCAGTAAAAAAAATTAGTTTCAAAACACTCAAAATAGTAACCAAAACCCAAACCCATACTAGGTAGAACAAACTAGGAAAATAGTGACAAACATAGAATAATGATCATAAATAGAAAATGACAAGAGTGTCATACTTGGACTATAGTGATAGACAATAGGGTGTCCTATTTTTGACACTCCTATCCACATAGCATAAAACCTAGATTTTCTAGAAATAGGTAGAAAGGTAAGTTTAGTTATAGTTTTTTCAACAATAGTTCTATTGACGTAGGAAAGTGCACCTAGTGGCAGGGAGTCAAACTCCTACCTTCTCCTTGCAACATGGAAACTCTCCTCTCACCTGTGGGACCGGTAAAGCTGGAGGAGAGAGTCTCTAGATAAGGGCTAGCTCCCTTTGATGCATCGTGTTATTTCTAGCAAAAGTTAACAGGTATATATATATATATATATAGGTATATAAAAAGGGGGGTGAAAAGGGAGAAAGATACAGGAAAATAAACCTACTCTAAAGAGATGATGCACCAAAATAGGTCGGCCTTCACACATCCACTCTTGAAATCAGACAAATACATACATACTCTACACATTTGGCAAAAGGACCAGGCTGCAAAAGACTATTAGGGAGGCTTTCATGAAAACACAGGAGATAGAAAATCACTGAGGTGTTGTGAAATGCACATTATAAGTAACTCATTTTGTTTTGATCTTCTCAAATGTCAGCTCTTCTCCTTTCAACTGTAGAAATGGCACCTTATAGATAACAGGTCTACTGGTGTTGAACATGTGAGAGCATCAAGAAACAATGATTGGACACATACAAACACTCAAGGCATACTCTGAAGCATCTATCCAAATGGAGGTAACAAACTACATTTTATTTGATTCAGGTGAAATTTTTCCAGGGCTGCACCTTTGCAAAAGTGGAAGAACCCCTTTTTCTCAAAAATGAGAAGTTACAATATATAGAAGAAAGGAGAAAGAAACTTGGCGCTTCTTTGACAAGTTGGCCTGCCGCATCCCATTAGAAAGAGGAAAACACTATTGTGTTGTCATCATTATATAAGAAGCCTACTAGAACCATGTTGTATAATCACCAAATTTGACTTTGGCATTTGAGCTTTAATGTGGAATCATGGGTTGTGCCTCTTTTCTACCAACAGATGAAATTTGTCCCCTTTTTTAAATGCACAGACCCTGCTACTTATTGTTTGTACTATTTGGGGATTAATAGGCAATAAATTTCCTTCCACTTGCCACTTGGACCACCTTGTCACTTTTGATCCATGTCATTTCTCCTTGCTTGTCATCTACGATTTGTCCCTTGTCTTTCTTGTCTCTTTTGGCTTAGTTGGCCCCCAGGGGCAAACTTTCAGTAGGTTGCTACATTTTAGCTCCTTCTGGTTAGCGTTTCTTTATTTTGAACACAAATGATTATTTCCTTTGGTCAAACTTGACATCCTCAAGGACGTCATTGGGCCTGCTAGCTTTTCTGTGGCTGCTACACCTTAGCACCCAATTGGGCACTTTTCCTTGTATACTTGGCGGGTCCTTTGGATTCAAACTATTAGGTCCCCTTGATCCTTTAAATAGCCCTTTGTTTTTTTCTAACAGGTCCTACTTGCGTGGGCTGAGAGTCCCCCACAAGGGCATCTACCCTTTGGGGGCCTTCAGTAGGTGTTGTTGGTTTGGACTGGTCTGTCGGGCCTTTGTATGTCCCTGTGGACTTTTGTCTGTAAATGTTTTCTCGTGGACAAAAATTTCATGGAAATTCATTCATGCTTTGCCTTGTGTTAAGCCGTGCCCACCCCTTTGCCTTTTACCCAGGTTTAAAATTTTACTGGATCCTTCCATGAAAATATTTGAAATGCCTACCCTCCAGAAGGGCACCCCTAACCATTGACTATCCTTCGGCTTGGGGTAGTCCCTTGAACCAAACCCGTTGAACCAAATTTTGGTTCAATAGTTCAAGGTTCAAAGGAGTGTGCTAATGAACCAAAGGCCGATGAACTTCTCCAAGCTTTGAACTACCATGTACATTAAACCAAGGCCAAGCCCAATAAACTATTGAACCAAGCTCGATGAACCAATGATTGAACCACCACACTTGAACTTTAGCCATTGAACCAAGTACATTAAACCTAGCCCGTTGAACCAAAAAATTGGTTTAATAGTTCAATGGTACGAAGGTTCAATGCTATTGCATTGAGGTGTTTAAACTAGGATGTTGAACTAAGATGAACTAGGCCAAACCAAACATGAACCTACAAACCCAAAATGACTGGTTTTGAAAAGCGAGGCAAGAAGTTGACCATAATTTTGCTAGGGGGAAAAATTTGGTCAACAAATGGTGACTCACAGGGGAAGCATGCCTGCTATGCTTAGAACTAGTTGCCTTAAAATCCATTGGGCACAGAGTCAAATGCAATGATGAAATAATTATCAACAGCCTAAAATATTTGATAATCAAACATGAAGCTTTACCCCACATGCAAATGGAAACACACAAGGCTAAAAAAACACTACATGTGCAACTACACTTAGGGAAAATAGGAAAGTAACTAAAAACAAACTATTATATATAGCTAACTAGGAAAGCTTACCTCCCTCCTAGATCGAAAGGAAAATTTCTTGAGTACCCTAACTGGCAAGAAGACTTATGGTGCTAGGTAGTAGCTGAATGAAAAAAAGAAATGGTGACTTGCTCTTCTTGCCTGTCACCTGCATTGGCTGGTATCCAAGTGGATCAAAATCGAACATGCCTCTGACATATATGTATTCTATTTGTCCTTGGAAGCCTGTTGAATGTTGGTCCTTGATATAGGTGCTCCTCACCAAGAAATCAATGGCTATTGGCTCATCGCCATAAGCCTCTTGATCTGCACAATTCTTCTGCAACGTATCATGGTCTAATTTGTTTTCTTCTGCCTCATTGAAAAACTTGTTAGACTCATCCTCTACTTCCTCTTAGCCTTCTTGAAGAAGGGTGACTACTATGATGTCTAAAATGGGCTCACAAAATGACTGCTCATCCCATAAAACTTCACTTCCTTATTTAAAGCTCACTTCTTCAAGGCATTCATCCTGGAAGATAGACCTCTCCTTTTCCTCCTAAAAAATTAGGACCTTTAGATGTTCAAAAATATCCACCTAATTTTCCTCTAACTCAGGCTCTTCAATGTAGTCAACCTCATCATCAAAACAACAAGGAAGTTCATCAAACAAAGGGGAAGAGAGCTTACCATGCATTTATTCCTCTTTGAATTGCTAGAACATCTGCATATATGCAAGACATGCATCTTCTCCATTGTTGATAAGGTCTTCACAAGGAGCATTAATGATGATTTCTTCTTCATTGTCACTCATGACAACTTCTTGAAGAGTTACAAATTGGATCTTCTACTCCTCACTCACCTCCTACAGAATAGGTTCTTCCTTGAGAAGAGGTGAAGTGGAGAAAACATGTGGAAGAGGAGGCAGTCCTTAAGCTAGAATCAAATGATTCTCCTCTCTCCACTTGATCAGCACTTCATCAATATCAGGTGCAGCTTGATAACTCTCTTGGACATGTGTAGGTAGGGTGTGTTTAGACATAGAATGTGTTTTTTGGTTTGAACCATCCATCACACATTGGCTAAGGAATTTTTTTTTGGATTCCAACTCTGCAATTCTCCTGGCCAGATCTTCTTGGAAAAGCTTTTCCTGGAGGCTGCCAGTATCATCATAAGCAGGCACAGTTTCAGCTTCTTCAAGGTTTTGAGAAAAACCTTGCTTTTCTTCTTCTTTTTTGCCCCATGATTCTACTATTCTTCCCTAGTTCAGGATCTCTAAATTAAAATTTTTCTCCTATGAATAGGCAACAACTTTGTTATCTCCAAGGTCTTGAGGTTCCTCCACAAGGTCTAAATATTTCATCTCTTCTTCAAGAAGCAGCTTTATCCTAGCCTCTAAACCTTCAATTTTCTTGGCTAGGTTGTCTTGAAAGAGTCTTTCTTGGAGGTGACCAGCATCATCTTATTGAGTAGGATCAGCTTTGAAAGAGACATGTTGGTTTGTGGCATTCCCCCCAATGGAAAATTTGCAATCTAAGGAATTTAGAAAGTTCATTTCCATGGGAGGTTGTTCTGATATCATCTAATGTTGGAAAGCCAGGTGCACTGGGTTGGGAGCAGGTATATTTGATAAGCTAGAGTGAGCAAGTACAATGTGATATAAAGGATTTGGTGCAAAAGAGGGGGCTTTTTTTAGAATATGAGGGGGTGCACAAGGCTGGCTACCTTGAAAAGATGGATTTCTCCATTTTTTTACCTCCTCTTCCATAAACTGTACGGCCTGTGTTTGCCCAAACAAACATTCCTCTTCATACATCAGCTCCTGCTGATATCTGTACTACTCTTCTATCCTATTAATTTCCTTTGTCTACCTCTCAAATTCCAATGCCACCTCCCTTATAGTTACAGGGTAACTAGGAGAGCTACTTGAGGTGATTCTCTAAATATTTTGAGTCTGATCAAAATTATATAAAGGAAAACACAACCCATGATTTTGTGCAAAAGGATTATACATACAAGAAATGATTTCTAATGGCACCAAGCTACTTAACTATCTGATTAACTCAGAGTCACCAGATGCTAAAAATACTCGATCTACTATAACAGGACCAACATCAATCCTAAAACTTTACTTTGTTGTCAAATTGGGTCCCACCAAGTGTGCCAAAACTATTGACGTAGGAAAGTGCACCCAGTGGCAGGAATTCAAACTCCTACCTTCTCCCCATAACATGGAAACTCTCCTCTCACCTGTTGGACTGGTGAATCTGGAGGAGAGAAAGATACAAAGGGCTAGTTAATAGGTATATATATATATATAGGTATATAAAAAGGGGGTGAAAAGGGAGAAAGATGCAGGAAAACAAACCTACTCTAAAGAGGTGATGCACCAAAATAGGTCGGCCTTCACACATCCACTCTTGAAATCAGACAAATGCATACATACTCTACACATTTGGTAGAAGGACCAGGCTACAAAAGACTAGTAGGGAGGCTTTCATGAAAACACAAGAGACAAAAAATCACTGAGGTGCTATGAAATGCACACTATAAGTAACTCCTTATTATAGTCTTCTCAAATGTTAGCTCTTCTCCTTCTAGCTGTAGAAATGGCACCTCGTAGATAACAGGTCTACTAGTGTTGAACCTGTGAGAGCATCAAGAAACAATGACTGGACACAGACAAACACTCAAGGCATACTTTGAAACATCTATCCAAATGGAGGTAACAGACTGCATTTTATTTGATTTAGGTGAAATTTTGCCAGGGCTGCACCTTTGCAAAAATGGAAGAACCCCTTTTTCTAGAAAATGAGAAGTTACAATATATAGAAGAAAGGAGAAAGAAACTTGGCTCTTCTTTGACAAGTTGGCATGTCACGTCCCATTGGAAAGAGGAAAACACTATTGTGTTGTCATCATTCTAGAAGAAGCCTACTAGAACCATGTTGTATAATCACCAAATTTGACTTTGGTGTTTGAGCTTTAATGTGGAAGCATGGGTCGCACCTCTTTTCTACCAACAGATGAAATTTGTCCCCTTTTTTAAATGCACGGACCCTGTTACTTGATATTTGTGCCATTTGGGGATTAACAGGCAATAAATTGCCTTCCACTTGCCACTTGGACCACCTTGTCACTTTTACTCCATGCCATTTCTCCTTGCTTGTCATCTACAATTTGTCCCTTGTCTTTCTTGTCTCTTTTAGCTTAGTTGGCCCCCAGGGGCAAACTTTCAGTAGGTCACTACATTTCAACTCCTTTTGGTTAGTGCTTCTTTGTTTTAAACACAAATGATTATTTCCTTTGGTCAAACTTGACGTCCTCAAGGACGTCATCAGGCCTGCTGGCTTTTCTATGGCTACTACACCTTAGCACCCAGTCAGGCCACTTTTCCTTGTATACTTGGCGGGTCTTTTGGATTCAAACTGTCGAGTCCCCTTGATCCTTCGAACGGCCCTTTGTTTTTTTCTAATGGGTCCTACTTGCTTGGGCTGAGAGTCCCCCGCAAGGGCATCTACCCTTTAGAGGCCTTCGGCAGGTGCTGTTGGTTTGGACTGGTCTGTCGGGCCTTTGTATGTCCTCACAGACTTTTGTCCGTGCAAATGTTTTCCCATAGATAAAAAGTCCATGGAAATTCATTCACGCTTTGCCTTGTGTTAAGCCGTGCCCACCCCTTTGCCTTTTACCCAGGTTTAAACTTTGACTGGATCCTTCCATACAAATATTTGAAATGCCTACCCTCTAGAAGGGCACCCCTGACCATTGACTATCCTTCGGCTTGGGGCAGTCCCTTGAACCGAACCTGTTGAACCAAATTTTGGTTCAATGGTTCAAGGTTCAAAGGAGCATGCTGATGAACCAAAGGCCGATGAACTTCTCCAAGCTTTGAATCACCACATACATTGAACCAAGGCCAAGCCTGATGAACTATTGAACCAAGCTCGATGAACCAATGATTGAACCACCATGCTTGAACCTATCCCATTAAACCAAAAAATTGGTTCAACGGTTCAATGGTACGAAGGTTCAACACTATTACATTGAGGTGTTTGAACTAGGATGTTGAACTGCTTGTTGGGAGGATGTACACCGGAAGCACACAATTTGATTACTAATACCAAGCAACTTAATATGCGGAAATTAACCAGATTCACCAAGTAACTAGAATTCAGAATAACACAGCATATGAGAGACAATACCAAATTGTATTAACACTTTATACAGAAAAGAATACAATAAAGAAGATGCCACTTCTTCTCCACCACCTTACAGAGGCTTCCCACGCCTCAAGTGAACAGTAATTCTTCTCCCCAAAGCTCTCCCTCTCACAGGTCCCAACACCCAACTCAAATACAGAGTTGGTGTTCACCTCCCCGTGCTCCACGCACACCACAAGTGCTCCACGCACTCCACAAGCACTCCACGTGCTCCACAAGTACTCAAGGTACTTCAAGTAGATCTCCCATGAATCTGCAACAACCTGCAATTCAACAGACCATACTTATGGAAGGAACTCCCTTGCCTTCCTCTCGCTCTATCCGAGTACACACCTGTACTCCAAGTAGATCCTGCCTGATACTGCTCCCTGTAGTGTTGCTGTCTGTATGACCTTGCACACCTGCAAATCAAGCAATGGTTCTAATCTCCTGTGAACCTCGATCTTGCACACACATACACTTGCAGATCAACGATCTTACTTACCATGTAGATCTCCTATATAGGCCATGCAACTGTGACCAAGATCCTACACTCTTGAAGAACCCAGCTGGCTCTCCAATCCAGCACCAACACACCTGGTACTGTGGCACTAGGAGGAACGCACCATAGCTCTACCTCACACACAGAAGGAGCTTATAATTATGCTCTCTTACTCCCTAGCACACTTTTCCAATACAACCATGAGTCTATTATATAGATCTCATCCAAACAATGATTAGACATCTAATTACCATAATTAGATCCGCAGCTATGAGTCTAAAATTAGCGCTCATCATGCAAACTTGGTTCGTTAGCTCACTGTCCGTAATTGACTCGCAGTCAAACTACACAGGCGACCGACGTCGGTCCCTATCCGCCTGGGGTCACCGACGCCGGCCGATATATGACCGACGTCGGTTGCATTCCTGTCTTACCCTGCCGACGCCGGTTGGCCAGACCAACGCCAAACACTTCTGACACTCAGTAACTCATTCTGCAACCTCCTCCATGTATGCATCAGTGAAGCTTTTAGCTCCACAATCCTAACAATCTCCCACTTGGAGATAAATAGCTACACTGTACCTGTACCTGTACTCCATCTAATCTGTTTCCTGGTTTGTATCCCTCTTCAAGCTCCCACCTGAAGACAACCCACCACACATCCCGTGATGTACCACCTGTCATCCGAGTAACCTGCCACATCCGAACCTACAACACCTGTAGTGAAGTCCTGACCCTGCATAGCAACACCTGCTGCTGGTCCCTCTCAAAAAACCTGAGAACCCACTTCCCCGAATTGGCTCCTAACTCTCTGACAGCTCCCACTGCATGGGAATACTCAGGTCTATACCAGACCTCATGTGATTTCGGACACTGTACCTATCCAGCCCTTAGTGTGCTCCGGCTCTGCATCCTGAACCTCGCCAACACCTGATTCACATCAGCTCCCACTCGAGACAAAATCACCCTGTGATCTCCATGCCTCCCATGTCAAAGAATTCCGCTGCTCCAAACTCCTCATGACATGCCACTGAACTAATCTTACCCTTAGCTCAGCAAAACCCTGTATGTACACCCCTGCTAGCTAGCATACTATCCACATACAGCTACAGAATGATGTCGCAACTCATCATCCCCCTGGTAAGACAAAACCACAATAGTTACCCTGACATTGACTGAAGCCATGCTTCGTCCTCCACCTGTCAAAACCTGTACCACTGTCCTGCAGCTCCACAAGACCATATAACCAGGTCTTCCATCTCATGTATCCGTTCTCTCTATTCTTCTACTAAGGTATCCATTCGTCTCTGTGCTTTCATACCTACTGGCATCCCTACCAAGACACACCTGTCTGGTTCTCCTCCAAGGAATCACATCCTCATCCATGCCAAGCTCACACCTGTTTCCTGGATCCTTCCTGCTCTACAATCAGCAACATGTATAAAGAAGAGGAACAACGAATTTGAGGGCCTACTTACGCCTTCAGTCCTCCGTATGGGTGTTTGAGACTCCTTGACAACATGCTGTCCACCCAAAATTCGTTACAGTGACCGACCTCGGTCACTCCACAGTCTGCATCCGACCGACGTCAGTTCCATGCGTCTGTACCTGACTACCAACCTGCCTGCGCTGGTGTCTCTGCTGCCGACGTCGATTCTCATAACCGACATCGGTCTTACATTCTGCCGACGTCGGTCCCATGACCGACATCGGTCTTACCCTGCCCGACATCACCGGCTTCGGTCTGCACGTGACCGACATCGGCACCTGTCTGTTCGACGTCGGTTCCTCCTGACCGACATCGGTATCTGTGTTCACCTGTGAGTGATGACTTTTTACCCGCGAGCTTCTTTGAATCAAAATCCATGTCCAAACTGCCCTGCTTAGAAGTATCCAGCCACATCCACTGGGTTCTGTCCGCCATCTCCTCCATAAACACCAAGGCTTTCCAGTTCTTAAGCCTGTCAAATATATCTGTCTTCCGCTTAAGAACATGCATCTCCTTCCTGCTCATGTGACCAAGCCTACGAAGCCACGTCTCCGCAACAAAAGAAGAATCAGTAATATAAACAAGTAGATAAAGGATACCTATTTTCTTACCACCAGCTAATTCAAGTGCATCCGCTGTGAGAGTTCTTGTGCATCTCTCATCACCCAATCTTTCTAAAGAAATTAGCCATATCTCCAAACCTGGGACCTGTATGACCTTCATCAACACCTGTGTGTTGGCCGCCTGCAATTTTAGCTTCACTTCCCCTTTGCCAATTCTTTGGCAAGGCTCACCAGCTCCTCTACCTGGAACTGCATGGAAAGAGGCAACCAAATCTTTTATCCAAGATTCAACTTTATCCAAGAAACCTGCAAACACATCCTGTGCAACAACACCTGCTACATCTGTATCTTCAGTTTCTTCATGTTGATCTGCTACCAACCAACAATAATCTTTTACCTGCTCTTTCTTTCCATAGGACCGTGAGTGACCATCTGTGCTTTTCAACTCCTCCATTCTTAGCTTACTTTGATCTGCTGTTGCTCTACTCCCACTCGATCAGAAACCCCTGAGAGTGACCTGTAACCAAACACAAAACCTGCTTCCTCCAACCTCAGCTCAGATACCACTTGTTGGTATCAAGCTGAAGAACCTACAACCAAGGCTCTGATACCACTTGTTGGGAGGATGTACACCGGAAGCACACAATTTGATTACTAATACCAAGCAACTTAATATGCGGAAATTAACTAGATTCACCAAGTAACTAGAATTCAGAATAACACAGCATATGAGAGACAATACCAAATTGTATTAACACTTTATACAGAAAAGAATACAATAAAGAAGATGCCACTTCTTCTCCACCACCTTACAGAGGCTTCCCACGCCTCAAGTGAACAGTAATTCTTCTCCCCAAAGCTCTCCCTCTCACAGGTCCCAACACCCAACTCAAATACAGAGTTGGTGTTCACCTCCCCGTGCTCCACGCACACCACAAGTGCTCCACGCACTCCACAAGCACTCCACGTGCTCCACAAGTACTCAAGGTACTTCAAGTAGATCTCCCATGAATCTGCAACAACCTGCAATTCAACAGACCATACTTATGGAAGGAACTCCCTTGCCTTCCTCTCGCTCTATCCGATGTACTCCAAGTAGATCCTGCCTGATACTGCTCCCTGTAGTGTTGCTGTCTGTATGACCTTGCACACCTGCAAATCAAGCAATGGTTCTAATCTCCTGTGAACCTCGACCTTGCACACACATACACCTGCAGATCAATGATCTTACTTACCATGTAGATCTCCTATATAGGCCATGCAACTGTGACCAAGATCCTACACTCTTGAAGAACCCAGCTGGCTCTCCAATCCAGCACCAACACACCTGGTACTGTGGCACTAGGAGGAACGCACCATAGCTCTACCTCACACACAGAAGGAGCTTATAATTATGCTCTCTTACTCCCTAGCACACTTTTCCAATACAACCATGAGTCTATTATATAGATCTCATCCAAACAATGATTAGACATCTAATTACCATAATTAGATCCGCAGCTATGAGTCTAAAATTAGCGCTCATCATGCAAACTCTTGGTTCGTTAGCTCACTGTCCGTAATTGACTCGCAGTCGAACTACACAGGCGACCGACGTCGGTCCCTATCCGCCTGGGGTCGCCGACGCCGGCCGATATATGACCGACGTCGGTTGCATTCCTGTGTTACCCTGCCGATGCCGGTTGGCCAGACCAACGCCAAACACTTCTGACACTCAGCAACTCATTCTGCAACCTCCTCCATGTCTGCATCAGTGAAGCTTTTAGCTCCACAATCCTAACAGTTCAATGGTTCAAGGTTCAAAGGAGCATGCTGATGAACCAAAGGCCGATGAACTTCTCCAAGCTTTGAATCACCACATACATTGAACCAAGGCCAAGCCTGATGAACTATTGAACCAAGCTCGATGAACCAATGATTGAACCACCATGCTTGAACCTATCCCATTAAACCAAAAAATTGGTTCAACGGTTCAATGGTACGAAGGTTCAACACTATTACATTGAGGTGTTTGAACTAGGATGTTGAACTGAGATGAACCAGGCTAAACCAAACATGAACCTACAAACCCGAAATGACTGGTTTTGAAAAGCCAGGCAAGAAGTTGACCACAATTTTGCCAGGGGGCAAAAATTGGTCAACAAGTTCAGTTTAGATTAGGCAGTTTTAGTATAGTTTTTCTTAGAGAATCTAGATATAAGGGGCATCATGCATGGTATGATGGCTCTTGCTTCTATTTTTAGATTAAGTAGTTGTTACAACTTCTAGATTAAAATCCATGTTATAAACACCAATAATTAGGGGAAATATGCATGGCACATTTTCTTTCTTTTCTTTATGAGTTCAGTACATTACCTAGGTATTCTTAGAAGTTGCATGCCTTATTCCATATGTAACTGATTAGCATCATTTCAAAGTAGATTTCATATAATCCTACTCCCAGTTTTAGAGTGGATTTCATACAAGCCTAATCTGCAATTTTCAAAGTGGCCAAAATTATCCTAGTTCTCAACACACCTTCAACTATCCATACCACATTATCATATTACAGAGCATTCATGGGAATTAAGAGCCATCTCATATGACACACATTCATATCAGTATTAGTTTATAGTTTCACTTAGTGGGAAATGATGGAGCCAAAGGACTAGCTATCCTTTGTATTCTTGAGCCACCTACTCAGAGGGATTAGACACATATTCCAAACATTGATTAACACATGCATGATCACATAGCTTCACTTAGTGGGTGATGATGGTGCCAAAGGTCTATCCTTTGTACACTTAAGCCACTCTCAAGGACTTGAGCACTTAGATCTATTCATGATATTACTTTTGATTCAACATATATTCAACATCACTTAACATCAAAATAAGTTTTATATTGTTGTATGTACCTGATGAGGTGTATTCATTCATTTCTCTTCCTCTCTCTTTTACCCAACTTTTGTACATTCTTGTTTTAGACATAATGTGTCTAGTAATAACTAATGTACTATTTGTTTTTTCTTGTATATTTACACTTTATGATGTGTTCTCTCTATGCACACTCAACATCACATAGATTCATGGGCTTCACCCTTGTAGGTAAGTTTAGGTACACTTTCTAATTTTCCTTTATCCTAGTATTTTGCTTTGATGCATCACTAGAATAAAGGGGGGTCAAATGTAGTCATAAAAAATTTCCAAATTGGTAGTTTGAGTGTGGATTGTGACACCCTATCCATAGGTCCCTGCATGCTCTTGTGACCCTTCTAAACACATTTTTTCTCATTGTCAGTCATCTGTAGCCTTCCAAATGGTCATTCTAGCTCAACCAAACTCTATTTCCTAGGCCAATCTTATCCCCTAGGTCCTGAGCCTATAAGACAAGAATGCCATACCTGGACTACAGTATCAAACCCTTGGGTGTTTCATTTTTAGTGCTCTTATCCAATCATAATTTAAGCCCAAATGATCAATTTCATCTGATTCCTATCCTTCATCATGTCGGCCTAGCAGAAATACATTTAACCCATGACCAATAATTACCTATAAAATCCCATTTAAATTTCATTTACAAAGGAAGGTGAAAAATATTACAAATCAAGAAAGAATATAAATAAACCTCTAAGGCAAATTTCCCTATTCTCTACATACAATCACCCAACATAGCTGCAAACATAATCAAACCCTCACACCAATCCCTAACCACCTCAATAATTCTCAATTTGGTATTTTTACATCTATATCACACTATTGCACAAATCACATCAAGTGGGAAAACTACATATGGCTTGATCCCTCTTCAGAGTATTGGTATGTAGGCAGTGTGCCCACATAAGGGGTATGGATCACATGTTCAATGTATCTTACACACACTAACCCCCCTTTTCAAGTGATTTAAATCCCATTTATCAATCATAATATGGGTTTAGGTTTTGAGGATTAAAATATCTCTTTATCAAGTTTCATTGACATTCAGCACTCAAAATTTCACAGGCAAGCTCACACAAGAACAATGTAAACAACCTAGAAAAATCAAGTCTTTGTAAGTAGTTTGGAAAATAGTAGTAGGAATGGATAATAGCACTAGACCCCAAGGTGTCTTGTTTTTTATGGTCCTATCCTTTCAGTAAACAAAATCTAGATTTTGATTTGCAACACTATCCTAGTCCAACACAGCCAATTTCAAACCCTACAATAGCTATTTCAGCATGTTTTAAGTTCAATTATAATTTATCCTAATTTATTTATATTTTTAGAAAGGTAAAAAAGATAGATAAATTATAAAAATTAGGACTATAATTATTACAATATTATTTACTGATTTATTAATCCAAACCCTTAACTAAAATAGGAATAAAAATTCATTATTCCTAAAAAAGTGAAAATAATGGCAAGGATTTTAATTTTATTATTAATTTTTGGTAGAAAATTTTATATTAGTAAGACACCAAATTTAACATTACCTCTACCTACCATCCACAAATTTATGGTCAAACATATATTTTCAACAAGTTTTTGTTGACATTTCTATAGTGTTATGCCTTAGATAAACAAAATCATTGGGTCAAATGGTTACTACTTGTTGAATGGTTGTACAAATCAACATATATCACTATCATAAAATATAACACCACATGAATCCATCTATGGTTGACCATTTCTATATCTTCAAACATACATTATTAGGAGTTCCATGGTTAAAATAATCAATTTTGCACTTAACACATGTGAACATATCATTTGCACTATTAATAATAGCCTACATATAGAGCAAAACCACATGATTAAATATGGTGATCAAAATGTCTTGTAAAATAAATCATATTTTAAGTTTAAGGGACATCAAAAATTTACCCTAAGTTTTATGGTCCATAAAATGTTATTAATAAAATTGGTTTGGTGGTATATAAATTAGATTTTCCCTCTCCCTCCAAGATTCATTCTATTTTTTATGTATCTAGTGAAAAGGTTCATTGGTAAACATGTTCAATTATAAATTTCATTACCCAAGATTGGCATTGAATTCTCTATCCTCTTGAATCATGAATATATCATATATATGTGCACATGGTAGTTCTGTAACCATAATGTCAATAGATATTTTGGTATAATGGCATGGCATGTAACTAGAGTATGTAAAATGGGAACCCCTCCTCCAGTTAAAAAACAATATCCCTATCTCAATATTTGAGGATAAACTATTTCTTAAGTGATGAGTCATGTTACCCTTTCATCCCAATGCATTTTTTTTATATTAACTATTATTATTAAAATATTTAGATGCATGTATTTTGAAATTTGTCACATCAACTATTTTGTAATTATCCCATATGCATGGGGAGTAGTTTTCATCATGAGTAGATTAGTTTAAATAAATTACTTGTGTATGATGAAATGACATCTATTAAATATTTTTATTGAGTCATGATCAAAGTAGGTTGACCCATCAAAAATGCCCATGATATTTAATGGTTATATTATGTTATTTTAATACAATATTTCCATGTTCTATCAATTTTAGCATGGAATTTTTATATTTCCATTTCTATAATAACCTGTGTGCAAAGGTTCCTAATAGTATTTCTCCCCCTTAATTTTAATTTTAAATTATTCTCCTTTTATATATGAATGCATTTAGTGATCTAGATTTGACACTTGAAAATACTCACTTTGACTTGGCTTGGTGTGTTTAAGACATGGTTTGTGACTACTTCTAGTGACTAATTCATAATTTAATAGGAATAGGATAGTTTTTATCCATGTGAATTAGTGTTCTTGAGATGTCCTTGTTAAGTGATATATGATTTAATAAGCCTTGACTTATTTGTATTTATATGTGACTCTTTGGGTGATTTTTCATGCCACTGACATGTTAGTGAATGGTACAACCCATGACAATGATTTTAATTTGAAATATTGACATTTTTGTGTAAAGGATGAATCTATTAGATTTGGAAAGTAATATTTGAATGGTATTGTCTAAATCAAAAGGTTTTGTCTATGATAAATGAAAATTAATCAAATGGTTTGGATATGTCTAAGTATACTAGTTTATGATTTTTTCACATATTGAGGGAGTTGAGGTAGGTGACTGATAATAACTTAGAAAGATTTAACCCATAGTTATCATGTGAATGTGAGATAATGGTGAATTAGATGCATATATGTGTGCACAAGTCATGTGGGATAAAGGTAGGTCAAAACTAAAATTGTCAAGTGTTTAATACCATATTTTAGTATATATAAATGCATCCATTTTATTATAGAATTTAAATGTAATAAAATATACTAGATTAAAAGGATAAATATATACTTGAGTGTATATGACACACTTTGCCTTTGGATTATGCTCTACATGTACATCTTGCTCCAATAAAACTTATAATAAATATGTAGCATTCAATGTCCATATAGTGAAATCTAAAATCTAAACTATAATCAAAACTTGAAATTTTATGTTCAAGGAAGTACTACACTTTTAAGTGGGTGGAACCATTTTTACCTATATCTTGTTGGAAATGATGTTACCTTGTTGAATCATAAAGAAATGTTCATTTTTTTAAAACCATGTAGAGAATTGGGGGTGATCAAATCCCAAAATTTTATGACTATGAAATCCCATGGGTTATTAAGTTAACTAACCCAAACCATGTGAATTAGGGATTAGTACCATTGAAACCCAACCATATTAAATCAAAAAACTAATCTCACTCTAATTTTAAACATCAAGATGGTAATTTGGGAGCTGAATAATGGGCTTACTCTAAGTAATTTCAAGGTCATTAACATTGATGAACCTCAATTGCATTGGCTAAAAAACATGAATCCATATCTACATATGGACTTATAGATTCAAAGTTGCTCACTACTTGGTGACATTAAATTTTTTTTATAAATAAACAAATATAAAATCACTTATTGTAAAATAATGTGTGCATGTGCATGAACCAATAACATTCCTCTTGAATTATTGGCAATTAATATCTATAATGAGGTGTATTTTCATGAATTAGTGTTATGATCCATGAAATCGATGTCAATCAATATAGAATGATATGCTATATATGCTATAATATGAGAACCCTTATCTTAAAAGTATTTGTGTGAAAACATGTACTTTTTATTCCTATAAATTGTGTATATTTACATGGAATATGCACTAAAGTGTATTTTATCTTATAAATTCATACACATGCCACTGTAATTGAGTGAATATGCATGGAATATGCCCTCATAATCTATACTGGTTTGTGAATATCTATCCCATATATGAATCCATCATATTTATGAACCATTCTGAATTGTATGAACCCTATTTTTTTTCCAAACTTAGAGTTTTACACTCATGTAAGCTTGTGTGTATATGAAAATCCAACTAGTATGCCCCCCCATTTGAGGTGAGGGGTGCATTGTGTAATTCATCAATCTAAAAATAAAGAGTTAACTATATCATGTTATGTGTACAAATATCATCATGTAAAATCATGTCAACAGATGGATAACATGTCATCATAATAAAATTTATGTCATCAAGGCATGCATGTAGCATATGTAATATAGGGTATATAAGTGTCATATCAATAAATATGTATCAATTAGGTACACATTAATAACCATCTCTAAATACACCTACACCATAAAGAGGTGCATAATGTGAATCATGACACTACACATAAATATGAGGTGTATGATATGTATCATGACACCCATAAAATTAGAAATCTCAATAACCCCAACAAGTTCAACAAAATAAAAATATAATCCTAAATTTATTCCACTCATAAGTATGTAGAGTCACACATAAGGCCATAGGCCAAAAATAAGGGACATAAATATTTTGCATCAGACAAAGCCAGTGGCCACACATAAGGAAAATAAATATGTCACACACATAAGGGATAAAAATATGTGGCACACATAAGGCTAAGGGCCACTCGCAATAGACAGGTAATGATTAGCCTATAATTTAAGATAAAAAACATCAATGTAGCATAGAACAAGTCAAAACTATTTCACACTATTCATGTATATAAATTTCACATTGGAGTAAAATAACATATCCATATATCATTATGTAATATATAAGTGACTAGCAAGACATGTGTAAGCAAACTAGATAACTCAACCTCGTAAAATTTTTATATAAATATATAACTATGATAGTGTGACCTATGGAATAAGATTCCCCCAACATCTCCATGGCCATCAGGTACATTAAATTCTAACATATACATGTCCATGTATGATACATATGTCATACATCACACTTTTCTATCATTAAATTCATGTGTATGAAAATAATATGATATCTACCAAACATGTGATAAATAATATATGCAAACAATGTAACTAGCCATCATATCATGCTTAGGTCTTGATTTTTTTATAATATTTAAATGTTTTTGAATTTTTGAATTATTTTATTTTTTTGTATTTTCAAATTTATGAAATTTAATTCTCATGGATAAGTTAATAATTCATCCTAATTGTAATTAAATTAGATATCATCTTTCATATACTTGAAGCTATGTAAATGCATTGCCTTTTCTTCCACTATCGATGGTCTTATTTTATGTTTGAATTTATCTTTGAAGGTTTTATCTTTTGTGGGTATCATTACCATCATGTTTTTTCTTGATTTTATTTCTTTCATGTGAGAGATAAACTTATTGATCTATTGTATTCACTATGGTTCCCATATATTATAACCATAGATGTCCTAATATAATTGTCAATGGATGAGTAAGAGGCATGACCCATATGTATGTATCAATAACCTTTGGTCCACAATAAATATATCCTAGGGACTCTTTCTGATATGCACTGTGTTAATACATTTTTTTCATGTCCTAAATTTCTTTAGTCTATGATACTACACATGTTTTCCCACTTTTTTCCATTGATCATTTTTTTTCCAATAGTATCCTTCAATGTATGTTATACTGGTCATGGATTTTTATGATACATGAATGTAATCTCTATTTTTTGTATGTGTATACCATGTCATCTCATAACTTGGTATGCTTTGTGCCTATTTATCTTGTACCATTTTTATGGTGAAATTAATCTTATATTTCTTTATCTTATATAATTTTTCATAATGATATATTTCATGCCATGTGATTCTATAGTAATCACAATATGATTTTCCTTCTTGATACAATAGATGTCTTAGTGTTTAATGTTTATTAGATAGTAACACCATTAAATTGCTTCTAAGTAACATTATAATGTGATACTAGGTGTGTCTTGAATAATTGTTAATTATTGATTGAGCCAGTTGTGTCTATAAACACTTCACATTATTCACCAAATGTTTTTAAAAAACTTTGTGTTGATGTAGGTTTTATGCACACCACAACTTTAGTGAGGTAGCCTCTAACATTTTAAGATCTCAATAGAGGTAAATTCCATTCCAGGGCACAAGTTGTAGGTATGCAGTCTATTACAACCTATTTATGGAATACTAGGTAGGGCATGTAGGTTGTTGACAAGGTTTTTAGATGGAGGTGTGGTTCCTAATAAGTGTAATGAATCACTATGTGAGCTGGATGGGTGATTAGTTTCTAATCTAGAGTGGGTAGATCTCAAAATAAACTCAAAAAGGATGGAAGGGTAAGGTGGAAAATAAAGCTTCTGTGGTTTGTAAGAATTACTTCCCTAGCTAGTTTTTAAAAGGACAAGTGCTCTTAGATCCTATGTCTATTACTAAGAAATTTCACACACATGGTTAGACATGGCTAAGAAGTCTAAATAGATAAAAATGTGGAAAATTCATAGGCTTATGACAAATATTTCTCCTTTTAGAGAAGTTATTTTACACCCTTAATCAAGAGATTATGGCTCAGGCTAGTGAAGTATCTGAGGCAGCTATTGCACATAAACAAAAAACTACATCCAAGAAAGCACTCATGCACAATCATAATTATGAATCAATTTGAACTTGACTATCTTAGCCAATATATTTACCAATCTCTCAATATATATTACACATCTACAGATCAATACATCAATCAAAATAATCAAGAATATATTCATAGCTTTTACATACTAAATATTATTAAAACATACAACCAAAGAAAGTAACAAATAATTACATAAAAATTGGAAATAAAATACATAAACACATTCATTGATGATCAAAATTGATGTTTCTCCTATATTCGAAAATTATCTAACAAAAAACTAAGTTGGATTACAATTGTTTATATAGACTTTGGGAAGGGGTCACCTCATCATCCAAGTTCATGCAAGGTCATTACATGTGAAAGTTATAACATGAGTTCTAATTGTGGTCCAAAACCATATAAAGGTCTACTTGCAATTATCCATTTAAAATAGCCTTTAAAAAAGCTATGCAACATGTGTATGTGTATGTGTATGTGTATGTGTATGTGTATGTGTATGTGTATGTGTATGTGTATGTGTATGTGTATGTGTATGTGTATGTGTATAAAGAGAGGTAATTCTTTATAATTATAGCTTGAACTATATGCAAACTATAAATATATGCATAATTTTACAAAATTGTACATGCCTCCAACCTGTTAGATATTCTAGATTAGTCACCTTCAAATGGAACTCAGGAATGCATCAAAGATAAGTATCATTATATCAATCCTTTAGAACCAGTAAAGTTATTTAACTATGACTAATCGAACATGACTATGTGTTGCATGTTTCTTATGCATCTTATTGAGTCTAGACCTTTTAAATTTTCTCTTGGGACTCATACTATCATAGCCCTATGCATGATGGAATGTGATCATGCCATTTGGTATCTCTACAATATTCTTGGGCTTTTTTTCAAAACACACTCCATCACTTAGGGCCTTTGCACCACATGGCAACTTCTCACTTATCCTAGGACCTTTGAAAAGTCTTTGTTAATCTTGCACCATTGATCTTGATGTACTTGTCACCATCACACTCATTTTGGATAGTCCTTTATTGCCATGCTTGATTTTTCACTTTCAATCTTTGGTATGTGAGTTAACATGCACCATAGATATTTGTGCTTGACTCTTTTTACTCCCTGCAAGTTTGACACTTGTATTTTCTAGATTCACTATCAAAAAACATAAATGCAAAAGTTATTTAGCATATATAATAAATTTTTTGATTATATGGGTGACACTTGGTAATTTTATAGGGTTTTGGTCTATTGTCATTAGCATTAGGGTATTATTTTTTACCATTTTGTGTGGGGGAATTTGTTGTAGGCCTTTTGTCTAGGTCATGTATATTTTCAAGGCAATTATTTTGAACAAAATTTTTGAAGCAATTATCACAAAGGGAATGTCTTATTTCATTGGGGAAAATGTCCAAGACACAAAGTTTTAAGGGACTACATTTTCATTAGACAAAATGTCTGAGATGTAAAGTCTGAAGGAATTGGCTCAAAATACAAAAGGCCTGAGATAAAAGTCCCAAAGGGAATGTGTGAAGGGCAAAGTCTCTCAGATAAAATGTCTGGAGGAATGGTTTGAAGATAAAAATATCCCAGATAAAATGTCTGAAGGAATTGGTTGAAGGACAAAGTCCTAGGATAAAAGTCCTAAAAGGTTGGTACAAAGGGCAAAAGGGCCTAGGACAAAATTCTTGAAGGGTAGGTGGATATTTAAAAAAGGGTTGAAGGGTCACTTAAAATGTCAAAATGGTCATTTAAATAAATTTGAAGGGTAGGTGCAAAAGGTCTGAAGGATCTACTTCATGGAAAAAATACCTCAAGGATCTACTTTATTAGGTAAAGTTTTGATGGGAAAAGGGTACGAGATAAAAGTCCTAAAGGGTAGGTTGCATAAATCCTAAAGGGTATGTGCCCTTGGGGTCATTATTTTAGAAAAAATTTATTGGTAAGATTACTTTGGGGGATTATTTTGGGATTTTTTGCATCACATAAAATGTCTAACAATAAAGAGTTTAAAGGGTCATTTTCATCTGGCAAAGGGCTCAGGACAAAAGTCCCAAAGGGATACTTTCAAAAGGCCTAAGGGTGCTTTGAAAAAGGCCAAAGGTTAGGTGGGTTATGGCTAAAGGGTCATTTCTCTCAAATAAAATGTCTTAAGGAATTGGTTAAAGGGAAAAAAGGACTAGGATAAAAGTCCTGAAGGATATGATGCCTCAGACAAAATGTTTGAAGTAATGTTCGAAGGGATGGTCTAAAAAATGCTGAAGGGCATTATGTCTCAGATAAGATGGTTGTGAAAAAAGTCCCACAACATTAATTTTAAAACACAAAGGTTGAAGGAATTCAGATAATGGATAAAATACCTGATAAAGACAAATTTCATAAGTCCCAAAATGAAAATCCCAAAGACATAAGCCAAATAGAAGGAATTAGTCTATGAACATAATACCAATGCCTTTTTACTAAATTATGAAAAGTCCAATAATAAATCTTCTCCTACATTTTTCATAAAAATATAAAATAGGGGCTAAAATTCAAGACCATAATTCTAAAAAAATGGGTTCCCATTTTTGTAAAGAAAGAGGGGATGTTGGGTACAACACTTTGTAATAAGGTGAGTTGTATAATTTTTTGTATGTTTAAATCATGTTTTATTTTACAATGGTTTTCATTAATGAGGCCTTTAATATGTGAGAATCATAGTGTGATATAAAATTTAAACTATTATATGTGTTTTGAATATATTGATGGTTTGACATTTTTGTTTTACTTTTCCCCAATAAGATTGTTCCTTATTAAGGATTTCTTATTTATCATTTTTTTGTAAATGAATAATATTGATATTCTAAAACAATAACAAGTGTTAATAAAGTTTGAGATATGTACTCATTTTAATATATATGATTTAAATTTAACTTACAAAAATATCATCTATCATATCTTACATATCATTATCATCACTATCATAATAATATTAGACTATATAGTTTGGATCTTCTGAATTTACCACTACATGGAGTTCTAGAATAGTTTCCCTTTTTAACTATACTAGCTTGTGTTTCATGTTTTATTTATGATATATGTTTCATGATTCATTAATTTTAATTAATTACTCTTGATTCTCCTACCTAGTATGTATAAATTTGATCAAATGGGATGGGTTGTGAGGGAGGTCTAGAATAATCATAAATTATGATTGTGTCTAAATCTCATTAGTAGATTGTGTCATATTTTAATATTTGAAATGGCCATCATCTATGATTGATGTGTATAAATGTCATCCATACATAAATTTTACGTACCTTTCCAATTTTGATAGTACTACTTTGATGACATGTATTCAAGGTCACCTGAGAACTGAGTGGTAGTTTAATAGATTAGGAATAACCTAAAACATAGTGGATAATTTAGAGCCTAATTGTACACCCATTGATATTTTAAAAAATACTTAACACATATTATTATAAAATTAAAATAATAATTGATATTTATTTAGGATAATATTCATATTTATACCCGATTGTTTCAATAAATCTGTGTTACAAATATTCAATCTAGAACCATTATTTACCAACACACATTTGGATACTTTAGTTTGTACTGCAACTTGAATAATAATGGTATATTTTTAGCTATTGTGTGTTGCAATGGAAAGTCTTATTTTTAAAAATTGATGACCTTTTATACATCCTTGAGTGTATTCATGATAGAATCAAAAGAGGTCAGTTGTGTATCACTAGGTATTATTATCCCTCGTAATGCCTAATATAATATATCTTGGTAGACAAATGGCATCTTTAGTACATCCAAAATAGAATCCTTAGCATGTTTATTCTTTAATTCACTAATGTTGTCATACCTTTTGGTTTGATTAGTTTTCCTCATAGGAATTAGAGGTATTTGAAGATGAGAATGATGACTACATATGTTATGGGGTACCCTACCTCACATAGTATTGATAGAATGGACTATGAATCCCAACATAATATTTTCACCAATAATTAGTGTAAATGGTAAATAGGATAATTTATAGGTATATAGGGGAGTAATTCAAGGATTCATGCATGCATTCTGGATCCTATTTGTAATAGGTACTAACTTGTATTTGATGTTAAAAAAAATATGAATTAAGGAAGGTTAGAGATTGTTAATAATTAACTTTAGACATATTAACATATAAGGATTTGATCTATGGGATTACATAGTTGTTAATAATTTATCATATTAAAATAAAACAAAATTTAATGGTTACAATCATTGATTGAGTTAAAAAATAGAGACAAGGTTCATCCACTATATCTATATATAATTAGGGAAAATTATAAATCAAGTTTGAATATGAAACCTTAGGGTAAAAATTTGAAAACCTTAGAAATAAGGATCAAACCCTAATGTAAACATAGGGTTTATCAATGTTAATTCAGTTTTTAGGTTTATCAATATGTTTTATGCTTAATTTGGATTAATTGTAATCTAATTAAGATAGAATCTAAAATATAATTTGGATTTTATAGTATGGAAATTAAACATGCATCTAAATGTAAAGGCTTGAAATAGATTTAATAATGGGATTTAATAAATATGTAAAATATAAAAAATGATAAGATACTTAGTGGTTCCTTATACAATGAAAGATTAAGACAAATGGTAGGGAGAAAGAAAGGCATAAATTTGGACATGGAGTTTCTCAATGCAGGTACAGGATCCTTATTGTTTCCCAAATTATACCATTAATCTTAGGTTGTCACCATCTAATGAAATTTTATAAACTAGATGAAATTGGACCTAGATATTATACTTCTTTAGTATGATATATAAAAGTGTACCTATGTATATTATACTTTTGTGTATGATCCTAAGGTCCAATCATGTGCACAAAGTCTATAAATCCATCTCCTTAATTTGAAACCCTAATTACACTTGTGAAAGGGTAAAACCTATAAAAAAAATATTAGGAAGTGTCATGGGTTTAGTTAAACTTAATCACCTCCTTTCATGATTAACTAACACATACGTATCTAATACTCTAAAGTTGGAAGTCAACCCACACATAGTTATTCCTCTTAATTTGAATGTGTAATTAAGCTCTTATTATATATGAATGTACTAATTCAAGAGAATCCATGGTGAAAAAGTAATCTTGCATCAACCAAAAAAATATTTTTTGATATGGTAGAAAAAAGTAGAGTTTCTTATCTTTTGTTATCTAGTGGTTTACATCAAGTTTTAGTTAGTTATGTAGACTTATTTTATTGGACTTATTCAAAGAGATAAATCTTTATATTTAACACTTTATATAAAAATTTAATTTTGAGTCCCAATTTTGAAGTTCCTTTGAGTACCATTTTTTTACTGAGCACATCTTTTCCATCTATATCATCAATTTTAGGAATGTCACATTTTATCAATTTAGCTAACTAAATCATCCCTAGAACATCATCGATTCTTAATGAGTCATGTTTTGTTGATTCATGAAATTAGGATTTTCTAAAACATGGTTCAATTTTTTCTTTAAATTGTTGATGTGGTGAACTAGTGATTCCCCAGAACATCCCAATTCTTTATAGGCTCTAAATCATCAATGTGACCAATGTGACTATTCTTGGAAAAAGTGTTGATTCCCAACATGCCTCTAATCATCAAGTTATATTAAATATATGACATAAAATAAAATATGAAAGGCCATATTATAATTCAAAAGGTCAATCCATTCCCTCATATCCCAATAAATGGGATAAATGGTAAGTGTTCTTGAGTTGTTAAATGCTCATTTTAATGTTTTATAATCAATAAAATATGTGTTTTCTTCGTGAATTTTTGAAAGTATAATTTTGGGTTGGTCTTGTATATATGTGTTCCCAAACTAAACATCATATAGTTATAGGTTGTCCATAAGTATAAAAAACATATGTGATTTCACCATTTGGTGTCAAAGTGTATTTTTTCATAGTGGAATGTGTGTGTGAAGACTTTAGTTCAATATATTTGCAAGCTACACAATATAATTATGCATTGGGAGAAGTGATGTCATGAATATGTCATGGTTTTAAAATAGGAACAAGATAAAGAGGGCCTTGAGTTATAGACTTAATGTAAATGATGAGATAAATGTAAATAAGGGTTGATGCAATGGAAATAATACAAATAATGGGAACTCATGTTGAGGATGAGATTAAGGATAAATAATAAGGATATCAAGATATTAGAGTGGAGGACATGGAAAATGAAGCTAAGAGTATATTTCTCATATTTTTAGAAAGGTTTCATAGTAAACCAAAGTTGGATATACCTTACTATAATGGGAGTTTGAATCCCAAGGAGCTTGTGGATTGGATAACAGATATGTAGAAGTATTTGACTATGAGTTTATAGAGTAACACAAGAAGGTGAAGTTTATTTTCAAAAATCTAAATATCCATACCACTTTATCATGGGATCATGTGTAAGATGAGATTCAAAATAAAGGTAAGGAGAAGATAAAATCTTGGGATAGGATGGTGATAAAGTTGAAGAAATAATTCTTAAATTCTAATTATAAAATGAGTTTATTTATAAATTGAAATTTTTGAGACAAAAGGATATTAGCATAAAATAGTACACTAAGTATTTTTATAGACTCACTATAAGATAAAATACAAAGAGGATGATTATGATAAGGTATCAAGATGTGTGAATGGCTTGATTTGTTCTGTTCAAGATGAAATTTATTTGTTGAACTTGAGAACCATAGAAGAAGCCTATCAAATTTTATTTAAGGTGGAAAATAAGTTGTTAATAAATGGTGGTGATTGATATTGGTAAAATGGATAACTTGGTTTCTCAATAAATGGTATAAAATATCAATCTCAATTAGTTGGTACATATTACACCATACAAGGTTTTGTAGTTGCTTAAAGGTCATCAATTTTTGGTAAATGAGAAATTAATAGTGAGTTTTCAAATTAGTTCATATAAGTATTATGTTCTATGTGATATTATTCCCATGGATGTATGTCATGTGTTATTTGTAAGGCCATGGATATTTGATAGGAGATCCATCCATAATGGAGGAGTAAACACCTACACCATAATGAAGGATGGCAAGATATTAAGATTGAATCCATTAGGAAATAAAGGAGATGAGGTGAAAAATAGTTACAAAATGATTTTGGTATCCAATAAAGAGTTTTATAATGTAGACAAGTAGGAACAGACCCATTATGCTCTAGTTTCAAAACCTATCCAAGTTGTGATAGCCACTAAGGTAAGTGATATTCCTATGGAAATTCAAAATATATTGGAAGACTATGTTGATATTGTGTCAAGTTAGTTACCTAAGGGACTACCTCCTATGAGAATCATTATCCATCACATGGATCTAGTGCCTAAAGTAAGTTTTCCAAATAAGGTATCCTATAGATTGACTATGATGGATAATGAAGAGTTAAAATGGCAAGTATGAGAGTTGATATAAAGGGTATTAATCTAAAATATTTTAAGCTTGTATGTAGTTCTAGGGAGTAATATGAGATATAAAAGGGATTAATCTAAGAAAGGTTGAGAGTGGAGAATGTGTAGATATTAACATGCAATAAATAAGATCACCATTAAGTACATATTTCCATTTACAATACTAGATGACTTAATGTACTATTTGAGTGGAACTAGTTACTTCACCAAGATATATTTGAATAGAGGGTATCATCAAATTCAAATAAGATAATAAGATGAGTGGAAGACTACATTCAAGATGAATGATAGGTTGTATAAATGATTGGTCATACCATTTAGTTTGTCCACTACTCTAAGTACATTAAAGAGACTCATTAATTAAGTATTAAATCCTTTTACTTGTAATTTTTTGATAGTTTGTTTGGAATACATGATAATTTTCAATCATTCTAAAGAGGAGCATTTGAATCATTTAAATTTGGTCTTACATATGCTAAAAGAATATAAATTTCTAGTGAGATTGAGAAAATGCAGCTTCATGAAAGTGGAGGTAATATACTTTAGATTTATAATTTGAAAATATGGATTGACTATGGACACTTAGAAGGTGAGGGAGATTATGGAGTGGCATTCACCAAAGAATACGTTTGAGGCAAGAAGTTTCCATTGGTTGGTAGTTTCTATAATAATTTCATCAAACAATTAAATGGTTTATGTGTACCCATTATAGAGACTATTAATGGAGGAAAAAAAAGGCTTTAGTGGACTATTTTGGTAGAGATTAGCTATCAATTTTTGATGATAAAATTGATGCAATCATCAGTTGTGGTATTATCAGACATTATAAAAGTGTTTCAGGCTGAGTGTGATGTAAGTGGGATAGCCATAGGAGTGATGAGTCAAGAAGGTATTCTCATTACCTATTTTAGTGAGAATTTGAATACCACCAAGAATAAATACTCATTTTATGATCAAGAGTTATACGTAATGGTACAAACTCTAGGTAAGTGGTGACACGACTTGTTTCAAAGGATATCATTTTTTACATGGATAATCATGAGTTGTAATTCATAAATAACCAAACTAATCTCAATCAAAGGAACATTAAATGGGTGGAATTTATTCAAATATTTTTTTTTGGAGACATAGAAGTGATAATTCTAATAGAGATGTGGAAGCCTTGAGCAAGTGAGATATTAGTGTGAATTAGCTCAAAGTATAGGTCTAAATCAATGAAGGAGTTATTTAAGGAAGACTTGGAAGTGCAAGATTCATGAACAACATGCATGAATCAAATAAATGTAGAAAAAATCCATGGTTGGATTACATGATTCAAAGTGTGTGGTTGTTAAATGGAAGGAGTTTATGCATATCTTAATGATCTATGAGAGATAACATTTTGAAAGAGAAACATAGAAGAGGTTTAAATGGTCACTTTTTGTATGTTAATTTTTTGGTGAAAATGAGTGAAAAATAATATTATCCAAGAATGAGTATGGATGTGAATAATTTTGTGAAAATATGTAGAGTTTACCAACATGCTGAAGGTAAAAATTAGATTACTAGTTTGTATCATCCGTAATCTATTCCAATTGAGTACGGACTTTATTCTTAGACTACAAAGAAAAAAATTAGGTAACAACTCCATATTTGTTGTTATTGATATATTTTCTAAGATGAGTTAGTCTTTATAATATAATAAGACTATTTATGCCACACATATTGTGAATTTGTTTTTTCGATTAGTTGTAAGATTACATGGGTTGCCAAGAAGTATTATATCAGATAGAGATATAATGTTTATTAGGAACTTTTAGAAGATTCTATGGAATAAGTTGGGCATAATATTAAAATTTATATCAGTGTATCACCCTTAAACATATGGTAAAATGGAGTTTGTGAATTGGATTCTTAGTAATTTTTTGATATGTTTAGTTGGTGATAAGATTAAATATTGGGATTTAATGTTGGAACTAGCTAAATTTTATTAAAATTATTTAGTCAACTAAATTATAGGTTTGAGTCATTTTAAAATAGTGTATGAGAGTATCCCTAGAGGTGTATGTGAGTTTAGGAGTATAGTTGAGATGAGTAAGAAAAGTTCTTGAGGTGAATTTTATGTTCAATATATACATGATGTATAGAATAAGGTCAAGAGGAGACTTGAAGAGAGTGATGGAAAATAAAATAAACCTATCGATATGCAAAATAGAGAACTAAAATTTGAGGTTGGAGACTTTATTTTGGCACATTTTCATAAGGAGAGGTTTTCAAAAAGTGAGTATAATAATCTCAAGTGGAAGAAGGCTGGGCCTTGTAAGATTTTGAGGAAGTTCTCAGTTACTGCTTATGAGATTGAGTTATTGAATGGAGTAGGTATTTCGCTTATCTTCATTGTAGCATATTTGTGCCCATATGTTGTGGGGAAAAAGTGACAGCAAGGATTTTTTAGTCATGGATTGGAGAGAGTTGTTATGAATAGCATAAGAAGAGATGGAATCCATTATCAACATTATATATGACAAGAAGATAAGGGGCACCAAGTACTTAAAATATTTGGTCAACTATAAGGATGGATTATCCAAAAATGTGACATGGATGAATGCATATAATGTTTAAAAACATGGTAGGAATATCTAGGAGCTCATAATGGTTTCATTAGTATGAGTTCATGGTCTCTTTTCATTACCATTGGTGTTTGTTGTAGCAGCATCCATGGAAAACAATAAATCTTGAATCAAACAAAAAAATGTGTTAATTTGGTAGAAATAATTATAGTTTCTTATATTTTTTATCTAGTGGTTTCTATCAAGTTTTAGTTAGTTCTGTAGACTCTTATATGTAGACCTAGTCTAAGTGACAAATTTTCATATTTCACACTTTATTTTAAGAGTTCATTTTGAGTCCTAAAATTTGATTTCCTTTGAGTTCAAATTTTTTAACTAAGTACCTTTTATCAATCTGAGCTATCAATTCTTGACATATCACATTTTTTCAATTAGATCAATTGAGTCATGTCTAAAATGTCATCAATTCTTGATGGGTCATGTTTTCCTAATTTGGATTATAATAATCTTCCTAAAATATAGTTAGTTACTAAGAAGATTTAAGTCACTGATGCAATTAAAGTGGTGGTTCCTAGAACCATGTTGGTTGCCTATATGCTCTAAATTACTGGTGTGGTCGACATGACAGTTCCTAAAATAGTGTTGGTTCCTGAAAGGCCTATACTCATCAATGTTTTTGATAGATCACTAAAAGAGTATAAATAATAGAATGTGAAAGGTCATAGTATAAAGCAAAGGTTTAGTCCATTCCTTCATATCCCTATAAATGGGATAAATGGAAAGTAATCTAGATCTATTTTTGGGCACTAATTTAATGTATGTTGATTTATAAATTGTGTGTGTTTTATTGGTGAATGTTTGCAATTATAATTATGGGTTGATCATGTATATTTGTGTGTCCCAGAAATAAGAATCATATAGTTATAATATATCATTAAGTGGATACCACATCTATGATTTCACCATGAAACTCATGTTATAACTTTTTTAAATTGAAAACATTCAATTTGGCTTGGCTTGATGTGTTTCAAGCTTGTATTTTGACTATTCTTAGTGAATTATTGATGATTTGGTAGGAATAGGGTGGTTGTCTCAATGTGTAGTAGTTTTCTTGAGATTTCATTGATAAATGATATATGATTTATTAATTGTAGAATTATTTGTGTATATATTCAACTCTTTGGATGATTTTTCAAGCTTCTGACATACTAGATGAATGGATCAACTGATGGAAATTGTTTTATTTTGAAATCTAATTATTTTTGGGTGAAGGAAGAATCTATCAAATTTGGATGGTCTCATCTAAATGTTACCTTATAAATCTGATAGTTATTTTTGGGAGATAGGAATAATGATGTTTTTATGCTAGATATGTATAAATGTGATAGTTTACTAGATTGGAATAGACTAAGGGAGGTCATGTAGTGTAGTAATAATAATTAGAAGGATTAAATCCATAACTAGCATGTTGATGTGATTGAATGGTGAATTAAAGGAATATATATGTGCAAAAATCATGTAGGGTGAATGTAGCTCAAAACCAACATTTTTAAGTGTATAATACCAAAGTTTAGTAGCTACATAATCTATAAGTCCATTTTTATCAGTTGGTTCATGTTTAAATGAGTAATTCAATTGAGGTTTTATAAAGCTCAATAGACTACCATTACTCCACAAGTGTAATATGTGACTCCCACCTTCCATATTAGGGTTACACAATAACTAAAATATTAGTTACATGGTTTAGTGTGGTTGAGGTTATGTGACACTCAATAGTTAGGTATCGTTCCCTTTTTTTTTTGATGATGGATAGGGGCATTTTCCATCTCAATCCATGATGCTTTCCATAGTTACAAAAAATTTAGATTGAACACCCCAAATCCTATGCCTCAATATAAAATCATCATATCAAACCAATTATAGGGAAATATGGTTCACTCATATATGAGTACTCTTTCCTTTCTCTTTAATTTCAAAAAAAAATGTGCATTTTATATTTTATTCCAAGGACATTAACTGCTACATTTTCATTGTAGGTTTTCTAGGATCATGTTTCATGTATGGATAATCTTCCAAATATAAATTATGTTTTAGGATCTCATGTACATTTAATTATCCATTTAATCTAGTATTTGTATTTCATTTCAATATTAGAATAAAAGAGGGAATTTATAAAAACTAAAATATGGTAATTGATACTTGACAATGTTAGTTTTGACTCACCTTCACCCCACATGACTTATGCATACAAACATGAATCTCATTTGTCATTATTTCACATCCTCATCCATTATACATGTCTCTCTTTCCCAGGTTATTTTTAGTCAACTATATGAAATCCCATAATCTATGTCAAAAAATTTATCTTACTCAAACATTTCTAGATCATCAAATAAGTGTTCAAGTCTCTTGGATAGTAATTATTAGCCAAAATTTGGCCATCATGAGTGGGAGTCATTAAAAACTTTGATATATGTGAGATTTAATTTTTGGATATCCATAATGAAGGTCTTGTCATGGTCATTAATGATCTATATGATAGATAGGGTATTTTCCTTGGTAACGTACAAGTCATTTAGGATGGTCTAGTGAGTAGTAGGTTCAAGTCACTTGGTCTTATCATCAAAAGTCACTCTTTGTAAACCTTCAATTTGTGTTTAACATTATTTAAGATAAGTTGAAAAAAGTTAAGGTTTAATGGGAGTTAAGTCCATGAATAAGCATGCTCAAAGAGACAAGGTGGTAAACCCTCAAGGAATATGGTCTAAATCTAACTAAAGTGGTCAAAGAAGTAAAACAAGTGAGTGGATCACATTGTTTTTTAATAAATTTGGATAGTTTAGGGTAAATTTTAAACGATTAAGGTATGTTATTGCTTTAGTCTTATTTGACATTTCAATGTTGAGATGACACTTACTATCCAATAACAAATATTAAGGTTCATTTATTGGATAGAGGTATTTTCTAATCCATCTAACATCTAAATGATGGCATTGTGATTTTATGGACTATAAACCTTCCCCAAAGTCTTTTATAACTACTTTCTAACATTGGAAGTCTCTTTTGTAATTTTCACTCATATTTTTCAATGGCCAAAGGATTATTGTATGAATTATAAGAAAAATAAGATGAGAAACATTTTGACACACTCTCCCACATCTGTACAAGTTAGAGGAAGCTAAAGAGTCACTTGATTCATCTTCTCCAATAGTTTTAAAGGGTAGAATAGTCAGATTCTAGAAGAAAATAAGATTTTATAAGCTATTTTGAAGAGGATTATATTGGATGATAATTTATAAGATTTTATAGAGGTCCCCATGACCTTCTTAGGTCTAAATCCATATAAAAATTGGGGTTATAGGGCCAAAAAAAGTAGAAACCCATCCTATTTCTATAATGGCATTTTTGGTAGCCCAAAATAGTCAATCAATTTTCACTTAGCATTCCCAGGAGAGAGAAATTTGGGATCTAATCTCTTGGAAATATGAGGGGATCCTAATTACCTTATACTTTGTGGCATTTTTTATCTAGTTAATCTCCTTAACTTTATGAATAATTATTAAGAACTTAAGGAGCATAAAAGACAATCAAAATCCCACCATGGGTTGTTTTTCCTCATGTGTAGAGTTTTTAGATCAAATTAAATTGTGAAAATGGTTGTAAATGATCTATTAATCATTATTTGATCCCTTAAAATAAAATTTTCTCTCATGTTTATTCATGTTTAATTTTGATGTGTTGTCAAATAGTCTTGTTTTGATAGCTGGTTTGAGACAGTCTAATTATAGGATCTATGAGTTATATTGAATGAATTAAATAAATTAAATTAAATTTTAAATAGTTTAAATAACATAATTAATACCTCCCAACAATATAAAAACACCATTTAATTAATAATTCTCAATAAAGAGAGGTTTTTGCATAGATAGTTAGACTATGTGAGTTTGCAGACTTAACTAAGAGATGTCTTGTCAAGCAGGTTTTTGTTTTCATTTTCCAAATTATTAAATTTAGGAAGTCATATTCATAAAATATTTAATCTCATATTCATGGGTGATAATATTAAGATGCTAGTTTCAAGAGTTTAACTTCTTCAATCCCAATCTAAAGGAGGTTTGTGAACCTACAGGTCTGCAGACTTATAGGTCACCATTGATGTCATCCTTATTAATGAAGAGTGAATTTAGTCTTTGTAAAATATTATAGTCTAATCCCTTTATTTCAAATCAATCTCTGAATCTTGAGGTTTTAACTTATTTAGGTTCATGATAATTAAATGAGTTTTAAGGCAATACCAAGCCATGTTATCAATCATAGTTATACCTCTACAAGAAATTGATACTCATGATTATTTGTTGGTCTTAAAACTCATCCTATTAAGATATAAAAATATTATTCAAAACCCCTATCTTTCCTATGTAAAATCAGTTCTCAATCCACCTTATATTCAAATGGGTTAAAACTCAAAGAGGATTGTGTAACTCAAGATGACTATATTTCAAAGGGTAGGAGGTGAGGTTTGTATGTGTTTTTCATATAATATAAGTCAAATAAAATGAAGATAATGTTTATAAATTAATTTTATATCTCAATTCCCTAATTTACCATCATTTTATTGAGATAAAAGGGGAACCAAATAGTGAATAATCAATATTCTACCAAAATAGCCACCTACAGGCCTCTAGCAGGTAATGAGGTCAAAAGTCATATTGGTGATGGGTGCATGGAGTTTTTGGGATGAATTAAGTCATGATAAAACATGATTGAGATGTTTTAAAAATAAAAAATTCATAAAAGAAGTTAACTTTGGCCTGTGAAGTTTGGGTTTGGCAAAATCATAGTTAGTGAACCCTAAACAAACACCTACAAGCCTGCTTATACAAGGATGAATTTGTGTGATAAATGAAGACTTGGAGGTCAAGTGAGAGATGAAATATTATAAGGTTTAATATTTAAATAATTTCACAAGTATAAATGAGGCAATAAACCATCAAAATAAGGACTCCTAAACACCAACATTCAAGTAGACCCTAAATAAGCACCTATAGGTTTGTCATGAGAGAATGGAGAAAAAGAGGTGTATGTGAAGTAAAAAAGGGTATAAAACATATTTAAAAGGTTTAAATATCATATATATCATGATATAATCATTTAATAATCATAAAATATCCAATAAAAAGGATTTTAGTCATACTTCATATAGATAGCCCTGATTAACACTTACAGTTAGGGTTTTAGTGGGTTGAAGATAACATGTCAATCATGGTATGAAACTATAAGTATGTATGATGAAATTAGTGTTTAAATTTGAATAATAACTTATAATAAGGTTTTATTCAATTAAAAATTTATTGGTAATAGTTAAAATACTCAAGAAGACTAATTAGGCCTAAAAGGCCTAAATGAGTGGGTATAGGCCTGATTGTAAGAACCATGAATAAACTTGCATGTTTTGAATTTTTGGTTAGTTTATTAGGTATAGGGTATGTAAAATAGTATTCATATTAATTCAATTAATTTTTTAAACGTCAAAAATGATAAAAGTGTGAGAAAAGGGCATGTTAAGGTTAGATGAATAAAATTGTGTATAAACCATGACATAGGGCTCAATGTAGCTATTAGTGGTTTGACGGTTAAATATTTTTATGAGACTGATTAAAAATATAAAATTATGTTTAAAAGCCTAATTTATGTTTATATAACCCAAAAAAAAACATTCTCATCTCCATTCATTGTCAAATGACCTCCTCGAACACATAATCAAACTTGCATCACTCAAAGAGGGTAACTTTGGTACGTGTGAACTTGTATGAAGAGATGCATGGGATAATGAGCCTATAAAATAATAATTATGGAATTTTATAATAAATATCCTTGAATTTTTTTTTGGATTTGGTCCTTGAACTCTATGAACTATCCTTAAGAACTCAAATGCCCTTAAACCTTGCTAAAACCCTGAATGTGACCCAATGGGAGTAGGAAGGCTTTCAAACACCAAAAAATGGATTGGTATGAATTCAAAATAACTATGAATTCCTTATTAATTATCTTATGAATATTAATAATATAAATTTAGGCACGTGTGAGTTGTTTTTGTATGAAATAAGGCCTAGAAAGCTTCCTTTTGTGTTTGTGTGTAGGGTTTTGAACTAAATAAAACTTCCTAATAAGTTGAAGGTCTCTGAGGCACTATTGAAGTGTATTGATAATTTTTTTAACATTAAATTGGATTTTTAATTCCTAATACAAGTTAAAATTTTATATCTAGGCTTCAATGAAGATACATGACCCAACTTATATGAAGAGAGTAAAAGGTAGACATGTTGAAATGACTTGAGCTCAAAGGACTTTCAAAACATCTTGAGGAGTATCTAGTAATACCTATGCAGAGTCATATAGGTCATGAAATATATATATAAACCATTATCACACCTCAAATTCACTTTAAACTTTAATACATGAATGTCTCTTATCATCCCTTGTCAATCAAGTGTAAGATAACAACTACAAAGTGACTTCTAATGGTTGAACTGAGGTATTATAACCCAATGCAGGATCTAAAAGGAACTACACATTATGAGAGAGGTATATAAGACACAAAATTATGTATTTTTGTAAATATATATTTTTAATATGAGTCACTATTGTCAACAAGTGAAAATTCCATGTGATGAAGAATGATTGTAAAGAGAAAGTGGGTGTTTAAGCTTCCCAATCCTACCAAATGTCATAAAGGTGGTTTGTAAGCTCCCTCAAGAGGTATATGTGTAACTCTTTTAAGAGGAGTTATGAACAATAAATCATCTAAATTTCCATGAATCTTCCTACTTTACCCTTTTGAAGATTTACTCTAACACATGTCTAAAAGGACTAAGAAGGAAGATGATTACACATTGCTTGCAATCCTTGTGTCATTCTTTCTCTATTTTGTAACTAATCTAATAATGATAGGAATATCATGATTTTATATTATTTTCCTACCCTTATCTCTTCTTCCAATTAATATATAATTTAATCCTTGAGAGGCATTCAATGTATACTCAAATTTGTGATGGTGAAGCCCTACCAAAATTAAGACTTGTAATTGCCTACTGAAATCAATTCAAACTAAATATTGTTATCTTCATATTGAATACAATGATTTGGAATGATTTTTTTATGAATGATTTGTGATGGTGAATGTACTTCCTTGTATTTTTCATTATCTTTCATTCCTATATGTTAGTTTGTCTTCCTTTCAAAGGTTATATGAAGTGTGCCACATGGTTTGCTGAGTTTGAGAATTGATATGTCATTAGTGTCTGATATTAGTTCCTCTTTATTGATCATCTTAGGTCCTTTTAATTTCCATAACCTTCATATTTAAACACTAGTGTGATATGGACTATCTTGAATTAGTATAATTACATTGTAATTTGTTGTTTCATAGTGAAAAGCTTAGCAAGTAGAGGACATCATGTTTAGTGCATCACCTCCAAGTTTTCTTGTTAATTTTAGCCTTCCTTCTATACCTTTTTCATGCAAATCAGTAGTGTAGTTGTTAGTATATGTGTTTTACTTGGGAGCTAGCCCAAAATCTAGAAGTTTAGTCCACTTAGAGGTCACCCACAACCTATTACTAATCCTATTGTATAACTCAAGTGAGAGGGCTTGAAGACACCCTCTCAAGGGTGCAAATTGGAGATATAATAGTAATATTAAATTCAAAACATATGATTTTATTTTATAATTTGAGTCTAATAGTTTCATCCCTTTCTAAATAATGGTTACATTTCAAATTTATATTATTCCTATGGTTTGAGCCTAAATATTCACATGTCAATGTCATGAGAAAATACATAAAAGGTTTCCTATAAATACAAAATAAGTATAAGCCTATTACACATATATATAACTTATCAAACGTATTCAAACACTTTCGCTTTCAATAGGATTACCCCATTATTCTAAATTTTCCAATAATTCACTAAGAGTATCTCTTTACCAAGTCTAAATCACTAAATATGTAAGCCAAAGTTTTCAATTTCCAAGTATTAAGATCTATATCATAGGTTTCATACATTGAATGAGCACAAATTCACACATTCACCTAACATGGAGAACTACACTTGGTTTGAATTCCCTCTTCATTTTATTAGATATGTAGAAAGTGTTCAGCCATTCAACAAAGAATGTTTGGGATCATCTCAACCCACCTTTCTTCTTATTTTATAAGACTAATTATATCAATACAAGTGGACCTAGGGTTTCAAGTGAAGGAACACATTTTATGTGAATTGTGCACATAATTAGACCTTAGGATCACACACATAATTAAAGGAAAAATATACACACCTACATGTATCAAAATAGAGAGAGAGAGAGAGAACCATCATAGTGTTTATAAATACTGATTTTAGGATGACAATACTATCTGGGTGCACATAGAGGTCCAAATCCCAATTTGAGGGACATGTAGTCTATTTTTCCATCCTTGTTGCCTTTATATAGTCTCAGCCTTCCATAAGATAGTTAATCACTAAGTATCTTATCCATTTTTTATATTATATATTTAGTAAGCTAGAGTGCCAAATCAAATTAAAATATTTACATTCACACACACACACACACACACACACACACACACACACACACACACACACACACACACACACACACACACACACACACACACACACACACACACACACACACACACACACACACACACACACACACACACACACACACACACACACACACACACATTAAATTTAAATCTTTTAATTTGATTTTCCAATATAGCTTAGTAAATATATGGTAAGTTAGATTTCCAAATCAAAATAAAAGCTTTACATTCATATATATATATATATACAAAACTTCTATCTAATTAGGTTTAATTAGCCACATTTACCTAGAACACTTAGAATAATTAACGGATTGGAAAAAAATCCATCCTATATTAGCTATGGTTATATATACTAAAAAACCTATTTAAAGTATCCAATAGGATATAATAGTCAAGTAGTTGACTTTCCTAATGTTCATTTTCATGTATTTCATATTGACATTAATTAGATGAGTTTTATACACTAACATATCCAATTTTCATTTGTTATCCTCTTATTTCCTCTCTCTTATGTGAGTTATGCTTCAATTCTTATGTGATCCTAGCTAGACCAAATCCTGATATGGTAGAAAAGCCATTGAAGGATAGCTCAAAAAGAAGGATACTTTTATGCATTTTTTAGAGGAAATGTTTTTATAGAATGTCTTAGATAAATTTAACCATTGTCTCTTTTTAGAATGATCCAAATATTATAAATTGATTTCAAACACAATAAGGTTTATTTACAGACTTTCTAGCACCTATTTTGGAGGCTTTTGGGTCTCACCTAGGTACAATATGTATTGTATAGACTGTACATATATTAAAACTATTGTTATGTACTATTAATTTTCTTAAATAATTTTTTTTTGAGGTTTTACGACCTCTATGGGCATGTTTTTATTGTGGGTATTTTTATTTTATTTTTGTATAGTGACATACATCAAGTGTATTTAAATTGCACTATAATAAAAAATTATGTGTTGACCATAGGGATACCCTGATATGCATTTATTTTTTTAATTTATTTATTTTTCATATACCCATCACACCATGTGCCACTCATGTGGCCTTGTTTGTCACACTTCAAGAAAGTTTTATTTTTCATTTTACTTCAATATTGACATTTTTGTCAAACTAGCTCTTGAATTCAAGTTAAATTGACTCTGACATTGACATTTCCTATACATACCACAACATATCCCTTCCTCCTCACAACACTATCTTTATCCATTGAAATCACCCTCTACCACAAAGGCTACCAAATAATAGACCCTATCCCATTCCAATGTGGCCTCCTTTACCAAGGCACATGCCTACCACTGTAAGCTTATTAATTTTTTTTAATATGTAAATAATTTTTTTCTATTTATTTACTATGACCTACAACATGGTGTATTGGTGAAAAAAAGTTCCTAAAACATTTTATTGACAAAGGTCAAAGGATTTATTTTACAATTTTTATCTCTCTTATTAAATATTCTACAAGCCATATCTTCTACATATGGACTCCATTTTCAAATCCATTTTTTTGAAATTGCACTTTTTCCACATTCTACATAGTTACACAATCTTTTAGTTTTACAAATGCACTCTTTTTAATCACTTTGTATAGGGTACCTAATATGACCTAATTGGTAGGACCCTATTAAGGAAAACAATTTAAGTTTTTTCATATGTAATATTATAATAAAAACTCTTTCTACTTTTATCAAACATGTTATTTAAAAAGTGGGTTCATACCACTTGTGAAATAAATGCTTCAGTTCCTTCTACTATTTGAAACTTCAAAATGATGATTGTTCCTCATGATGAGTGACCTCTAACATCCCCTGCCAACATCTTTCAGTTTTTACATGTTTGAGTAGTGGATTTCATACTACTCATGAAGGACATTTTGGCTTCTTGTGAGTTTCTTTTCCATCATTAAGTAAATAGTGGTTAGTTTTATCTACCATTTCTACCAATTCCATTCATTTTAAGAAATATTAAACCCATTTCTATGAACCTCATTACATTTTATAGGGGATATTATATTTATTTTATTAAAAATAAGCACATTTATTTTCATACATGATTTCATATATATTTTTATAATAATCATGAGTTTATATATATTTTTTTGTATATGGGTATCCTTTTAGATATAATATTTATCAAAATAAATTTGAGGATTGTCATATGTATCATCTATATGGATTTCATTGGTGTACTCTTTTGTATTCATCTACACCTTCCTTGATAGTATGATTTTCTCCATGTTGTGAGAGACATCTAATATCCCTAAACATTGTCAACATTTTTTTGTTCGAGAAGTGGTCTTGTTCTACTTGTGCATATTTCATCAATTTTTCATTAGGTGTTCACTCTAGTTATGCATAATATTTTTTTGAGAATGGATTTTTCCCACTTGTATTTTTATTGAGCCCACCATTTAAAAATAAATTGGGGAAAATAATTTGGTGGCATTGGCTATGTATCTCCACTAGAATATTGTTGATTCACTTTAGAGGAAGCTTGTTAATTTGCACATCACTTTGGACCTATTTAAGTTCTCTTCTTCTTATTTCAATTTTTTTGACTTGTCACTTGCTTCAATTTTTTTCCATTCCTTAATAAAAAATCATCCATTTATATAAAAATCTTCCTCCCAATTCAATATTGTGGGGGTATGGTTGTGTGATGCTTCTTCGAATTCATTCTACCCACTTTTTTGAGATCACTATTTATTCTGAGTGAGCCTTGTACAAACCAGCATTCCCTAATTTTAATTTATTTTTAAAATAGATCAAAACCCATGTACTCTAACAAAATGGATTTGAATCCATAGGGACATTCATCATCACACTGTATTTTTATGATATATGTACATAGGTGACTCATCAAGCCTAGTTGTTAGGACATTTTAAAGAAGATTATATCCCTCATGTATTTTAGTTGAGACTTCCCTATAATGAAATTAAGGAAGGATATTGGTAAAATATTTCTAATTTAACCTTATTAATCTAACTTAGGAATTATTATATCCTAGTTGGTTTTATATATTCATTATAGGCTTAAAATAATTATCAGATTGGCAAAAATGTTATTGTGGCCAACACACCCCCTTTTATTTAAAATGGGGGACCCCTCTAAAAATCTCATGAACCATAGATTTGGGGTCCTTTATTTCTTCCTTGTCAATAGTACCTACTTAAATCCTTAAAATATACATCACTTCAATCTCCCTAAGAAGCAACATGGCTCTTTTATTTTTTAGAACTAAGGAGTGTTTATTCGTTTTATGAAATCAAAATGTTACCATCGTAGGTGGGATTTCACCAAAATCCCCTAGAATATCATTTAATTCCTAGAGCACTAGACTCATTGATGTTCATAGCAAACCCAAATCTCCATAACTGATAAGTAATTTTTTAATGTATCGAATTCCTTTTCATTTTTTTACTTAGTCTTTTTTGTGAATTTTATAGTACCCTAACCAAATAGGAAGGCACCATATCACCACGTGTCATAGAGACCAATCTACTAGACCTATCAGAGATGTTAGATCTCAAGAGAGTCTATCTAGATGGGAAAGCACCACATGTCAGAGCATCTAGTCCCCTAGAATTTTCAAAGATGTCAGAGCTTGAGAAATCCTAACTAAATGGGAAGGCCCCATGTCACCACATGTCAAAGCAACCAGTCCATTGAACCTATCAACAATGTTAGAGCCTAAGAGAGCTTGGCTAAAGGGTAAAGTACCATATCACCACATGTCAAAATGGCCAATCCCCTAGACCTATTATAGATGTCAGAGATCTAGAGAGCTCAATTGAATGGGAAGGTGCCACATCACCACAAGTCAAAGCAGTAATCCCTCAAATGTGTTAGAGATGTCAAACCCTGAGAGAGCCTAACCAAATTGGAAGGTGCCATGTCACCATGAGTTATATCAACTAGTTCCCTTGACCTATTTAATATTTCATATCTTGGGAGAGCCCAACTAAATGAGAAGGTGCCACATCACCATGTGTCAAAATAGCTAGTCTCTTAGACCTATTAGATATGTAGATCCTAGGAGATCTTGATCGAATGGGAAGGCACCATGACACCTAATATTTAGATGAACCAACAACCACCTATGTCATCAATAAGGTTAGAGTAAGGTATGAATGGGAACATAGAGCCAATCAAGGTGTGTTATGTGTCCCTAGGTGACACATCACCTAGTCTAAAGGAATGACATGGAGTACAAATCCTTGCCTAGGTGATGACCATTATTGGGAATACCAATGATTATATAATTTTTTTATAAATAAGGAATTAATGGATTATATTTAAATATATGTGACTATGTGCCTACCACATGCTTGGCATTAATAGAATAGGAAGTGGATCCTGATTGGATAGTTTTAAAACATCCTATCACCATTGCTATATTTGGGTAGCAACAAAGGATCATGGGCTCCAAATTCAATTTTGAATTTATAAATAAAGGGTAAAAATATAGCCAACAACTCAAATTCAAATTCACAACAAGTGAGTTTCCAAGTTCTATTAATATAAGGGTGTTGTATGCATGCATTTTTAAAATCCGAAGAGAAGTTCATTAATAGTTACCATTATTGCCTTCAAATAAATATCTAACTCCTTGATTCCAAATTTCCATATATGAACCATTATATTATGTGCCTTTTACATTTAAAACTACCCAATTCTACCTTCATCCTACTTCAATTAATATATCATCCTCAAACCCAAAATTTGAACTTGAGTATTGGGACACCACATTCTTAACTAGCTTGACCAAATTCAAGTAGTACAATGATCTATTTAAATTATTTGAGTAAATCCCTAAGGATTTTAGAAAATATTATGACTAGAAGGATAATTATTTAGATTCCCTTAGATCTTACAAGAAGTTTTGACTCCACAAAGTTGTGGCCAATCTAAAGGCATTCATCTGCATTGACCTATTTATAAACATCCTTCACAAATCCATCCATATGCAAGATGGGGTCAATGAATAGGTGTGCTCACCAAAATCTCAATTCCAAATTAATAATATATATGGGAACACCTTCAAGGTGTATTACTCCCTCTTGGACTTTACTTTATCCTATGATGCAACAATGGTAATAGTTTGGATGGGGACCTACCAGATATATGATGTCCTCCATAATTGGGTTGAGAACTTAGATTATAAGTGGATTAATAAGGAGGATATTAATGCTTACATATTTTTCACCCTTTATGAAGAGTTTTTGAGGTCAACATACCCCCATTTTTAAAAAATGGGGACCCTTGTGTCAAATTGTGCAAATTTGTATCTTAAAATTAAAAATTTACTTGATCAATATATATATATATATATATATATCATATTTGCACATTATTCACAACTTTCATTTAGATTAATGGACATGTTGTCAGATGATCACGATTTCACCCCTTCTAAAGTTATTAACATTTGATATTTATGCTTTAGGTACCAAGCTCCAATGGAGTCCATTTGGAATAAGCAATGTCTAAGATTTATGATTTAATAATAATTTGATCTTTTACTAGCCTTTAGTCTATTTAAATCAAGTTAAATTCATGTTTGATCAGCTTAAAACCCTAACTCAAATTACCATAGTTCATTCCCTTTGAATTGAATTTAAATTTGGCAGGACATTTTACATGGAACATTTAAATTATGTCATGGACTTAGCTTAATTATTATTATAAGGCTTAGTCATATTTTTCAACATGACCAAACTTTAGGCTAGAAATATTATGCTTGGTCCTTCTATATCCTGTGACCCCTAGTATGTTTTATTATTGACATGGTATAACTAACGCATGATCCCTTTGTTATAAATCTTATCCTAAAGCCTTACCCTAAGGTTTATCTATTTATTAATACAAACCTTAGGCTAGGTATTTTATTTCATGGGGTCCCCTTTAACATGTTTCAAAACTTAGCCTAAGGCTTTAGCCTATAGATTTAATCATATTTATTGATATGAATCAAAACATTAGTCTAAGACTTTAACTTAAATTTTATATTCCCCAAGCACTGACTTAAACTTTATTTTTGTTTTTAGGATCAATGGTCTGCATTTTTCAAAAGATAAAGATCCAAAAATTTGAGCTTAAAGATAAGCACCCTAACCTTAAGTTAAAACTTGATCATCTTCTGAATATCAATGACATGTGTCTACTCAGGTAGGCTTGATCTAATGATGTGTATTGAGACAAAACTTTAATGCATCTTGGGACAAGTGAGAAGGTGACAAGTGTCACACTTGCAGCCAAAGAAAATTAAGCAACTAATGACATTCAACCCTATGGATCAAGATCCAATGGTCAACATTTACTCATATGAATATGATTGGATGAGATATAGAAAATGTTGAAAAGTTAAGGACAAATGTAGAAATGACATGTGGCATACCTACAAGCCACTAAATTAAATCTTGAGCATCTTTTGAAGATTGATAGTATGCACTCACACATAAAAATTCTAATCAATGGTTCATGAAGTGAGATGCATAATCAAGTAGATCAACATCCAATGGTCTGCATTTGCTCATATGAAGATGATCAATAGTGTGAGATCAAAATAAACTTTTCAATAAAGCTCAAGACTAATAACATTTGACCTTATGTATCAAGATCAACGATCCACATTGATCCATGTAAATATATCAATGATGGAATTTTCAAAAAATAATAGTCATTTTTTAAATATTAATGAGTAAACCATGAAAATTCCATAAGATGCTATGGTAGATCCATGTAAGCTAGACTAGTTAGTTCAATATATTTTGGGGACCTAATAAATGCAAAGGTATATATGCAAATATCCAAACACAATATTAGTCATGAATCCCACATCAGTTCAAATAGTTTAAAGCATTGTAAGGAACCTTCAAAAACCCTAATACTTCTGAAAGTACTAGTTTGACCCTATGATCATCATAATCAAGTTAAGAAGATTGGATCATCATTTGAGAAAGAATAATTTGATCCATAATTTGAATCATAAACCACTGGTAAGAAATTTAGAGAGACTTACAACCATGGTAGCCTAGAAAAGAGTCTCCAAAGAAGATGTAGAGCTCTATCTAACCTTAGATGTAGAAGGATGAGTTTTCAAGGATATGTTCTTTGATGCTACAACTTTAAATACTATGGACAACAATTGGTCGAGCTTATTCTAGACCATTAATAACCAATAGCCCATCATAAAAGAAGAGGAGAAGAATATGTCAAAAAGAAGCTCCACTATGACATAGTTTCCATTCAGATTATGGGTCTCCATTATTCTACACCAAAACCTAAGTTAATGCATTGTATATACATTCTCTCCTATTTTTAGAGATGATAAAATTGATAAGGGCATGTTAATCAATGAGAATGCCCATAGAAATATAGCTTATATCTCTACCTTTACATTTGAAAACTATTAAAAACTACCTAATCCCCAAATAGACCAAACCACAATAAAAAATTGGGCTAAGAAAAATGACTTGAAGACTATCCTTACCCTATGGTTATATTCTAAAAATTAGGTATTTTCAAATTTCAATGAAAACATTACCATTGGTCAATTCAGAATTGGGATAAAAATGATCATGAATTTGATGAATAGGATATGTGTAAATCCAAACACCACATATGTGGAAAAAATTTGGGTCCCCTTAGTCTATTTTATGGTTGATAATTAGTCACGACTCCCCTTGGCAAAGTGATCAGCACTTGTTTAAGTAGGCATATATTTGCAGTTGAGAAGAAAACTAAGAACTAGTTATACATGATGTCATGCCTCCTAGATGTCTTACTTGCTACCACAAAGATCCCCAACCTAAGATAATGGTCATTTTATGGGACACAAATAGTCTCCTAATACTATTCAAACTTGCACATATTTAAATATAAGGACCACATCCAATTCATATGTGACTATGTTTATCTATCCCTATCTAAGGCCATAAATGGGAACCCAATGCCAAGGGTTAGCCCCTTAACCAAAAATTCAATTGAGGATATGGAATACATCTATTTGTATCCATATTTCACAATCATCAAGGTTAATATAACACAATGTACCCCTCTCAAATTACCAATCCATGTGCCAAAAAAGTTAGTTGAACTAGAAGTGGCTTACCAATTATGCAATGGAATAGATGGTTTGTGTAAAACCAAGAGGAAAGGACTGCTTCATATCTTCCCCTTAACTATTGTAAGGATTATTTTTTCATAATAGGACAACATTGAGGATGCTTCCAAACACAAGACGTCCTTTAATCTCTATGTGGATGATCTAAGGTAGTGGGATCCATAAGGAAAGGTTAAAGAACACTTGAAGACCAAGGGAATCAATGTTCTATATGATCATCAACCTAGTGATTTTGACCCCATAAATACAAATTCTTCTTCATTTTCCTAGGTTACCTTAAGGTTAAAAAGGCATAACATCAAACTAGAGTCCAAAATGCAAAGGGAGTAGAAAGGGGATGATGATAAATGGCAATTGGGGAAAAAGCAGTACCATTTACTCAGTGGTGCAACTCTAGACCTCCACCATCCCAGTTATATATAAAATCTAGACCTAAGGAACAATTTGAGTACTGGATATAGGAGAGAAGGCTTGATAAAATTTCATCTTCCTCAACTCAAGTAAAGGATCCAAGATCACCAGTGGAGTAAATCCATATGGTAGATCTAGACCCTGGGGAAATAATTGAAGATGTTATAAAATTGATATCATTAGCCTATGAATTTGAGGATGAATAAATGGAGGTATCCAAAGAATAAAAGGGGAAGGAAGTGTTGGACCTAGTCCCTATAGACCCCCTAAAAGAAAAGCTAAATTGGCCATTATCTCAGTAAAGGTTAAGAGGCCCAAGGTGACCTTCACTCATCCTTTTAGTGAAGTTAATCTCTTCAGTAAGGAAAACTTGATTCAAGGTCTAACCATTCCTAAATGGTTCATCTATGGAAAATTTTAAAAGGTTCCTACAATGCACCATCTTTGGGAATTGGAGTAAGCAATGAATTTTCCAGTGCATGAGGAAGTAAAATCATGATAGTTTCATTACAGAAGGAGGAAGAGAAAAGAATGACTTATTCAAGAGAATCAAGTGGAGCACAAGTGTAGACCCCAACTCCCAAAGTGAAATAATATTTAGTTAGTGTCAATTTTTATCCAAATACTACCAATTTTTAGAGGGTAACTGAGAAGAAATCCATGATTGGTGGAGAAGAATTCGCTTTCCAAAAAGTGGAACCTTTATTTAGATTGACCCCAGTTGGATGAAAAAAGCTTGATAAAGCTCCAATATTTGAGTAAAATGTCCTTGAAGTGGTTTAGGCTCAAACAAATAAATTATAGACAATGATCAAAGGCATCCTCCAGTAGAAAAAAAACTTAAAAGAATAAGCCATCTTTTCAATTCAAGAATACAAGATCAAGATTTTGAAGACACCATGACTAATTTAATCAATTCTCTAAAGTCAATTAGAACCAAGCAAGATGTAATAATAAAATAAATTACTAAGGTTATAGGCCAAGTTGGCTAATGGTAGGCTTTGAGTTACCAAGTAAAGGATTTGATCTAGGTCTTGACTAAAGATCAAATCCCTAAATTTAGGATATTTATCTTAGCCCACCTTAATTTGAATATGGTTATATTAATTAATAAGATCAAGGCCTTGAGCAGCTAGTCTAAGAAGATGGAGGACATCTCTAAGGACCTCAAGCAATAAGAAAATAAAATGTTCCATATTTTGGATAGCTTGATTAAGGAACCTATCACACTTAGTCCCTTGGGTCTAATAATTGATGACGAGTTTAAGCACAAAAATACTCAAATCATGCAAGATGTAAGGAACCAAGGATAATGGAAAATAGGGGTTGATTATAAGAAGGTCATGGGCCTACTCTTATTGTTAAAGGAGAAGACAGGAAATGCCAAGGGCATTAGGAAAGCTTTAGAAAACATTGAGAGGGATCTCAAAGGCCTAGGAGATCAATAAAAATATTTGTTCATGAGACCCATCATTGATCTCCATATCATCAGTGAATAGCACTTTAGAATGAAGATCCTACAAAGGAATCAAAAGACCGCAAAAGCACAAGGGTATCGAAGTTAGTTAAGATAGGAATATTATTTTGTAATTAAGTTTGTATACTTTTTAAAAAGGAATATTATTTTGTAAAGGCATGTACAACTATAAATCACATTACCTATAGGTCAATCCATTAGGGAAAGTCTAGTGTATTCTAGAACATTTATAGAAAGGACAATTATCCTAAAACTTTAACTTTTGTAATTGGATATAACTGATCGACATTCTTCCTTGCATATTATAAAAGGAGCATTATCAATTGCAAAAAAAGGTAGTATTTATTAGAGCTAAGAGTTAATTGTAACTTCTAAGCAATTAATATAAGCAAAGAACTCTGTAAAATTTATCCAAATTTACTTATGCCTTTTGTTATCTTGGCTTCTCTCTCACTTGTTTGTTTTGATTTCTAAATTTGAATGGTTCTTATGAATTCCTAATATGTACATTTGAATTTAGATCTATTAACTTGTGCCAATGCTATGTTAATTAAAAAATTTAGGTTCATTTTATGTGCTTACTCTTCTTTCATTAGAGTTAATCTTGTTTGCTTTCAGGCATAAAATCTTTAAAGTGAACTTGATTCTTATTTGCATTATTTCACACCACCCTTAGATGTTTGTCTGATGTTTAATAGGATTTGAGATTATGCTAATTCATTGCATACATTATTTAGGTGTATGCCTAGATGATATTCAAACTTTGTCATGATATTTGGAATAAATATCAACATCCCTTCCATGCCTTACCTTTTTGTTTGCTCCTTTTTTAACCAGATCACTCTAGCTTAATTTTCATTGTAAGTATCCATATTATATTAGTCTTTAAATTAGTTCTTGATCATAATTCACCATTATTAGTATAGCATACTTCATATTTTTCATAGACTAACATTTGTCCACGGTGGCTCCCAACGATGAACGTTATAAATATTATGAAATAGTCCACTTGCTTTGCCTCTATTTCATCAACAGATAACAAGATTATCACAACCTATAACTCATGCACTAAATTCTTAGAATTATAAAATGAGAAGTGTCCTTGAACACTTTGGGCACCTGTGATACATATTCAAGCATCAATAGGGAGAGTTTTTTCTAGTGCTAAAATGAGGCCATGTTAGATCTTTGTAGATTTAAATCATCTTTACTCATTTTTGTGAATTGTGTTCAAAGATTGGTGTAACCTTTGCACAACTATGTCATTATTTGTTCAATTATATAAATATCATTAATATTTATGGTATTTTACCCATCTTTATGCTTCTTTTAGACAAATATCAACATTCTTTGAAGGTATATACTTAATTATGGTAAATATGGCTTAAGATTTGTTAATTCAATAGGTTTGAGGTTAGTAATAGTTGTTTTGATCAAAGATTTATAGATCCTATGCTAATTTAAGTTTATTTGAGATTAAACACGTAGATTTAAATCATACTTAAGTATTTATATATATCTTTTACCTAAATTAGTTAAATATTATTGTCTTTTATCATCTTTTATACAAAAATTTGAAAAAATTGCTTAATGTGCAAGTCTGATCATTGTCCCCTATAAAGATAAGACTAACACATCATATTTAAAACATGATTAAAATCCCATAAGTTGGAATTACCAAGAATCAGGATAAGGTCACATTTAAAGACTATAAAACCTCTACTTTCATTAGAATATCATAGGATAACTAGGTAAGATAAAGGTAAGTGCATACCTTCAAAGTCCTTGCCATCTTCACCAATTCAGAGTAATCCCATGTTTAATCCCTATCAAGGTATAGCTTGTTTAAGTGGTTCTTAAATAAATGTGCCATTTATGGTACATGACCTTCCTCATAATCCTAAAAATTATTTGCCAACATTTAGTCCTAGTGGCATTATAACTGTTGAAGAACACATTAAGAGTTTCAAAGTTACATTAAGATTGTTGAATGTGAATCATAAATATGTAGCATGTAGACTATTTCCTTTTAATTTTAAATATGTTGCATATGAATGGTTTCTAAACCTCCTTGAAAATTACATTCCTAGTTGGGTTGATTTTAACAATGTTTTCATTGACTAATTTGTTAAAATCATTAGTCCTTTTATCTTGTACTAGCAATTCACCACAATGAAAAGGGATGAAAATGAGCCCATAAGAGCCTTCAATGCTAGGTTATATAAAATGTTTGGTAGGACCATATCTCCTTACAAACTTGATGAGTGTTTATCCTTGAAAATCTATAAAGATGCCTTAAATCCTATGACTTTTATGTTTATAAAGAGAGTTGTTGGTCCCATGAACACATTAGCTTTAGCTTATGTTGAGGCTATGCTCATTAATGATTAGATGCACCCCAAGGACAATTGGCATATTCCATTCCTAATTTTAATCCACATTTACCAATTCTAAATGTTATACCCAATGCTAACCAAAATATGCCTATCTTGAACCAACTTCCAGTCTAGAACTAACTATGTTTGAGTCATGCACATCCCAGTCAAAACCTAGGATTCTTGATTAGTGCTACCAATAGATCTCATCCTTAGGATCAAAAATATTTAAAGCCTATAACTAATTCCAATACTCAAGTTCATAATTTTGAGGCCCCAAAGAATGAGAGTGACTCTATCCTCAAGATGGTTCCAAAGCTTAGCACTAACTTCCTTCAATTTCAAAAGCAAGTAAGCAATACTGGAGAGAGATCTGGTAGGAATTTCTCCTTTCAAAAGTTCAATAGGCCCACTAACAAGTTTTATAATTATAGTTACCACAAAAATAATAACAATGAGTCATTTGATAGAAAGAATGTGCCTGATATGAATCTTATTGATGTTGATTTACTTAACTATTGTAGAGTTCATTACACTTCTAAGGATGGGTAAATAGATTGTGTTGAATTTTTTAATGCATTTTAAGCCTTCCAAGAAGAATTAGACAATTTTGAATTTTTCCCTAATAAGGATTTTGATGTAGGTACATCTGATTCTTCAAGGTCATCTAGATCTACTAATCCAACTCTCATGGTGGAGACATTTGAGTTCCCTTTCCAAGAGGACAATGGGCTTGAGGATATTCCTAAATATATTCATGATTTTTATAAATTTATGAAGAAGACTTACCCTCTGAGAAACTAGGATTAGAAGCAACCATTAACTACTTTAACTCCTCTAAATAACTTTGAGACCCCTCCTAATACTACCTCAAATAACAATATAGAGCCTCCAAAGGGAAGTGATTCTAAACCCAATGCTAATACATCTATTTCTTCCAATAGGACTAGGTATAACATAGTATAAAATGTGAAAAAGATAAAATCTAACATTTCCTTGCATGAGTTGACACAGATTACTAAACAAAGAGATCTATTGTTGGAATCTTTGTCTAAAAAGCATGGTAAGTCTCAAAAGTCTGCACATGCTAATGTTGCAATACATAAAATTAAGGTAGATGTTCTTCCTTTCTTACTTACAGTCAAGATCTTTGGTAAGAATATGCATAATTATTTGTTAGATTCAGGTGCATCAATAAATATTATGCCTAAGGGTATTTGTGAATAATTAGGTTTGCCTCCTATTAAATCTGATAGAGTTATAACTCAATTAGATAAATCAAGACTCAAAGTGATTGGTGAATTATTGAATGTTCACATGTAGATTGCCTCAAATATAAGGATCTAATAGTTCATTGATATCCAAGTGGTGTACATCCTTTATGATTATGGGATGATATTGAGTAGATACTATACTAAAAACTTGAACAATTATATGTCAACAGATTGTTCACATATGTGGTTGCCTTGAAAGGGAGTCCCCAACCAAGTTAAGATAGAATAGGAGCCTAAAATGAAGCATATGATCACTGAGTACAATGAAATAAATGATAAGGTCAACATGGTTAACCCAAATATTGGTGTTTATAATCTTGACACCACAAAAGTATGTAACTCTAAAACTTCTCATGGTTTTCCTATATTGTGTAAAATTTATTTTGATGGTGCTAGATGTAAATTAGGTTCTAGAGTGGGAGTGGTATTAATCAAACCCATTGAGAAAGAATATAATGCCTCTTAAAAACTTCACTTCTTGTGGACCAATAATTTGGTTGAATATGAAGCAATTATTCTTAGATTATAATTTACAATCAAGCATGAGGCCAAGGAACTATTAGTTTTTGGTGATTCTAAACTAGTGGTCAACCAAATCAAGAGTAAATATCAATGACAGTTTTCATATCTCAAGAAGTATAAATTTAGAGTATGGGACTTAATTGAATGTTTTGACACTTTCAACATTGTGTCAATCCCTAGCGAAGAAAACAAGGCTACTGATGAACTTACTTACGCTATAGCCAACCTTATGCCCAATCAAAGTTTCAAGTTAAAAAACCTTACAATTAAATTAATCCCATGTCCATCAATGCCAAATAATGTCAACCATTTACAAGTATTCAAAGATGATCAGTAGATCATAGTCTTCATGACTAGTTAAGGAGTGTTGGAGGGTCACATTATTAATGAATCCAATCTCCTTAATGATGAGAACATTGAAATAAAAATTGATGACAAGGTCATTCAGTTAAATGACAAAAGATCCCCAAAGGCATGATAACCTTAGAGATATTCTTCGATTCTAATAGACTAGTTGAGGCTATCAAGACTCCAAAAGTAAGTGAGAAGGATTATAATGCAATTGATCTTAGATTTCAAGGTCAACCTCAGCTGGTTAATATTTGTACAACCTATACAAGAATTGAGTCCAAAAGAGCCAAAGAAATTATGACTAAATATAAAGATATCATAGCATGGTCCTATGATGACCTAAATATCTTTGATCCAAAGGTCATAACTCATACCATACCTTTAAAATAAAACTATAAACCTTTTAGAAAAAAGTATAGGCCTATCAACCCAGTCTTAGAACCACTGATATATAAAGAGTTCAAGGAGCTCTTAGATGCCAAGATTGTGTTTCTCATTAGGCATTCCACTTAGGTTGCTAATTTATTCCTAGTCAGGAAGAAAAATGATGAAATCAGACCATGCATTGATTTTAGAAATCTAAGTAGAGAATCTAAGAAATATAATTATCCCCTACCTTCTCTTGACCAAGTAATACAAATTATTTCTAGTTCTACCATGAATTCCTTTCTTGATGGGTTTTCAAGGTATAACCAAGTGCTAGTGAACTAAAAGGACAGGATGAAGATTGCTTTTACTACCAAGTGGGTCACATTTGCCTACAAGAGAATTCCTTTTGGTCTTATAAATGTAGGTACAACATTTCAAAGGGATATGGATCATAATTTCCAAGGTTTTATAGGTAAGTGCATTATTATATACATGGATGATCTAACTATCTTTTCTAATAATAGGGAGGATCATATTATGCACCTAAAATAGGTATTTGAAACGTGCAAAAGTTATGGGATTTATCTCAACCCAAAGAAAAGTATTTTATATGTTATTAAGGGAAAATCATTAGGACATGTTATCACTAAGGAGGGAATCTATATAGACCCTGATAGAGTAGATGAAATATCTAATATATATCTCCCTAATAGTAAGAATGAATTGAAGTCTTTCTTTGGTAAAATAAATTTTGTAAGGAATTTTATTTCTAGTTTTGAAGAAATAGTAAAGCTTTGAATGACATGTTGAATAAAGAGGATAAGATCACTTGGAATGAAGAGACAAGGAAGGATTTCAAAAACATCAAAGAGGTAATTATACAAGCCTCTGTAATGATAAGTCTATACTTCACCAAAGATTTTTATCTTTACTCCTTTGCTTCAAATCAAATAATAGTTTTAGTTATAACTTAGAAGATAGATGGATGTGATTGTCTAATAGATTTTATGAACATTAAACTTTTAAATGTTGATGTAAACTACTATTTTATTGACAATCAAGCATGTGCTTTGGTTAAGGCATTAAAAAAGTTTAGGCATTATATCCTTAGGAATAAGGTGTATGCCAACCTACTAGACTTGCCACCAATCTCATGCTAAGTCAAAATGAACTAGGAAAAAGGAGAGGTACGTGGATGTATGTACTCTAATAATATGACATTATGATGAAGACTATGAAATTGGTAAGGTTCCAAGGTTTCATTTAATTGATTTCCAATATTAACCCCAAGCTAAGTGTTATACAAGTAGAGCAACAAATTTTTAGACCTAATGATTCGTATGATCCCATTGTCTACTTATTAATCAATGGTTATTATCTTGTAGGGTTAAGTAAAGAACAAAATAAAAATCTAAGGCTCAAATCATCTCAATTTATGATCAAATATGGAGTGTTTTATAGGAAAAACTTTGAAGGCATTTACTTGAGATGTGTCTCCAAGAGTGAAGTAGTTGAGATCATAAGCATCTTCCATGAAAAATTGGGAAGTGGACATCCATATGGAATGACTAAAACACACAAAATATTAAGGTTTGGTTACTTTTAGCCTATAATCTTCAAGGATTCTCACAAACATGTGAGAGGGTGCCACTCATGTAAAGTCTTCAAAACTAAAGATCCTAAGGCTGCCATGTCACTAAGACTAGTAATGATTGATAAGCCCTTTGCCCAATGGGGGATAAATTTTGTGGGGGTCATTAACCCTAATTATTTTGATGCTCACAAGTATGTCTTGATTTCTATTGAATACTACACGAAATAGAATAAAGAATTAGAAACAAAATAGTGTAGTATTGAAGAGGTGATCTATTTTATAGAAGAAAACATATGTACCAGGTTTGGGACACATGCATCTCTAGTCTCTAATAATGGATCTATTTTTACATCCATAGAGATGATAGAATGGGCATGTGATAATAACATCATCTTCAAATTATCATCAAACCATTATCCTCAAGTTAATGGAGTATTTGAATCAACAAATAAGAACTTGATTAAGGATATAAAGAAGTTTGTAGCTGATAAACCTAGAACATGGCATAAGTTACTTAAGTATTCCCTTTGAGAAAATAGAACTAGAATCAAACAAGATCTCAAGGCATAACCATTCTTGCTAGTTTATGTTCAAGAACTCATCTTCCTCATCACCCTCAAGCTACCAACATACAGGTTCATGCAAGAGTACATGGATGAGGACCAAGAATTTTCAAGTTTAAGTTTGTTGGACCTCATATAGATAGAAGATGTGAGAGAAGAGGATTTTGCCAATTTTAGCAAACACCAAACCACAATCAAGAGGTGGTTTGATAAATGTTCAAAAATAAAGGTGTTCAGGCAAGGAGACTTATTTTTTCTTTAATATAAGGCATATAATCCTAAGGGTAAACATGGGAAGTTTACATCTTTATGGATAGGTCCCTAGCAGATAGCCAAGATACCTAGAGACAACACCTTCAAGATGGAAGACTTATAGGGAGTAGAGTTCACACTACCCACCAATGGGTAGTACCTAAAATGCTACTTCTCTACTATCCCACCTAGACTCTTCATGGAATGACTATAAGACTAGTTAGAGCTAGTGTGGGTGGGCTAGATTAGTTTCTTTAAACTTTGTTATGATCAAAGTTTGGTTCTAAGAAGGATTACACATTTAGGGTGAAAGACTCAATTATTAGGATATAGTCATGCTTGCACTTTTGTACATATATTTGTATATATTTATTATATATTTATTTTCCTTATTTTTTGTTTGTCTACTTTATGTTTGGTATGTGTGCTTTCTCTACTTTGTTCCTTACTCACAATAAGTCCTTTTGGATAAGCCCTCAGCTTAAGATTCATATGTTTTCTCAAAAAAAACTCATAGTTCAAGAATGCAAGTATGTTCTCTCAGCAATGGTTGATCATGGATTATTGAAATATGAGCTTAATCTTATAGTTTAGAGAAACTAGTAAAGAATAATGAATATTTTAATTTCTCCTTGAGATTATAAACTTTGTTATGATCAAATTTTGGTTCTAAGAAGGATTGCACATTTGGGGTGAAAGACTCGATTATTATGATATAGTCATGCTTGCACTTAAAAAAACATTAATTATTTGGGATAAATTTTACAACCAAGGGTGATTGTTTGAAGACCAAACACTAGACCAAATCCCTAAACCTAGTTCTCAACCTTTGATAGAAAGTTAAAATGACTTGAAAAATATAAAAAATAAGAACCTTATTACAAAATTTAAGATCTTTATGAGAAAAGGTGATTTTGGTAATCTCCATCAGGGCTATGGATGCCTGGTTGGCATTAGAAAAAGGCCTTGATTGGATCCAAAGGCATCTCTATCAAGGCTATGGATGCCTAGTTGGTATCAAATCAATTCCCAAGATTTCAATAAGTTAAAGCATGGTTCTTAATGAATATCCAAACACACTAAAATTTAGTGTTAAGGGTTAAATTCATGAACCTAGAAGTTATTCTCCAAATCCTGTGGCAATCAGTAAGTAGAATCAAAGCACACACAACATGGTTATGTATTGATTTTTTATCCTAATCCTAAATTTTAAAGATTTGTTATAACCATGAAGTAATCTTAATAATGGTGCCTGATCAAATGAAATGAGTAGATTAATTATTAGTATAGACTAGAGTCTTTGAATTCTAACATATTGTTATGTTTCCCCTAGTCAGGTGAGGTTAACATACCCTCATTTTTAAAAAATGGGGACCCTTGTGTCAAATTTTGAAAAATTATATCTTAAAATTAAAAATTCACTTGATTAAAATATATATAGCATATTTTCACATTATTCATAACTCTCATTTAGATTAATGGACATGTTTTTAGATGATCATGGTTTCACCATTCTAAAGTTGCTAATATTTGGTCTTTATGTTTCATGTCACAATCTCCAATGGAGTCCATTTGGATTAATAAATGTCTAAGATTTATTATTTAATAATGATTTAATATTTTACTAGCCTTTGATTCTATTGAAATCAAGTTTAATTCATGTCTAATTAGCTTAAAACCCTAATTTTAATTATCCTAGATCATGCCCTTTGAATTAAATTCAAATTTAATGATAACATTTTATGCATAACATTGAAATTATGCCATGAACTTAGTTCAATTTTTATCTTAAGGCTTAGTCATATTTTTCAACATGAGCAAACCTTAGGCTAAAAAACTTATGCTTGGTCCCTCTATGTCTCGTGACCCTTAGTCTATTTTATTATTGGCATGGTCTAACTAGTGTATGGTCCCTTTGTTATAAATAATATCCTAAAGCCTTACCATTAGGTTTATTATATTTATCAATATAAACCTTAGGCTAAGACTTTAGGCTAGGTCTTTTATTTCATGGGGTCCACTTTAACATGTTTAAAACTTAGCCTAAGACTTTAGCCTATAGATTTACTCATATTTATTAATATGAATTAAAACATTAGGATAGGACTTCAGCTTAAATTTTATGTTCCCCGAGCACTAATTTAAACTTTGTTTTTTTTTAGGATCAATGGTCTATGCTTGCTCAAAAGATCAAGATCTAATGGTGTGAGCTTAAATATAAAGACCCTAACCTTAAGTTAAAGCTCAAGCATCTTCTAAGGATCGATGACACGTGTCTTCTTGGATAGGCTTGATCCAATTATGCATATTGAGTTAAGACTTAAATGGAGTCCTAAGACAAGTGAGAAGGTGACAAGTATCACACTCATAACCAAATAACATTGATTATCTAATGGCATTCAACCCTGTGAATCAAGATCTAATGGTTAGCATTTGCTCATACGAAAATGATTGAATGACATGTAGCAAATGTTGAAAAGTAAAGGACAAATGTGGAGATGACATGTGGCATACCTATAAGCCACAAAATTAAATATCAAGCATATTTTAAATATTGATAATATGTGCTCACACACACATTTTTATCAATGGTCCATATATCAAAATGCATAATCAATTAGATCAAGATCCAATTATCCACATTTGTCTATATGAAGATGATCAAAGGTGTGAGATCGACATAGAATTTTCAAAAAATCTTAAGAATAATAGCATTTGACCTTGTAGATCAATATTAACAATCCACTTTGATTTGTGCAAATAAATCAACAATGGGAGATCAATGTGGAATTTTCAAAATACAACAGTCATTTTTTAAATATTAATGAGCAAAGTGCTACAAAAATACCACAGGATGCCATGGTGGAGCCACATAAGTTAGACAAGTCAATTTGAGAGATTTTAGGGACCCAAAAAAAGTAAAGATATAAATACGAAGATCTAAATACAATCTAAGTCATGAAGCTCATATAATTTCAAATAGTTGTCACCATTAAAGAACTACAAGGAACCTTCAAAAACCCTAGCACTTATAGAATCCCTAATTCGACCTTGTGATCATCATAATCAAGCCAATAATATTGTATTGTCATTTGAGCAAGAATAAATCTAGAATTTGAATTCCAGACCACTAGTAAGAAATTTAGAGATATTTACATCCATTAAAACCTAGAAAAGTGTCTTCAAAGAAGATGTAGAGATCTATCTGACCTTGGATATAGAAGGACAAGTTTTTAAGGATATGCAATTTGATGATACAACTTTAAATATTGGGGATAATAACTGGTCTAGTTTGCTATGGACCATTGAGAACCCATAGCCCATCATGAGAGAAGAGGAGAAGAACACGTTAGCAAAGAGGCTCTATTATGACATAGTTTCCATTCAAATGATAGGTCTCCTTTACATCACAAAAAAACCTAAGGTATTGTATTATATAAAGGTTCTCTCTCTTAATTTTATAGATGGTAAAATTGATAAGGGCATGTTGATCAATGAGCATACCCATAAAAATATAGATTATATCTCTACCATTTCATTTGAAAACTATTACAAACTACCTAAGCACCAAATAAACCAAACCACACTCAATAATTGGGCCAATTAAAATGACTTGAAGACTATCCTTACCCTATGGTTATATTCTAGAAATCAAGGGTTTTCACCTTTCAGTGACAACATTCCCATTGGTCAATTCAGACCTGTGATAAGAATGATCATGACTTTGATGAATAGGATATGTGTAGATCTAACCACCACATATGTCGAAAAAATTTGGGTACCCTTGGCTTATTTTATAGTTGAGAAGCATCTCACCCCTCTCCTTGGCAAAGTGATCATCACTTGTTTAAAAAGGTATATCTTTGTAGTCAAGAAGAAAACTAAGAACTAGTTATACATGATGTCATACCTCATAGATTCCTTGATTTCTACCACAAATATCCCCAACCTAAGAGAATGGTCACCTAATGGGACACAAATAGTCTCCAAATACTATTCAAAATTACACATATTTAAATACAAAGACCACATCCAATTCATATGTGACTATGTTTATCCATCCCTATCTAAGGCCATAACTAGGAACCCAATGCCAAGGGTTAGCCCCTTAACCAAAAAATCAATTGAGGACATGGGAGACATCTGGTTGTATCTAAATTACATAATCATCAAGTTTGAAGGTACATAATGCACCCCTCTCAAATTAATAGTCCATGTGTCAAACAAGTTATTTAAACAAGAGGTGGCTTACCAATTTTGCAATAGAATAGATGTTTTGTGTAAAACCAAGAGGAAAGGACTACTTCATAGCTTCCCCTTAACCATTAAAATTATTATTTTTTCATAATGAGACAACATTGAGGTTACTTCCAAACATAGGACCTCCTTTAATCTCCAAGTAGATGATCTACGGTAGTGGAATCCATAGGGAAAGGTTAAATAACACTTGAGGGCCAAGGGAATCAATATTCCATATGATCATCAACCTAGTGCTTTTGAACCCATATATACAAAGGCCTCTTTATTTTCCAAGGTCACCTTTAGGTTGAAAAAGCACAACATCAAACTAGAGTCCAAAATGTAGAGGAAATAGAAAGGGGATGATGGCAAATGGCAATTAGGGCCAAGGTGGTACCATTTGATAAGTGGTTTAGCTTCTAGACCTCCACCAGCCTAGTTACAGATAGAATCTAGCCTTGAGGCACAACTTGAAAAAAGGCCAAAGGAGAGAAGGCCCATTAAAATTGTATCTTCCTCAACTCTAGTAGAGGAGTAGGGATCACTAGTGGAGGAAATCCATGTGGTAGCACTAGACCTTGGGGAAATAATTGAAGATGCTCTAAAATTTCTATCATTAGCCTATGAGTCTAAGGATGAAGAAATGGAGGTATCCAAAGAATAAAATGGGAAGGAAGTGTTAGACATATTCCCTATAGACCCCCTCAAAAGGAAATATATATTGGCCATTATCCTAATGAAGGCTAAGAGGCCCAACATGAGCTTCAGTCATCCTTTGAGTGAAGTTAATATCTTTAGTGAGGAAAACTTGATTCAGGGTCCAACCATCCCTGAATGAATCATTATGTAAAATTAGAAAAGGTGCCTACCATGCACCATCCTTAGATATTGGTGAAAGCAACCAATATTCTAGTGCATGAGGAATCCAAACTATGGATATTTATGTTGTAGGAGGAAGATAAAATAAGGACTACTCTAGGAGAATTAATTGGATCACAAGTGGAGACCCTAGATCCCAAAGTGATAGAATATTCAATTAGCATCAATTTTGATCTAAACACTACCAATTTGTAAAGGGTAACTAAGAATAAAACCATGATTGGTGGAGAAGAATTCACTTTCCAAAAAGTGGGACCTTTTGTTGTATTGACCCCAATTGGAGGAAAAAATCCTAGTAAAGATCCAATACTTAAATAAAATGTCATTGAAGTGGCTTAGCATTAGATGGATCAATTATAGATAATGATAAGGTCATCCTATAGTAGAATAAGAACCTAAAGGAACAAGCCATCTTGTCAATTTAAGAAGACAGGTTTAGGTAGTTTAAAGACAACATGACTAATTTATTTAATTCTATAATGTTAGTCAAAACCAAGCGAGATACAAAAATCAAACAATTTACTAAGGCTACAAGCCAAGTTGGCCAATGGTAAGCTTCAAGCTACCAAGTAAAGGATTTTATAAAGGTCTTGTCTAAAGATCAAATCCTTAAATTTAGGATAGTTAGATTAGCCCAACTTAATATATATGGCTATATTAATTGATAATATCAAAGCTATAAGAAGTTGTTCCAAGTAGATAGAGGACATTTCTAAGGACCTCAAGTAGAAAGAAGATAAAATGTTACATATTTTGAATAGCTTAATCAAGGAGCCTACCACACTTAGTCCCTTGGGTCTAATAACTAATGAGGATTTCAAGAATAGAACTACTTAATTCATACAAGAATAAAGGAACCAAGGATAATGGAAAATAGGGGTTAATAATAAAATGGCCATGGGCCTACTCTTATCATCAGAGGAGAAGATAGGAAACATGAGGGGAATCAAGCAAGATTTAGAAAGGGCTAAGAGGTATCTAAAAGTCCTAGGAGATCAATAAAATGAGTTGTTCATGACACCCATTATTGATATCTATCTCATTAGTGAAAAACACTATAGAATATAGATCCTACAGGAGAAGCAAAAGACTATGGTAGCACATGGGTCTCTAAGTTAGTTAAGATAGGAATATTCTTTTGTAATTAAGCTTGTATACTTTTGAAAAAGGAATATTATTTTTTAAAGGCATGTACAATTTTTAAATCACATTACCTATAGGTTATTCCATTGGGGAAAGTCTATTGTATTCGAGAACATTTGTGGAAAGGACAGTTGTCCCAACACTTATACTTTTGTAATTGGATATAACTGACTAACATGCTTCCTTGCATCCTATAAAAGGAGCATTTTTAATTCTAAAAAGGGGGGGATTTATTAGAGCCAATAGCTAATTTTAAATTTTGATTAATTAATATAAGTAAATAAATTTTCAAAGTTTGTCCAAATTTTCTTATGTCTTTTGTTATCTTGGCTTCTCTCTCACTTGTTTGTTCTTATTTCTAGATTTGAATGGTTCTTATGAATTCCTGATATGTACATTTGAATGCAGAGCTATTAACTTGTGCCAATTCTAGGTTAATTGAAAGTTTTAGGTTCATTTCATTTACTTACTCTTCTTACATTTAAGTTAATATTGTTTTCTTGCAAGGGTAAAATCTTTAAAGTGAACTTGTTTCTCATTTGCATTATTTCACACCACCCATAAATGTTTTTTTGATGTCTAATAGGATTTGATCTTATGATACTTCATGTCATACATTGGTTAAGTGCATGCCTAGATGATATTCAAACTTTGTCATGATATTTGAAATAAAGATAAAAAACATCTCTTCTTTTCCTTACCTTTCCTTTTGCTCTTTTTTTAACAAGATCACTCTAGCTTAATTTTCATTGTAAATATCCATCTTAGATTAGTCTATATATTAGTTCTTGATCATAATTCACCACTAGTAGTATAGCATACTTCGTATTTTGCATAGACTAACATTTATCCATGGTGGCTACCAACCACTAAGCATTATAAATATTATGAAATAGTCCACTTGTTTTGCCTCTATTTCATCAATAGATAATAGGATTATCATAACATGTAACTCATGCACTAAATTCTTATAATTATAAAATGAGAAGTGTCATTGAACACTCTAAGCACCTATGATACATATTCAAGAATCAATAGAAGGTCTAGTTAGGCATGATCCTACTAAACTAGCTATTTGGGGGCCAAGCCTACCAGCATGTCAATGAGATATGGGTGTCTCTCCTACACATGATCCTTACATGTTCAGATGTCCTAGACATGGGATAATTTATCAACTATAATTTTTTCCATACCATCATAAATGCCTAAGTTGTAGGCAACTTTTATATGATGAGAAACCTATTAGACATGGTCTATGGGATGCTCTCTTTCAAGCCTTCAGTATTTCCTACATGGGTTTTAGGGGTCTTAGTGATCCACATTATCTTTTATAAGCTATATGCCCACCATTCCTACCATCATGTCTAAGACATATATGAGCATTTCTACATGATGGTCTATAAATCCATCGATAAAACTTTGATGCCTTAGCTCTCAAAGGTAATATGGGATTCTATCACAACCATTAGGGACTATTGGTTATAAAAGGATGAAACTATGATATGGATCATGGGTTTCCTCAAGGACCCACTTTACCTTCCATATTATGTTCTAGACTACCCAGAAGAGTAAGAGATTGCCTATAATTTATTGGAAGGCATCTTTAAGCTCTCCATAAAATGTCAATATAAATTATGCCCATAAATCTTGATCACCATACAACACCACATCTACATGACCTTCCTCTCAATTTAGAAGATGGTAGCCAAAAGAGACTACTTCACCTTTGCAAAGTTAAAAATCTAGCAATGGGACCCTAAAGGGGTAATTTAATCTCATTTGGCATGGTATTCAACCTACCTCAGCATCAATTATAGCCATAAAGTTGAATATGATGATGAGCTTTACCTAAATTTTGTCAAAAAATAAGAGGTTTTATCCCAAATAATATCCAATCAAAATAAGAAGGGAAAGAAGGCTTAAGTAGGCCCCTCTGCATCTCCTTAAACTCCTTAATTTGTGAAGGACCCATCTCCTACAACTCTATCCATCTCTTAAAGGATCCTATAAGTCATTCTAAAACCTTCTCCTTATAAATATCTAAGTCTAATTATAATTACACTATCAACTTCTACTCCTCATACCTTGTATATTGATGTGCCTCCTCTAGTCTTTCCTCATGCTTCAACTCATACTCTGTATCCTCTAGTTACTCATTGCACTCTACCTCTACCTCCAATTTTTCTAGTAGCCCATACTCCTCATGTCTCAACTTCTCATTTACCTCTTTTAGTTACTCCTTATTATTAGAATCCTCCCTCACCTCTTCTAACATCTCTAATAACCAGGCCAAGATAGAGCCATCCCTAGACTACTTGATACAAGGTAACCCAGGTGTAACCCACTCAGCTAATGATACCTCTACACTAGGTCATATAGGCACTAAGGTATAATGTGGATAAAAACCTAAGAATTATCTTGGAACAAGGATCCCAAAATTTTCTCATCCAAGTTCCCCCTCTCACACATACATATCCTCATGTTTCCCTTCCACCTAACTCCTTCTACTTTAAAACTCCTAGTTCTAGTGCCCACTAGTTATGCTCTGCCCCCACAAATTCCCCAAGTATTTCATATTATATTTATAATTTCTCCCCATCCATATTTTACCCAAGTATGTTTATCCTCAGTCCTTCTAATCATCCTTGCCTCCTCATTCCCTACCACTCCTTTTATCTCACAACGTGGAGTCCTCCTAGTGCCCCCTTAAGTATGTATTTAATATCAAGCATGACTATGGACTTCAAGATCATACCTCTTGTATTAGGGAACCTCTTAGTGCCTAATATAATTATTTTGATGCCTCCTTTATCATTTCTAAGTCCTCCACCATTGGCCCCTATAGCTTCTATCATCCAGGTTAGACCACCCACTATAACATCCAAAATTGACATGGGAAAAGGGATAAAAAGAAATAAAAGATGACCCACACTCTAACTCTAGACTAAAGGCATTCTACACTAATTACACCTCCTCCATAAGCTCAAATATCTCTTTTTTCCCTATTATTATCATCTTAGTGCTTGGCTCCTCAGCCCCCTCTTTCCATCACCCAAGGTGCCATAGGGTTGGCCTTTAACCAACCCATCGCTTCCCTGTTATTCAATGGCCCATTCTCAAGGGAAATTCTGACTTAGGTGAAACTAAATTAGGAATAGTAGTGGGTGTAAATTTTCCCTTAGTACTCCCCTTTTAGTCTCCCTCCTTTCTCCCACATGTCCCATCTACCTCCACTACTTTCCTTGTTCACTCCTTTCACTTCCTCCATCTCCCCTCTACCTTATCCTCCACCCTTCACCACCATTTTATCCACCCCTCCTACACCCCTTATAACCTATGGGATGGTACTAAGATCATAGGCACTATAGATGACTATCCAAGGTGACCCAAATGTGCAATCAAGTTTTGATTGAGCCTCCAAGAGTATGAAAATAACACTCATGCAAAGGTTCATCTAGAACAAAAATTTGGTGGTGTGACAGACCCATCAAGATCTATTCTCCCTCACCAAGGTGAATAATTACATTAGGGAGGATATTATGACCTAGGACCCACTTTTCATCCTCCCATCTACCCATGATATGTCTGATAAGCTCCTCCAAGACATATAGAGCCAAGTTTGCAATCTAAAAGCCCAAGTAAATAACACATTTCCATTAAATTTAATTAAGCAAGTTAAATATGCCATCTTACTACTTTTCTCAGTCTTTGAGAAAGTATTGGAGAATCTGGCTGAGACCAATGCACTTATCTAGAGGACTTAGGCCTGCATATAGAGGATTATAGAGATCGATGGAAAATTCCAAAAGATGTAAGTGGTGATCAATAAAAGAATGTTCTTAGAGCTGAAACTCATGTATACCTTAGACTTGGGGTTGTATTATGCATAGGTCATGAACATTAGATATTAAATGGAGGAGTGGTTGGGCTTAAACACATGTAAATGGGACCATTGGAAGAGAGAAAGAAAAAGATATTGTTATACTTTAAATAGGTCAATATCTTTATGTTATTCCACTCAGGGGGCACCTTGTTTGACCAAGGGGAATTCAGAGTCCACCTAGGTTAATTTGACCATGTTATGAAGGAGAAAGTGAATAATATAAACTATTAATGGGACCAAGTAGTGGTAGAATTTTTAACACAATCAAAAGTGAGTATCAAATAGGTTTCCAAAGTCTAAGCATCAATGGAAGCACCCTTCCAAGTCTCTCAAAATTTAGAAGCTCAGGCTGAGTCAATCTTTAGGGAGCCCCCAATAAACCTTGCCAAGATAGATAGGGATTTTGACCTCATGGTAACTGCATTAGAATCAAGGAGTGCCTAGTCAAAGTAGTAAATAATTGGTCCCTCTTATATTCCTCCTCATGTTAACTAGTGGTCCCCTAAAGATCTATTACAAGTTTATAGGGATTATTTTATTTAAATTTTGAAATACAGTTATAACTATAATGAGTTTCCATCATGGCCTAAGATGGGTTCCTCATGATATTTAGAGGTGAGCCCCATCCTTATCTATACAAGTAAGAGTATTATTATATTATATGGTTGATCAAAATTACTCAAAATTGCTATCAAATTATATACAAGATTTCACTTGCTTTTCCTTCATCACTCTAGACTATAAAATCAACCCAGATTGATTATTGTAACAATATTTATTCTTTTAATGAGTACAATCTCTATTTTATAAAAGAGGGTATATTTTATGATTCAATTTTATTTCATCTTCATATTTGAATGATCATCAATGCTAGGTTAATTGGATTAACACTCTGTTGCTTTATGTATTCCATGGTTATGATGTGCATAGCTATTATAATCACTGTGTGAGTTATTTCATTTACCTTTGGTATTTTTGATAATTTATGTGTCAATATGTAAATTATCATATGGTTTTTATGTTTTTTTATAATAAACCCCTAGTACTCATCATTAGTGAGATCTCATATTGAAGGCATACTCTCAGTTCCCTTAGACTCTTCCCACTGTATGTTGTTGAAGGTATAACTTTAGTGAAACTTGATCTATAGAGGTATAATTGTGGTATATTTTCTTGGTTTGATAGCCAATGAATTGAGCTCATTTTAATCTTGAAGGCTTCACTTTTCTACCTTACCCTTCCCTCTCTTTTGTGTTTTTTATTTAGAATCAAAATACCCTTTCCCCTTGTGTTTATAAATTATGATCTTAATACTCGAATTCTCATAACAATCTTTGAATTGTGTATAAGAGGTTGGATTGAAATTTTTGTGGTGATAGTGCATCTCTTATAGAATATTCTTGTAAACTCCATTTCTAAAGTCCAATACCTGCATCAGTGCCCTAGGTTGATCCCAAATCAGTCCCAAAATGAAGGATGAAATTTTGTACTTGTCCCCACTTTACCCTTCTTTAAGTATTGCCTAATCTCATGGGCATTTAATGAGAAGAAACAAATTGGAGTGAAAAAAAAATCCAATATATATTAGCTACACTTACATAAGCTAATAATTTTCAAATTGAAATTTATAAATAGTAGATAATAGTCATGTATTTGACTTTCCTATATCTAATCATTTTCATGTATTTAGTATTTATATTAGATTATATGAGTTTCATACAATTACATTGTTAGTTTCTTATTATTTATTCTCTTCTAGTTACTCTCATGTATGAGATATGATTTCATTATTATTTGATCATGGCTAGACCAAATCCCAACACTATTGTCTTATGAATATTTTTCAAGCTTATGAGAAAGATTGAGATAAGACCCTCTTCTATAAAAAAATCCATTTTATGTTCTTGTAACTTTATCAAGGAGAGGATGTGGTAGATAAATTTAGATGTATACTTCTCCCAATTCCCCTCCTTTGAGAACACAATCTATACTACCACCAAATATATGTTATACTAGATACCATAAGTTTTTCCATCGTATTACTTTCATGACTCTCCCAAGGAACCCCCATTTGTCTCATAAATTTATCCTTATATTATTTCACTAGAGAAACCTATTTGACACCTATTGAGCATATTTAGAATGTTTATAACCTATTTGTAGTACATCACATCATATAAGATCATTATTAAATTATAGACTACTAGCCTCCTCACTTAGATTAAAATCCCTTAATTGTTATATAATTGTGCCTATTGATAGTATACATTCATTGGATGAGTTAGGTGTTAGGTTACATGCCTATTAATAGTCTCTCTTTTAATAAAAATTACTACCATAGAGAGAGTTCCAATTTTAAATATATCTAACTTTAATCTTAGATTTTAGAAGTCATGGCATAATATTCCTAGAAATTTTAACCTCTCAAACAAAATTAAAAAAAATTATTATCTTATAGCCTTAGATTATAAATTTTCTCTGATGCTTCAATACATGGGAAACATCATTTTACCAAATGCTTATGAAATTTTTGTAAGAGTTGAAAATTGTAACATAATATCCCACTCTACAAAAACTATTTATGTATTAGTAAGGGATATAGAACTAATGATTTATATTTCTAATTTTCATATAATATCTAGATATTTATATGTTGGAACACAATTAGATACTGAGAGGGGTGTGAATTAGTATATCTATTAAAATTGGTCTTTCAATCCTTTTAAAGTAAACTCAAAAGCATATGCAGATCAAAAGATAAATGTAGAGGTCATACAAACACAAATACATATGACACAAGATTTATACATGGAAAACCCAAAAGAAAAATCCATGATGAGAATAGCTGATAAAATCTACTATTCTAACCAGTTTCAAAGTTCAAAGCCTCATTGGCAAACCTCACTAGTTACATTTAAAGACACCCATCCTAAGGAGACACTAATTACCTAATTTAAAAGAACCAACTCTAAGGAATCACCCACTCCCTAATCTAAGAACCCATTTAGCTTCTCTAATGGCACCAACCTATCAGACTCTTCTATGGAGATACAAATCTAATTTACAAATTAGATTCATACATGAATATAGATCTTTACTCTTTATTGTAGGTCTAATTTACAACTGATCATACTCTGCAAATTCTCTTTATGCCTTTCTTCCTCTTTACTCCTCTCTCACCCTCTCTAAACGTATGTCTAGATATTTCTTTATTAAAAACTCTTCATTTCCTTCACCAAACACTCTACTCTATATTTAATTTGGCTCAACATCAAATGAAATTGTTTGGTATCACTTTCTGAATCCTAAATATCATAATATATAAACAATGATCTAGGGTTTGCTTCTTTTCTCTATGTTCACACTCAGAATGTAACACATCATGTTAATTTTGTACTTTAGTGCATTATGACTTGAAATATAAGTTCCCACATCTCAATTATGTTGGTGACACCAATTACCATTACACCAAAGGATCAAACTATTAGTGCCTTATATAATGGCTAGAGCTAACCATGACACCTTAAAATAGACTCCATACATCATGTCATAATTTTAGGTCTTATTTATTATCTATAACATTTGTTAGATTCAAGTTTTGATGCATAGGATTTTTAATGTAGATTTGATCAGTTAGATTGATCAATCTCATTATTTGTGTTAAGATTCATGGCTTATACGCAAGTTCCTACATGTTTTTGCACCTAACATTTGTCTAGACATGACTTTAAATGTCGATCATTGATCTTTCCGTTGGAACCATGTTCCAATGATCTCTATTAAATTAGCTCAACTTTAAAACACATCCATTTAATCATTCTCTGACAATCTAATGCTCTTCATTCGATCTCCAAAGATACACATTTTTATCTCTAGAGAGATGTTAAACATCTATCACTTTGTTTTATCTGATTCCACTCACTCCATTAGATCTCTCTCATCCAAGTTTATATGTGCCATTCATTCTCCAAAAATGAATGACCTTTACCTTGACTTGTTCATTAAACTTCAACACTTTTTACTCATCTCATAGCTTCCTATATATTTATATTGCTTCTACTCTGTTGATCTTCTTGAACCTACTTAGTCTTTAACTTGATGCTATGTCAATAAAAATCAAGCACTTTTAGCATTTAAGTCCATTCAATATATTGGATCTATTTTACATAATCACCCACATATTGTTAGATCTTCTAACAAGATTCATCTTTATACATGTCTAACCCTCAAGGATATGACACTTGGAGGAAGCATGTGCCTTCTCTATCTAGTTGACAATTCCTACTATTGAGGAATTTTTCATCCTCACATTGGTCCTCTATTTTTCAAAATCATGTGCTTGTGACACTAGGAATTAGTGTGTTTACTTAGAGGCACCTTAGAAACTTTGACTTCATCATGCTCTATTGGATATTTAATGTTTGATTAAGTGCAAGTTGTTTGATCTTCTAACTAGCTCAATCATTAACTTTAACAAGCTTACACTCATTGAGTTTTTAATTGAAAAGCTCTATGAATGTGACACTTGTCATTTGCATGCTCACTTGGGGCTCCTTTAGACAATTTTACTTTGCTTTACTCTATTGGATCACCTACATGTGATGAAGTGTGGGCCATTGATCAAGTTGGGAGAAATAGTAAGTCTTAGACTTAGGAAAATAAAAAGTGCTTTGATCATTACTCAAAGATGGTAATTTCAAGGTCAAGGGGCTGATTTCTTAATGATGAAAAAGGCTTAAGTTATAACTTAAGCTACCAGTTCCTAGCTATACCAAGTCAAAATTAAAATAGAACTTTGCATGTTGATGCCATGGCTAAACCCTTAGGGTTTTACTAAGAAACCCTATAAAGTTTGAGATCAAAGATAAATCAGTTATGATCTCATTCCTTCTCCTTTGAACCTATGGACCATATTTTTGGAATGTTCATGACAAACCCATAATTTATATTCTATCTATTTGACTTTAAACATCCATAAATGGTCTCCATAATATAATAAAAACTATAAAACATGTTCTTATCTTCATCAATCCTACCTAATCCTTTTTACATCAATGACATCCATAATGTCCCTTTTGACATCAATGACAATAATATTGCCAACAATCCTCCCCTCTGGCATTGATGACAAACTAAATGCTCTGATGCAGACTTATTATTCTAATCTTCTAATATTCAACTCCTTTTTTGGAATTACTTGCATTAGATTCTGATAAGTATGAACTGAAGTTGTTCATACCATACTTATTCCACCTTAGGTAATGGTATATTTTCCTAGAATCATCTTGGACACTTTCTCTACTCTTCCAATTTTACAAATATTGTTTGCACTTTTTTTCCAAATTTTTACAAAGAGCATTTGCCATTTTTTCTCCCCCTTTGACATCAATGGAAAAGGGACTCCTCATTATTTTTACATAGTGTTCTCCCCTTTATTATATAAAGTAGTTTGTCTAAGAATTAACAACTTTTAACTCATTCGTAATTCTTAGAAATATACATACCTAAGTTGACTTTTTCTCTTCCAGGGATTAATAAATCTTCCATGAGACTCCCCCTGAACTCATGCCCTATCACTAGTGATTTAGTGATGTGGTGTAGGATCCACCAATCCCAACTTCTATCTTAGATATTCAAATTATTCCTTGGGAAAATGTTTAGTGAATATGTCTACAATCTAGTCATTAGTTGGCACATATTCCATTATGACCTCTTGATCTGTAACCCTCTCTCTTAAGAAGTGATACTTGATTGATATGTGCTTGGTTCTTGAATGTATCACTAGATTATTTGATATATTTATTTCAATTGAATTATCACAAATAATAGGAATAGGTGACGTGTACTCAACCTTGATGTCCTTGAGTGTTTACTTCATCCATAAGACTTAAGTGCAACATGCCACTATTACTTCTACTATAGATAAAGTAATTAACTCTTACTTTTTGCTCAGCCATGAAACAAGTCTATTTCTAAGGAAAAATTCACCATGACTAGTGTTTATTCTATCATCCACACTTCCTACCCAATCAGCATCTATATATGTTGTCAAAGTGAAATCTTCACTTTTAAGGTACCATAGACCATAGTCAATTATGCTCTTGATTTATCTAAAGATTCTTTTCACTACATTGACATGTGACTCTTTAGAAGTGGCCTAAAATATAGCAACCATGCACACCACTTGCATGATATCTAGTCTTGATGCAGTTAGGTATAGCAAGCTACCTATTATTGATCTATACATAGTCAGATCTACATCAAGTGACTCATCCTCTTTGCTCAACCTGCATCTAGTTATTATGGGAGTACTAACTAGTTTGCTATCTTCCATTCCAAATTTATTGAGAATCTCCATTGCATAGTTGGTTTTGGATATGAATATCCCTTCATCATATTGTGTTATTTGTAAATTAAGGAAGAAATAAAATTCTCCTAGCAGAGACATCTCAAATTCACTTTGTATTTGTGTAGCAAATTATTTGCACATTTTGTTATTACTACCACTAAAGATGATGTCATCTACATAAACAACAATAATAAACATATGCTCACCTTCTAATTTAAAGTATAGATTAATATCTACACATCTTTTGTTAAAACCTTTTTGTTTTAGGTATTGGTCCAATCTTGAATACCAGGTTCTAAGTGATTGTTTTAGACCATATATGTTTTCTTCAGTTTGCACACATAATATTCTTCATCTAAGAGTTGAAAACATTTTGGTTGTTCAATATAGACTTCCTCTTCTAGGTTCTAATTCAAGAAAGCAAACTTTACATCTGTTTGATAAACTTTGAACTTCTTGTAAACATAGAATGCTAGAAACATTCTTATAGCTTCCAATCTAGCAATTAGAGCAAATATTTCCTCAAATTCTATGCCTTCCACTTGTGCATATCCCTTGCACACCAATCTTGATTTATTTTTTATAATATCTCCATCCTCATTGAGCTTGTTTATGTAGACCCATTTTGTTCCTATCACATTCTTATTTGAGGGTCTTGAAACTAATTGCCAAGTTTTTTCTTTTCTATTTGGATCAATTATTCTTATATGGATTTTAGCTAATTATCATCCTTTTTGGCTTCAACATAGATCTTACGCTCAATTTTAGACATTAGAGGAAAACATACTTGCTCCTTGTTCATTGCAGCTATTCTCCTTGTCTGAACTCCTTCATTCTTATTTGCAATTATCTGCTCTTTAAGATGATCCTTTTAAACAAATATTGGAGGTTCTTTTTCATTATTTTCCTCAACCTCTTCACTATCTGATTCTTCTTTAAGATCTAAATCTTCATTATTATTTTCCTTGTTAGGTTCAACATTTTTTATGTCTTCTTCTCCATTGACATTTATGCTCTCCACCATCTTATGTAGCCTCTTATTATAACATACATAGGCTTTGCCTTGAGTGGAATAACCAAGAAATATTACTTTATCACATCTTAATTTAAATCTTCCTAATTTTTCCTCCCTTCTTCTGATGTAGCATTTGCTTCTAAACACTTTGAAGTACTTAATAGAGGTAGGCTTTCTATACCATAGCTCATAGGGAATTTTCTCACTATTTACCCTTAATTGAGCTCTATCCAAGATGTATACTATTGTTTATACTAATGATCACCAATATCCATCAATTAACTTGGCCTCCTTTAGCATTATTTTATCCATTTCCTTGACTATTCTATTCTTTCTCTCAATAACTCCATTTTTCTATGGAGTCCTTGCTATAGAGCAGTACCTTTTAATCCTATGCTTCTCACAATACTCTATGAATTCATTTGAGGTGAATTCTCTACCTTTATCAGATCTTAATCATTTAATTTTTCTTCCAATCTCATTTTCAACCATGGCTCTAAATATCTTGAATCTCTCAAAGGCTTGAGATTTATCCTACAAAAAGGTTAACCATGTCATTATTGAATATTCATCTACAAATAACATGAAGTACTACTCTCCTTTAGATCATATTTTCTTGGTAGGACCACAAAAATCAATATGAATTAATTGTAGAGGTTTTGTATTTGTATATTCCTTTATTTCAAATTTTATCCTTATCTGCTTGCCTAGTTGACATTCCTTACAAGTAGTATCAATAGGTTTGGTTATCTTGGGCATGTGTCATATACACTTATTTGAGCTCACTTTGACTAGATTATCAAAGTTGACATGACCCATTCTCTTATGCCACAACCAAATCTCATCAATATTTCTCATTAAGTAACTATTACCATTCACTTCAACAAGTTTGTAGATATTTCTCTCAGTCATTTTCCCTTCTGTAACTATTTTGCCATATCTTTAGCTTGTATCCTTCTTCATCAAATGTCATCGTATATCCATTATCGCATATTTGGCTAACACTTAGAATATTATGCTTTAATCCTTCAACATAAAAGACATCATGCGTAGGTATTTTACCATCTATGTTCAAGGTTTCTTTACCTTTGATTTTTATTATTGTGTTATCTCCTAAGCTGATAGATTCTTCCTTACATTTGCTCAATTTGGTGAACTTTCTCTTATCACCAGTCATATGCTTTGAGAAACCACTATCTATCACCCAAAAATTTTGTTCCTTGGCATGGATTGCATTCTAAGCAATCATGGATTGATTTTTAACTCTCCACACATCCTTAGGTTTCTTATTTTGCTTCTTTTTAGAAAATTGTGAACCTTTGCTCACACTAGGAGGCATGTCTTTATTTACATTGTGTAATTTTGATCTTAAAAAGATAGTTCTACAATGTTTAGCTCTGTGACCAAAGTCATTATAATTATAGCACATTACATTTGTATCTACCAAGGGTGTAAATGAATTTTTGCTTACAAAATTGATTCTCCTTGTAGTTACAACTCTACAATTACTAGCCTTATGACCAAAATGATTACAACTATAACAATAACCATAAAAATATTAAGAATACCTAATCATAGTATTTCTTGGTGTAGTATAAGGAATTATTCTAATTTATGGCTTCTTCAAGTTTCTCACCTTGGTGTATCCATCAACATTAGCTACCTTTATCTTCTTCTTTTCTTCAAGCTTTTTTTTTGGTTCAGTCGTATTTGAATCTTTCTTTTTATCCTTACTTTCTTTCTCTTTCTTTGCTCTTGATTCTCCTTCTAATTTGAAGTTTTCATATAGAACAATATATGTACTAGTTGAGGAACTTTTTTCCTACTCACTGTTGTAAATATTGTCATTGATGTCAAAAGTCTAGCAATATAGCATTTAATGTCTAAAGATGTTTTTAATGTTCATATCTTGGCTAAAGCATGTTAATATTAATTAAATATTAATGAATATATTTTTGGTTGCATAAAGATAAAAGAGGGCCCATGAGGAAGTCAAAGAGTCACCAAGTAAAGACAAAAGAGGGAAAGGACACATTTTCCCATGAAGGGTCACCTTGAGGAATTTGAAGAGTCACCAAATAAAGATAAAAGATGGAAAGGATGTATTTTCCCATGAAGGGTAGCCTTGAGGAATTCAAAGGGTCATGTAATACAAGTTTTGTGCCATTTCCTATGTGAATTGAAAGGTCACAAATGGTGAATGCCAAAGGTCATTTGGAAAGCTATAAAAGGAGGCTTGGTAAGCCATTTGTGATATATATAGAAGTGAATGATTTTATCTAGTTCGGAAGAGAAAAGGAGAAGAGAAAAGAGAAGAGATATATTAGTGTGATATCATTTTTTGAGAAAGCAACATTAAGAGATAGTCGTGTTTTATACACAAAAGGGGTTGGTGCTCATGTGGGTAAGTGTTCATAAATCATTATTGTGTTGGTGCTCAACAAAGGGGTTGGTTCTCCTGAAAGTTGGTGCTTGTGAACTTTATAAACTTGAGTTGGTGCTCATTTATATACTTGAGATTATTCTTTGTGGTTTTCCCCACTTTGGGTTTCCACGTAAAATCTAGTGTGTCTCTCTCTCTTATGTGGTGCATGTTATTGCTTTCATTTTTATTATATATCTTGAATATGTGACTAAGTGGTTAAAGTAAAGGAATTTGATTAAGTGAAAGATATATGATATACTGTGAATCAATATATCCCATGCTTAATAATTGGTATCAGAGCAGGTTCTTTTGAAAAGAGTTTAATAGCTTGAAGGTAGATTAGGGAAAACATGATGGCCAAGCAGCTAAGGAAGGAGAATTAACAGTTGAAATCTATCGTCAAGGCTCTTAAGGAGTAGGTATGTATCTTGGAATCTAAGTTGGTTTTAGAATCAAAAGAAGATATGATGTCTACTTAGAATTTTAAGAATCAACTAGAGGTTGCATTTTCAAGTTTGAGATCAATAGAAGAAGAGTGTTATCAGTTAAAGGCTAAGTTAGGTTCTTTGAAGGATAAGCATGAGATGTTCATAGTCAAGGTTGAGAAATATCATGAGATATCATTCCAAGGTAAGAAGGATGAAATTTTGAAGGGAAAATTGAAGAAGCCAATCAAGAAACCCATTGTTTTTAGGTTTTTAAATTCTTTTCATGGCCATTATTTTATTTGTCATCATGTTGGTCATAGGGAAAGAGACTATTTAAGGAGAAGCAATCAGTCAAATGGAGATCTCAGTCACTTTCAAGTAAAAGGTATGAAAAATGTTGTTTGCTTTTATTGTCATAAGGTTGGCCATATTGCTAAATTATGTCCAAATGGAGTAAAGATATCTTTAAGGTATGTCAAAGGCTATGGAACACCTAAAAGGTATGAGAAGGGCCAAAATTGGGTTTGGAGACCTAAGAAAGTAAAGGTTGATCAGGTTGAGTCTAAGAGCGAGAATAGAATACTTGTTATAGTGAAGAAAGAATCAAATAGGAAGGACTATGTAGAACTCTTGTTATCAGGAAAGTTAATGAATACTAGTCCTAAATAACTTATAGATCAAAGAGAATAGCATGAGCCTTGTCAAAATAAGATAATTGAAAGAGTTGAGAAGATGAACAACATCATGGATATTGAGGTTAGTGAATCAAAGAAGTTAGACATGCCTAAATGGATTCTAAGAGAAAGAAATCAATTTTATGGATGCAAGAAGATCAAGGAAGTAACATAAGAGATGTGGGTAACTCCTGAGTTCATTTTGTTTTAGGACCCTTTGTGTGGGGTGTCTCTTCTAGGCTTCAAGGAGACACTTTATAGAAAATAGGAATAAGTTCATAAAATAGGATGCAATAGTAAAGGGGAGTTACTATATGTTTTTAGTTAGTTCAATTTGTAGTTTGTGAAGGTCTCAGTTTCAAGTTAGTAAGTGTAGTATAGGTTTTCAAAATGTTGCCATCAATAATAAAAGGGGAGATTATTGGAAATATTGTCATTGATTTCAAAAGTCTAGCAATTTAGCATTTAATGTCTAAAGGTTCTTTTAATGTTCATATCTTTGCTAAAGTGTTTTAATATTAATTAAATATTAACAAATATATTTTTGGTTGTATAAAGATACAAGAAGGCCTATGAGGAAGTCAAAGAGTCACCAAGTAAAAACAAAAGAGGGAAAGGATGCATTTTCCCATGAAGGTTCACCTTGAGTAATTTGAAAAGTCACCAAATAAAGACAAAAGAGGGAAAGGATGCATTTTCCCATGAAGGGTCACCTTGAGGAATTCGAAGGGTCATGCAAGATAAGTTTGGCACCATTTTCTATATGAATTGAAAGGTCACAAAGGGTGAATGCCAAAGGTCATTTGGAAAGATATCAAATGAGGCTTGAGAAGTTATTTGTGATATGTATGGAAGTGAATGATTTTATCTAGTTGAGAAGAGTAGAGGAGAGCAGAGAAAAGAGAATAGATATAGTAATGTGATATCATTTGTTGAGAAAGCAACATTGAGAGATAGTGGTATTTTATACATGAAATGGGTTGGTTCTCCTATGGGTGGGTGATCATAAATCATTGATGTGTTGATGCTCAGTAAAGGGGTTGGTGATCTTTCAAGTTGGTGCTTGTGAACTTTGTAAACTTGAGTTAGTGCTCATTTATATACTTGAGTTTGTTCTCCATGGTTTTTCCCACTTTGGGTTTCCATGTAAAATCTATTGTGTCTCTCTATCTCTTATGTGGTGCATGTTATTTCTTTTAGTTTTATTGCATATAATGAATGTGTGATTAAGTGGTTAAAGTAAAGTAATTTGATTAAGTAAAATATATATGATATACTATGAATTAGTATATCTCATGCTTAACACTCAACTAAGACATAATCTCTCTTTTGAGGTCTTTTAAGAGTTGATCAATTCATCAAGAATGTCTGATCCTCCTATCAAAATTAGACTTTTATTTAGTTGACCTTTGTCTTTTTCAAGTTCTTTTCTCAAATCCACTATTTATACCTCAAGCTTCACACATTCATTAGATTTAGATTATAGTTTTATTGTGACTAAGTCTTCTATTATTTTAGACTCTTCAACTTGTGTCTTTAGGCTAATTACTAGTTGATCATATTTCTCAAGACTTTTAGACATTTTCTCAATTTCCTTTTGTCAAAGCTTCTTTTGCCTTAAGTTTTCTTTTCTTATCTTATCAATCTCATCTAGATTACAGATGAATTCACACTCAAGGCCCACTTCTCCTTCTTCTTCTTCTTCATTTAAGTATTTAACTTCATCTTGATCTAGATTTATAGAAGTTGATCCTACTATCATGAATAGGGATTCATTTCCCTTAGCCACAAAAGCATAGTCATGATCATCATTTGAACTATCAATGTCTTCCATTAATTCACTCTCTTATTTTGTGTATAAACCTTTATTGTTTTTGAATAAGTTATTCTTTTTAGGAGAGTAGGGTTTTACCTTTTTGCTACTCTCTACTTGTTTTGAGCTATCATTTTTATTATGAGGACATTTAGCAGCAAAATGTCCTACTCTACCATAGTTAAAGAATTTTAAGGGTAACTTACCTCTATAATTTTTGTATCCTCTTTCTAGTCTTCTAATAAATTTATCTTCTTATTCATTAGTCTCCTTAGATTCAGATGTATATGTTTCCTCCTTTACTTTCTTGGCTACTTTGAACGTAGATTCTCTCTTAAAGGTGTCTATCTCTCCCATTCTCATCTCATAGGTTATGAATGTCCCATGCAAATCATCAAAATTGATTTTATCTAGATCTCTTACTTCTTATATTGTATATATTTTAGAATCAAATCTTGATGGCAAAGATCTTAAAACCTTCTTGATAATTATTGACTCTTTCATTTCTTCTCCAAGGCCTCTAATTACATTTACTATTTCATCTACCCTAAAGAGGTAGTCTAAAATATTTTCCTCCTCATTCATCTTAAGACTCTCAAACTTGCCTTTGTAAGTTTGTAGCTTGGCTTGATTTACCTTGTCATATCCTTCATAGATGCCCTTCAACTTGTTCTATATATCTTGAGCATTTTTACACTGCTTCACTTTGACAAACTCTAAGTTTGATAGTCCATAAAGAATAAAATTATTTGAATTAGCATTAATCTCATATGACTTCTTGGTAGCTTGTTTAGTAGGGGTTGTATATCCATTTACTATAGACATCCATACATCAAAACCTAATGAAGATAAATAAGCTTCCATTCTTATGTTCCAAAATGCATAGTTAGATCCATCAAAGAGAGGTACCTTTTTTTATGAAGATCCTTCTTGACTATCCATTTTGTTCATTATTACAAGATATACCTAAGATGATTAAGCTTCTCCTAAGGAACCCTAGGCTCTGATACCAATTATTGAAACACAACTAGATACTAAAAAGGAGGGTGAATCAATATATCAATTAAAATTGGTTTTTTAATCTTTTTAAAGCAAAATAAAAATCATATGTAGATTAAAAGATAAATATAGAGGTCATATAAACATAAGTACACAAGATTTATACATGAAAAATCTAAAGGGAAAAATAATGGTGAGAATAGATGCTAGAATCTATTGCTCTAATCCAACCTCATAGTTTGAAACCTCACTAGTTACATTTAAGGACACCCATCCTAAAGAGACACCAATACCCTAATTTAAGAGCACCAACTCTAAGGATGTACCCACACCCTAATCTAAGTACCCACTCATCTTCTCTAATGGCACCAACCTATCAAAATCTTCTATGGATCTATAACTCCAATTTAAAAATTAGATTCATAAATGAATCCAAATCTCTATTCTTTATTATAGGTCTAATCTGAAATTGATCATACTCTACACATTTTCTTTGTGTTTTTATTCCTCTCTCCTCATATTTCTCCCTCTCAGTTCTTATGTTTGTATATTTCTTTATTCGACACCCTTCATTTCCTTCACTAATCACTCTGCTCTATATTCAATTTGGCTCAATAGCAAATGAAATTGTTTGGTAGCACTTTCTTTGTCATAGATATCATAATATATAAACAATGATCTAGGGTTTGCTTCTTTTCCCTGTGTTCACACTAGGACTATGATTTAACTATTTTAGAAATAATGGAGTTTTATTCCTATTTTAGTTAAGGGTCTAGATTAATAAGTTAGTTTAGAATATCAAGATAATTACAATCCTAATTTTTATAATTTATCTATCTTTTTTACCTTTCTAAAAATAGAAATAAATAAGGATAAATATAACTTAGCTTGAAACTAGACTGAGATGAATTAAATAGAGATTGAAACTGGCTATCTATTACTAGGATAGTGTCATGAATCATAATATATCTTTCATTTGGTGAAAGGATAGGAGCATCAAAAATAGGACACTTAAGGGTCTGGTATTGTAGTCCACTCCTTCCATTGTTGTCCAAACTAATCATAGAGATCTAAATTTTTTAGGTTCTTTATGTTGTACCTATATGAGGTTGACTATGAAATATTGAGTAATATTTGTTAATAAAAATCATTATAGAGCTATGTTAATCTTCAAAACCCTAACCCTCATTCATGCTTGATAAAATACGATTTGAATCACTTAAAGAAAATGGAGGTTAGTGTGTAAGATGCACTAAATATGTGATCCACACCCCTTGTGTGGGCACGCTACCTACATACCAATACTTTGAAGAGGGATCAATTCATATGTATTTCTCCCACCTAAAGTGATTTGTGAAATAGTGTGATGTGGATGTAAAAATGCCAAATTGAGAGTGCTTGAGGTGGTTAGAGACTTATATGAGGGTTTGAATATGTTTGAAGCTATGTTGGGTGATTGTATGTAGAGAATAGAAAATTTTGCCTTATTAGTTTTATTGTATTCTTGATTTCTTTGTAATATTTGTCACCTCCATTTATAAATGAAATTTGGATAGGCTTTTATAGGGAACAATTGGTCAAGAGTTAAATGTGTTCATGGTAGGCTGACATAATGAATAATAGGAATCAAATGAAAATGATCTTTTTGGTTCAAATTTAAAAGGGATAAGAGCATCAAAAATAGGACACCCTAGGGTCTAGTACTATAGTCTAAGTATGGCATTCCTATCCTATAGGCTCAAGAATTGGGGGATTATAATTGGCCTAGGAAATAGAGTCTAGCTAAGCTAGAATGACCATTTGGAAGGCTATGGATGACTGGAAATGAGAAAAAAGGTGTCTAAAAGGGTCAAAATAGCATGTAATAAGTACCTATGGATAGGATGTCATAAGCCACACTTAAACTACCAATTTGGGCATTTTATATCACTACATTTACCCCCTTTATTCTAGTGACGTAGCAAATCAAAATACTAGGATAAAGGAAAAGTAGAAAGTGTACTTAAACTTACCTATAAGGGTGAATCCCATGAAGATGTGTGATGTTGAGTGATACTCAGTGATGTTGAGTGATGTTGGGTATGTTGGGTATGTGTTATACCAAAAGTAATATCATGAATGGATCTAAGTGATCAATTCCTTGAGAGTGGCTCAAGAATGCAAAGTCTATCCTTTTGGCTCCATCATCACCTACTAAGTGAATTTATGTGAGCATACATGTGTTAATCAATGTTTGGACTATGTTTTTAATCCCTCTAAGTAGGTGGCTCAAGAATACAAAGGCTAGCTAGTCCTTTGGCATCATCATTTCCCACTGATGTTATGAACTGATACCGGTATGAATGTGTGTCACATACGATGGATCCTAAATCCCATGAATGCTCTATAATATGATAATGTGGCATGGACAGCTAAATGTGTGCTAAGAACTAGGTCAATCTTAGCCACTCTAAAAGCCATTCCAAAACTAAGAACTAGGCTTATATGAAAGCCACTCTAAAATGATGTCAACCACTTGTAGATGGAATAAGGCATGTAACCATTGAGAATACCTAGGTAATGTACTAAAGTCACATAAAAAATAAGGCACATGTGTCATGCACATTACCCCTAATCACCGGTGTTTATAACATGGATTCTAATTTGGAAGTTATACCAACTGGCCAATCTAAAACTATAAGTGAGAGCCATCATACTACGCATGATACCCCCTATATCTATCTTTTATAAGAAAAATGATGCTAAAATTACCTAATCTGAACTAAACTATAGATGATAAAACTATAACTAAACTTACCTTACTATCTGTTCCTAGAAAATATAATTTCTTTCCTATTTAGACTGGATCACCAAAAACATGACACTTTGTTGTTTAGTGTTATAGTCCAAGTATGGTGCTCTTGTCCTTTATTTTTTATGATCACTGTTCTATGTTTGTCACCATCTTCTTAATCTAATATACCTAGTTTGGGTTGTGGTTTTTTTTTAGTGTTTTAAAAATTGATTTTTGACTAGTAGAAGGCTCTGATCTTTGTGATAAAACCTTTGATTATTACCCCCTTCTTTGAGGGTAGGAATGAAGACCCTATAATGATTTCCATCAGAATAACTAACCCTTAAAGTGTGTTATGTTATGGAATATATGATATAGCAATGATAATCAAAAATATGTCTCAAGCTATAACACAGTTTGTATTGGATAATGTTAGATCAATAGGGGTATGCCTAGATAGACGTAACAATGTAATAGCATGTACAATATTCTAAATTGAAACTATAAATGTTATTTGCTAGTTGTTAGTTTTTAGTTATTATTTGTTAGTTGTTAGTTGTTAGTTGTTAGTTGTCAAGGAGGGGTGGAGCACGATGTCCATCATGGCATCCAAGAAAGCAAGATAATGCATGATTTGGATTATGGCATTACAAACAATGAGAAGCAAATAAGTAACAATCACACAAGTCAAGAATAAATAAGCATACAAGAGTGGCCAAGGGGCCAATAAAATAAGGGACATGGGCACCTGTCACTCAAACTATGAAATCAAGCATATAAGTCATGTTCAAATGCCACATATGCACACAATTGAAAATGAGCAAGTTTGATATGAGGGCCAAAAACACATAGAATATTACAAGCAAAAGACATTGGAAAATGTCTTAAGGCACACACAAGATATAGAAGCAAAGGACATTGGCAAATGTCTTAAGGCACACACAAGACATAAAATAGGAACTAAGAAATGAAATCACATCTAGCTATGAAAAACAAAAAATGAAAGCATGTAAAAGTAGGAAATACTATCACATCTACTAATCAAAGTAAGAATGGAAAGTATGCACAACTTAGATTACAAGACTAGGTAGATGCTAAGAAATACACAAGTGTTATATACTAATGAGTGTTGATAAAATAATATGTGTAATATAAAAATTAATGTACATAAATATGATAACTAGAGTGTGTGGTGTAGGAATGACATAACCTGGATGGTGTAGTCATGTAGAACATGCCCCTAGTGGGTAGATATGTCTATGTATGTCTTGAATGTAGAAGTAGGATACCCCCTCAATGGGTAGAGTGAAGTAATCAAGAATATATATGTTACTACACACACTAAAAGAAGATCAAGTGAATCATGAAAATGTAGATAAATCAACAAACAATAGCATAAAATAGCAAAATGTAAGTCTAGCATGGTAGTAGAAATGTAAAGCATGGATAATGCATATAATTAAAATATTTTTAGTGATTTTGATTTATCTGAATGTTTTTTTATTTTGAGTTATTTGAATGTGTTTATATTTTTAGATAAGTTATGTATAAGCAAGCAAAAAGAAACTATGTACAAGTAAATAAGTAAATTATGTGCACAATGATGTAAAATACTAAGCTAGAGGGGGTAAAGGGTTCAAGGATGGATCTCGCTAGGGATGGAGATGGAAGAAGAGATCATGGCCATCATCAAATGCCTCAAGTATCATCATATATCCATGCCATAGACTCTATATACATGTAGGATATCTCCTCAATTATCAGTAAGATATGTGATCTTTGTGTAGTCAAATATCTATCACTCATAGTGGTGTCATCCTACCAAAGGTAAATTCAAGGTTTCTCTGGTGGTGATGTTGATTTTCTTTAGGATGTTTATGTCAGGATCCTACTCTCCCCAATAAGAGTATATATGATTACCTTTGTATTAGCAACTAAACACGGAATTTAACTAGAATGAATAAGTAACTAGAAATATGAAACAACACAGGATATGAGAGACAATACACAATCTTGTATTAAATACTCAGAAGAAAATACAATAGAGAAGATGCCACTTCTTCTTCCAACTCAAAGGCTTGCCACACCTCAAGGACTTCTTCCCTCTCTCTCTTATGGTCCCAACAATCAACTCTAATACAGAGTTGGTGTTCACCTCTAACCAATCAGTAACAACGCTGCCAGTACACCAAGTTGTACTCCAAGTAGATCTCCCTTTCCTTGCTGCCACCTGCAAATCAATAGACCTTACTTACCCTGTAGATATCTCTACACCTGAAGAACCCTTTTCCTTGCCTCACCAAGTCCTTATGATTCTTCAACCAGTACCCTGGTGGATCTTCTACCTGAACTTGCAAACCTGCAACTCTCCAAGATCATACACACTCAGCACCCCTTTGGAACTAGGAGGAACACACCATGCTCTCTTCTCTTTGAAGGAGCTAATTTCTGCTCTCTTACTCTCTAGTACAGCCCATGAGATAGATCTCATGCATACAATTTAGACCCTAATTACAATAATTAGTAGTCTAAAATTGGCTCTTAACATGCAAACACTCAGTTTGGAAACTGGCTGAACCACACAGGCGACCGACGTGTTGTCTGTAGAGATGATCGACGCCATTCGATCCTTGACCGACATCGATTGCCCTTCTAGTCTAATCCTTACGTTGGTTGGTCTAACCGATGCCATGACACTTCAGCAACTCCTCCTATTCACAACCTAGTGAAGCTTTTAACTATAACCAATCTCTGGTAGTAGATGGTTTTGGTATTATAGTGTTGGTGATGAGTAGTACCTTAAACCTATAGTTTATCCAATCTCTATTATAAAGTTTTACATGAGTTTGTATCTTGGCCTATGATTTTGTGAAAGAGACAAAATGGGTGACCATCTTATCGTGATAACTTGATAATATATCTATGTCATATTATAGGTAGTGTGATTAATCCATGATCAAGTAACATCTGTAACATAATCTATGGTTGATGTTATATGTTGCCTACTTGAATTTGATTAACTAGCTCTATATCCATAGAGGTAACCATGTGAACTATATGTGCTAAGTACTTTGTTTGTGGCAATGAATGTGTATTATATCCTGAGAGTGTAGTGCAAGATGATAAGAGTGATGCAGGATGTGTGATGATGTATCTAGAGTCATCTCAATACTCTCCTAGGCCAACTAGTGTAAAGCTCAATCCACACAAATAGTCATCCATGAGTGTAGGTGTCGTATCATCATCTAAATTAGCCTAGGAATCTATATCAACATCATGCACATATGGTAACTTAGAATTTACCATAAGGGGTAACTATGATATGGGAGTCTCATCAACTGTAGTATTAAAAGATGATGGTGTTGTGAGAGTATCTATAACTGATGAGGTAACTATGACTACCAAATGAGTTGTATCTATAGAATCAACTAGTACTACTAGAACTACTATCAGTGTTTATGTAATTATAATAAGTATAGGAGCTATGACTGATGGAGTAGCTAGAATGGTTGAAGCTGTTATAACTGGTTAAGTATCTAGTGCTGAGTAAACAAATGTAAGTGGAGGAGTACGAGATGTGATAGTCTCTCCTACCTCATATATATGTATTTGGTCAATAAAAATGCGATGAGGTGGTGCTTGAATTATTATATGAGGTGTCCCATTTGGTGAAATAGTCAAAGATGACTCTATAATTTTATAATATATGAATGGTTGGTTAGCTATTAGGCATGTGTATAGGTATCCTTCATGGAAAAACTTAACACATTGATGAAGAAGTAGAAGGAACTACCTCCATAATGTGTATCCAAGGTTGTTTAAGTAAAAGGATATAATAAAGAGGACCTAACATGACCTAGAGATGTGTATAGAGGGTTTTGGGCCCTACCATGACATCCAAAGTAATGGTTCCTAATGTTTGTCATAGTATATCATCAAACCCTCTAATGTTTTTATATGACTTTTTCATGGATACCATATCTACACCCATGGTCTATAAAAATGTAATATTACATATATTAAGTACAAAACCATTATCAACTAGAACTCTTTTAACTACACTAGTTTTGACTTGAGTTTGGATGAACAGTGGTAAATTTTGAACAATAATTGTTTGAAAAGGCATGTCTTCATAATCAAAATAAATAGCATCTTCTATAGTTTTTAATTTTTTGACCATTGATGCAAAATAATGATGATCTTAATTGATAGACATAGAAGTCTAAGTGAGTGCCTGATAAAGAATGTCCTTGAACACATTTACTTTTTGGAGTAGTTCTAACATGGAAATCTTAGTTGGTGTGTTTCTTAATTGATCAACAATATCATATGCCCTATGTGGATCTGCCTATGTACATGGTTTAGGCCTAGGAAGGGAATGAATAAGAGGGATTTAAGGTTCTTGAATAGGTATGGGAGGCATGGTGGCACATCGAGTAACAACTCTAACCACATTATCTACTAGCCATATAGGACTCATAGTAACTATGAGACGAGAGCATAGATAATCAATAGGATGAGGTGGTAGAGGGACAAAGGGTGTCAACTAGGCTCTTTGGTGATGGGTGGTGACCTGGGGAAGAGTAAAATGGACCATGCAATATGACTTGGCATGGCATAGAGGCTCCAAGGGAAGTGAGGCAAGAGGTATCTTAACATGTTTATTAATGAATGTGATAATATCATCCCATAATACAAAAATTAAGTATGAAAAGAGAAGAATAAAGGTTTGCATTAACATATAGTAAACTTCATCATTCATATACATGATAGGACTGAGTATGAACTCCTTATTATTTTCAAGAAATGTTTTGAAATAAGTGAGATCCTTTTTTGATTATTTATGTGAAATTTGATTTATGTGTAAGGTGATACCTCAAAGACCAAAGGGATCTAGTAAAGTGCAACTAGGGTTTGAAATAAATTATTTTAAAATTTTCTACAGTAAATTTTAAAAATTAAATGCTAATTTTTTATTTAAATATGTAGGAAAAAACAAAAAAATGTTGGAAAAATCAAGAAGGAATTTTCCCTAGGGTTTTTAGGGTTTTTAAAGGCAAACAAAGTAAGTTGGTTTCACCAAATGATTTAACTATATTAAGAATAATAGATTTTTATTCATATTTTAGTTAAAGGCCTAGATTAATAAATCAATGCAAAAGATAGAGATAATTACAATCCTGATTTGAATATTTTGTCTTTTTTACCTTTCTAAAATAATAATAAATAAGGAGAAATATAACTTAGCTTAAAATTGGATTGAGATGGATGAGACAAAGGTTGAATTGGTTGTCCAGGACTGGGATAGTGTCATGAATTAGAATCTAGCTTTCATTGAGTGAAAGGATAGGAGTATTAAAAATAGGACACTTCAAGGTCTAGTGTTGTAGTCCTCTCTTGCCACTATTGTCCAAAATGGTCACAGAGATCTAAATTTTTTTATTTCTTTATGTTGTTCCTATGTGAGCCTACCCATGACATATTGAGTGTTGATTTTTAATTAAACTTGTTGTAAATCTATTTTAAACTTCAAAACTATAATCCTCTATCATGCTTGATAAAAAAGATTTGAATCACTTAAAGAAATGGGGAGTTAATGTGTAAGATGTATTGAACATGTGATCCACACCCCTTGTTTGGGCACGTTTCCTGCATACCAATACTTTGAAGAGGGATCAAGCCATATGTAATTCTCCCACCTAAAGTACTTTATGCAATAATGTGATGTAGATGCAAAAATGTCAAATTGAGAGTGCTTGAGGTGGCTAGGGATTGGTATGAGGATTTGAATATTTTTTTAGTTGTGTTAGGTGATTGTATGTAGAGAATAAGAAAGTTTGCCTTAGTAGTTTGCTTGTATTCTTGCTTATTTTTTAAGATTTGTCACCTTCCTTTGTAAATGAAATTTGGATAGGATTTTATAGGGAAAATTTGTTTATGGGTTAGATGTGTCGATAACATTGATCACTTTATAGCATTTATGGCACTTTATAGCATTTGAGTCTAATTGCTCTATTAGATCTACTTTATATGATCACCTCTGCACCGTCAAATCTTCTAATAAGCTCAATATTTATACTTTTCCAACCCTCTAGGATATGACAATTAGCATAAGTGCATTCCTTTTATATATAGCTAGTAGTTCTTGATATTGATACATTTGGCATCCTCACATTGGTCATTTATTTATTAGACTCATTTGCTTATGACACTTGGCATTAGCACATTCACGCAAAGGGAACTTTGACACTTTGACTTCAACATAATCTATTGGATCTTTAATGTTTGATTAAGAATGAGCCTTTGATCTTCTAACTAGCTTGATCATTAACTTTGACAAGCTTACGCTCATTGGGTCTTTATTTGACAAGCTCTATGAATGTGACACTTGTCACTTGTATGCTCACTCGAAACTGATTTTGAAAATTTGACTTTACTTCACTCTATTAGATCATTTTCATATGATTAAGTGTCATTTTTTTATAAAGGTGGGACAAATATTAAGTATTAGACTTAGGAAAATATAAAGTATTTTGATCATTTCTTGAAGTTGATAATTTTAAGGTCAAGGGGCTAGTTTCTTAACAATAAAAAGGGCTTAAGTTATAACTTAAGTTACTAGTTCCTAGTTATACTAAGTCAACATTAAAATATAACTTTTCTTGTTGATGCCATGGCTAAACCCTTAGGGTTTTATTAAGAAACCCTATCTAGTTTGAGAGCAAAGATAAATAAATTATGAGCTCATTCCTTCTCCTTTGAACCTGTAGACCATATTTTTGGAATGCTCGTGAAAAACCCATAATGGAAATTCTATTTGTTTGACTTTAAACATCCATAAATGGTCTCTATAAAAGCATGAAAACTTTGCACAATACAACTATGAAACATGCTCTTCTCTCCATCAATCTTGCTTGATCTTTTTGACATCAATGACATCCATAGTGTCTCTTTTGACATCAATGACAATCATATTGCCAACATTATGTTGTATGATTGGTATTCATATTTTTTATTTCCATGATCAACTATGTTGGAGGACATTTGAATATGTTTATGAATGTATTATGTTCTATGATCATGTTTGATTGTGATTTCATTTACATATTTAATTACATTATAGCAGTTTGTTGATATTTATATATATTCTAAGTACATGATTATTTTTTTATAAGCTTATACTAACTACCTTTTATTTGATTGAGGTGGTTATAGGAGTTTCCCACCTTCATAAGTGGTACATAGGGATATTATCATAGGGGAGGAGGGTGAAAATATCAACAATGGGGATAAATAGAATTTAATCAAACCCATATATACACACACACCACACTCTTGTTTTCTTAAATGAAATTAATGTCCTCAATATTTTGATAAAATGTTGAATGTTGCTTGAATTATTTTTCCTTATAAATAGTAAGGAATGTTTGCATTTTTTTTGAGTTCCCTAATTGTATTGATGATTTTGGTTAGCATAATATATGTAGATTATGTATTGGTTATCATGTTTCCATTAAAACTTGGTATAAATTAGATTATATTGAATTAGGCAAGGTAAACTATTTATGTGTTTTAACTCTTAGGAGAGTGTTGGGTGTTTATTGATCTTGTTTAATTGTTTACTTTATGCCTCTTTTTGGTGATACTAAAATGGGGGGATGAAATAGGGTAAAAACATTCAAAATAATTTAATTAAAAGAATTATAAGAATTTAGAACTTTGTATTTTGTTCAATAATTATTTATTAGTATATTATCACAAATTTGAAGGGAATAGATTAGGTTTTAGTTATGTTATGTTTGACCTGTCCATTCTCGTAACAATGACAAAGTTACATGTGGTGTCCATATTGTAAATTAGGGTATGGGACTAAAAATTAGTAGGCATAGTATGTAGATCAGGAGAAGTCAAGGTGTGTTCATAATGAATCACTTGTAGTTTAGTAGGAAAGGTGATTGGCCATGCAAAACATGGATGGAGTTTGGAAAAAGAATAAGAAGAAGGAAAAATATGAGAATGGGGACACAACAAAAAGGGTAGTAGATCTTAGAAAGAAGAAAAAATCTACCATTTCACACATTTAGATGGTATCCATTACAAAACCAAGTTGGTTGAACTTTGAGTTTGTAATTTTGGGTATTGATTGTAAACTTAGTTTAACTAGAAAACAAAATAGTATATGGTTCTTTGATGTGGGTAATGGTAGATTTTTGTTAAATAAAACCAGGGTTTCATATCTATAAACTTGGGAATGGAACTAAGTTCCATCCATAAGCCTATAAACATGATGTCGAGCCCTTATGGAATGAAAGATAAATTTATTGGTGAATTTATTCATTAAAACCTAGGGATTAAAGTTTATAGACCTAGGGATGGAACTCAGTTCCATCCATAAGACTATAGAGATGAGGTTGAGTCTATTTTTTTAAATAATACTAGGTATTTTTAATATAGATGAACTTGAAACATAAGTAAATAATAGTTGTATTACTAATGTTTATTATAAGGCTTTATTCAAATCATTAGTGGGAAAAACCATGTGCCTTGTTTTATCCTTGTAAATAGGCAAGTTGGGCGAGATCCATTATCAACAGATAAGCATATATTAGATATAGATTGATTTTGCATATGTTTTAATTTGTAACTTAAATCATATGCCATCTTGATAAAACCTCACCCATGTTGAGTATGATATATGTGAGTTATAGTAACCAATTATGGTTCATTTTATTTGGAGATTGCCTTAGCACTTGTGTGAGTTGTCTTGAAGTGTTATAAAGGAAATAAAAAACATTGTTTTATTTGGAAAAAAGAATCATTGTATGATAAATTTAATTTTATACATGTTTATATTAGAAATGAATACTTGTATCTATATATTTTTAGTTATAGGGACTCATGTTGAGATATTTAATCTTCAAGATAGAATATATTTGAGTCACTATGTATGTATGTATATGTAAATTTAGAAGGACTATCTATTATCAATTAGAATGATGAAATCTGAGTATATATAATTGATAATATTACTTCCTTGAAACTTATTTTTATTAGTATGCATAAATGAATATATATTTATATATACTTATAAAGATGAATAAATTTAGCTATGTATGTGAATTCATGGTTTAAACAAACATTGTGATATCTAGTTAAACATATACACGTTTCCATTAGGATGATTTTGTATAGTTTTAGGTTATAATGTGAATTATGAGTATATTTATATAAGTTATTGTTTTTATTTTAAGTGGATAATTTATCCATTGTTTTTATGATTAGCTAAAATGATTCTGAATAAATTAAATTGGTGAAAAGATTTTTTATATATATATATATATAATCTTTTCACCAATTTAATTTAATCACAATCATTTTAGCTAATCATAAAAACAATGGATAAATTATCCACTTCAAATAAAAACAATCACTTATATAACTATACTCATAATTCACATTATAACCTGGATAATTTATCCATTGTTTTTATGATTAGCTAAAATGATTATGAATAAATTAAATTGGTGAAAATATTATATATATAAATATATATATAATTATTCTGAATAAATTATACCCTAAATGAGGTTAATTTACCTACTTTCCTCCTCCTTAGACACTAAATGTTATTATTGACTTCACCAATAAAAAGATAAATTGGTTATTTCTTGCCTTATCTATTCATGAGGTAGCATACATGTAATCAAAAAAAATAAGACAGAGTTGTCTCGAGAATGGTCGTGGGCTAAGGAGATAGTCGCGATCTCCAAGGTTGTTGGTTGAGGCAAGCTGAGATATAAGTCATCTCAAGTGGTGTGTGTTGTGGTCAGGGAAATGTATGTGATCTCCAATGTGCCCCATGAAAATTTTAGGTAACTAATTCAGTGTTAGGGCTGATTGTTCATAAAACACAAGTCATGTATCTTAAGCTTATTCTATACTTCATTAACAACTTTTTCCTTTCTAAACTTATTCCACCATTTTCTTATTACATGAAAATATCATATTTTAATCAATATATAAATATAGCCTATATATGTTTCATATGTATGATCTACCCTATTGATTATATTTATCAAAGAACCATTACAAATAATATAACACACACACACACACACACACATAATCTCTTCACCAATTTAATTTATTCATAATATATATATATATATATATATATATAATATTTTCACCAATTTAATTTATTCAGAATCATTTTAGCTAATCATAAAAACAATGGATAAATTATCCACTTCAAATAAAAACAATCACTTATATAACGATACTCATAATTCACATTATAACCTGGATAATTTATCCATTGTTTTTATGATTAGCTAAAATGATTCTGATTAAATGAGTCTCAAAATAGTTCATAAAACACAAGTCATGTATCTTAAGCTTATTCTATACTTCATTAACAACTTTTTCCTTTCTAAACTTATTCCACCATTTTCTTATTACATGAAAATATCATATTTTAATCAATATATGAATATAGCCTATATATGTTTCATCTGTATGATCTACCCTATTGATTATATTTATCAAAGAACCATTACAAATAATATAACACACACACACACACACACACACACACACACACACACACACACACACACACACACACACACACACACACACACACACATAATCTCTTCACCAATTTAATTTATTCAGAATATATATATATATATATATATATATATATATATATATATTCACCAATTTAATTTAATCAGAATCATTTTAGCTAATCATAAAAACAATGGATAAATTATCCACTACAAATAAAAACAATCACTTATATAACTATACTCATAATTCACATTATAACCTGGATAATTTATCCATTGTTTTTATGATTAGCTGAAATGATTCTGAATAAATTAAATTGGTGAATATATATATATAATTATAATTATTCTGAATAAATTAAATTGGTGAAGAGATTATGTGTGTGTGTGTGTGTTATATTATTTTTAATGGTTCTTTGATAAATATAATCAATAGGGTAGATCATACATATGAAACATATATAGGCTATATTCATATATTGATTAAAATATGATATTTTCATGTAATAAGAAAATGGTGGAATAAGTTTAGAAAGGAAAAATTTGTTAATGAAGTATAGAATAAGCTTAAGATACATGAATTGTGTTTTATGAACTATTTTGAGACTCATTTGGCTTATATTATTAACTCAATTGGTTACTATTAGATCTTATATGATTTTAGTTTAAAAAAGACAGAGAGATATGTAAAATTGGTAAAATGTCTTTAATCTCATATTTGTGTTTCTAGACCTATATGCATGTCTAGTTTTAATATAGTTTACTAAATGAACCTATTCATGGCATTGATGAGTTTGAAATAATGAGATTGTTGAATAATGATTGATTATACCTTATATAATTATTTGGACTAATGTATGTTACAATCTATATTTATTTATGAATTGAATTTTTATGTGAAAATTACTAGGCATGTTTTATAGATAATAGGCAATAAATATATGAGGGCACTGACTTGGATCTCATATATCTACTCCATGATATCATCTAATAGATTTTGATTCATTAGAAGAGAGTTTGTGTGAGTGGAATTTACTTAGATGTACATGAGGTTTTATTTTTATAAAGAAAACTTTGGCCAATTTAATGTTATAATTGAGACATTGTCTATCCTTTTTACTTTCTAGTTTACATGTGTATTATGATGTCATATTAGATAGTGGATTATTTTTCATGGTCTATGTGACTGCTACATGTATTAGTGATTCTACACACATGGATTCCAATTGATTTTTTGATATCCACATTACTTTTATCTTCCCCTCTATGAAGGGAAGGGCCACTCCCAATGGGGAGGTGTGTGGGAGACTGAAGGTCTATGGTTGGAGGAAAAGCACCCCAATGATGCTCTTCCTCTCTTAATATATTCAACCATTTAGGAATCACACTCATGAATATTTATATGGATCATTGAGTTGTTTGTGAGACTTATTTGAACTAATGTACATGTTATCTTTTATATTTTAACTTGTAGTAAAATGTATTATGAAGTACATTATTATTAATGACCATTCAACATAAAAAGTTCTATGAGACTTGTAAATAATTTTGAATATTGTAACAATAGTGGATGTATGTTAATTTATAGTTATATTGTGTATTATATCAGTGATTTGATGAACTTGACTTTTAGAACTATTTATTTTATCAAAAATATTCATCTTGTATTCTATTAGAGGCTATTTGAAAACTAAATGGATCATATTATTAACTAGTGGGTTGATACATTTTTGTATTCATTACTTACGATACATTTATTAGTCAAATAATGATTTTATAATAATTATGGATGATATTATAATTAATTAATATGATTTTTTTTAATGTCTAACTTTTATGTAAGCCACTAGGGTCTTAACATTGTGGTATTAAAGTGAAGATTTAACGCTTAGACCTAATGATTCCACTAACATAAAACTATTTATCCTAATTTTAGTGAGGATAATGGTGCAACGTAAATATATTGGAGAGGGGAATTCAAAGGTGAACCCTTAAGATAATCCTAATAATATATAAGTCAAATAAGTGATAAAACTTGATCAAATACTCGATGTCATGAATGAGATAAGAGACATGATAACAGATCTAGAGCAAGAAGTTCATGGACCAGAGGATGAAAATGAATAAAATGTTCTAGAGGAATAACCAAATGATCAAGAAAAGCCTCATGATCAAGGGCATGATTAAGGTCAATAATTAGTAATAAATCAAGTAGTTGTAGAGCTTGTGTGAGATATGAATAAAGTGGACCCACCCATGTTTGATGGTATGGTATTAGGTGATGGAGCTAAAGTTTGGCTCATTGAAATAGAAAACATCTCAAGATTCATAATTATTTTGAGCTAATAAAGGTCTTTTTTGCTAAATCTTACCAATTATTTGGTGAAGTAGTAAAAATGGGGTTAATAATAAGCTTGAGATGAGCCTTGATTCCACTACCACTACTTGGGAGTAGTTTGTGACTCTTTTTAGAACAAGATGGCTACTCTAATTGTACTTTGATAATAAATTAATATATTTCCAAAATCTAAAGCAAGGGGAATTTTTATTAAATGAATACTAGGAGAAATTCACAAAAATCTTGAAGTATGTTTTGTAGTATTAGAAAGATGAACTTTTTAAGATCATGAAGTTCATTATGGGCTTAATACCCAAAATAGTATGTGAAGTGGATGTGCATGGAGTGTCTGCCATGGACCAAGTCTTTAAAAAGGTAGTTAATCAAGAGAAAAAGGTGAAATCACTTATTGAGGTTAGATAAAAATTTAAAAATAAGTTTGGAATCTCAAAAACAACCTTCAATAAAAAGAACTAGAAATGAAATGGGAATTCCAATAACTGATTTAATAGACATAATGCAAGATTCAATAATAATTCATGGAACCTTTTGATAATGTATTCATGCAAAAACTAACAATCGTTACAATAAATTTTAAGACTTGCTCATTAAATTATCAGCTACTTTTTTGGGAAACTTATTTCTATTTTGATAGATACAAGAGCCACTAAATGTTTTATCCCTCATAGAATATTAAGTAAATTATCTAGAAAAGATGGTTTTATTGAAAATGTTTGGTCAGTTTAATATGGGAATGAATCCAAGGTCAAAGTTGAAAAATTTATTGTTGAGGCTGAGATAAGGTTTCTATAATTCACTATGATTGTTGACCTTTATCTAGCACCACTAGGATCATATGATGTGATCCTAGGAGTGAATTCACTTTTTAAATATGAATCTAAAGTTGATTATTTTCTTGATAAAGTTGAGTGTTTAAATGATTTGAGAAATTAAAACCAAATTCAAGAAGATTAAAGAGAGTTTAAACTAAGCTAAATTTCATCCATTCAATTGAAAAAGGCTCAATGAAAGGGATGTCAATCATTCCTAGTCAATATGTATGAAATTGGTGAAGCCAATGAACCCTCAATAGAAAGTTATCCTTTTCTGCAAGAATATTAAGATGTTTTCCAAATGAATTACTGGGTCTACCTCTCAAGAGGTAATTTTAATTCACCATTGATATCATTCTGAGGTCAAAACCACAATCCAAGGCTCCTCAAAGAATGACAAAAATTGATTTAATCAAGTTAAAATCCCAACTTCAGGAGATGTTAACAAAAGGGTTAATTTGGAAAAGTATTTCACCATGGGGTGAACCTTTAGTCTTTTTCAAAAAAAGGATGAAACCGTTCATTTTTTCATTGACTACTAAATGATAAATAAGGTAACAATCAATATCAGGTATCATTTACCTCACATTGATGATTATTTTGATCAATTGCATGGTACAATAATTTTTTCAAATACTAATCTTCATGTTGGTTACCATTAATTGAGAATTAGAGAGGAATATATTCCAAAACAACTTTCAATATTTGATATGTGAATTTCAAGTTTATGGTGCTTCCTTTCAGACTAACAAATGCACCTACAGTATTCATGAACCTCGTGAATAATGTGTTTAGAGATTATCTTGATCATATTATGTTAGTCTTCCTTAATGATATTCTCATCTATTATAAAAGTAAAGAACATCATGTTGATCATTTGTGTTTGGTCTTGTGGTGGTTGTGAAAGCATAAACTCTATGTAAAATTATTTAAGTGTGTCTTATTTTAAAGAAGAGTATAATAGTTGGGACATATTATCTCTGTAAAAGGAATTTATGTAGATCCAACCAAGATTAGAGCCATTATGGAGTGGCCAACACCCAAAAAAGTGCATGAAGTGCATAGTTTCATGGGTTTAGTAGGGTATTACAAGAATTTTGTGCCAAATTTATCTAAGGTAGTTAATCCGGTCACCTCTCTTTAATAAAAATAATAATGTTTTGTTTGGTCTTATAAGTGCAAAGGAAGCCTTTTAGGTTCTAAAAATGAGGCATACTTTAGCACCAGTGTTTCAAATTCTTTATCCAAATGGTTATTTTTTAATTATAACATATGCTTTAGGATATGGTTTACGAGGAATTCATATGTAGGATGGTTCAATTTTAGCTTACAAATCAAGTAAATTAAAGGATTATGAGTCAAATTATGCTCCACATGACCTAGAATTATCTTCCATAGTTTATGCTTTACAAGTTTAAAGGCATTATTTTTTGATAAATTATTTTGAGGTTAAAACTAATCATTTAGGACTCAAGTATATATCTACCCAACCTAACCATAATTTTCATCAAAGGCAATGGTTATAATTTTTATCAAACTATGATTTTTACATGAACTACATTAAGGGAAAATAAAATAAAGTTTATGATGCCCTTAATAATAGAGGGTATATTGTAGCATTAGCCACTATAAGGTGTAATTTATGAGATCATGTAATAAAAGTCTCTCCTAGAGATGAAATATATGACCAGGTAAAGAAAGCATTAGATGAGGATTCTCAGGATCATAGATACCATGGATTTCAATTTGAGAATGATTAAATTTTAAGATATAATGGTAGAATATATGTACTCGATAGGGAAAATTTAAGGAATATGTGCTAAATAAATTTCACAATGCTCCATATTCAAGACATCTTGGAGTGACTAAGCTATTAGAAAAATTAAAACCATTGTCTTTCTTAAAGGGAATAAAAAATGAAACCTATTTTATATCTAGATGCTTAAAATGTCATAAAGTTAAGGATGAACATATGCATCCTATTGGGTTTTTTTACCTACATTCTATATCTGAATGTAAGTTGCAATTTATCAGCATGGACTTTTTCCAAGGATTGCCTATGTCTAGAAACCTTCATGACATGATATTGGTAGTTATGGATATACTTGCCAAATTAGATCACTTCATTCCATGTAATCTAACATATGATGCATCAATTCTCACCAGTTATTTTTTATAATAGGTATATATATTGCATGGATTTCTAGAAAAGATCATTTTAGATAGGGACCCTAGGATGACCTCAAGGTTTTGGCAAACTCTGAATTTAATGTTGTGTACACAACTAAACTTTAGTATAGCTTACTATCTAAAAATAGATGGGTAAAAAGAGAGAGGTAAGTAGTTTTTAGAGGATATTTTGAGGATGTATTACATGAACCAACAATACAAATAGGAGGAATACCTACCATTGGTTTAATTTTCTTATAATAACTCATTCTAATCAGTATTGAAAATGGCTCCTTTTGAGGCATTGTCTAGGTAGGAGGTGTAGAGCACCAACCAGCTTAGATAAATTAAAAGATAGATTGGTCTTTGGACCTTATATGCTAGTATAAATGGAAGAAAAATTAAAGTAAATAATACAAAGGTTCATTGAATCCAATGATAAGTAGAAATGTTATGCTAATCTAAAAAGAATAGTAAGGTAATTCTCAATTGGAAATTGAAAAATTATGTGAGTCAAACCCCAAAAGAGTTCTATTAAGTTTGGTAAATCTCTAAAATTGTCACCAAGATATGTGGGACACTTTTAGGTTATATAATTAATTAATCATATAACATATAGATTTGATTTGCCACCAGATTTAGCTCAAATACATAATGTTTTTAAATAGATAATTTATTCTTCACATGTTTTAGACTGGAATGCATTATATATTCTGGATATAGGGGTCATCACATTAGAACAAATCAAAATAATTGATACTCATAAGCTTAACTTTTGTAATATGGAAGTATCACAATTCAAGGTCTAATGGGACTAATATTCTAAAGATAGTGTTACATGAGAATATTAATAGGAATTCTTTAGGATGTTTCCACATTTATTTAAATGGTTTTTTTCTATTGAACATTAATATTGATTTCTTGAACTATTATTTGAAATAAAATTCATGAGGATGATGACCTATTTTAAGGGGTAAGGATGTCACATACTATCCCACTCTAAAAAAACTATTTAACTATTAGTAAGGGAACGGAACTAATTATTTGTATATCTAATTTTCACGTGATATTTGTATGTTTATGTTGTATGATTGATAGTCATATTGTTTATTTTTGTGATTAGATATGTTAGAGGACATTTGCATATGTTTATGAATATACTATGTTCTATGATCATGTTTGACTATGGTTTTATTTGCATATTTAATTGCATTATAGTGGTTCATTGATAATTATATATATTCATAGTACTTTATTATTATTTTATACACTTAGACTAACTACATTTTGTTTGATCAAGGTGGTTTTAAAATTATCATGCCCTCATAAGTGGTACAGAGGGAGAGTATCATAGGGGAGGAGGGTGTAGATATCAAAATTGGGGATAAAGAGAATTTAACCAAACCCATATATACACACACACTAAAATATTGTTTTCTTAGATGAAATGAATGGAAATCAGTATTTTGTTAAAATGTTGAGTGTTTCTTGCATTGTTTGTCCTTGTAGATAGTAAGACATGTTTGAATTTGTTTTGAATTTTCTACTTGTCTTGATGTTTTTGGTTAGAATAATATATGCATATTATGTATTGGTTGTCATGTTTCCATTAAAAATTGATATGAATTAGATTATGTTGAGTTAGGCAAGGTAAACCATGTACATGTTTTAACTATTAAGAGAGTGTTATATTTTTTATTGATCTTATTTGATTTATGCCCCTTTTTGGTGATAAAGTGGAAGGGGTGAAATAAGGTAATATCACCCAAATTAATTTAATTAAAATAATTCTATGACTTTGAAACTTTAAAATTTTGTTTGGTAATTATTTATTAGTAAATTTCATAGATTTGAAGGGAAAAAAATATTTTTTGGTTATGTTATGTTTGAATTAGACATTATCACAATGATGAAGAATTTTCATGTGGTGATCATGTTGTAAATTAAGGTACAAGATTGAAAATTAGTAGGCATAGTATGTAGATCAGGTGGAAGTGAAGGTGAGTTCATAATGAAGCACTTGAAGTTTAGTAGGAGAGGTGACTTGCCATGCAAAATGTGGGTGGAGCTTGGAAAAAAAAATAAGAAGGAAAAATATGAGAATGGGGACATAGAAGGAAGGGTAATAGAGATTGGAAAGAAGGAAAAAGGTACCGTTTCACACATTTAGATGGAAGCCATTGTAAACCCAAATTAGTTGAACTTTAAGTTTGTAATTTTGGGTATTGATTGCAGACTTAGTTTAACTATAAAACAAAATAGTATATGGTTATTTGATATGAGTAACAATAAAGTAATTCATTTAAATTTGGGTAATGGTATATTTTTGTTAAATAGAGATAGGGTTTCATATCTATAGACCTAGGGATAGAACTCAATTCCATCCACAGGCCTAAAAACATGATACCAAGCCCTTGTGGAGTCAAAATTGGATTTAGTGGTAAATTTATTTAGTAGAACCAAGGGCTTCAAGTCTATATACCTAGGATGAGTTCTATCCACAAGCCTATAGAGATGAGGTTGAGTTATTTTTTTGAAAATAATATTGGGTGTTTTTAAAATAGATGAGCCTAAAATATAAGTAAATAATAGTTGTTTAACTATTATTTAGCATAATTCTTTCTTGAAATCATTAGGGGGAAAAACCTTGTGCCTTTTTTTATCCTTTTAATTGACAATGTTGGGTGAGCTCCATTATTCAAAAATAAACTTAGATTCCAAAGATTAATTTATCATACATTTCAATTAGGAACTTAAATCATATATCATCTTGGTAAAACCTCACTCAAGTTGAGTATGGTATATGTGAGTTATAGTAACTAGCTCTAGTTCATTTTATTTGGAGACTACTTTGGCACTTGTGTTGGTTGTCATGAAATTTTATAAAGGAAGTAAAAGAACATTGTTTTGTTTGGAACATAAAAAATAGAATCATTGTATGGTAGATTTAAATTTAGACATGCTTATATCATAAATAAATACCTATAATTATATATTTTAATTATAGAGACTCATGTTGAGATATTCAAGATTCTAGGTAGAACATATTTGACTGACTAGCTTGTGTGTGTGTGTGTGTGTGTACAAATATACATATATGTATTCATATATCTATATATATGTGGATTTATTAGATTGTATATTATCAATTAGAATTATTAAATCTGAGTATATATAATTGGTAATATTAGTTCCTTGGAAACTTATTTTTCTTGTTATGCATAGACAAATATATATGTATATGTGTGTGTGTGTCTACATATAAATATGGATACATTTAGCTATGTATGTAAATGCATGGTTTAATTTATATTTTAATCTATATTTATTATTCCCTGATTTTTTATGTCAAAATTACTAGGCATGCTTCATAGATAACAAGTGATAGATATATGAGGGTGTTAACTTCAAGCTCATATATCTACCCCCTGATATTATTTGATAGATTGTGATTCATTATCAAAGAGTTTGTGTGAGTGGAATTGACTTATATCCTAATATATATTATTTCTATAATGAAAAATTTAGCCAAAGTAATGTTATAGCTAAGACGTTGTCTTTCCATTGTACTTTCTAGTTTATATGTGTATCTTGATATCATATTAGATAGATGATTGTTCTCCATGGTCTATGTGACTACTTCATGTATTAGTGATTATACACATAAGTGTTCTAGTTGGTTTCTCAATATCCACTATTTTTATCTACCACTCCATGAAGGTAAGGGTCACTCCTAGTGGGGAGGTGTGTGGGAGACTGATTATCTATGGTTGGAGTAAAATCACCTTTATGATGTTCTCCCTCTCTTCAGTTATTCAACCATTTTGGAATTACACTCATGATATTTTTAAGGATCATTAAGATGTTTATGATGCTTATTTGTATTTTTGTACATGTTATCATGTATATTTGACCTTAAACTAAAATGTAATCTAAAGTACATTATTATTGATGACTATTCAACACAATAATGGCTATGAGACTTGTAAATAATTTTGAATATTAAAAAAAAAATGGTTGTATGTTAATTTATAGATGTATTAGGGATTATATCAATGATTTGATGTACTTTACTCTTTCCACTATTCATTTTATGAGAAATATTCATCTTGTATTCTATTATAAGATGTCTGAAAACTAAATGGATCATATTATTAACTAGTGAGTTGATACATTTTTGTATTTATTACTTTTGATACATTTATTATTCAAATAGTTATTTTATAGATAATTATGGATGATCGTATAATTAATCTATATGGACTTTAAAAATAATGTGTAACTTTGATGTAACCCAGTGGGGTCTTAACATTGTAGCTTGATCCAAATAGTTAAGACTTACCCTAAGACACAAATTCACTTGTCCTTATAAATGCATAGCCCTATCCAAGTCCCTATTGATCCTTAGAGATATAATTTAAATCCCATTTTTATCAAAATTAAATGCACATACCAACCTTCCAAATAAATGGATGATTTAGGAACATGTTTAAAAATGTATCAATGTGCTCGTAGCCATAAAGAGGAAGCATAACCAAAATCAAAAACCTTGGACTAATGGTGATATAATTCATGTTATAGTTAATTAATTAAATAATATGCATCTATTACCAACACAAATAGAGATATACTCCTGGTGAAAAATAATATGGTTGAAGAAGTGATGACCTAGTATTTTACGTATAGTATTCCTTATGATTCAAAAATGATTATTTTCAAACCTAAGAGGAATATCTAATGATTCAACATGTTGTTAATCATTTCCATGATGAGAAACAAGTTCAATAGTTGGAGGTTTCAAATCTAAACTTGGTTAACTACTTAGTTAGTGAGATGGATGCTCTTGACACCAAGGTTGAATCTCTAGACAATACAAAGTTTGAATCAGACTATACGACCAAATAAAATAAAATGGATATCAATGAAGTAATTTATAAAACAAGACCAATTATTTATGATGATATTATTTCAAATGAAATTATAACATAAGTAAATAAAATTCCATTGCTCAAAGAAATACTAGCTCAATAGGCCCATTGTAGTAAATAAAGAATGAAATCACCCTAGGATGTATCATTATATATAACCTAATCTTACAATAAAGAGGAAAAAGGAATATATTACTTAAAATTATTAGATTTTTTAGTGTGAAAACTATTTTACCTTGGTTAATAAAATTACAAAAATAAATTTAAATGTGTAGATGATATTTTTTGATTATGTAGCACCTCAATCTTGTACACTTTGTAAACACATACCTTAGTTGTTACTCTTAGTTCTACACATGCCTTGCTTTTGAAAGCCTCAAATCTAATCTATATTCTGATCCCTAGATTATCTCTTAGTCTACCATCCTTATATTGATGACACTAATATATTATCTTGTCCATAATGTTTAAAAAGTACTTATCTTGTACCTTTTTAAGTGCTAAGTTTGTAACTTCTCTCCTACTTCTTAGACACTAATGTCATGGACATATAATAACATCAACATTACTATCCTACCCTAATTCAAATGTTTGATATCCTAAAGTCATCCAATTTTAAAATGAAACATATATAAATAGTCAAACTAAGTGATTTAATGTGAGTTAATTCCTGAAAAGATTGGTATAAATATAATATCAACCCTCATTCATTCCCCACCTAGGGAACACCTAGAAATTAGACTAAAAGAGCATTCAAGAAGCACTCAAGTAATTAAAAGCTTTCTTATTCTACCCTATTATGATATAAGTCAAATTAATAACCTAGATACAAGTTTGAAGTACTAAAGGAATAGTGATAAGCTCTTATTTTCCAAGATACATACTAGGTCACTATTGTACTTACTTTAAAGACATTGCATGATTCACACATAAGCCAAAATGTAGGTGATAACTACATGAGTTTGTGGCCCTCTTATATAGTATTAGCTATGTAGGAAATTCCCTTTAACAATGGGGTCATTACAATTTATCTTGACACTATGTACCCACTAACCCATTTTTTTCCAAGGTCACATTGAAGATGGAAAGCTAGGTTTTTTCCATTTCACAAGGAGTGACAGTCTGTGACCAAAATCTAAATGCTTTAGAGAAAATATGAAGCCAAACCCAAAAGCATATAGGTAGTTTCATATTATTTTACTTGATATTTTGTATAGGACACTAGCATCAAATCTAGACATTAGCATTGACATAACCATCCAAGACTGATGTAACCATCCAGATAGCTAGAGGCACAAGATCCAAAATTTCATGATTGTTCTATAGTATACTTCCTACATAATTTCATATTTTATAATATTTAGATATGCATTAGCATCATAACAAGATAATTACATAGCTTCTCTATCATTTTTATATCTAAAATAGTTGTACTTTCCATTTATAGCTTATCTCAATTTAATAAATTTAGCATGTGGTAAATCTAAATTTAGTACATTAATTGTCCTATTTTAGATATGATATTCACCCTTATTCCCTATGATTTTTATATAATTAACCATATATACCTAAGTATGATCCACACCAAAATTAGGGTTAAACATCTGGTGAACTCAACTTTTGAGCATCATTATTGTATAAACATTCTCTTGTATATCTTTATTTCATACTTTGTCATAATATTTGTGTTCTTTTTCTCTTCCATCACAGATGGAATTGATTGATTTTATGATTATGAATATGAAACGCTTCAATAATCTCTCAAAGTAGGGATCAAAATTAGTTACTCTTACATCACCCCAGTGATAGGGCATACAATATAAAAGTTTTGATTGGTGGTATCTTCTATCCCTCTAATTAGGTCCATGCTCCCATCCTTTAAATACATGATTTGATCCATCCCAATGAGTATCCAAAGCATTTTACCTTGCCTTCTATATAAAAATTGGTTCCTCATGTAGAAAAGGTATCTCCATTTCATCATGACAATTTCTTTCAACTACATAAGGAAATCATGGAGGATTTGCAAATCAATAATAAAGGGGATGTTCCTCCAAGTTCATTGCTCAAAAACCCTCATATTCCTACATTTCTAAAAACTATTTCCATTATTAAGGGTGATGATCCTTCTTGGCCTTCGTTTGATATTGAAATTTTTTGAAAGGTGAACCAATAAATTATGGAATCTTTACTAAGTCAAATTAATCCATAAAGAAAAATGAAACATCCTACATCTATAGAACAAAATAATATTAATGGTCCAAATAAAATAAATGTATTGATGTTAATCAAGGGGTCTCAACCAAAGGAAACTCCTACCACACCAAAAGAGGTACTTTTACCAATACTTTCCCAATTTCCACTTTCTATATATTTACCAATGGTGCATCGGTAAAGTTCTAAAGACATTCTAACATCTTCAAATAATACACCAAGGGTACCAAAATTCAAAGATATATTACTATTACCAAAGTACCTAAAACTAAAATATTATGAACTTTCACTTATTGCTCATGAGGATGATGATACTCATATGCCTAGATTTAAAAGAGGTGGTGGTTTAGAACCAATAATAAAACCTGTATCAAACACCACCATTCCCATGGATTATCTTATATCTATGATGATCACTATTGAGGATATTCAAAATTAGGTTTATATACTTTAAATTCAAGTGGCTTTCCATAATGAAAATGCAAATGTTACCTCATTTGATAATCAACTTGTTGTATAATGTACACTTGAATATCCTTATCCACTTGGTTTTGAATAACCACATTTAGCTATCTTTAGAGGATCCATTTGAGCACATGTTAAATTATGTTCAATATTTTGGTCAATGGGAAAATGATGACAAACTAGTGTTAAAGGTATTCCATATGATCATTTCTTATGAGGCTCACAATTGGTTTTATAGCTTACCAAGTGGTTCATTAATCACTTTTTCACAATTGCAAGATGATTTCTTCATGGATTTCAATATTCACAAGTTACCAAAACTAAAACAATTTCAAATAATGTGATGATGTGTCCCTTCAAGATTATACTGTAAGAGTCAAAATCACATCATATGATCTAGCATTTAGACCCTAAGATTTAGAACTATAATTTATATTTAGTATAGGACTTCTTGTTCCATTAAAGGAAAGAGCCTTGCATAAACAATGTGAATAACTTACCTATTTACATAATGATGTGCATCAATATGCTTCATTTATCATTACTCATTCAAGAGAGCTCAACATATCTTCCTCCAAATAGCAATGTTTTATCCCTCACATAAAGGAAGGAAATCAATTACTTAAATAATATTATGAACAAAAATGTGGCATTCCTAATCTCTATATGACCAGTCTACAAATGTTACTTAACATGGGGCTGATCCAAGGTCCAAGTTTGATACAATAATCTCAAATTGAATATCAAAACAAGCATCCATGCTAACAATATCTAACAATTACATTATACATGGGTGGTGTTTATTTTTGGCATAACCATATTGATCCTAAACAAGTAAAAACTATTTGTGATGTAAGACACTTAAAATAAATGGGCTTCAATATAAAAAAAATAAAAAATAAAAGAGGTTATAAATATTCCCTAGGAAACATAACAATACAAATTTCATTTGGTCCTAAAGTAATTAAAACATGGATTTAGGTTATGCCTACCACATCTCCATATGCATTTACACTTGAAACTCTTTGGTTATAAAAAATGGAAGCAACAATTGACTAGAATAAAATGGCATATCCTTTTCTCATGAAGGCAAATTAATACATATTTCAAAATATGATGAGGAATATCATATGTACCTTTTCAACCTATCCAATCATGATGCAAACAATGTAAAAGATCTAACATAAGGTTGTAAGGTTCATAGTGGGTGGAGATATCTATGACCATCCATTAGATGGTATCAAAGGATGATATTTCATCATCATCAAAATTTCAAAAATACCAAAAAATAAAAAATATTAAAAAATCAAAAAACATTTTTGGTACCTACATGTTTTATTGGCTCGTTGGCATCTATGTGTTGGTTTTATGTTGAGGACTAACATATCATTTGCTCCTACATACACATATACATGAAAACATAAATACATTATATACTTATGGGTGTTATTTTTTCCTTCTACTCAAATCACTAGGATGTTGGGGGCATCCATATTCTATGATCTTGATAAACATAGGTTATATTATTTGACAATCACTCTACATTATCATGTTTGAGCCTACATATGTATTTACTATTGACAAGTTTGACCTCCCAAGTCAAATTATCACCCCTAAAATTTTAAAATTTGCTCATAATGGGTTTTTATCCTATGGATCATTGTGTTTTTCTTTTTATTTCCTTGGAATGGTCATTTTAAACCTTGGTTAGCATAATTTAAGGAAGATTTAATAGGTTTAAGGTTTTGTTCATCATAGCTATGTGCATGTCTAGCCACTTCTTGATTGTTTCATTGAGTTTCAAGTAATGAAATGAGTCTAGCATGTCTTTATAGGTCTCATATCATGTGTCAAGGTCATTTCATGCTCTAAAAGTGATTAATAAATTTGGTGATACTCTTGACTGACATCATAACCTAGTTGGTTATCTTTTGGATCATTTTATGGCTTATAGAGAAGGTTTTGCAAGGTCATGATAGTAAATGGTAAAAATAATTTTGGAAAACATACCTCATGATACATATATTCAAACAAGAAAAGGTCTTATGAACACCTTTTGCAACATTTCCATCAGGTTCCTTAAGTGATCATGGCAATAATAGTTCTAAAAGGGGTTATTTTGAGGTTGTTCATATAATTTTCAAGGTGAAATTGAATTTAAATCATCTTCAAGACTTAGTTTATCCTCCCCAAGGTTAAATACATGTTTTGTAAGGAATTTTAGATTCTAAATTATAGAAAACCTATTCATCTCTCTTATTGGCTTCTTTGGTAGATCAAGGAAGGTCAATGGTTTTTTCTTAGTAGGGCCAAAAAGAGAGAAGGTCAGGTCAAAATATATTGGTAAATGATAGGGACCCTAATGAAATTCAATTTATTGGAATTATTTTTCATATTAATCTCCCCATATTTATGAATAATCATTAAGAATGTAAGACATTCACTATGTCCTAGTCATCCAAACATGGTCCAGGTTTGCCTATGTTTCTTCACTTCAAAACTCGATGGAGAAAAATGGTTATGGTGGGATGATTTAGGATGAAATAAGACCACTTACATGTTATATTTATCTATTACCTTGTTTTTATAATTGTCTCATGGAAAAAAACTAGTTGCATATGTTGTTTGTAAAATCTAGTAGTTAGAAAGCATGTTTTGAATTGGTGATTGTCTTCATATTCATGGGTTCTAAATTTTGTGTCTCATTCATGATATAATTAAAAATTGAGGAATAATTTTTAAAAATATATCATATATTACATCTCAAATATTAAGATTTCTCAATACTCAAGAGGTCACTCATGGGCCTAATTGCATAGACTTTTCCCTATGGACTTCAATGAATAGAGAAGTCATGAAGATAAAGTGGTTTTTGGAGGATCTTGAAGTAGTTTCATAGTATGCTTAAGAATATTCAAGGTTATAAGTAGTTCTCATTATATTAAGAGATATAATTAGGTCATATACACCCATTTGTCATACTTAGGCCGGTGTTTCATTATCAAAAAAGGCTTGTGATGGATATGGGTGCACAAATAAGTTTGTGGAGATATCATAAATACAACCTTATAGTATTTTTATATAAATAAATTGAACATGTATAATTTTAATCAAATTTCAACCAAGGATACATGGATTTTCTTAAGGTAGAATCAAGATAACATCAAGAATGACCATAACAATGTTGAAAGAGATGCACCTGAGCTGAGAGAATTTGTTGGATGTTTTCAGGAGCTTCAACTTATGGTGTTTAGTCATGAAGATAGTGATTATAAATAAAATAATGTGGTTACAATAGTAAAATACATATTGATCCATAAAATAGAATCATGAATGAGGTCTTTGAAGCACATTTTGGCAGAGTTTGAGGTTTGTTAGCAGAGTTTAAGGTAACAAGATATTTTCATTGTTTTAAATCTTTGAGATTAGTTGATGTATTCTTTAATATAATTCTAAGTAATTTCATAACTAATGAGGTGTCCTCATACTTCCTATAACACTTTAAACACCAATAAAGACTCCATTTGGATAAATTAAGGTTTTTTAGTAGTGTTTAGGATAAAAATCATATTTTGGTTTCATGCTAATCAAAAAAAATTATACTAAGTTTATGATTATCCAAGAAAATTTAATGTGAAATATGATCAATGAGATTATTTATATACATTTTTCATTTTATTCAACTTTATCATTCCTCCCACTATCTGTACAGAGGCCAAAAAGACCAAATAGTCATCTATAATCATACAATGAGTAATGATGTTATAGTCAAGCCTATTAAGAGCATGAGGTTGAATGTAAGCATTAAAAATTGAGTTTTACTGAGTTAAAAATATATTTATACAAAAAAACACTTATGTGATCTTAAAGATATAATTTTGAATTCAGCTAAGTTCATACAAGATACAATTCTCAACCTCATAGTCACTCGGCTCATAAGGACTCGATCAAGTCTATTTCTGATAAGTAAAAATAGAAAGAATCAAAGAAAACATTTTAAAACATTATATATCATTTTAATTATTATATTTTTTTACTCAATTATAGGATACATTATATAGTTCATATCTCTTTAAGGTCTTTCTTTTAAGACTACACAAGCCTGTGGAGTGTGTGAAAATAGGGTACAATGATTATGCATGGAGGTTTATTTTTTCTTAGGGAGTAAATGGTGTATTAATTAATGTAAATAAATGATATTTATAATACATCATAAATTTATATATAATTAAATCTGATCTTCATTACAACCAAGAACTCAATTAAAATATATAGGCAAGATATGAGAGGAAACATGAAGAATAATAGAACATGGATAGGATAGACAAAGTTTTTAAGGTCTAAAAATATCCAATTAGTATTTAAACCTATTATTATTTCATTAAATTATATTATAGTTTTAAAAATCCCACTCAATATCCTAAACCCCAAGGTGACAGCCAAAAAAGTCTAGAATGCTCTTATAGGCCTAAACACTCTCATACAAGCCTGTGTATATAAACTAATGGAAAAGTTTGTCACCTATGAATACATACAAGTATAATGGTTTTGAAATAATCATGTGTAAAATTAAATTGTTTTTATAATATTAGGAAATTCCATGATTTTAGAGAGTATTTTTTATTCTAGTTACAGTTAGGACACCTCAAGGATACTTACAGGCCTATTGAGGTGTATGAGGACTTGGGAGAATAGTTAAAGATATTGTGCACATTATGATGAATATAAATTTATAATAAGTTAATATAAAATTTAAACTAAAATTTACTTTAAAAATTACCTAAGAATATGGTCAAAACCTTGCATTTTAACCCTGCAGTCACCTATAGCAAAGAGATCTCTTGGAGCACAGTCAGGTCTACTTAAGAAGATTACAAGGCTTCATTTAAGAATTAATGTTTAAATGAATATTATATTGTATAAAATCATGATTATTATTCATATAATAATTTTTCAACATTAGGAAGAGGAGATTTTCCTTAGTCAAAGCCATTACAGGCCAAGAAACTAGGGAAGATACCTATAGCTAGTCAATGTACTATGAGGATTGATTAAGCATAGTCTCCAAGGGGTTAAATGGCCTTCTAAAAACAAATTAAAGTTTTTAATTGAATTTATTTAGTAATATACATATTAAAATGTTTTATTAAGTTTTGATAAGGTCTTAGTTAGAGTGAAAAACACCAAATATTGTAGCTAGGGTCAAGAGCATGGTTTTGTTCATAAACCCTCGATCATAGTAAAGGATGCTACATAAGAACATAAGGGTATAAATGACAATTTATATCATTGGATATGGTCATTAAGGATGTTTTAAACCATCCTAAGGCATTAAAATTCATAATCAAACCAAAAAAGGTACACTTTTAGGCATGTTTCTCCTTCAAACCTCACAAAATGCATGGTATGCCCATTGAAGGTCACCTTCTTATGATCATATATTTAATGATGTTTTTCATGGGAAATAAATACATATGGGATTTTATAGGCTTCCCCTTACTAAAAATTACTAACATTAGTTTTTGGTTTTACCCCTATGCTTTATAAAGCATCGTCAAGATGGTAAATTGCTTAAACCCTTGTTAAACCCTTCTTAAGGACCTGACTAAGGAAATTAATTTTGTAAGTAAAAAAAATGTAATTATTAAAAATATAAATAAATTTTATGACCTATATATGTCCCATTAACATTTGGATATGGTACTTGATAGTATAGTTGTAGGTACAGGTGTACAAAATTGCTTAGAAAATAGGATTGTAGGTGTTTTTGTGAGTAAATAAGGTATGAGGTGGCTTCAAAACCATTTAAAAAGGTAAATTAATATAATATAATTATTCCAAAACTATCCAAACACTAATACATATTTCATACAAAAGTATATAGATCTACAAGTTGGCAATTTGGTCAAAATGTGAAGGAAAACTCAGTTTTACAAGCTAAAAAGAGAGGTTGTAAGCCTATAAAGCTATTATAAAGGCCTATCCTCATGATATTGAATTTTTAAATGGTTTTTTATACCTAAAAAACCCCATGTCAAGCATAAAAACCAATAAATTTCATGAAAAATACTTCTTATGCCTCTCAATCATGCACAAGTGCCTAGACTAGGGTTTTTGGCCATTTCATGGTTCACCCATCTATATAGGGTCTCAAAAGATGAAAATTAGAAAGGATAATTTTATTATAATGGGTAAATTTAATCAAAAAATTCTTGATATTTTCACACGTGTGGGAGGCATGTGGAGTAAAATCTCAATTTCTAAGCAAGGAGGCCTAATTAGGCCTAATTAGAGAAAGAAAATGAGCTAAAAAGTATACTTCCACTCAGAGTTAAGTCCTAAAAATTGTCATGGAGATGTAAGGGTATACTATGTCCTCAAATATGTGTTTATTTTTCTATTAAAATGCATACATTATTCTTTACAATGAGGTTTACCTATTTTGAGGGCTACAAGGAATGAGGCCAAATGAGACCTTTTGGAGCAAAATCACATATTTTAAACTATTTGATGGATCCAATTATCTTTTTTCAGGTATTTTATCATGTTTATAGTACAAAAATAGAGTAAAATTAATTTCATCAAATCAAAATCAAGTTTTCTACATTCTACACCTCATTACCAAAGAAAGAGTTCAAGTGGTCAAATCACCAAATTTAATGTATAAAAGTTATTCAACATGATTTTCAAAGTTACTTATCACCTTATTCACCACTTAGAGGACAATAAAAGTTCAATAGATATCTGAAATAAGAATTCAAATGTCTAAAGAGTCATCAACTACTTTAAAAAGACCTTATCCCTCTCTTATTCCAAGTCAAGGAGACAAAGTCAAAGGAGCTTCAAAGAGTCTTCTAACATCCCAAGTAAGGTGTAAATACCTCATAAATGGATGAGGAGAATTATTCAATGGAGTAATTAATGAGGACTTTAAGACTTATTTTCATGTAATAAGACTTATTCATTAAGGAGGACATGCATGTAAGGATATAGGGAATGTGATCAAAGATATAGGCTCTTCAATGGGTCAAAAAAGACCAATCAATGCTAAATACTTCTTCAATCCTTCCAAAAAATGATAGATCTAACTCATAGGCCACTTTTGTGAAGGAAATAGAGACAAAATCTAGGAAACACTCGTAGGATTTGAAAGGTGTGAAGACAAAGTGAGTCATCCCTATTTTGGGGCTGCTTTATCTCCCCCCTCTTACTTTTTTCTATTTGTATCTTATTTTTTAGAATTATCATATCACCTTTTGCTTTGGTTATGCTGAAAGGATGTCAAAATTTTGTAATACACTTTTTGAATAAATAAGAAGCTAGTTTCCTACATTTTTAGGATATTGTGTGAAGTGTATGTGTGTTTTCCATTTATATAACATAGTGAATCTTTACTTTTCCTATGTTAATATCTTGTTTTTGTACCTTTTTAAAACATATTGGATTTTATATAAGTCATACTAAGTGTTTAGATTCAATATCAGTCTAATTTTGGATGTGAATTCAATAAATTTTCAATCCTTCCATGCTAAAAGTGAGTATTGTTAAGGCCTTTATGTGAAACACTATTGTAAAATCCATAAACATAAAGTTAATTGAATGTGTGAAGGATCCTTTACTTTATAATAGTGTCAATTTTAAGCAAAAGTGGTCACAAACATTAATGCATCACCTTTAATTCAAGTTTTCATGTCAATTCTAGTGTAAACATTACTTCTTCACCCTTTCCCTTAGTCAATAAATCAGTAGTTAGTAGGATTAGGATCAAATTTAGTGAGTGCATCAAAGGAACCAACACTCTATCTGGAGATTATCTCCACCTCAAAGCCACCCATGCTTTGGATATATTCCATTATTTCAATAAGAGTGGGAAGAGGCAAACATTTTCACAAGAGTAACACTCCTAATTGGCAATAGTTTTTGGCATGCCCAGTGGGACTCATATTCCTTGGCATAGATGAAGTTTGGAACATTAGAAAGACATTTATAGTATTAGAGGACATTCTTCATTCTTGAACAAGAAAATTCTTTTAAGTTACAGGATTCTTGTAGTAAAACAACACAAGTTTCATGCCAAAGGTTACCATAAGATCTTTAATCAAAGGTATTCCTTTTGAATATATTGAGTTGCCTTCATTCATATAAAATAAAAATATTCATAAGAACAAAACATTATCTTAATAAATTATTTAAATCTCTTAATCATCCCATTGTACAAGATAATTCAATCCCCAGTATTCAAATGGGTATCCCTAAGAACCAAGTGTTTGTCTCATTCAATAGAGGAAGTCTACTAAACCTTGCTCAGTATGATGATATACTAGATTCATTTCTTAATAGCATACCTTTTTTCTCAAGGGAAGACCAAACCACACCTATTAAGAACATTAAAAATGTATCCAACCTTTGTTCTATCCAAAATTTTGTCTAAGAGAACATTGTTATCCATATGCTAGCTATATCCTTAAAAGGAAAAGCATTGCAGTGGTATAAAAACCTTAGTTTGAACTCTATTTCTTCCTGGGATGACTTAGGTGTAGCATTCTATAGGTAGCTTAAGGATAATTTTGATCACTTATCCCTAGTTGAGTAGCTTACAACCAATGAAAGGGCTCCCCATGAGTTCATGATTGATTTTAACCTCAAGTTTAAAAATGCATGGACTAAGATACCTCTTATGATTAGGCCATCTCTAGAGTATGCCTTTCTATTTTTTCTAAGAGCTTTAAATTCTAATATCAGTGTCATGACTCAATCTATGGGTGACACTACACTTCTAGATTCATATGAAGTGGCTATTAGAGTATAAAATTATTTGATTCAGTCTGGAAAGTTGGCACCTAGGATTCTTATGCCTTTTTTTTAGAAACTCAACCAATTTCATCCCCTCAAGCACAAATCACAACCCCTCCTAGTCTTTCAAGTGACATTGAAGAACTCAAGGGAATATTTTAATCCACTAGAAATGAAATATTCCAACTAAAAATGAAATAGTACCAATCTAATAGTCCTTACCAAGCACATAACTAACCTACCTATCAACCTTTCAGAGACAATAAACCCCTTATCAAGGCTTCAGAGAACAAAGACCTTTATATCAATCTCAAGGAGCTACACACAAGCCAAGACTTATTTTTTAGTTGATCTAAATTCTCCTTCTTCATATAAATCCATTGTACCTATACCAACACAAACCAACATGATTCCAAAGTGAGGTTGGCAACCATCTAATCCAAATGATATGCAAAATCAAGCTTTGGTATCTTAAACTATGATGATTCCTCAAATGACCAGGAAGATCCCTCTCTTAAAAAAAGTCAACATAGTGAGGATATGGCATAATAAGTAAAAGTTCATCATGGACAAGGTTATCCTGATTCAACCTTTGTAAACTTCCAAATTTATTATCATGTGGCTTTGAATCAAGTTGGTGAATCTAGTAATTCACACAATGTGGTTGTAGCTATCACTAGAGATAATAAAAGGGACATTAATGAGATTCAAGAGGTAGGTCATGTTCTAACCACTCCTCATATTGTTCTTAAAGGTGCTAATAATTAGTTTAATATCCCAATGCCTTAGAAAAATTAGAATATAGAGGTTGGAAAAACTAGCCAAGTTCCTCAAGTGCAAGATCATCTAGTTGATCCAAGAGTGTAGCCAAAGATGGTTAGATATTATTTCATTATAATTGATCACATGAATAATTATAATATAAACATGCATATTTTGGATTCCTTAGTAATTCTAGGATAATAAGACAAGCTTATTTAAGATATTTTAGCCCTCAAATTATCTACAAAACCACCTAAGAAGGATAGTGTGGTTTTGACCAATTTGGATCATCCAATGAGGCAATAAGTATAGTGGGTATACAAGGAGGTAAAAGTGAATAAATATGAGGTAAAATTGAATAATTCACCTTCCTTTATCTTTATTTAATTTTTTTCAATACCTTAGTCCACAAATTTATGGTTGATAGTGGAGCTAGTAGTACAGTGATGCCTAAGTAGATTGCAGACAAGTTGGGTTTGGTGTATAAGCCAAACATCAAAGGTATATTCCATATTTATGGATCCCAAAATAAGAGTTTTTTCATGATAAATAACCTGAAATTAACTTTACATGCTTTCCAAAATGTAATTATTTAGCAGAATGTAGTGGTGGACTTGCCTCCATAGTTTGACATGTGTTTGTCACGTGACTTCACATCAAAGATTGGTGGTTACCTCTCAGCTGATTAGACTTATCTAATATTCTAAACAAGGTATGGAACCAAGGTCATAATTCAATATGAACCTATTACATAATTTCATTTGGAATCTTACATGCTAAGTGTTATGAATACAAACTATGTTATCTCAGATGAGGTAAAACAAGCTAGTGAAGTAGAAGACAACTCACCTCTTGAATGAGTTATTGATTTATTTCTTAATGAATGGGATTATAAATTTCATGAACATGATCCTTAAAAATTATAAAATAATAAGGACTTGGTGTATATTTTCTTCATTATAATGATGCACAAATTTTATCTATCATCAAGGAAGATGAATCAAAGGATGGTCTTTGGTAGCTCTATTTTGATAGATCAAGGAACAAGTATGGTACTAGGTCTGGAATTATGCACATATCACCCACTAAAAAATGTATTATTCTACTATTAATTTTTATTTTTTTTATAATAATGTAGTTGAGTATGAAGATCTATTCCATAGTTTGAAATGGGCTAGGAATATGGGAATCTATATATTACAAGATTTTGGTGATAGTGAACTTATGGTTCACCAAGTGAGAGGAATGAATGTATGCAATAATTATTTTATAAGGTCTTAAAAACATATATTTTGGGATATCCTTGAGTATTTTGATGCTTTTGATATCCAAGTAGTGCCAAAGAGAGAAACAAACATGTAGATAGATTGGCTACCATAGGTGCTCAGTTCAACATTCCATATGATGTAAATAATGAGAAAAATTACTCACATATAAAGATTGTGGTTAGGCCTTCTATTCCTAACAATCATGAGAACTATAAATATTTTGAAGATGATAACTAGATTGTTCACTTCTTGTAAGAGGAGGCTGAATTCTCTTCAAAAAGTTATTCAAAGCTCTTGCAATAGTATGGAGATTAGCTTGTCCAACTTAAGTCTAATAAGTTGCCCAGAGGTCTAGTCACTCTTGAAAATATCTTAAGTAGAGATGATGAGATGAGGAGAGATAATTATTCATTGTCTACCAAGGAATAACACTATGCTAACATTGATATAACAAATGAAAAGACTCTTAAACTAGTTATAAGATGTTCTCCATCTCAAAATAAGTCATTTGCTTATTTGTGTAGATAATTTGATGATTTCTTTACATGGTATTATAGTGATTTAAAGGGGTTTGATTCTACTTTAGCTCAACACACCATTGAGTTAGAGGCTGATACAAAACCAGTAAGATAAAGGCAAAGACCAATCAATCCAAAACTTGAGCCTTTGATGAGAACAAAATTTCATAAGCTAATTGAATCAACCATCATTTTCCCCATAAATCATTCGACTTGGGTGGAAAACCTTATTCCTATGAGGACTAAAAATGTAGAAATCAAACTTTGTGTGGATTTCCATGATTTAAATAAGGCCTCTCTCAAAGATCATTATCCATTATCATAAATGGAGCAAATATTATAGTTGGTAGTTGGTTCAAAAAGGTTCTCATTTTTATATGGTTATAGTGGATATTGTGGTCTAGGAATTTGACTCAAGCGAGGATGGTTAGTATGGTGTTAGTTCCAAAATGAAAAAAAAATGAAATAAACACACTAATAGCATAACATCTCTAAGCCTAGACACTGAGGAGAGCTTAGTTACCAAAAACAAATGACAAACACAACTAAAAATCAAGGGATCAAATACAGGAGTTCCTTCACCTTCCTTGGATGCTCCAAATGCCTTTGTAGTGGTGACTTACTCAGCTTGTGCTCATGAAGTCCTTAGCAATGGAAGTTTGGCTACCTTCATCTCTCCTTGGCACCTTTGGCTTATGGCTTGGCTTGGATTGGAATCAATTTGGCATGGTAACACTAGTTTCATGAATCTTTTGGAACCAATCTTTCATTATAACTTTTCAAAAATTAAGCTTAGAAATGATGTTGTGAGGCCTCATATTTATAGATTTTTAGATTTGGTCAGAATCAACCTCAACCATCTATCTCAATATTGAGATGTGTGGTTAAGGATTAATTCATTTTTTAGAATTAAGTTTGTAATTATCCTCATCATGACATTGGAAGAAGGGGAAATTAAGAGGCATGGAGGGCATCATGGAAGGTATTTATAATGCATGGAGGGCATGAATCCTAATATTTGTGGCATTTATGGCCTAGAGATGTCTTCCAAAGAAATGAGGTCACTTGATGATGTAGATATTCAATATTCATTTCCAAAAATAAGTATTTAAAAATTTTCCATGGAATTTTTTATTAGGCCTTGATTTGGGTTAATTATCTCTTAAGCATGATTAAGCACTTTGAGCACAAATTACTCAAATTGATCAGAATGCCTTGTTATTGGTCCAAATTTTGATTAGATTAGAATTGGAAGGCATTATCAGATGCATTGGAACCATATTCCCATTTAGGAAGTTACCAATAAAAAATAACAAAGGCACACATTTTATGCAAAATATTTGATAGGAAAGAGTAGTCCAAAGCACATGGGTGCAAAATTAGCATTTTGACTTGAAATGAACTGATCAAAGTTAGTTGGCCCATAAATTGCATTGCCCCATTTAGGGATACCCTAGCCAAAATCGGCACTTGAATATGTAAGTTTCACATCATTTAGCATGTTTTAGTGTTTTTAGGCCAAATTGTGTATTTTGGGTGGAAATTGGCCAAAAACCTAATTGAGGTTATCGATGGCCAGTTTTAGGTGTCTAAAGATATAACCAAATACTTGTCAAGGAGGAAGATCAATTTAAGATATCTTTCACTACCAAATGTGGGAATTTTTCCTATAATAAATTCCATTCATTTTATCTAATATTGAAGCAACATTTCAAAGATCCATGGATATGGAATTTTAAGTTATAATCAACATTTTGTTCTTGTATACTTGGATGACATTACTATATTTTCAAAGAATGCAAGTGAGCACATGTTCCATCTCAAGGAATTGTTTGAGAGATGTAGACAATATGGGGTGTCACTTAACCCCAATAAGTGTGTGTTTTTAGTACATGAAGGTAAGCTACTTGGGCATGTGGTTTCTAAACATGGTTTGAGCATTGATCCTGAGAGGATAGACTCCATTCTTGTATTATCTTTGCCCAAGCATAAGAAGACATTACAAAGTTTTCTTGGAAAAATAAATTTTATAAGGAGATACATATCTGATTTTTAAATTTTGGAAAATCCACTTACATCCATGCTTAAGAAAAATCATAACTTCATTTGAACCAAAGAGGGCATGAGGAGTTTTGAAGAGATCAAACAAGCAATAGCTAGTGTTCTTACCCTCATTAATCCTAATTTTTCCAGGGATTTTATCTTGTATGAATATGCTAAGGTGGACATAATTTTAGGTATACTCAAATAAAATATCAATAATCCTTATAAATATCCCATAGCATTCTTCAATCAAGGCTTTGATGAATATGAGACAAGGTAAACCTATGTAGAGAAACATGTACTTTCAATAATCATATGTCTTGAGAAGTTTAGACACTTGTTATCTAACAAAAAAATATATCTAATGGTTTCTCATCTTAGTATCAAGGAGTTCTTATTGAACAATGACATAAGTGAGAAAAGGTCAAGTTGGATAACAAAAGTGATGGAGTATGATGTTAACATAAAGGTGACTAAGTTGATTAGAGGCAAAAGATTGTGTGAATAACTAGCCCAAGACTTTTGAGAGAATAAAGAGATAGTTCTAGTATTGAATGATGAAGAAATTATAGTTGATCATAAATCATCATCAAGATGGTTACAAGACATGTTAAGTTACCTCCAAGATGGTATTTATCCTCCCCACTTAAGTGCATCAAGGAGAAGGTATTTTAGATTTTAGTCCATTCCTTTTCTCCTTATAAATGGAGTGATTTTCTTGAAGGACATCAATGGTATATTGTTGAGGTACTTAGAGCCAAGCCAAGTAGAAATATTGCTTAAGGAATTCCATGATGGACAAGGTGGAGACCAATTATCATCAAGGACAATATCCCTTAAGATCCTGAGTGGTGAGTGTAATTGGCCAATTATTTTTAGATATTGTCATGCTTGGGTGATGAAATGCAAGAAATGTTCCATGTTTACAAGAAAATAAAGACTTGTTGTCTTACCTCTTAAGCCTATTTTAGTGTATCATCCCTTTTTCTAATGCATTTAGTAATTCATTGGCCTCATTAATCCACCTTCAAGTTTGGGCCATAAGTGTATCCTTACTTCCATGGATTACTTCATGAGATGGATGGAGGTAGTGGCTTTGAAGGAAGAAAATGAATCCAGTGTGTTATATTTCTATGAAGGTTTGCTTACAAGTTTTTGTATTTCATCCATAATCATTTTAGATAATATCATGTCATTCATGGGAGTTAGGATCAGTCAATGGGTTATTCAACATGGCGTATACCTCATCACTTCATCAAAGTATCACCCACAAGGAAATGGCCTTGCTGAGTCCACTAACAAGAACCTATTGAAAATCATAAGGAGGACCATTGAAGATAATCAAAGGACATGACACTTGAAGCTTAAGTCATCTTTATGAGATGATAGAGTCACATTTAAAAAGTCTATATCAAATCCACCATACAAGCTTTTTTATGGAAAAGAAGCAAGGTTACCACTTTTAGTTGAGTTCCATACTTTGGAACTAATTCATCAACTAGATTTGTTGGAGAATGAACTAATAGAGGTAAGGTGTGTTGAGATTATGGATCTAGAAAAAATCATAAATTAGTCCATGTTAACCATGGAAATGCATCAAGTACAAGTGATGATAACCTTTGATAAAGGAGCATCTTTAAGAAGTTTCAAATAAGGTGACTTGGTCCTCAAGTGGGATGAGGACAAAGCTAAACCAAGAAGGCACACAAATTTTAAGTCATTATAGAGTGGCCCTTACATAATCTCCAACTGTAAATCCTATAATGCCTTCTAACTTGCCAAGATGTATGGTGAAGAGCTTCCAATCCCAGTTAATGGGATACATCTAAAACATTATTACTAAGAGAGAAAAAAAAAATTACATAGTTTGTTTTTTTTCCTCCAAGTATTGTCCTAGCACATTAGTTTACTTATGTTTTGTTTTTAATAAGTGCTTAGCTAGCACATGTGTCTTATTTTTTAGTTTCCCTTGTTTTGTGTGTCTTTCTTTCCTTGTTTTTGAGGGGAAATAGTTATTTTGTTTTTTATCAAGATTTGTATGGTAAAATTCTATTTATATTAATTTTATATTATGAGAGATACTTCATGATTCCAAAATATAAGTAAATTTACTAGTTTTAAGCATAATAGGTATGCTTCCCAGTTGATTCACCAAAATGTTGACAAGTTTGACCTCCCAAGTCAAACTATCACCCCTATAATTTAAAAAAATTCTCATCATGCTTGTTTACTCTATGGATCATTGTGTTTGTCTTTTTATGTCCTTAGAAAGGTCATTTTAAACCTTGGTCAATAGATTTTAAGATAGATTTGATAGATTTAAGGTTTTGTTCATCATAGTTATGTGCATGTCTAGTCACTTTTTGATCTATTTCAATGAGTTTTAAGTGGTTAAAGGAATCTAGGGTGTATTGATAGGTCTCATATCATGTGTCAAGGTCATGTCATTCTCTAAAAGTGATTAAATAGGTTGGTGATATTCTTGACTGACATCATAACCCAATTGGTTGTCTTTTGGATAATTTGATGGCTCCACAAGTTCATGGAAGTCAAGGGTTAGAATAAGGTTTGAAAACCTCATGATGCATATTTTCATACGTGAAAAGGTCTTATAAACACCTTTTAAATCATTTCCATTAGGTTCCTTAAGTGATCATAGTAATTTTAGTGCTAAAAAGGGCTCTTTTGAGGTTGTATGTACAAGTTTCAAAGTGAAATTAACTTTAAAGCATCTTTAGGAATTTGTTTATCCTCTTCATCTCTTTTATCAATTTTTTTGGTAGCTCAAGGAAGGTCAATGGTTTTTGCTTAGTAAGGCTAGGAGAGAGAAGGTCATGTCAAAATATCTTGGAAAATGATAGGGACCATAATTAAATTCAATTTAGTGTCATTAGTTGTCATATTCATCTCCCAATATCTATGAACAATTATTGATAATGTAAATGGGTCATTATGTCCTAGTCATCCAGATAGGGTCCACATTTGCCTCTATTTCTTCACTTCAGAACTCAATGGATTAAATTGGTTGTTGTGGAATGATTTAAGGATAAAATAAGACCTCTTAAATTTTTTATTGATTCATTACCTTGTTTTAATGATGGTCTTATGGCATAAAACTAGTTGCCTATGTTGTTTGTAAAATCCAATAGTTAGGAAGCATGTTTTGATTTGGTGACTGGGTATATTCATGTTCAAGGATTCTCAAAAAAAATTATCAATAATTATATACTTCAAAATTGAGGAATAAGTTTCAAAAATATTTCGTATATGAAATCTCAAATATTAATCTTTCTTAATACTCAAGAGGTCACTCATAAGCCTAATTGCATAGACTTTTCCCTATGGACATCAATAAATAGAGAAGTCATGAAGATAAAGTGGTTTATGGAGGATCCTAAATTAGTTTCATAGTAACCTTAATAATATTCAAGGTGATAAGTAGTTCTCATGAGATTAAAATATCTAATTAGGTCTTATACACCCAAATTTCATACTCAAGCATATGTTTCATAACCAAAAAAGACTTGTGATCAATATGGGTGCATAAAGAATTTTATGGAAAGAGAATCAGGAAAACCTTATAGTATTGTCATATAAATCAAGTGAACATGGATACTTTCAATCAAATTCCAACCAAGGCTACATGGAATTTGTTTAGGTAGAATCAAGATAACATCAAGAATGAGTAGAACATTGTTGAAAGAGATGCAACTAAGGTGAGAGAAGGTGTTGGTTGGTTGCAGGAGATTAAACTTATGTTATTTGGTCATGAAGACAGTGAGGATAAAGAAAATAATGTGGTTATTATTGGCCATTTATTTTGGCCCACATACCAAAATTTTGACTGATTTATAGAACTACGGACTCCATCAAAAAGTCTATGGACTCCATCAAAAAACTAAGGACTCCATCAAAGAACTACGGACTCCATCAAAGAACTATGGACTCCATCAAAAAAACTACAGACTCCATCAGAAAATCTATGGACTCCATCAAAAAATCTATGGACTCCATTAGTACAGCTATGAACTTCAGTAATGAACCTTTGGACATGCATAAAAGGGATGTAAAAGTATTTGGTAAGTTAAAGAGAAGTTATAAAGAAGATTTCAAGTTTTGTCACGCAAAAGGATTTAGGATTTACAAGGTGGAAGACTTTGGGTTTCTGAAAGTACTTTGCTTATTTTGGAAAGTAAGTTTTAAATAGTCATAACTCCAAAGTAAAGTGACTCCATAACCTCAATTTGCTCTATCTAGTGTTCCTCAAGTTTGTGGAGTTACTTTACTTAAATTGCCTTATAAGTTGAAAATAGTGGAAAGTCTGAAGTAGTAAGTAGTGAGGTCTAAGAAGTCTAAATTAGGCAAGTGTGGAAAACTAATCAAGTGAAACCTAAGTGCAAAATATCATTTTCATCTAAGTCTTTACTTGCATTTATTTAGACTTTTAATGTCAAAATTCTTTTAGACTTTGTCCAAAATAAAAGTTTTGAAAGATTTTTTTCTTTGAATAAGTGTCCAAGAAAGGTTTTCCAAAGGATCTTTTCTTTAAGAAAAATTCCCTATACAACTTTCTCGAAAGGTGCATTTTTTAGGAAAGTGGTCCTTTTCACTTTTTTGAAGGGCAATTTTTTGCTTTCTGAAAGGAACTTTCAAAAGAAATGGTCCTCTTCAAAATTTATGAAATGTACCTTTTCAACTTTTCTAAAGGGTATGTTCCTTTCAGAAGGGCCATTTTCAAAATTTTTGAAGGACTTTTCCAAAAGGGTGAGGACTTTTCTGAAGAAAGGACCGTTACATTTTTTTAAGGGTTTTTTTGGATCTCCAAGGGGCAATTTGAAAAGGAAAGAATTCCTTTGGAATTTTTATTTGAAGAAAGTTTACTAAGGAAAAGGCCATTCAAAAAAAATTGAAAGGTATTTTACAAAAATATAATGGAAAAATTCTAAAGGAATCCCTTCGAAAGGAATTCCTTTGGGAAGAAGTGATGAAACAAAAACTTGAGGGGACCATTTCCAAAATATTGAAGGGCACTTTTCTCGATGACAAAGATAATTCCAATTTTTTGAAGGGCTCCTTCCTTTTCAAAGAGGACCATCTATAAAATTCTAAAAGGTCCAAATGAAAAAATCCAAAAGGGATTTTCAAAAGGGCAAAGGCACTCCACATATTTCTAAAGGATTTCCTTTAGGAATAAACTTTGAAAGAAATAGATAGAAGATATGAATTCTTTTAGACAAATTGTTTGAAGGAATGTTTCAAAGGAAGAAAATCCATGAACAATTAGTCTAAAAGAAATAATTCTTTCGAAGGAATTATCCAAAGAAAATGTCAAAAATAAGTTTTCTAAAGGAATCGATGGGCCTGTAAACATCAAAATCTAGCCCTAGCAAGTAGCCATTTAAATTTGAAACCATAAGATGTTTACACAACCATCAAAGATGGGTCTCATCAAGTATTCGTTTGCATTCAAAAGAGATTAAAGGGTTCACAAAGATTTCCATGAGCTTGAGACTTGTCAAGATATTGTGATCAAAGATCAATGATGCAAGCGCAAGATTAAATAGTAGTGGGACTGAGTAGATCAATGGCTTGCATTTAATCATTCATTGAGATCTAATAAAGTGAGATTAAATAAAATGGTCATCAAACCTGAAGGGATAATTAGTCAAGGAAAAGTGGCATAAGCAAATTCAACTAGCAAAGAGATCGATGACTCATAGGTATCCATGTTAAATAGATCAATGGTGTGATTCAAGGATCTGAGTCAGCTTTCAATAACCAATCAAAGCAAAGGAAAGCCTGAGTGACTATCAAGAACTAGTAGGTGTGAATTAATGGAGGATCTCATCCTTTGACATGGCCATCATTTCTAATAAGCAACCAAAAAATGCATGGATTAGCATAGTTTGGTCTAGTTTCAAAGATATGGGGGTTTCATCCTCATACATATAAGACATACAGGTGAAAGAGCATGCCAAGTTTTAATCTATAAATTAACTCATTCACATCAAGCAGGAACATGTAGCTACCCATGGTATGGCTCCCTCAGCTCCATCAAGAGAGACTTGAATACACAAAGGGCTCAAGGAGATCGGTTGTGATCTTAAATGGCTCATCCTATGGTCAAGACATTTATAGTAATAGTTGTATCCATTTATGACATCCCTCTCCATTTCTCATGTAAGCCCCTTCTTTTCTCATCCTTTTTTGCTATATATAGAGGCCTTTGAGCTTTAAAATAGATCCCTCGACTAGTGATAGAGGCACTCTATCAAAATTTCCTTATAACATTCTCTTGAATCAATACAAGACAAATTTCTAATTTCCACTGAAGTCAAGTGTGTATTATTAAATTTTAACTTGTAGAATGTATGTTTTTCCTCATCATATGTGATAATTAGTTTCTTGTAGGTCATGTGATTTGTTAGCCTTTAGTGCCTTTATAAAGTGTTATGAGTTATAGTGTCTCTCATGTAGACCTATTCCTTCCTACCCTTCAAAGTGCATCTTCCCATTTAACTTCCACATAACTACTCTACTTACATCTCTAAAATAGGATCAGCTAGACTTATCTTATTTAAGTGCAGTAGTAGTCACTAATGTTCCCAGTCTAAATGTGGATCACTCTCTTTTGGTGCATCACCTCCCTTAGCTTAGATTTTATTTTTTGTGTTATCCTCCTACCCCTTTTCCTTAGTTAACAATAGAAATTAGTGTGGGAAATGAGAGCTAAAGTGAAGCATCTAAGGAACTATCCTCTTTAAAAATCCTATAGGTTTAATCTCATGATAGGATACCCATAGCCTGAGGTTGTCCCAATGCTTGTAGCTAAGAGTGAGAGAGCCTGAGAAACTCTCCCATAAAGGGTAAAATTTCAGCCTACAATAGTTTTTGGCATGCCCAGTGGGACCACTTTCAAAGAATATTGGTCAAGTTTGATGCTTATTTGATAAATTTATAGTGGTTGTAACTTTCATCTTTCAGTATTTGGTGACTCCAAAGAACACTCAACAATCTGGTGGTAAAATAGTAGTTATTTTTCATGCCAAAGGTAACTACAAGATCAAATTCTAGAGGTATTCCTTATGAATTTATTGAATTACCTTTAGACTCAACAAGAAGGTTAAGGTTCGCCCATACTCACCCATACGTAGGAAACTTTTTTCCTAAACCAGTCATAAGGTATACTTATGTAAGAAGATCTTCTTTATCCCCTCTTGCTACCATGATTCCCCAAAGAGCTTTGATAAGTTTTAATGTCCAAAGTCCTTTGAATTTTCCACAATATGACCCTATGCCAGTAGCATCCCTCAAAAGTGTCCCATATTTTAAAAGAGACCAAGCTATGAATCCTATTGAATACATCATAGATATAGCCAAATTTTGCAATATCCATAATGTCATAGTATAAAATGTAGATATTGGACTATTGGCTATATCTTTTAAGGGAAAGGCTTTAAATTGGTATAGAGGTTTATCTCCTAACTCTATTCAATCATGGGATCAACTGGGAACAGCCTTATGTAAGAGATTTGTAGACAAGAGTGATCATTTGTCACTTGTAGAATAGCTCACCACAACTAAGAGATCCCCCTATGAAGTCATGCAAGATTTCAACACAAGATTCCAAAAGGCTTCAGATAGAATTCTAGTCATTATTAGACCATACCCTAACTTTGCATTCTTATTCTACTTGCAGGCTCTAAATAGCGATATAGTTGTAATAATCCAATCCATGGGAGAGGACATATTTTTGAATGCTTATGAGGTGGCTACTAAAGTAAAAAATTGCCTAGTTTAGGCTGGTAAGCTTACTCCTAGACCCCTAATGCCCCCTTTCCCTGAGATCATACAACCTCCTAAAGTCATTCCCCCACTTGATGTTATTATTCTAACTCCAAAAATTGTTGTTATACCTTCACCTAAGTAGGAAAAGGCCTCCACTAGTAGATCAAGTGATTTCTAAGAGCAAAAAAATTACCTAGAACTTAAAATCATGCTCTAATCCTTGAAAAATGATGTAATAAATGTAAAAAGGTAGGATAAATTCAATAAACCTTATTAGGCTCCATATTAGTCTCAAAAGAAATATTATCAAGGTAATAGATAGCCCTTCAGGGTAAACTTCCAAGGTCAGAATAGAGAGTAAGGGCAAGGATAGCCTGGCTATAATAAGTAGAAAAATTATAATCTAAATGTTGTAAGGTCTTCTAACACCTTGGTTCTTATTCAAAATAATATGGTTCAAGATGCTGAAGGGATAATACATTGGAATCAATCTTTTATGCAATCCATTGTCGCAACCAATGTTGCTACCTAGGCATTCAATGACCAATGGTAGAAAGCTATTGATTATGGATATAACTAAGCATTAATGGTTAAAATCATGGAGATGCACATGATACTAAGGCCAAGATAGTCTCCATAAAACCAAGGATTTGATCAGGTACTAAACCAACCAGATGCTATAATGGTCATCAGTGAGCAAGAAGAGTGTTACGCATCCAATCAATAGGCTAGCTCTAGTCAAGCTCATGCCCCAGTGTCAAAAAATACAAGATTCAAAAGAAGTAATATGGGTGACAACCAGGGAACATTCAAGGAACCCCCTACCATCACTCCTTCATTGTCTAAGCCTAATGAGCCTATCATCAATCCAAAGGTCTTAACACCTCCATAAGGCTCATAGATTCAAAAAATAGCATTAGTGGCTCCCCAAGCAAAAGTAAGCAATACACCAATCAACATTGTTGAACAAATGAAGAAATTTAACATGAGCATACCAATGTGGGACATGGTTTCCATGCTTAGTCAAGTGGATATCCTTCAAGAAGGTTTGTCTAAGATAGGTGTTACAACAACTACAAGTAAAAAACCAAGCAAAGAAGATGAGGTCCTCACTAATGAAACCAAGGGTCTTATGGGAGAAATGTCAAGTAATGTGTTCAAACCTCCTCCTTTCTACATTTCATTAATCATTCGTGACTCCTTGGGCATAATTGCTTGGTAGATAATGGAGCTAGCACTTAGATAATGCCATAGTCCATAGCTGATTAGTTGAACCTCAAATATGAGCCACATACCAAGCGAGTTATGTAGCTTGATGGTTCTTCTACAAAGCCATCTAATATCATCAAGGATTTGAATATAACCATACATGCTTGTCTTAGTGTTTTAGTGGCTCAATGTGTTGATCCTTGATGCAACTCCTCACTTTACATTATACCTCTCTAAAGAATTCATAGCCAATATTGGGGGTTAACTAACAGTAGATTGGTCCTATATGGCATTCAAAAAAAGTTATGGGACTAACGTATCAATCGAGACTATGACCATGGCATAATTCCACATTGAGCCTCATCAAGCAGATAACATAAACATTAATTGTACCATCCTTGATGAGGATGAATTTACTACTGGTCAAGAGTTGAATACTCATCCTAAGGAGTCTCTAGACTTGTTCTTAGATGAGCTATATGGGGATAACCAATTTCTCAACCCTTTGGAGGGTGTTGAAGAAACAGACATGGGTGTCTATTTGTTACATGAAGAAAATTAGGTCATGCCTTCCTTCATTGGACCTAAAGAAGACCTTAATGGTATGTTGAATTTGTTCTTTGATGGTTCAAGGAGCAAAAATGGAGTAGGTTCAGGGGAAATGTTGATTTCCCCTTCAGGTAATAAGAATTTCACTTCCTATAGGTTGCATTTAGTTGTTCTTCTAATGCAGTAGAATATGAAGGCTTGATTTATGGTCTCCAATGGGCCAATAAAAGAGGAATCAAAATGTTGCAAACATATGGAGATCGTGAGCTTATAGTGAACCAAGTTAGAGGCTTGAACATCATAAAGAATCCTTTGATGAGGTCTTACAAAAATAGAGTGTGGGACCTAATTGAATATTTTGAAGCCTTCAACATCCAAGCTATACCAAGGAACCAGAATCAGCATATTGATAGGTTAGTAATGGTGGGAGCTCAGTTTGATATTCTGACTAAGCTGAAAGAGGCCAAGGTTTAGCCACATTTCAAAGTGGTGGTGATGCTATCAGTATTAGATAATGAAGCCCATTAGTAGGTCTTTAAAAATGATAAATAAATTGCTTATTTCTTATAGTAAGAAGCAGAGTTCTCCTCCACCAACCAAGGTAAATTTCATCATCAGTATGAGGATAAAATTGCTCAACTAAAGTATAACAAACTTCCTAAAGGTATGGTCACCCTTGAGGTTCTTTTCTATGAGGGAGACTATATGAGGAAAGAAAAGGCAATAATGTCAACCAATGAAGAAAACTTTGAGAAATTCCTCATCTTTAAAGACAAACTTCTCAAGCTCGAGAAGGTAAGCAGCAAGGCTAAGAGGCATGCTTTCATAGCACTCTACCAATAATATGAAAACACCTTTGCTTGGGAATACAGTGACCTAAAAGGTTTTGATCCAAAGTTATCCTAGCATACTATAGAAATGGAGGCCAATGTTAAGATTATGAGGCAAAAACAAAGGCCAATTATCCCAAAATTAAAGAGTTGATGAGGAGAGAGCTAACTAAGATAATTGAGTCCAAGATCATCTTCCCCATCAAGCACTCATCATGGGTAGCCAATTTGGTGCCTATAAGGAAAAAGAGTGGGGAGATTAGGCTATGTGTTGACTTCAAATATTTGAACAAAGTCTCCTTGAAGGATCATTACCCTCTACCATCCATGGAGCAACTTCTTCAAATAATTGCAAGGTCAGAATATTTTTCCCTTTTGGATGGGAATTCAGGTTACAACCAAGTATTGGTAAAAGAAGAAGATCGATAAAAGATTGCTTCACCACCAAACGGGGCATGTATACGTGCCAAAAGATGCCCTTTAGTTTTTCAAATGTTGGGGCAACTTTCCAAAGAGCCATAGACATTGATTTCTAAATATTATTGAATCAAATGGTGCTAGTCTACTTAGATGACATCACAATTTTCTCCAAGAATGACAGTGAACATATGGACCACCTAAATTTGATCTTTGAAAGATGTAGGGAGTATGAGATCTCGTTATATCCCAATAAGTGTGTGTTTATCATACATGAAGGTAACTTATTGGGAAACATCATTTCAAAGGAAGGGTTGTCTATTAATCCTAAAAGGGTACATGCCATCTTAGCACTCTCTCTCCCCAAGCATAAGAAAGGATTTTAGAGATTCCTTGGAAAAATAAACTTTTTAAGAAGGTTCATAATGGGTTTTTCAAGCTCAGTCAAGCCTATTAATGCCATGTTAAATAAGAGTCAAGTTTTTTCTTGGCCAAGAGAAGGAAAAGATGATATTTAAGCCATCAAATAGGCCATTTCCCAAGAACCCTCACTCATAAATCCTAATTTCTCTAAGGATTTCATGTTATACACCTTTACCAATGTTTGCAACTTATTAGCTATGCTGATACAAAAAAATGGTGAAGTAACGAAGCAACTAATTGTTTTTTTCAGTCAAGGGTTGGAAGGATATGAGGTGAGGTACAATTTTATAGAGAAGTAGATCCTGGTAGTAGTAAGGAGTCTTAATAATTTCATACTAATGCTCTCCAACAAAAAGATTTGTCTCATGGTGCCCCACCCTAGAGTTAGGGATTTCCTCCTTAACAAATATCTAAATGAGAAAAGAGCTAGCTGGATCACCAAAATCATGGAGTTTGATGTGGAAATCAAAGTGGCCAAGTTGGTTAGAGGTAAAGGTTTGTGTGAGCACATCATGGAAGATATTTAAAAATATAAAGAAGTTGTCATGGTGATTCAAGACAACTCATAGGCAGAGGCACCTCTACTCCATAAGAGCTAGCTCCATGATATGGCACATTTTATACTAATAGGAGAATGCCCCCAAGGTCTAGATAAGGTAAATATAAGGTATTTTAGACTTTAGTCCATACCGTATGCAATTTTTTATGGGGTTTTATTCATAAAGGACCTTAATGGAGTGCTCTTAAGGTGTGTAGATAATGACCAAATAACCAAGATCTTGGTTAAATTCCATGATGGACCTACAAGAGGTCATTTTGTACCTAGAACCATAGTAGCAAAGATAATAAGCGATGGTTATTGCTAGCCTAGAATTTTCAAAGATGCTTATGCATGGGTAAGAAGGTGTCAAAAATTTGCCCTCTTTATGGGTAAGCAAATATTATCAGCTTTTCTTCTCAACCCAATTCAGGTAGAGTAACCATTCATGAAGTGGGGTTTGGATTTCATAAGAGTGATCAACCTTCTATCAAGTGTAGGGCATAAGTGGGTGCTTACTATAATTTACTACTTCACCAGATGGATGGAAGCCATCACATTAAAGGAATATCACAAAAGTGTAGTCCTAGACTTCTATGACAGCATTGTAACCAGGTGTGGTGCTCCATCCACTATCATTTTTTACAATGCATTGGCATTTCTCAGTCTAAAAACAAGTGAATGGGCTCTCAAAATGGGCATCCACCTTAGCATCTCTTCCAATTATTATCCTCAAGGAAATGGATTGGTTGAGTCCACAAATAGTAATTTGCTAAGAATCATCAAGAGGACTATGGAGGAGAACTAGAGAGTGTGGCACACTAAACTAAAGACAACCTTATGGGATGACAAGGTGACCACTAAAGTTATCAATAAAAATTCTCCATATATTATTGTATATGAAAGGGAGGCCAAGTTGCCCATTTCTCTTGAACTGCCTACATTGGAACTAGCCCATCAGTTGGACCTATTAGAAGATGAGCCCATGAATGTGAGACCAGATCAACTCATGGAGATTGAAGAAATGAGAGACTTTGTAATGAAAACATGCATCAAGCTCAAGTCAAGAAATCCTTTCACAAGAGAACCATAGCAAGGGACTTCAAAGAGGGGGATCTAGTCTCAAATGGGATTCAAATAAGGCCAATCAAGGAAACCATACCAAATTTGATAGCTTTTGGAGTGGCCCTTATTTTATTTATAGATGCAAACAACATAATGCTTTTCAATTGGCCCAACTAAATGGAGAGATACTAACAATCCTAGTCAATGGGATTCATCTAAAGCCATGCTACTAGAAGAGTTTAGAGCATTGTATATATTTTGAAATTTTGTATAGTTTTTCATGTTTTCTCCTAAGTACCTTGATCACATCTTTTTATTTGTGTGTTTCCTTTCATAAGTGCTTTAGGCACTTTATTTTTTTTTGGTTGTCCTTATTACTTTAGGGGAGTTTTTAGATAGGGTTAGCCTTATCAAAGAAAGTAATGACTCTATGCCCAATGGATTAGATGAAGCAAATGAGTTGGGTTCTCAAGAATAGCAATCATTCTTCCATATGAGTCACCATAAATTTTGGACATTTATTTTGGCCCACATACCAAAATTTTGACTGATTTAAAGAACTACAGACTTCATCAAAAAATCTAAGAACTCCATCAGAAAAACTATGGACTCCATCAAAGAACTATGAACTCCATCAGAAGAACTATAGACTCCATTAGAAATATATGAACTCCATTAGAAAATCTATGGAATCCATTAGTACAGCTATAGACTTCAATAACGAACCTCTAGACATGCATAAAAGGGATGTAGAAGCATTTGGTAAGTTAAAGAGAAGTTATAAAGAAGATTTTTGGTTTTGTCATGCAGAAGGCTTTAGGATTTACAAGGTGGAAGACTTTGGGTTTTTGAAAGTAATTTGCTTATTTTGTAAAGTGAGTTGCAAGTAGTCGCAACTCTGAAGTAAAGTGGCTCCACAACCCTGAGTTGCTCTATCTAGCATTCCTCAGGTTTTTGGAATTGCTTTACTTAAATTGCCTTATAACTTGAAAATAGTGAAAAGTTCTAAAAAGTAAGCAATGAGGTCTAAGAATTCCAAAGTAGGCAAGTGTGGAAAACTTGATCAAGCAGAAGTCAAGTGTAAAATCTCATTTTTAGCTAAGTCTTTACTTGCATTTTTTCAAACTTTTAATGTTAGAATTCTTTCAGACTTTATCCAAAAAAAAATTTATGAAAGCTTCTTTTCTTCGAAGAAGTGTCCAAGCAAGGTCTTTCAAAGGATATTTTATTTAAGAAAAATGCCCTATACAACTTTCCTGAAAGGTGCATTTCTTGGGAAATTGGTCCTTTTCATTTTTTTTGAAGGACCATTTTTCACTTTTTTGAAAGGCACTTTCAAAAGAAATGGTCATCTTTAAAATTTACAAAAGGTACCTTTTCAACTTTTCTAAAGGGTATGTTCCTTTCAGAAGGGCCATTTTCAAAAGTTCTGAAGGACTTTTCCAAAAGGGTGAGGACTTTTCTGAAGAAAGAACCGTTACATTTTTTCTGAAGGGCTTGTTTGGATCTCTGAAGGGAAATTTACAAAGGAAATAATTCCTTCAAACTTTTTGTCCGAAGGAAGTTTACTAAGGAAAATTCCATTCAAAAAAATTTTAAAGGTATTTTAAAAAGGCTGAAGGAAAAATTCTGAAGGAATTCCTTTAGGAAGAAGTGTCGAAACAAAAACTCAAGAGACCATTTCCAAAATATTGAAGGGCCCTTTTATCAATGACAAGGACAATTTCAATTTTTCAAAGGGATCCTTCCTTTTCAAAGAGGACCATCTATAAAAGTTTGAAAGGTCAAAATGCAAAAATACAAAAGGGCTTTTCAAAAGGGCAAAGGCACTTCACATATTTTTGAAGGATTTCCTTTAGGAAGAAAGCCTAAAAGAAATAGATAGAAGATATGAATTCTTTCAGACAAATTGTCTAAAGGAATTTTTTGAAGGAAGAAAAACCATAGATAATTAGTCTAAAATAAATATTTATTATGAAAGTAATTATCTGAAGAAAATGGCTGAAACAAGTTGTCCAAAAGAATTGATGGGCACACAAACGTCAAAATCTAACCCCAACAAGTAACTATTTAAATTTGAAAGCGTGGGAAATTTATGTAGCCATCAAAGATGGGGCTCATCAAGTATTAATTTGAATTCAAAAGATATCAAAGGGTTTACCAAGATTTTTTTGAGCTTGACACTTATCAAGATCTCATGATCAAAGATCAATGGTATGAGGTCTAGCTTAAATGGTAGTGAGATTGAGTAGATCAATGGCTCATATTTAATCGTTCATTGAGATCTAATAGAGTGATATTAAGTCAAATGCTCCAAAAAATTAAAGGGATAATTATTCAAGGACAAGTGGCATAAGTAAATTCAACTAGCAAAGAGATCAATGACTTATAGGTGTCCATGTCAGGCAGATCAATGGTGTAAGTCAAGGATCCAAGCCAGCTTCTAATGACCAATCAAAACAAAAAAAAATCTTGAGAGACTAGAGGGAGATGGTAGGTGTGAATTAATGGAGGATCTTATCTTTTGACATGTCCATCATTTTTGACAAGCAACCAAAAAACACACGAAGCAGCATGGCTTGGTGTAGTTTCAAAGATATGGGGGGTTTCATCCTCATACATGCAGGACATATAGGCAAAGGAGCATGCCAAGTTTTAATATATAAATAAACTCATTCACATTAGGAAATAACATGTATCTACCCATGTAATAAATCCCTCAGCTCCATCAAAGGAGACTTAAATATATGAGGGGCTTGAGGAGATCGATGATGATATTGAACAGCTCATCCCATGGTCAATACATTTATAGTGATGGTTGTAGCCATTTATGACATCCCTCTCCATTTATCATGTAAGCTCCTTCTTATCTCATCCTTTTTTATATATATAAATGCCTTTGAGCCTTAAAATGGATCCCTCAACTGGTGATAGAAGCACTCTATAAAAATTTCCTTGTAACACTTTCTTCAATCAATACAAGACAACTTTCTAATTTCCATTGAAGTCAAGTGTGCATTATTGAAGTTTAACTTATAGAATGTATGTTTTTACTAATAATATATGATTTCTCTATGTACCTTTCTTTATGTTTCATGTTTTCTTGTAGTTCGTCTGATGTGTTAGTCTTTGGTGCCTTTCTAAAGCATTACAAGTCATAGTGTCTCTCATATAGACCTATTCCTTCCTACCTATTAAGAGCATGAGGTTGAATTTATGAATTAAGGGGTAAGCTTGAGTGAGTGAAGAATATGTATGAATCTAAAAAAATACTCATAGGGTCTTAAATATATCATTTCAAATTCATCTAGGTTCATACAAGCTACAATTCTCAACATCATAGTCACTCAGCTCATAAGAACTTAGTCAGGTTTATTTCTGACGAGAAAAAATAGAAAGAATCAAAGAGAACATGTGAATACATTATAAATATCACTGGTATTATTATAATGTTTCCTTAATTAGAGGATACATTATAGAGTTCCTATGTATTCAAGGTCTTTCTTTTAAGACTACATAGGCTTGTGGAGTGTGTGAAAATAGGGTACAGTGATTATGCATGGAGGTTTATGTTCTTGAGTGAGTAAATGGAGCATGAATTCATGGAAATAAAGGATATTTTTAAGACATTATAAATTTATATAGAATTAAATCTTATATTCATTACAACTAAGAACTCAGTTAACATATACAGGTAGGGTATGAGAATAAACATGAAGAATAATATAACATAGACAAAATAGATAAAGTCTTTAAGATATAAAAATATCCAATTAGTATTGAAACCTATAAGGATTTCATTAAATTATATTAGTGTTAAAGATACTATTCAATATCCTAAACCCCAAGGTGACAGTCAAAAAAGTCTATAATACTCTTACAAGCCTAAACACTCTCATACAAGCCTATGTGTATAAATTAATGGAAAAGTTTGTATCATATGAATACATACAAGTATAAGGGTTTAAAAATCAATGTGGAGAAACTTAAATGGTTTCAAAATTATCATAATATTCTAATAATTTCAAGAATATTTTCTATTCCAGTTGTAGTCAGGACACTTGAAGGACACTTACATGCCTATTCAGGGATATACAGACTTGGGAGAAGAGTTAAAGATAATGTGCACTTTGTGATGGATATAAATTTATAATTAGGTAAATATATTCAATTAAATCCATAATATACCTTAAAAATTACCTAAGAAGATGATCTATGAAAAACTATTACAGCCAAGAGATCTCTTGAAGCATAGTCAGGTCTACTTAAGAAGATTACAAGGTTTCATGTAAGAACTAATGTTGAAATGAATAGTAGACTTTATACAATCATGAATAGGATTCCCATAGGAATTTTTTAACATTTGCAGGAGTAAAATTTCCTTATTTAACCATTACAGGCTAGGAAACTAAGGAAGATACCTACAGCTAATCAGTAAACTATGAGGATTGATTAAGCATAGTTTACAAGGGGTTAAATGGCCTTCTCAGACCAAATTCAAGTTTTCAAGTGATTTGAGTGAGTAATATACATACTCATACGGTTTTTGTAATTTTAATAAGGTCTTAATTAGAGTGAAAATCACCAAATCTAGCAGCTAGGGTCAAGAGGATGGTGTTGCTCATAAACCCTCGATCATAGCCAAGGATGCTATAGAGGATCATAAGGGTAGAAATTATTGGATGGTGGAGCTTGATATTATTATAATTCAAAGTTCCTAATGGGTGGGTGTTTTGGGGCAATTCCCCCCACTAGGGTCATCATGGGGGTCCATGGGGGTAGTGACCATACATGGAGCCCCCCTAGTAGGGGTTCGGGGGTACTGCCCCCGAAGTAAATTTTTATGAAAAATGCATTGTAAAATATTGTAATTTCATAGTAAATATGGACCATTCACTATTAGGGCATATATCTAATGTTATAAATTATGTTGGTGAATTTTTTCCCTAATATGTAGCCCTCCTTTCATATGAGGGCATTGTAATTATGATAGCACATGGGGTGTGAGTGAAGATGATATTACAGTGGATGTATTGCATATTTTTCCTTTAATTTATTAGACTGAATAAGATAATAACTAGTTATTTCTATGTGGATGTAGCCCATATTGGGTGAACCACATTGTTGATGCTTCTAAATGTACCACAGGTGCCCTTAGTGTTTAGAGAACACTTCTCATTTTAGAATTTAGAAAACTTAGAGCATGAATTGCAGGTTTTGACAATCTGGTTGCCTATGGTGAAATAGCAGCAAAGTAAGATAACTATTCCACAATATTTATATAATTTGGTGTTAAGAGCCACCTTGGCCCATTATTTTTGAATATTTATTAATGCTTAGAGAGTTATGCACCTATTTAAATCTATATACTAATTTAAATGGATATTTATAATGTAGATAAAACTAAAGTCACTTTGGTGTAAAGAAAGAGCAAAGAGAAGGGTAGAGAAAAAAAGAAATGAGTGATTGCCCATTTTAGTCCTAAACATTATAACAAAGTATAAATGACAATTGAATATCCATTTAATAAATATATATTGTAACATATCCTAAGCTCAAATCTCACTATATATCAGGCAAACTTTAAGGGAAAACATTTAAGAATCACAAGTAAGAACCAAGTCTACTTTGAGGATTTACTACTATAATCAAATAGCAATTACACATCTAAATACAGAGAAAAATGAAATGAAGAGGGACCTAAGATATCTAAACTAATCTAGCATAAGCATAAATAAAAAACATTGTGATTAAAGGATGCTACTTAGAATTCAAATACACTACTCAAATTTAAGACCTCTACTAACAATTGAGAGAAAATCTATATTAGTAATTAACACATCAAAAATGGAAAATCCTTGCAGAATTCTTTGATCTTATTAATTGCTTCAAGTATATAAAAATTTGCTCAAAATCTCTCCCTCTTACCAATGGTAATACATGACTTTATAGGAATATTACGTAGTATACCATCTAGTTTACAAAATATATGTGTACAAAGATAAGGATAATTGTCTTTACAAGCTCTAAAAGACACATGTTTTTCCAAATTATATCGACCTAATGGCAAATATGCTAACAAACTAGCATATGCCTTTACAGTGGGATATTATACTTCAAAATGTTACAAAACTTTACAAAATAGAATGTGATTAATTTGAGGGTGGGGCCTCTGGCTATTGCTATTAGAGGATGTTCATGGATCTCTCATGTTGTTCATCAATTAAGTCTAGGTCCACAACAGGCTTCATGATTTATTCTTCTTCTTGATCCACCAAGTCATCAAATTCTTTGTCATTCCTATCCATGGCATATTTGATACTCCCAACTTTGTTTATTCTTTCCCCTACATTTATTTTCATGCCCAAGACTTTATTTTTGTCACTCCCAAATTTTCCTTAGCCTTTTCCTCTAATTTCTTGGGTTACCAAAGTAGCCCTATGCTTGAATTCCTCATCACTAATGATCACAAGGGCATTGGGTTATGAAGGCTATGTAATCATGGTCCCAAGAAGTTGTTCAATTCTTGCAATTAGTTATTTGTCTTATTTTAGGACCCTTTCCATGCCATTATACCATGCACTTAAAATCTAAACCTTTTCAATCATAATTCCTAGAATTGTGCTAAAATGCCCCAAACTAATGGTTTTGAAGTTTGAGATCTGCTTCTTTGCTTGAATGTTGAGGAGTTGAGTTATTTTATCCTTAGAGGCCTACCACTAGGTGAATAAACTCTTGGATAGTTCACATTGCCCTTTTAATGAACCTTGCCTTAATTTCATTGATCTAAGTGCCTTAAACATGTCATAAAATGACTTGTCAAGTAGCTTGATTATTATATTTGGCACTGATAGAATTGCCTATTTTTCTAAGTTTTCCTTTTCTCTTTCCAAATTTTGGATCCTTTGTTTCATACCTTGGACTCTAGACTTAGCTTGTGTTGAATGGGATTCAATTAGACTTTCCACATCTTCCTCATGAATAGTAGCCTCACCAAGATATTGGCCACCCACTGGGGTTAGTCCTACAAATGGTTCCACCTTTTGAAAAGTGAATTCTTCTATCTTAACCATAGTTTTCCTTGTTGTTATTCTTTCCAACCTAGCTATTTTAGGGTTGAAATGGATAATAGTGATTGGTTCCTTAAATTGGGAAGGTTGTGAGACCTCCACACTTGAGCTAGTAGATGCTCCCAAATCATCTATCTTCTTGCCTTTTAGACCTTCAACAGCCACAATTCTTCTTTCTTTTTGCTCATTCATTATATCCCTTATCCAAGTTTCATATCATCATGTACTTAAACATCAATGTCCCTTGTCATAGCCCAAGAGTGAGAAAGGGAGGGGATATTTTACAACTTCCCATAGATGAAATAGTTAAAAATGACTAGTCTATAGATTGGGAACTCATCACTTAATATAACTACTTCTCTAGTGGGATGAGTGAAGGTGAACTTGGGTCTCTTCTTTGGTCCCATAGGAACCAGTGCTAGTTCTACTTTTCTCTCCTCATGGGATGTTATTGGGACCAGCTCTTTTCTTATGTATTTCTTGGGCCCCTATTCCCTATCAGAGTCATAAGCCTCTACAATTTCCTTGAGGGCACCCTCAAGTATCTCTTGTAGTTCTAGGGTTATCATTCCTAGGCATTGAATTGAGGAAGGTGGCCTTTGGGGTAGTGTTGAAGGTAGGGGCTCTTCCCCAGGTCTCTCTTCTAGTTTGACTTCTCCAACCTTCTCCTTCATTTTTCCTTGTTCATCCTAAACTTGCTCATCTTGCTATTAGGGTTGTGGCTACTTTATCAGAGGTGGCTCATGGGATATTTCAAATGGCCTAAGTAATAAATGGTATTTCAAAGGGTGAATTTTCCATGTTTCCCTAGATGGATTATTATCCCTAACTAATTTATGTTTGAGTTTAATTTTATGGCCTTAGATCCTATCCAATACCTATTCATAGTTATTAGCCCTGATATATATGGTGTCATGGACATTGAACTAATGTACATATTCTAGCTTTGAGAGCTTCTTGTCCCTCAGATGGTTTCCAACTATATTCTTTGGATCCCACATCTAGATTTCATCTAGTTGGAAGCCAAATGAATCCCTATGTGTGGACATAACCTCTACCTATTTCAATTCTTTTATTATAATTCTCCCAATATTAAAGGAAAAGGGGTGGATTAGACCTTTTATTTTCTCCTTGTAAGTTATATCAATTCTATGGAGGAGTTAGGAAGTAATTTCCTACTCTATGAGTTTATTTGGAACATACACCATCAGCCTATAAGGTTGGGTCATGATTCCTTCAATCTTGATGACTATAAAGTCAAGGTAATACCATACATCCCCTATCATTTCAACATATATTTTTATGAGGGGGTGGATCCTAGGCATAGGAACACCTGTGATGGCCTCAACTATAGCAAGATAAAAACAATCACAAATAAAATGCATGTGATTCATGTACTTGAAGATGTGTAGCTTGGAATAGTAATGTGAGATGGTTGTCTTTCCCTCTGTAGACCAATTCCTAATCCCAAGGAAGGTGGTTAAGTCCAAAATGGCATTAATTAGGTATGAAATCATAAAGAATTAATTTAAGGTCTTTATTTTGATGGCATTAAATTTCTTGGTTAGGAAATTATTGATTAAGTCTCCAATTAGAGGGGTAAGTTTTTCCTCTATCATGAAGTGCACATATGGGACCCAGATCTTATTCACATAAGTAGTTAAAGGGGCACCAAAGACTCAATTAAATAGGGTCATTATTACCCTAATTCCCTCTCTAAATTAGATGATAGGGATTTTTCCATCAATGCTTCTAAATATGTGAGGTCCTTGGTAGAGCCAAAGTTTAAGGATAGAGTCTAGGTCATGGTTACTGGTCCACTCTTTGACCTTGGAAAACTCTACATGTGCAAGAGGGATCTTGTAATAATTCTCAAAAGCAATATGGGAAATGTAGGCTACCCCCTTTGAGTTCCCTTTCCTAATTATCCATTCATTGTCTATTCTACAATCAATAACTATGGGGGTAAGGATGTCAATACAATGTAATACCTCTAGTTTTTTCATGGCATGATGAAGTCTTGCCATTTGGATAGCAACTAGGTCATAATGTCACTTGTTCATGATGGCATTCCTTTGTTCCTCCCATGAAATGGGTTACAACTCTTCTATCATGAAGAATAGCTCAGACCAATTCCTAATGCCCTAGATGTTCAACGTTATGAGGTCCAATTCTGTATCCTTGAATATCTAGCCCTCATGGTCTGTTGTCAAATAGAGCTTGATATCTTTTTAAATTAATACCTACTAGCTATCATGGTCTCTATCCTTTCTATTTATTCACACTAGATTGTAGACAATATTTTTGAAATCTCTCTTATGCTCAAAAACATAATTAAGTTATTCTTTTATTAAATTGTAATAAATTGAATCCACTTGGGTTGCTTTTATGCAAAGTTTAAGGTTTTGGAGATTTAATGGTGGAAGATATCTAGGCTTTAGCTTATACATGTCCTATATTTTATTTGGACCTTTACCTTTTTACCTTTGTGTTTTTGAGCCCATAATATCCTGCGTTTTGTCCTTTTCTACTTGTATGGTGCTTATGTGGCACTAGTCTAGACCTTTCATAGCATTTTTCATAAATGCCATTTGAACAATAGCCATTGGTATTTAAAAATATCTTCTTCATTTCACACTGTAAGATCAAAATCTTGGATTACCGCAAGCCATTGATCATAATCCAGGCCTTTAGAAGGGGATTGGGTCTTTTCATTGTGAACCCTATGGTTGTGATACTTGGTGCTTTACATGTCTTTCTAGTACTCTAAATTTTTTGGTCAATCATTCATCGAATGTGAATTGGCCACATGGTGAACATACAGGCCTTTGAAAATTCATTGACACCCTCACACCATTTAATTAAATCTAGCTATGTGGCATGAACCATTGATCTACAAACAAAGCCCAAATGTTAAGTCAATCTATTATTAAAGTCATGACCTAGGCTTAAGTTCCTTAGGATAAGGTTTGTTTCATCTTTATTAAGCATGAAATAAACCTTAGGTTAAGAAACTTATGCCTACATTTCCCAATTTATAATGAAGGGGCGAGGGTCCAAATAATTTAGGCCACCACATATGAAGACCTCTGGTTAGTTTATACTATGTGTGACAAGGGCTTCCCCTTTTAACATAATACTTAGCATAAGCTCATAGTTTAAGGTTCATTATTATTATTTTTAAAATTCCATGAGGACCCTTTTATATAGATTTAGACTACGTATTTAGATTATAAGACCATTTCCACATTTTACAGGTTGAAGGCTCCCATTGTTGAGCATCTTTGAGCATTTATTTTGGAATGTCATTTGAACACTAAGTAAGATATTTCATTGGGTTAAAATTTATGGTCTCACAAATGTCAAATACACCCTCATGGCTGTCAATTGATGGTTGCATAGACATCAAGTTTAAACTAGTGAAGTTTTAATTTTGTTGGGCTTAAATTTGACAGTCGCACGGGTGTCAAGTTCATCATTTTAGATGTTTGAATGATGGTCATGCAAATGTCAATTTTAATTTCATTAAAATATTTAATGCTAAATGTGAGGATGCCACTTGGAATTTTCATGGGGCTTCCCAAGGTCTCGATGTTAATTCACCCCATTGGATCAAATGTCATGATAAAGTGATAGCCATATGATTTTAATCTAGAGACTTGTTATTGATTAGCATTCACGTTAGGTGAGCCCCTTTCCTTTTAATCCTCAAATACAAAGGTGCCATGTGTCCATCTTTCAAGATTCTTAAATCCTTTTGAATTTCCAATTATGCTTCACTTCATCTGATCGAGTCCTAGCAAGTAAGCGTAGATCATCAAATCACCAAAGATGTATGTTATTTAAGCCAAAGTTTGAGTTATCCTCACTCCATTGGATCAAATGCCATGATAAAGTGACAACCATAGGATCCTAAAAAGCATAAGGAAATTAATGTTATGACTATGGAGACAATAAAAACTTATGCTAAGGACATTTAAGAATAAGATCATGATTGTATTAATGAATACAGTAGGGCCTTAGTATTAAAACCTTAGGCTAAGTTAGAAATATTAAAGGGACCCTACACAATGACATTAGTTAGGCCATAAGTAACTTTTAGAAAAGGAGAAATAATAAAGGAGATCTTGTTTTTGAGTTAAGTTGTGTTAAAAAAACACTACTAAGCCTAGAATATGTGTTTTATACTTAATTCCATAAATGAATATTAAAATGGTTCCCACTAATTTGGTTCCGACCTTTATTCAAATTTTAATCTAGGGTTTGCTAAGGTTTTAGAATATAGAATTCTTGGGGATAAATGCCATGAAACCTACAACTAAAAGCCAAATGAACCTCATCATCACTATTGTCCCAAATTAAATCAAATCAAAACCACATAAGCCTACCTTTTATCAAATTAGATGACCTTCTAATTCTACAAAAGACCTTGACATGCTAAAATTTCCATGTTTTTTTCTGAGGGTTTCTCAAGGTTCCCAGTTCAAAAAATGGGGTATGTTAGTCCCAACACACGTTGAATTTGTGTCTCTATTGTTTTAAATTTTCTATATTTTATTTCCATATTTATTTCCTAAGGCATTAACACTCATAATCAAACCAAAAAAGGTACACTTTCAGGCATGTGTCTCCTTCAAACCTCATAGAATGCATGGTATGCCCATCAAAGGTCACCTTATTATGTTAAAATATTTCATGATGTTTTTCACGTGAAATCAAAACCATAGGGGATGTTATATGGGTCCCCTTACTATAAATTATTGGCATTGGTTTTTTGTTTTACCCCATTTGCTTTATGAACCATCGTGAAGATGGTAAACTGCTTAAACCCTTGTGAAACCCTTCTTAAGTACATAATTGAGTAAACTTATTGTTTAAGTGCCCAAAATGGAATTATTAAACCTAGAAACAAATTTTATGATCTATATAGGTCCCATGATCATTTGGATATGGTACTTGATAGTATATTTATAGGTACAGATATACGGAATTACTTATAAAATAGGATTGTAGGTGACTTTATGAGGAAATAAGGTATGATATGGATTAAAAACCATGGGAAAGGGCCAGTTAATATTGGATAAGGGTCTCAAAAATCTAAAAACACCTATCTAGGTCTCATACATAAGTATATAGCTCTATAAGCTGGCAATTTGGTCAAAATGTGAAGGAAAACTCAGTTTTACAAGCTAAAAGGAGAGGTTACATGATTATAAATCTCTTATAAATCCTATTATCATGATATTTAATTTTTAAAGGGTGTTTTTTGACCTAAAAAAACCTATTTAAAGCATCAAAACCTGAAAATTTTAGGAAAAACACTTCAAATGACTCTCTAGCATGCACAAGTGCCTAAACTTGGGTTTTTGGGCATTTCATGGTTCACCCATCCATACAACATATTAGGAGATAAAAATTAGTATGGATAATTTTATTATCATGGATAAAGTTAATCAAACACTTCATATGAGTTTCACATGTGTGGGATACATGTGGAGCAAAATCTTAGATTCTAGGCAAGGAGGCGTAATTATGCCTAGTAGGAGAGAGAGAATGAACTAAAAAGTGTACTTTAACTTATATTTAGGTCCTAAAAATTACCATGGAGATGTGAGGATATACTGGGCCCTCAAATATTTTCTTATTTATCCATTAAAATTCATACATTCTTCTTCATAAGGAGTTTTACCTATTTTGAGGGTTAGAAGGAATGAGGCTAAATGAGAACTTTTGGAGTAAAATCACATATTTTGAACTATTTTATGGATCCAATTGTCTTTTTTCAGGTCTTATATAATTTTAAGAGTACATACATGGATTAAAATTTCTTTCATCAAATCAAAATCAAGTTTTTTACCTTTTATGCCTCATTGCAAAAGAAAGAGGTCAATTGATCAAATCACCAAAATAATGTATAGAAGCTATTCAACATGATTTTAAAAGTTTATTCTCACCTTATAAACCACTTATAGGAAAATAAAAGGTAAATATATATCTAAAATAATCATTCAAATGTTTAAAAGAGTCATTAACTACCTTAAGAAGGCCTTCTCCCTCTCTTATGCCAAGTCAAGGAGAAAAAGTCAAAGGAACTTCAAAGAGTCTTCTAATAACCTAAGTAAGGTGTAAATACCTCATAAATGGATGATTATAAGTATTAAATGGAGTAATTTATGAATAATTGAAGACCCATTTTCATGGAAGAATACTTATTCATCAAGGAGGACATGAAAGCAAGGATATAGGGAATGTGAGCAAAGATATAAGCTTTTCAATGGGTCAAACAAGACCAATCAATGATAAAAACTTATTCAATCCTTAAACACAATGATGTATCTAACTCCTATGCCACTTTTTTCAAAAAAAGAGAGAGAGAATCTGGGAAACACTATGTAATATTTGAAGGGTGTGAAGACCGAATGATTCATCCCTATTTTGGGGTTGCTTTATCTTCCCCTTCCTACTCTTTTCTATATATATCTTCTTTTATAGAAATATCATATCACTTTTTTTTTTGGATATGTTGAAAGGCTGTCAAAAAAATTTACTACACTTTTTGAAGAAATAAGAAGCTAGCTTCCTCCATTTTCAGGTTATTATGTGAAGTGTATGTGTGTTTTTCATTTATATAACATAGTAAATCAGTACTTTTCCTATGTTAATATCTAGTTTTTATACCTTATTATATAATATTTGAGTTTATATAAGTCATAATAAGAATCTAGGTTCAATCTCAATCTAATTTTGGATATGAATTCAACAAATTTTCAATCCTTCTATGTTAAAAGTGAGTGTTGTTAAGGCATTTTTGTGAAACACTATTGTAAAATCTATAGACCTAAACTGAAGTGAATGTGTTCATTCTCCTTTACTTTATAAGATTTTAAATTTAAATAAAAATTGGTCATACACATTGGTTCATCACCTTTCATTAAATTTTTCATGTCAATTCCAGTGTAAACATTACTCCTTCACCCTTAGTCAAAAAATTAGTAGTTAGTAGGATTAGGATCAAATTTAGTGAGTACATCAAGGGGGAAAACCCTCTATCTAGAGAATATCTCCACCTCAAATTCACCCATTCTTTAGAGATATTCCATCATTTCAAAAAAAGTTGGAAGAGGCACACGTACTCACAAGAGTATCACTCCTAATTGACAATAGTTTTTGGCATGCCTAGTGGGACTCGTATTATTTGATATAGCTGAAGTTTGGAGCTATAAAAAGACATTTGTAGTAGTAGAGGACATTATTCATTATTGAATGAGAATATTATTTGAATTTATAGTATTCTTAGTAGAATAACAACATAATTTTCATGCTAAAGGTTACCAAAATATCTTCAAGCAAAGGTATTCCTTTTGAATTTGCTAAGTGGCCTTCTCATTCATATAAAATAAAAAGATTCATAATAATAATAAAACCTTATCCTAAGAAGTTGTTTTAATCTCCTAATCAACACATTATACAAGATAATTCAATCCCCACTATTCAAGTGGTTATCCCTAATAACCAAGTGTTTGTCTCATTCAATAGAGGAGTCCATTGAATCTTACTTAGTATGATGATATACTAGTTTCAACTCTTCAGAATATACATTGTTTATTAGAGGAAGACCAAACCACACCTATTTAGCACATTAAATATGTATCCAACATTTGTTTTATCCATAATTTTTTCCAAGAGAATGTTGTTATCCATCTACAACTGCATCCTTTAGAGGAAAAACATTGTAGTGGTTTAAAAACCTTCCTTTGAACTCTATTGCTTCCTAGCATGACTTAGGTGTAGCATTTTTTAGGTATTTTGAGGATAAATATGATCACTTATCCCTAGTTAAGTATCTTATAACCAATAAGAGGGATCCCCATGAGTTCATGATTGATTTTAACCTTAGTTTTCAAAAGACATGGACTAGGATACATCTTATCATTAAGCCATCTCCAGATTATGCCTTTATATTTTTTCAAAGATATTTAAATTTTGATAGTGGTGTCATGATTCAATATATGGGTGGCACTACACTTCCAAATGAATATGAAGTGGCTATTAGAGAAAAAAATAGTTTGATTCAGGATGGAGATTTGGCACCTAGGCCTCAAGTGCCCTTTTTTATAGAGACTTGGCCAACTTTAGCCCCTCAAGCTCCTTCTATGGTTCCAATTTCAGCCCCTCAAGCACAAATTACAACCCCTCCTAGTCAATCAAATGACATTGGAAAACTCAAAGGAATGTTGCAATCATTTTGAAATGAAATAATCTAGCTAAAAAGGCAATAGTACCAAGCTAATAGGCCTTACCAAGCACCTAATCAACCTACCTATCAACCTTTTAGAGATAATAAAGCCCTTTATCAAGGCCTTAGAGAATAAATACCTTCATATCAAGCTCGAGGAGCTAACACACAATCCAAGACTTATGTTGTAGTTGATCCAAATGATCCTTTTTCATCTAAATCCATTGTACCTATACCAACACCAAATAACATGATGATAGAGTCATGTTGGTAGCCATCTAATCTAAATGATATGCAAAATCAATATTTGGTATCTCATACTATGATGGTTCCTCAAATGACCCAAGAAGATATTTATCTTCAATAAAGTCAATGAAGTGATGATATGGCATAACAAGTAAAAGTTCATCATGGATAAGGGCAGCTTGATTCAACCTTTTCAAACTTCAAAATTTATGATTATGTGGATTTGAATCAAGTTGGTGAATTTAGTACTTCAAACAATGTGGTTGTAGCTATCACTAGAGCTAAGAAAAGGACCATTGATGAGACTCAAGAGATGGGTCATGTTCTAACCATTCCTCATATTGTTCATAAAGGTGTTAATAATTAGTTTACTATCCTAATACCTTAGAAAAATTAGAATATAAAGGTTGGAAAAATTAACCAAGTTTCTCAAGTGCAATATCATCTAGTTGATCCAAGAGTGCAACCAAAGATGGTTAGATCTCATTTTAGTATATTTATTCACATTAATAAGTATAATATCATCATGAGTATGTGGGATTAGTTATAAATTCTAGGATAAAAATGCATGCTTATTCAAGAGCTTTTAGCCCTCAAATTGTTTATAAAACCAATTGAGAAGGAGAGTGTGGTTTTAACCAATTCGGATCAGCCAAAGAAGTAACAAGTATAATAGGTACACAAGGAGGTAAAATTGAAAAATTATGACATAAAATTTAATAATACACCTATATTTTATATCTCTTTAATGGTTGGCATTACCTTAGTCCATAATTGTAGGTTGATAGAGGAGCTAGTAGTACGATGATGCCTAAGCAGATTGTAGACAAGTTGAATTTGGTGTATGAGCCAAAAAATAAAGGTGTATTGTAACTAGATGGATCCCCATCTAAGACTTTTTCATGATCAAAAACCTAAAATAAAATTTACATTCTTGCCCAAATGTAACTATTCAATAGGATGTAGTGGTGGTAGACTTACCTCCATATTTTGCCATGTGTTTTTCATGTGACTTCACATCAAAGATTAGTGGTTACCTCTCAGATAATTGGATTTATGTAATGTTAGGAACAAGGTATGAAACCAAGGTCACAATTCACTCCTAACCTATTAAATACTTTCATTTAGAAATTTGCATGCCAAGTGTTGTGAATACAAATTGTGTTATCTCAAATGAGGTGGAACAAGCTAGTGAAGTAGAAGCCAACACACCTCTTGAAGGGGTTCTAGATTTATTTATTGATGAATGAGATTATAAATTACATGAACATTATCCTTAAAAATTATAGAATAAGAAGTACAGGGTTTTTATTGTCTTCATGAGAATGATGCACAAATTTTAGCTATAGTCAAAGAAGATGAATCAAAGGATGGTATTTAAAATATCTACTTTGATGGATTAATGAATAAGCATGGTAATTTTATAGCCTCGATTTTCACCCTTGGATATCATTATTTAGGCTCTCTCTAATTGAGATATAATATTGGGACAGCCCCAGGCTGTGGGTCACCTATGTTCGGGCTAAACCTCAAGAGTAGGTTGACATCCTCTTTGATGGTCACATAAGACTAAAACTAAGCCTAATGCTTCATGGTAAAAGAGTTATAAATAGAGTAAGGTCTCATAATAAATTTAATTAGGTGATGCACCAAATTTAAGAGGGAAAGTCTCATAAGCTCAAACCCACACTAGATCAATAGAGGATAGTACTAGCTTACACAACCTTAAGATCAAACTAATTTGCATAAGTATTTCATAAAAGAGGTCCAGAATAGAACACTATTCTAGACCTCTAAAAAACATTTAAAATTCCCTAAAAAAATTTAGAAAGGACCATGGATGAGGAATATTCTCCTTCACATAATGTCATAATGCACGACTTGCCAAACATAGGTTTAAGGCAAAAGATAGGCAAAGAAAGTCATATTGAATTAAGAGGTAGGTCTTACAAATGCTTGAAAGGGGCAAGCCTAACCAATTTGAGCATACTTTATAGTATCTCAAGGAATTTCTCATCTCTCAAAAAGATAAAAAATCTAAAATCTGATAACCCCTTATAAGATGGAAAGAAATGGTTAATATAGAAGAAGGGGAAGAAGAGAGAGAGAAGGGGGGCACATTGTTCATGATAATTAATGAGCTATCAGATTCAAGATATGTTTCACTAGGATTTTGGTCCAATAAAAATAGGTTATTATGAGCAAGATGTTCATAATTTTCCTAGGTAGCTTTTGAATCATTCCACTAGTTGAACAAGCTACACTAGAAGACAAGAATTTTCCAAAAGTGGCAAGTCATGATCCTTCTAAAAATTAATGATCCAACTACTTTCCAAATCCCCAAGTCCTACTACTTTGGATCTTTTGTTAAATTTTCTTATGAAGACAAAATCCCTATATCTTCAAACTGCCAAGGACATGTCATATCTACTCTAGATGGTATTTTGTTGAGGATATGACTTAGGATGATCTCCTCATTAATCATATATTTACTTTATCCCTTGGATCATAGACTGAGATAAATATGGGTGAAAACCAATCTAAGGATATTGGTTTTCCTATAGTTTTATATATAGATCAAACTTTGTTTAATGCCAGGTTTTAACTAATTCCACATTGAGTTCCTTCCCTTTACTTTTTTTACCAACTCGAGTAGGGCTCGAGTTTGGGTCCTTTAGCTCTACTTGTTGAGTCGGGTCCATTTTACTTTATTGAATTATTGAACATCTCAGCTCATCTTCTTTACTATTAGCTATCAAAACCACCTCAAATTATTGACCCTTTTGACTTTAATTTGCTCTATTGGATTTTGAGATACGATTAACTATAGATTGTAGATATTTGGGACCCACCAATTTTATCTCAATATCTCATTGGTTCCTATGATTCACTGACTATTTGACTTGCTTTGAGCTCCCATGCACTTGACACTTATCGGCTATGTGTTCCTCCTCAGGTTCCCACCAAGGATTTTGGATCTAAATAGTCACTTTTTGGTTCTTAAAAATGATGCTCACATAGATGTATACCATTTTTTGACCAACTTTATAATTTTATAGCTTGAATCATAAAGATCTTGGGGGGGCAAACTTGCAAAAAAAATACCTAATGTTGAAAGGAACAAACCCTTTTGATCTGCTAGCCATTTTAGCTTTTCACATGCTTCTACAAAATGATGAAGTCGACTGGTTCATGTGATCTTGCATGACATCTTTATGATGGTCTAACCTAAAATGCCTAAGTATGGAAACTTGGCATATTTTGTGTTAGGATCTAACTTTACCCATGCATATATCTCATTGTGTTACAATGTGTCAACTAAAACTTGGCACATATGAACTAGACTCTAAAATGAATAGACCCATATGATTATTCCTTATTGATATTATCACATATGAAAGATATTACCTCATCAACATGATCACTTAGCTCTGCTTAAACACTTTGAAAATTGGCAAAGTATGGAAACTTAGTAGATTTTGTGTTGGTAGCCCACTTTGAAATCTTAAATCTTTTGTTGTGCTTAGGAAGATGAGGTGAATCTTAGCACATATGAACTTGGGGCTAATGTAAATAAACCCATATGACCAATTCTCCTTGACTCATTCAAATGTGTGAGATATAGTTTTATTAAAATGCTTACTCAAATTTTCTACCACTGTACACAAACATCTAGACAAGCTCTGGATGGCGAGTGGACCAGATTAATACCACAATCTTCCATGATTATTTAAAGCACTACATAGGGTCTTTATAACTTTTGGCTAGTCTTTAGAATTGACAAATTACACTTTAAGTGAACCTAAAGTGTTTCAAAATATTTGTGAGCTTTTTGGTCTCTCTAGTCCACTCATTCCATCAGAGCTCATCCAGCCATTTGATCACTTGATCAATCAAGATCTCTACCTCAATACCTTTATCAACTAGGAATATGTTTGGTATGTGGGCCAATATGGCCAACATCTTTGATGACTCACAGGGAATCATGTCTGTTGTGCTTGAGAACCTAGTTCATTCTATCTCAACTAATCCATTGGGCATGGAGTCACTTCTCTATAGCTAAGATGATCATGAATATGATGAAAGGCTACCTCTTTTTGGAACTTCCTCTTGAAAAACAAGGATCAAAACAAAACAACAAAGGCAAATACATGCAATCAAATGTAGGAAAGAAAAATAATTAACCTACTAAACAAACGTGCATAAGGGCACTTAGATAAAAGCATAAAACCTACTCTAACCTATATAAAAGGTTAAAATTTACAATTACTTCCCACCTGGATCAAATGGAAAGGATTTGGCATCACTTACTTATGATAAACCAAGCTATAACACACCTTGCCTTTGAGAGCTTATGGTATGTGAGCTGAAATGCCAGGCTATTTATTCCTTTGGCATACTCTGAAGTAGATGCTAAAGGGAAAACATGTCTCTAATGTAGACATATTATTATATTCAAAGCTTATTCCAATTTGGACTGTAGGGCCCCTTGCAAACTCCTCTTTTGAATTGGTTCTTGGTTGACTATCTAGGCTTAGGTGAAAAATATCTAAGTCATCCCAAAATACAGCTTCCTCTTTGTCATCTAAGACAATGCCAATTTAAGCACCATCTTTACTCTATTTACTTTGGGGGGGACCATATGGTAGTTCATCAATATACCTAAGGCCCAGCATGTCATATCCCTATGGCTTTGAATATGACCATTCTCCTTCATTTTTTAAGGCATTAATACTACCTTAAAAGAATATCTCATCTTGATATTGGTCAGTACCCTCAACCTAATGGGTTAGTTCCTCTTCATGTTCTAGAGGAGGTATAAGTTGGTTTAGAACCTCTACCTGATCTATGAATTCATATTATACTTGTTTCTATACTTCCTCTTGATATTCTTTTTCCTCTATTTCTTCCTCAAGATCATTTATGACCTCTCTAACATGGTTAGTTGACTAATTGACTATATCAATCTTTGCATCTTGCTCATTTCCATCTATGGCCATACTAGATAGAAGTTATTTGGACCAAAAAAACTCTTCCCTACTCTCATCCACATCTTTGAGTTCTAAAATACCAAATCCATACCAAGAAGTGAGATTAAAAACTGACTCCTCTCCTTTGAAAAGAAGTGAACTACCTATTATGACCTCTTCATCATAGATACTTGTGTTATCTACTTCAAGTATTTTATGAGGTAAGGAGGGAGAGTATTGAAACTCTTACACACCAAGCTCATTGAGCTGAGCTATAGTCTTTTGATTCATATCTTGCATAACTAATCCTCCTTTTATGAAGATTGGCTCCTGGACCTTCTCAACTAATATTTCCCTTTTTTTTATACCTTCCCTAATTGATTTCCATGAGGGGAACATGGTACAATATTTATCCACCTCTTCCCTTTCCTGAATGGGTGTGAGAGGGGTGGGTTTCACAATATAGGGTATAAAATAGTTGAGGTCATTGACATAGGAGAGGATCCACGATGGAAGGACTTCATGTTCCTCAACTGATAGAGGTGAGGCTCGACAAGGTTGGCTAGAAGGATAAGTGGGTTTATATGGAGGATAGATAATCTTGATTTAGGGATAATAGGAATGATTATATGTCTACTACACTAAAATTTGAGGACCACTTGGGTTGAATCCATGAATATTTTTAACTTAATATGAAGGATAAGGAATGACTAAACATGCATTTTGATCGAATGGGTGGTGATTGTACATACCAAATAATGGTGATTAGGCACCTAGGTTGCTTAAACCAGTTGATGGATGTTTAGAGTCACCAATGATCTTTGTCAAAATGCCTCCAAATATCGATATGCAAAAGAATAACACCAAAAATTATTCCACTACTTTTGGACCTTAGTCCTACCAGGCATGCTAGAAACTATTATAGGCTCAATTTGCACCCTTGGAGAGGGTTCTTCAGGATCTCTCTAATTGAGATATAATATTGGGATAACCCCAATATGTGGGTCACCTATGTTGGGGTTGAAAATCTAGAGTAGCTTAGATTCTTCATTGATGCTCACCTAAGACTAAAACTAAGCCTAATTCTTCATAGGAAAAGGGTTAGAAAGAGAGTAAGGGCTCTTAAGAAATTTTATCAGATGATGCACCAAATTTAAGATGGAATATCCTATAAGCTCAAACCCACCCTAGATAAATAGAGGATAGTACTAGTTTACATAACCTTAAGATCAAGCTAATTTGCATAAGTATTTCATAGAAGAGGTTTAGAATAGAAAACTAATCTAGACTTGAAAATAGAATTGAAAATTCCCTAAACAAAGTCATAAAGAAGGACCATGGATGAGGAATATTCTCCTTCACATAATGTCATAATGTACAAATTTCCAAACATAGGTTCAAGGCAAAAGAAAGGCAAAAAAAGTCCTATTGCATTAAGAGGTAGTTCTTACAAATGCTTGACAAGGGTGAGCCTAATCAAGCTGAGCGTACTTTGTAGTATCTCAAGGAATGTCCCATCTATCATAAAGATAAAAATTTTGAAATATGAGAACCACTTATAAGATGGAAATAAAGGATTAATATAGGATAAGGGGAAGAGGAGAGAGAGAAGAGGAACATGTTATTCATGATAATTAATGAGCTATCAACTTCAAGATGTGTTTCACTAGGCTTTTGGTCTAATCAAAACAAGTTATTATTAACAAGATGTTTGTGATTTACCTAGGTAGCCTCTGAATCATTTCACTAGTTGAACAAGTTGTATTAGGATATAAGATTTTGCCAAAAGTGGCAAGTCATGATCCTATTAAAAATGAATGTTCCAACTACTTTCCAAATCCCAAAGTCCTATTACTTTGGATCTTATATTAGATTTTCTTATGAAGATAAAATCCCTATATCTTCAAACTACAAAGGACATGTCATGTCTGCTCTAGATAGTGGTTTTTTGAGGACATGACTTGGGATGATCTCCTCATTAATCACATATCTTCTTTGTGCCTTGGATTCTAGACCGAGATAACTATGGGTGAAAACCAATATAAAGATATTTTTTTCCTATAGTTATACATATATATGGCACTCTATTCAATGCTAGGTCTTAACTAAGTCTACATCAAGCTCCTTCCCTTTAATTTTTTTGCCAACTCAGGTCAGGCTCAAGTTTGGGTCTTTTGTATCTACTTTCCAAGTTGGGTCCATTTTGCTTTATCAACTTTGTCAAACATCCCAACTTGTCTTCTTAGCTATTGGTTATTGAAAATGCCTCAGATTATTGGCCCTTTTGACTTTAATTCACTCTATCAGATTTTGAGATCTAATTAAACATGGACTATAGATCTTTGGGACCCACCACTTCAATCTAAATCTCTCATTAGTTCTTGGGATTCATTGACCATTTGACTTACTTCAAGCTCCTATGTGTTTGACACTTATTGGCCATGCAATCCTCCTTAGGTTCCTGCCAAGGATTTTGGATCCAAATGGTCACTTTGTGGGTCTTACAAATGATGTTCATATAAACATCTACCATGTTTTACCAACTATGCAATTTTATAACTTGAAGCATAAAGATCATGGGGGGACCAAACTTTTAGAGAAGGAACCTAATACTGAAAGGAACAAACCCTTTTGATCCACTAGTCATTTGAGCTTTCCACATGCTTCTATAAAATGTTGAAGTTGATTGGTTCATGTGATCTTAAATGACATTTTGATGATTGTCTAGCCTAAATTGTCTATGAAAACTTAGCAAATTCTATATTATAATCCAACTTTGCCCATGCATATCTCTCATTGTGTTACAGTGCATGAGTTAAAACTTGGTGAATATGAACTAGACTCCAAAATAAATAGAACCATATGATTGTTTATTTCTAAGACTATCACACATGAGAGATATTAGCTCATCAACATGCTCACTTTCTCTACTTGGACCCTTTGAAAATTGGTTAAGTATGGAAACTTAGTAGATTTTGCATTGGGAACCCACTTTAAAACCTTAGATCTTCTATTGCACTTAGGCAGATGAGCTAAATCTTGGCACATATGAACTTGGGGCTAATGTTAAGAAACTCATGTAACCAATTCTCCTTAACTCATTCACACATGTGATATCTAACACCATGAAAATTCCTACTTAGCTTTTCTATCACTATACACAAATGTCTGGACAAGCTCTAAATGGTGAGTGGACCAGATGAATACCATGAGATTCCACGCTTATCCAGACCACTCCATAGGGTCTCTAAAACTTTGGGCCAATCTTTATAATTGATAAATTACACTTCAAGTGAACCTAAAGTGTTTCAAAATATTTTTGAACTTTATGGTCTCTCTATCCACTCATTCCATCAAAACTCATCCAGCCATTTGAACAATTGATAAATCAGGAACTCTATCTCAAGACCTTTAGCAAATAGGCACATGCTTGGTATCTGGTCCAAATATAGCCAATAGATATTAGGGATTAAATTATGCTTGTATCACCCACTAAACAAATTTATTATTGTATTATTAAGTATCAGTTTAGTTGTTATAATAATATAACAAAGTATGAATCTCTAGTCCATAGTTTGTAATGGGCTAGGAAGATGGGAATATGTATCTTAAAATATTTTGGTGATAGTGAACTTTTGGTTAACCAAGTGAGAGGACTAAATATATGCAATAATTCTTTGATAAGGTCTTACAAACATAGATTTTAGGATCTCCTTAAGGATTTTGATGCTTTTGATATCCAATCAATGCCAAGAGAGAGAAACAAACATGTAATTAGATTGTCTACCATAGGTGCTCAATTAAAAATTCTAGCAAATGTAAGGAATGAGAAAAATTAGTCACATATAGATATTTTGGTGAGGCCTTCTATTCCTAACAATCATGAGAATTGGCAAGTTTTTGAAGATGATAACTAGATTGTTCACTTCTTGCAAGAGGAAATTGAATTCTATTCTAAAAATTAGTTAAAGCTCATGTAATAGTATGGAGATCAGATTGTCCAACTCCAATCCAATAAGATACCCAAAGTTCTGGTCACTCTTGAAAATATCTTCAGTAAAGATGATAAAATGAAGATAAGAAGTCCTCATTATCTACCAAGAACATTATGCTAAAATTGAGAGAACAGATAGAAAGACTCTCAAACTAGGTAAATTATGTTCTCCATCTCAAAAAGAGTCATTTGTTGATTTATGTACAAAATTTAATGATGTCTTTACATGGTGATTTGAAGGGGTTTGATCCTAGTTTAGCTCAACACACCATTGAGCTAGAGGCTGATACAAAACCAATAAGATAAATTTAAAGACCAATCAATCCAAAACTTAAGCCTTTAATGAGAACTAAATTTCATAAGCTAATTGAATTAGCCATAATTTTCCCCATCAAACATTCTACTTGGGTGGCAAACCTTGTTCCTGTGATGAATAAAAATGGAAAAATCAAACTTTGTGTAGATTTCTATGATTTAAACAAGGCCTCTATCAAAAACCATTATCCATTTCCATCAATGGAGTAAATATTGTAACTAATAGCTAGTTTTAAAAGGTTTTCATTGTTAGATGGTTATATTGGATATAACTAGATACTTGTCAAGGAGAAAGATTAATTTAATATAGCTTTCACTACCAAATGGAGGACTTTTACCTATAAGAAAATGCCATTTAGTTTGTCTAATGCTAGATCAACATTCTAAAGAGCCATGGATATGGAATTTTAAGGTCTAATCAACACATTTGTTCTTGTATACTTGGAAGACATTACTAAATTTTCAAAGAATGCAAGCTAGCACATGTTCCATCTCAAGGAAGTGTTTGAGAGATGTAGACAATTTGGTGGGTCACTTAACCCCAAGAAGTGTGTATTTATAGTATATGAAGGTAAGCTACTTAGACATGTTGTTTCTAAACATGGTTTGAGCATGATCCTGAGAGGATAGAGTCCATTCTTGCATTTTCCTTGCCTAAGCATAAGAAGGCATTACAATTTTTTCTTAGAAAAATAAATTCTATAAGGAGATACATATCTAATTTTTCAACTTTGACAAAGCCACTTAAAACCATGCTTAAGAAAAATCATAACTTCAATTGGGCCAAAGATGGCATGAGGACTTTTGAAGAGATCAAACAAGTAATAACTATGCTCTTACCCTCATTAATCCTAACTTCTCCACGTATTTTATCTTGTATGAATATGCTTATGTGGACATAATTTTAGGTGTACTCATGCAACAAAATCAACAAGCCTTAGATTATCCCAAATCATTCTTCAATCAAGTATTGAAGGAATATGAGATAAGGCACACCTATGTGGACAAGAATGTATTTTAAATAATCAGATGTCTTAATAAGTGTAGACACTTGTTATATAACAAAAAAATCTATCTAATGGTTTCTCATCCTAATATCAAGGAGTTCTTGTTGAACAAGGACATAAGTGAGAAGAGGACAAGTTGGATAACAAGAGTGATGGAGTATGATGTTGAGATAAAGGTGACTAAGTTGATTAGAGGTGAAGGATTGTGTGAACAACTAGCATGAGACTTGCAAGAGATCAAAGAGATAATTCTAGTACTAAATGATGAAGAAATTATAATCAATCATACATCATAATCAAGATGGTTACAAGACATGGTAAGGTACTTCCAAAATGCTATTTATCCTCCTAAATTAAGTACATCAAGTAGAAGGTATTTCAAATTGTAGTCCATTCCTTTTCTCCTTGTTTATGGAGTGTTTTTCAAGAAGGATATAAATGGTATGTTATCAAGGTGCATAGAGCCAAGCCAAGTTGAGTCACCAAAATGTTGACAAGTTTGACCTCCTAGGTCAAATTGTCACCCCTATAATTTGAAACTTTGTTCATCATGCTTGCTTACCCTATGGATCATTATGTTTGTCTTGTTATATACTTGCAATGGAAATTTGAAACCTTGGTTATCATATTTTAAGGTATCTTTGATAGTTTTAAGGTTTTTTTAATCATAGTGATGTGCATGTCTAGTCACTTATTGATCTATTTCAGTGAGTTTCAAATGATGAAAGTGTTAAAGGTATAATCACTACAGGGGGTGAATCAGTGAACCCAGATAATCTGACTTCAATACTGATCTTTACAAACACTTAATTAGTTACCATAAGCATTCATGAATCATACACATCATTCATAGCAATGAGCAAGAGAGACAATGCAAGATCAATCACATAACACATGACATACATGGAAAACCCTCTTGGGGAATAAAACCCACTAGAACCTACAATTGGAATAATATCTTATAATAACAAGAACCAATTTAGACCATCTAAAAATGATCAAAGAACTATAATCTCTATTTAGTGAGACTAGAATCCCATAAGGTGTTGCCACACCTGTCTAACTAAGTTGCAACAACAACTAGATATTTTAGCAAGTTTCACCTTACAAGGAGGTTATGACCACTTTAGATGTTGAGATTTCATAACAACACCTATGAACACATTCACCTTTGAACTGATGTCTTCAACACCTGATAATGGACCTCTACTTATCACTCTTCACCTTCACTCACACTCAATCTGTAAGAGAACTATTTTTCCAATAAAATTATGACCTACAGGTCATACAAATAGTCCTCAATCTATTTTTCTCTTCAACTTATCTTCATGGCACTCTACCCCTCCTTTTCTCCATAATCCACACACACAAGCCTCTCTCCAATCTCTCCCAAATCTCACATGCAAAGTCTAAAAACCATCATCTTTGGTTCCACTATTGTTATAGCATACTTAAGAATCAAAACCTTGGTTGGCCATTAGGTATGTCTTAGCTCTTAAGAAATCTCTCACACAAAGACACAACTCAAAAAAGTTATCATAGGTCATCCACAACATCTATGGGTCACCCTTAAGTAACTACACCTTTTAATAAGGCCCTTATAGCTCTTATAGGTCTCATGAGACCTATTCACCCATTTAGCACACCATTGAGCAAAACAAGAACACATAACCACTTTTAAATACATAGGTCCACTCCTTATGTCCCCTTAGACATCCTCAAATGATCACATTCAACTTTACTCACCTTTGTGTACATTCAAACAACTCAAATACTGACCTAGTGCTCAAACAATTCAAATACAAATGGTCACAGTTAAACTTCAACCACTTTATTTGCATCTCATGTCCTCTCAACTTTAGATCAATCATACACTATTGATCTTATTTGTTATTTAAAACATAGTCTACCAAATTTAAAATTTAAACATCTTATATTTGACCTCATCTCATGCAATCTTAAAATGTTGACGTAATGTGCTCCATCAATCTATAGATTAACTAGGTCTTTAACTATCAACGCTCATCATTTAATCAATCTATACGAACACTTACTCATCATTAGATCCTTATCCTTTAACGTTGCTTAGTTTTTAAACATCATGTACCTATCCTCATCTCATTGCTTCCCAAATTTTATAGAAATGTGTATCATCGATCTTGTTCAAACTTTAACTTGTGCAGAAATGACTAAGTATGGGAACCTTGCTCATCTGCCTAAGTAGCCATTTTTTAGCCTTACTAACTTCTTTTGTGCTTAGATGCATGATCTCAAATTTGGAACATATGATATCCTTACATAGAATAATTTAACCATGTGACAAAGTTATTTTGAATCCTTTACATGTGATATATATAATGGCATTAAAATTCCTTCTCAAAATCTTCTGTCATAGAGCCAACTATGTCAAAACCTACCTGAGAGGCCAACTTTCAACATGCATAACTTTTATCGTGCTTCAGTGCATGATCTAAAATTTAGCACAAATTAACTATGAACAAAACTAAACTTATATGATCAATTTAACTTTATATCTTCACACATTCAAGATATAACACTATCAAAATAACTACTCATCTTTTTTTATCACATGCAAATTTGGCTAAGTATGGAAAAACATAGTTAAACTACCTGGAAGCTCAACTTTGCACATGAATATCTTTTAACATGCTTCATCAAATGTTCTAAAACATGGTTCAAATAAATTAGGCACAAAAATGAACAAACCCATATGATCATTTTGTCCTAACACCTCCATGCATGTGAATGCTGACCTTATCAACATGCTTCTTCGACTCTTTCTGACCACATGAAATTTGGATAAGTATGGGAAAACAATGAATTATAATTGAGAATCCGACTTTGCACCCTCATATATTTGACTATGATTTGATGCATGACTTGAGATTTAGTGTATATTAAATAAGAACTAATGTGATCACAACCATATGATGAACTCCCCCTGATTCACCCACATGTGGTAATGGTAATGTCATCAAACTACCTACTTAGATTTTCTACCACTTGACCAAAATCTCTAGATGAACACAATGAAGAACTAGATGAAAACCACACAAGCTCTCAAATCATATAACACTTATTAGGGACCTATTTCACATACTTGAATCACCATACTCATCCTTGAACATCTTTAACCATACCAAAGCTAAATATCAACCAATCATACTTAAAGCATACTAAGGCAAGCACATTGCACACTTTATCATTGTCACATAGACTATCAAGGAACTTCATCCACTCACTAGGACACCTATTTGACATCACCATGACATCATCATGATAACCCTCCAACAATCTCCCCCTTTTTCATTGATGTCAACAACCATTATATACAATAATATACAGCTCACCTTCTCTCTCTTCAAGAACTCCCACAATAGGAACTTTCTCCCCCTTTGACACAATGACAAAGTGGGCACAACCTATTCCTAAGGACCTAAAAATACTATTAAATAGGAAAATACCATCTTAAAAAGATGATACAAATTCCCCCTTACCTTAAGCCTACTTCAGCTTGCCTTGGCAACATCCTCTTGCTCCTTGCCAACACTCTCTTCAATCAAGCACTATAACCAACGAATAAAAACACAAAACTATGATTTGACACATTAATAACCATCTTAGAGGGACTCCCTATAATAACTTTGAGCAATTTCACCTTCTGAACATCTTCATATCTCCACACACCATGAAGAATCATCACATATGCTTACTAGCCTTCTCTCTCAAGCTACCATAAGGACCACCAACAGAACTTCATTCCACTCACCAAATATGAAACATGCACTAAACCAACTTGATAAATCACCTTGAAACAAACATACCTTTATCTTTTGTAGAAACTAAACAAAAAACATTCTTCTTCAAACTAGGCCTATCTAGCCTCTTTATAGTCCTACCTAAAACTTGTAGAGCCCATAATTTTCATTAGACAAATATTCATGACCTTAAACTTAATATTTGTATCACTCTAATATGACCCCTCAATCACACCAATTTTCATCACCAAGCTCATCTTCTACAACATACTTCCTTCACAAACCTACTAGTCAATTAACCCTCCATATTAACAAAAACTTGAATAATTTGTGAACCACAAACTTTAAATTTTATGTGAAACTTTATTTTACCACCCATTTTTCCCATTAAATTTATTAAAAATTATCATACCTCAATTCATAAGGTAAACTATTTTTCTAGCATAGCCCAAAACCCTAGAATCTTAAAACAAATAGGATTAACAAATCCCCTTTTGATTAACACACATCTCTAAAACATATTGCACACCTAGAGACACCCATCACACATTTTTGGACCAAAAATTAAGACATCATACCTTTGGGAACATAGACTTCCTATAACCCATTTTGGGCCTCCTTGCCTTTAAGCTAAAAGCTGAGAAAATTGAGAGTACACAAAAATATTCAATTGGCACAAACAAACCTTTAGATTATAAAAACACCTAGATCACATAAAAAATAAGTGTATATAACTTTTTTAGTATCAAAATCTTCTTGAAATTTTCATCAATATCATTAATTCTTGGAACCACCGATTCTAACTCTATATTATAGCTCCTTTACAAACTTCTAGAATAGGCTCATGAACTTATTGATCTCCCTTAACCAAAGACCTTCTTTTAATGGAATTATAATATCGAGCACACAAACATGATTATCCATCTAAATGATTCTCTTACAAAGAATAGACAGAGACCTCCTCTATACTAAAATGCTCTACCATGGTGTGAAATCAAGAGTTGCCCACAACTCCTCATATTCCTTCTCCTCCTTGGTCATTTTATGCTTATAGTTCTTATTCTTCATATTCTTTATCTTATGAGAAATAAATTCCTCTAAAACTACAATATTCTCCTTTTATTCTATGATTTTATTGACAATATATGGATATAACACATATTCATGACATACCTTTTCATATGAAGGATCCACCTTATAGTTTGGAACCTAGTTACTAGGCATAGACAATTGATATTCTTTGCATGATACATGCTCAACAATAGCAGGATGTTCACTTAGATCCATACATACCTTACGACTAGATTCAACTAGCACCTTGGTCTTCTCTTTGAGCTTGATCTCTTCATTCTCAACATGAGCAGACAATGGGAGCCCTTGCCACTCTTCAACTTTTGAAGCATTCTCCACCATAGAAAATAGATTACTTGGACCTTTAGTCTCATCATGACTCACACTTATCACATTTGGCTTGTATGTGTTTACTTGCCTTCTTTGTTTCACTTTAGGATCCTGATTAAATCTATTATGTCTTAGAGACCTTTCCTTGTAGAACCTATCAATGTGACCTCTATGTTCACAATTATAGCACACCATACCTTTTGAAAGAAACATATCTTGACATACCTTATTTTTACATAAATTTAAAATATGTCTTATGTCATAAAAATTAAATCACTTAACTCTATTCATACTTTTGACTAATGACCTCCATCATAGTTCCATGCAAAATCATTTATAAAAGGTCTCATGCATTCTCTAGTCCTATGACCAGATTTATTACACGTATAATAATAACCATTAAATCTTACATACCTCATGGTATTTGCCTATCTAATCTGATTTGTCTTCATTCTACCAGTACCTTCATTCATTTTTTGATGATTTGTCTTCAAAGTATGATTATCTTGGTTCACATTAGTCTTCATCTTGTCTTAAGTAGCATTTTTTTGTTCTTCTTCATATCCAAGACTAGTTCTATCACAAGCATGCTTTTGACCACTCAAAATATTATCTAGATCAAATGAGCTCATTTCAAATCTCAAAAATGTCTTAAACTTACTATCTATCTTTTTTAGCTCAGATTTCAAAGACTCATTTTCAGAAACATACCTTAAATATTCATATTATTTATCTTTTAGGCTTGTAGATAGAATTTCTAATTGAAAATTGAGATGCTTGATCATATCTTCATGCTATTTGGTGTCTTCATTCAATCTTGCCTCAAACACACTAAATTTCTCCTCGTATTCCTTGAGTTTATATTTCATCTTCTTATTGATCTTCTTCTCAATATTTAGTTTTTTAAGAGCATTCATCAACACTGTCTCATAGTTTACCTCATCTTTATCACCATTTGAATCACTCCAAGTAGACTCCTAATGTGATAAAATTCCTTCCTTAGCCATGAACAAGGCTTCATCTTTAGAAAGACCATCATCTTCATGATCATATTATGAGTCACTATCTTCACTCTCATCTAATCACCTACAATCTTCTTTAGTGTAGAGACTCTTCTTGTTTTCGAAGGACTTCATCTTGTTCTTAAAATTTATGAATCCTTTCTTCTTTTGTGTCTTCTTGTCATCATTTTTCCCTTCACCATGATTTTCATCATCTTTATTATCATGCTTATGAGTATACTATAAAAATGTCTTATCTCTCCAAAATTGAAACATTTGAAGGGTAGTTTACCCTTATACTTCCCTAAGCCTATATTCAATTTTCTAGTAATCAAATCAATTAGTTCATCCTCATCAATGTTAAATATGTCATCTTATTTTGATTTCTTACCTTTGAACTTCTTCTTAGGACTCATCTCTATCTTGAATTTAACTTCCTTATTTGGAGGTATATCATCATTTACTCTCATCTCATATGCAGTAAGGGTGCAATGCAATTGATCCATCTTCAACTATGTAAGATTATGACTCTCTTTTATAGAAAATACTTTTGGATCAAACTTGAGAGAAAGATACCTTAATGCCTTTTGACCTATATTAACCTCTTCAATATTCTCTCCAAGACCTCTAATGATATGCACAATCTCATCAACTCTCTATAGAAAGGATGCCATAGAATCTTCTTCCTTCATCTTGAGACTTTCAAATTACCTTTTGTGAGTCTACAACTTAGTAATCTTGACCTTTGAATCTCCTTCAAAAATGATATGCATTTTATCCCATATCCCTTTAGTAGTTTTATAATGGATTACCTTGGTGTATTTAGTCTCTGAAAGACCATAAGTGATAGCATTCATTTCTGTGGAATTGTTCTCAAATAATTTCTTTTCTAAAACACTAGATAGAGGGGTAGTAGGAGCAACATAACCATCCAGAATAGATTTCCATACATCAAACCCTAGGTACATAATATATGTCCTCATCTTTGCCATCCAAAAATCATAATTAGATCCATTAAACATTGGTTCTTGCTTAGTAGAGAAACCTCCTTGATGACTACCCATATTGTACCTTAGAGCAACTTCAATTTATTAAGCCTTTACCAAAGGCCCTGATCTGATACCAATAATTAGAGATATAATCACTAAGAGGGGGAATAAATTAGTGATCCCAAATAATCCAACTTCAATTAAGTGTTTATAAAGATCAAAATTGAACAACCTCTTGTGCATAACTTTTTATGCACTTCAACCCATGATCTAAAATTTAGTGAAAATAAATTATGCACAAAACTGAATAAACCCATATAATCATTTTCTCTTGACACCTTCACACATGTAATATATAACACCATCCAAATACCTACTTAAATTTTCTTATCGCAAATCTCAGTCTAGTAGTTTCAATTTGGCTAAGTATGGAAAAACACAGTCTAACTACCTAGGATCCCAACTTTGCACATGCATATATTTTGATGCACTTCATCACGTGATCTAAAACTTAGCAAAAATAAACTAGGCATAAAAATTAACAAACCTATATATCTATTAAGATACATTGATAATTGTATCCCCTCTACGTGTGTGAATTCTAACCTTATCAACATCCTTACTCGGCCCTTTCTGACCATATGCAAATTTGCCTAAGTATGGGAAAATAATGAATTCTAATTGAGAAGCCAATTTTACACCCTCATATATGTATGAACACCCACTTGTTGATCACATTTCATACATGACTTGAGATTTAGTGCATATAAACTAGGAACTAATGTGATCACAACCATATGACCAACTCCTCCATATTCATCCACATGTGGTAATGCACAAAACTAAATAAACCCATATGTGACATCATCAAACTACTTACGTAGATTTTCTACCACTGGACCAAAATGTCTAGGTAAACACAAAGAAGAACCGGATGAATACCACTCATGCACACAAGCTCGTAAAGCATCACATACCTCTTAGGGACCTATTTACACACCTCCTAAAATCACCATACTCATCCCTAAACATCTTTAACCATGCCAAAGTTGAAGATCAACCAATCATAGTAGGAAAAGCACATTTCACACGTTGTCATTGTCACATAGACTATCAAGGTACTTCATCCAATCACCAAGACACCTCCAATACATCACCATGACATAATCATGACAAATATCCAACTTAAAGGAGTCTAGGGTGTCTTTATGGGTCTCATATCATGTTTCAAGGTCATGTCATTCTTTATAAGTGATTAAGTAGGTTGGTAATAGTCTTGACTGACATAATAACCCAATTGATTATCTTTTGGATCATTTAATGGATTATAGAGAAGTTTTTCCAAGGTCATAGTATTCAAGGGTTATAAAAAGGTTGTAACACCTCATGATGCTTATGTTCAAACATGAAAAGGTCTTATGGACACCTTTTGAATCATTTCTAATGGGTTCTTTAAGTGATCATGGCAATTTTAGTGCTGAAAAGGGTTCTTTTGAGGTTATTCATACAATTTTCAAGGTGAAATTGACTTCAAATCATATTAAATAATTAATTTATATTATTCAAGTTTAAATCCATTGTATTCAAGGAGTTTTAGATGCTAAATTGAATAAAACCTCTTCATCTCTCCTATTGACTTCTTTAGCAACTCAAGGAAGGTCAATGGTTTTTGCTTAGTATGATAGGAGAGATAAGATCAAGTTAAAATCTATAGATAAATGATATGGACAATAATTTAATTAAGTTTAGTTTAATTTTTTATCAAATTTATTTTTCCATCTTAATGAACAATCATTAAGAATGTAAGGGGGTCACTATGTCCTAGTCATCTAGACAGCGTCTAGGTTTACCTCTAATTTTTCACTTCAGAACTCAATGGAGAAAAAAGTTTGTGGTGGGATTATTTTAGAACAAAATATTACATCTTACATGTTTTATTTATTTATTATATTATTTTTATAATGGTCTTATGGTAGAAAATTAGTTACTTATGTTGTTTGTAAAATATAGCAGTTAGGAAGCATGTTTTGATTTGGTGACTAAGTGTCTTCATATTCATGGGTTCTCAAATTTGTGTCTCAGTAATTATATACTTAAAAATTGAGGAATAAGTTTCAAAAACAATTCATATATGTCATCTCAAATATTAAGATTTCTCAATACTCAAGAGGTCGCTCATAGGCCTAATTGCATAGACTTTTCCATATAGACTTCAATGAACAAAGAAGTCATGAAGATAAAATGGTTTTATGTAGGATCTTGAATTAGTTTCATAATAACCTTAAAAATATTCATGATGATAAGTATTTCTCATGAGATCAAAATATCCAATTAGCTCTTATACGCCCAAATTTCATACTCAAGCCTATGTTTCATAATTAGAAAAGACTTGTGATGGATAGCGCTGATAAATAAGTTTATGAAAAGAGAATCAAGATAACCTTACATAATTGTTATATAAATCAAGTTAACATGGATACTTTCAATCAAATTCCAATCAAGGATACATGGATTTTTTTAAGGTAGAATCAAGATAACATCAAGAATGATAAGAACACTGTTAAAAGAGATGTACATGAGGTGAGAGAAGGTGTTGGCTAGTTGAAGGACCTTAAACTTATGGTGTTTGGTCATAAATATATATAGGATCAAACAAATAATGTGGTTACATTAGTCAAATACACAATGATCCACAAAAAAAAATCATGAATGAGGTCTTTGAAGCACATTTTAGTAGAGTTTAAGGTTTGTTATCAGAGTTTAAAGTAACAAGATATTGTCACTATTTGAAATATTCGAGGTTGGTTGAGGCATTATTAAAGATAATTACAAGTTATGTGAGAACTAATTATGTGTAATACTACTTCCTATCACTCTTGAAACACCAATAAAGACTCTATTTGTTCATTTGGATAAATTAACGTTTTTTAGTAGCATTTCAAGTAAAAAAACATATTTTAATTTCATGTTAATCAAAGCTTTTTATAATAAGTTGATGATTATCCAATAAAATTTAAGGTTAAATATGATAAATGAGAGTATTAATATACATTTTTCATTTGATTCAACCTTTTCATTCCTCCCTCTGTCTGTATAGAGGCCAAAAAGACCAAATAGTCATCTATAACCATACTATGAGTAATGATGTTACAGTCAGGCCTATTAAGAGCATGAGGTTAAATGTATTAATTAATGGGTGAGATTTAATGATTGAAAAATATTTATGATGCCAAAAAATAATCATAGGGTCTTAGACATATCATTTCAAATTCATCTAGGTACATACAAGATACAATTCTCAACCTCATAGTCACTCAGCTCAAAAGAACTTAGTTAGGTCTATTTATGAGTAGAAATAGAAAGAATAAAAGAGAACATGTGAATAAATTATATACATCACTAGTATTATTATAATTTTTCCTTAATAATATGACACATTATAGAGTTCCTATGTCTTTAAGGTCTTTCTTTTAAGACTACACAGGCCTGTGGAGTGTGTGAAAATAGGGTACAATGAATATACATGGAGTTTTATGTTATTGAGTGATTAAATGGTGTATGAAGTCATGGAAATAAATTATATTTTGAATAAATCAAAAATTTATATATAAGGAAATATTATCTTCATTAAAACCAAGAACTCAGTTAACATCTATGGGTAGGGTATGAGACGAAACATGAAGAGTAATAGAACATGGACAAGACAGACAAAGTCTTTAACGTCTGCAAATAGCCAATTATTATTGAAAAATATGAGGATGTAATTAAATTATATTAGAGTCTTAAATATCCTATTCAATATCCTAAACCCCAAGGTGATATTCAAAAAAGTCTATAATGCTCCTATAGGCCTAGACTCTCTCATATAGGCTAGTGTGTATAAACTAATGGAAAAGTCAATATCCTCTTAATAAATACAAGTATAAGAATTTTTAAATAAGTGTGTGTAAAATTAAATGGTTTAAATAATATCAGTGAAAGGCTAGGAGTTTTGATAATAGTTTATATTCCAGTTACATTCAGGACACCCTAAGGACACTTGCAGGCCTATTGAGGTGTATGAGGACTTGGGAGAAGAGTTGAAGATAATGTGCACATTGTTATGAATATAATTTATAGGAAAGTAAATATAGTTAATTTAAACCAAAATAGACCTTAAATATTACCTAATAGTATTGTCAAAACCTTGTAATTCAGCCACTGCAGTCACGTACAACCAAGAGATCTCTTGAAGCACAATTAGGTCTACTTGAGAAGATTGCAAGGTTTCATGTAAGAACTAATGTTGAAATGAATATTAGACTATATAAATTAATTAATGGGATTCCCATGGTAATTTTAAAACATTATGAGGAGGGAAATTTCCTCATTCAAAGCCATTACAAGCCAAGAAACCAGGGAAGATACCTAACACTGGTTAGTATACTATGAAGATTGATTATGCATAGTGTCTAAGGGGTTAAATGGACTTATAAAACCAAAATTAAGTTTTTAAGTGATATAAGTGAGTAATATCCATACTCATATGGTTTATGGAGTTTTTATAAGGTCTTAGTTAGAGTGAAAAGCACCAAATCTAGTAGCTAGGGTCAAGAGCATGGTTTTACTCATAAACCCTCAATCATATTCAAGGATGCTACAGAGTATCATAAGTAAATAAAAGATAATGGGATATCATTTGAGATGGTCATGAATTATTTTTCATACCTTCTTTAGTCATTAACTCTCATAATCAAACCAAAAAAGGTACACTTTCAAGCATGTGTCTCATTCAAACCTCACAGAATGCATGGTATGCTAATCGAAGGTCACCTTCTTATGCTCATATCTTTAATGAAATTTTTTATGGTGAGTTAGTAACATATGGTATGTTATATATATTCCCTTAATAAAAATTTCTATCATTATTTTTTGGTTTTACCCCTTGTGCTTTATGAACCATCGTTAAGATGGTAAATTACGTAAACCCTTGATGAACCCTTCTTAAGGACCAAATTGAGGAAATTATTTTTTTAAGTACCCAAAATGGAATGATTAAACCTATAAACAACTTTTATGAACTCTCCATGCCCCATGAGCATCTGGATATGGTACTTGATAGTATGGTTGTGGATATAAGTGTACAAAATTGGTTAAAAATAGGATTGTAGGTGTCTTTATGAGTAAATAAGGTATGAAGTGGATTAAAAACAATGGGAAAGGTTAAATTAATATTTTTGGTCCCATAAATATAAAAAAACCTCTATATGTCTCATAAAAAAGTATATAGTTATGCAAGTTACCAATTTGGTCAAAATGTGCAGGAAAACTCAGTTTTGCAAGCTAAAAGGTGAGGTTGCAAGCCTATAAATTTATTATAAAGGCCTATCCTCATGATATTGAATTTTTTAAGGGTTTTTAAGACCTAATAAAACCCATTTAAATTATCAAAACCTACAAATTTCATGAAAAACACTTCTTATGCCTCTTAATCATACATAAGTGCCTAGACTAGGGTTTTTGGCCATTTCATTATTCACCCATCCATACAAGGTCTCAAAAGATGAAAATTGGCATGAATCATGGTATTATGATGAGGAAAGTTAATAAAACAATTCGTGGTATTTTCACATGTGTGAGAGGCCTGTGGAGCAAAATCTCATTTCAAGCTAAGGAGCCTAATTAAGCCTAAATGGAGAGAGAAAATGAGCTAAAAAGTGTACTTCCACTCATAGTTAGGTCCTAAAAATTGGCATGGATATGTAAGGGAATACTAGGTCCTCAAATATGTTATTATTAATATATTAAAATCCATACATTATTTTTCACAAGGATGTTTACCTATTTTGAGGGCTATAAAGAATGAGGCCAAATGAGACCTTTGAGAGCAAAATCACATCTTTTGAACTATTTTATGGATCAAATTGTCTTATTTCAGGTCTATTATCATGTTTATATGCCATACATGGATTAAAATTTATTTCATCAAAGTAAAATCAAGTTTTATACCTTCTATGCCTCATTGTAAAAGAAAGAGTTCAAGTGGTCAAATCACCAAATTAATATATTGAAGTTGTTTAACATGCTTTTAAAAAAAAATTATCACCTTATACACCACTATAAGGATAATAAAAGTTCAAGATCTAGTTGCAAGAATCATTCAAATGTTTGAAAGAGTCATTAACTACCTTATGAGGACCTTCTCCCTCTCCTATGCCAAGTCAAGGAGATAAAGTCAAAAGAGCTTCAAAGAGTCTTCTAACATCCCAATTAAGGTCGAGATACCTCATAAATAGATGAAGATAAGTATTTAATGGAGGAATTTATGAAGACTTGAAGACATATTTTCATGTAATAATACTTATTCATCAAGGAGGACATGCAAGTAAGGATATAACGAATGTGAGAAAATATATAGGCACTTCAATGGGTCAAATAAGACAATCAATGCTCAAGACTTATTCAATCCTTGCAAACAATCCTAGCTCTAACTCTTATGCCATTTTTTTGAAGGAAAAAGATAAATAATATAGGAAACACTACATAATATTTGAAGGTGTGAATACATAGTGAGTCATCCCTATTTTGGGGTTGCTTTATCTACCCCTCATAATCTTTTCTATTTATATACTCTTTTCTAGAATTATCATATCACTTTTTACTTTGGATATGTTAAACTGCTATCAAAATTTTATAGTATGCCTTTTAAAGAAATAAGAATCTAGTTTCTTCTATTTTTAGGTTTTTATGTGAAGTGTATGTGTGTTTTCCATATATATAACATAGTGAATCAGTCCTTTTCCTATGTTAATGTCTAGTGTTTTGTACCTTTTTACAGCATATTTGAGTTTATACAAGTCATACTAAATGTCTAGGTTTAATCTCAGTCTAGGTTTGGATGTGAATTAAAAAAAAATCATTCCTTCTATGTTACAATTGAGTGTTGTTAAGGCCTTTGTGTGAAACACTATTGTAAAATCCATAGACCTAAAATGAAGTGAATGTATGCAAAATCCTTTGATTTCTAGGAGTTTCAATTGAAATAAAAAATGGTCATAGACAATGGTGCATCACCTTTCATTCAATTTTTCATGTCACTTCTAGTGAAAGCATTACTCTTTCACCCTTTCCCTTACTCAAGAAATCAGTAGTTAGTAGGATTATGATCAATTTTATTGAGTGTGTCAAGGTAACCATCCCTCTATCTAAAGATTCTCTCCACCTCAAATTTACCCATGCTTTGGAGAGATCCCATTATTTTAACAAGAGTGGGAAGATGTACACATTCTCAAAAGGGTAGCACTCCTGATTGATAACACTTGCACATGCCTATTATCCATGATTATATTTTACACATGGTACTTGATATGCTATGTACTTAACTTTTTTTCTAACATATTTTATCCATGGGCCACTATGACATGTTTATTTTGGTTGCTTATAGATTTCCTTGAGTGTTTTTCATTTCTATTATTTTGCTTGTTCGAGCATTTGAATATGTTCTATTGTATGTGGTCCCTATGCCTATGTTTGCTTTCTTATACATTTGAATATGTCATTACTTATTGTATGGAAATTTTAATATGTCATTCCTTACTTTGTGTGCATTTTACTAAGTCATGTCCATTCAATTTTATGACATCTAAACATGACCATTGTTTGTGATCTCCTTGGACCATTACCTTTTGACTTGATTTTGAGTGCTCTTATGTATGTGCTTATTTTATTGTTGAGCTTATACTATTACTATATAGATTATTCCATGATATTTATAATGCATCTTAGTCCTACATATGATCACATTAGTTATATGCACTTCAATGATACATTTACCTAGACACGTTTCATTCTATATGCTACATGGTTACATTCATAGATTTTATAGTCATCTTACCCTTTTAAGGTGGGGTAGCTTATAGGTACTATTTTTACCTCACATCAAAGGGGGACATGCTTGGGAATCATATTCTCCACACTTTGAATAGTTATCATATTTGATGGGGGCATGTTATATGGACATAGCTGCCACACATTCACTATTTATATATTGCATTGAGAGCATGTTTTAGAACCATGTTATCCATATTTATTTAGTATTTGGTACTTATATTAGTTTGTAAATTCAGTGGGGGCATGTCACATGGACACGGATTCCACACATTCATAATTTCTAGATTTAGCGGGGGCATGATTTAGAGGCATGTTATCCACATTCACTCAGTATGGTACTTATATAATTTCATAGATTCAATCAAGACATGATTTTAAATAATGTTCTCCACACCTATTTAGTATTCAACATCTCTAGTTTACAATGAAAGAATATTTAGAAACATGTTCTCCACATTGGTACTTATAACAGTTTCAAATTCCTGATATTAGTGGGAGTATGCTTTGGAAGCATGTCCTCCACACATAATTATTCAAAGTGTCCAAATCACATAGTTATATGATTTAGATACACATTTGTGGTAGAATTATATACATTATGTTTTATTCAATTTAAGTTTATGTTCCAAAAAAGGGAGAAGAAGAAACTAGATATGAGTATGGTTGAAAAACTTATTTGATTGTGCATGCATTGAATCAAATGATTATGAAGAGCTCCTATTTGGCTTGGGAGGATGACCTGAAAATAAGATAACACTAGAGTAAATGGTTGGTTAGATAGATATATGGGTGGATTTCCTAGAGCTAAATAGATCCCAAAAGCAAGAGCTTCCTCAGGTGTTGTCAATCCACACATTTTAAACAATTAAGTTTATAAAATAAAAGATAAGTACTTGCATCAATAATAAAAAGGTATTAAAATTAAATTCAAAAAATGCTTGATAAATAAAATGACTAATGTAGCAATCGAGTGTGGTTCAAAAAATAGGTTTGGGGTCTATGAATAGGTAGATGAAAATAAAGTTGGATTTGGTTGAGGATAGGTGGGTGAAAATAGCTTACTATTATTTTCTACCATAATGACCATCGATAGTTAATGTAACCGTCAATGGTTGAGGTGATCGTTGGTGGTTGAGGCAACCATCAGTGGTTAGATAAACCATCAGTGGTTAGGATGATCATTGGTGGTTACTATGTGTTAGGTCTAGGTGATAAAAATTTAGAATGATGAGATCACAAAAGGCAATTCTAAGAGTTGGTTTATGATGGGCTAATTGTGAAATGAAAACAAAGTAATTAATATAATGGAAATAAATAATTAGATTGCTAAAGGTTGGTCATATGAATGGTTGAGGTGGTTAGCTCATTGATAAAGTCTGGCATGATTCTACTAGAGTAACAATACTTGGCTATTGATTGAGGGGCAGTAGTTTTGGCTCTCTATCATGATGGTTGGATCACTAGATTTATAGAATAATATCTACAAGAGAAACTCTAGATGAAAAAAATCTCTTGATAGTTTTGGATGAATTTCACCTCTTTCTCCTCTCTTCTTATAGGAAAGGAAGGAGAGGTGCAACAAGATGTTAACAAGGGGTTCAACTAGTGATTTAAATATAACTCATGCATGCATTGTCTCACACATGAATTAGACAATCTAATTATAGAAAATTAAATCAAGGATAAGGGTTAGTTAAGTTAGTTTAGATGGTATAACCTGACCATCAATGGTCAAGGTGACCATCGACGGTTAGGGTGACCATCGACGGTCAAGGTTTGAGGTAAAGTTGGGTTAAAAGGTGGGCTAAATCATTAGGTTAAACTGACTATTGTTATACATAATTTGGGTTTGAATGGTCTAGGTTGGGCCTAAAGGGGTTCTGAGGTGGTCCAGGGGAATTATGACATTTGAAACCATCGTGTGTAGATTTATAATGTCTACATTTTACCCCTTTTTGTCATGTAGTTTGTATCAACAAGCTACAAAATAAAAATGAATTGATGGTCAAAGGTTTGGTTACCTCAAGTATGGGAGGAGGTGTTCCCCCTCAAACCAAGATTTTTTTGGGTTTGATGAGTGTTGAAGGTGATGACAAAGTTGGATGTCATGAAGGTGGGTGATAGGTTGGGCACTGAAGTAATAACATGTGCACAAAGTTTGATAAAAGTGTCATAACTAAGATTGTGCATTGATTAGGTTGCTATAGTTGGTAAAAATAAGGGTTGATTCTAGAAGGATAAGTGATAAGTGGACTACATGACCGTATTTAGGCATAGCAGTTGGGTTCACTCATAAATGTAAGTCTTCTTAGCAAGAAGAGTGTTTTCATGGGTATCCAAGGTAGGAAGTGCTCCTAAGGAAAACACAAATTGGGAAAGTGAAGTCATGAGTATTTTATGTAAGAAGTGCTCTTGAGAAAACACCAATTGGTCAAGTATCCAAAAAGTAATGTAAGTTTAAAAAAATTCAACATGGTAATTTTTATTGTTATGGTCAAAAGGACCAGGCAAAAGTCATCACAAAATACATGCCAATGTGGGCTAAAATAGACCAATGGTGAAGTGATGAGGTGCTTATTGAGGTGTTCAAAGAAGGTAGTCTTTGTGTGTGGGTGATTGGTTAGGTTTTCCAAAAAGTGTGGGAAAAGAAACTTATTGGTGAAAAGGTAAAACATGTCCTAATATCCTAATCATTGATGGTTAGGGGGCATGGGGTTGATCATCGGTAGTCACCCTGACCATCAATGGTCATGGTTCAAACCCTAAAAGTTTAGAGGTCAAAAGCAAAAATTGAGTCATTTTGGACTCATTTGAATTGTTAAACTATTGAGATATAGTGGTTTGTCATATTGAGTGAAAGTGTTGGTGGTGATTGGTAAGTTAGCAAGTGGGGGAGTTATTGATTTGTATTGACTAAGTAAAATAAAGAGGATGTAGGGTGGGCACAAATGTGGATGAGGATAGGCAGTGGGACCCCAAATACCTCTTTAATGATGGTTAAGGAATGAGGTAGGTTGCATCCTTAATTTTTTAGTTTAGATGTGATTTATATGGCATTTGAATTAGGTGTAGACATAAAAATACCACACACCATAGTTCTACATGCCATAACCTAACTCCTTGAACCACTTCCTAGCCATTTACCTTACCAAACCTCCAATTGGCTAAACCCACCCTTTTGCCCAATTTAATCGTTAACCTTCACCCTTAACTACCAATAGTCAGTGGTCTGACTATCAACGGTCAACAGTCTAGTCATCAATGGTTAACAATCTAACCATTGATGGTCAAGTTTACCTTTCTAAACCTCTAATTGGATAAACCCACCCTTTTGACCAATTTAATCCTTGACCTTCAACCATCGACAGTTAGCTTAACCACTGACAGTTAGCTATCCACCACTAGATTAGTTAACTCCATCGTCAACTACAACTTGATTTTTTATAATTAGCTTGCGTAAGTCAATGCATGTTCAAGTTAAATTTATATGTGAATTGAACCCCTTATTAACATCTTATTTCACCTCTCCTTCCTTACATATAAAAAGAGAGGAAAAAGAGGTGAAAAAATGGGAGGATTAGATCCATCAACAACCATTTATCTACAATTATTAGGAGCCATCTGCATCTACCATCTTCATGTGTCAAAGTTTATTTTACAGGTTAATCAATCAACACCAACCATTATTAGCATCAAAAATTATCACCAATAATCTCCATTAATGGACTTATTCTTCATCAAGCTATCAGCTAGGTATTTTGTCATTTTTCCAAGTTACTTATTTTTCTATAGCCTACACCCAACCCTGACCTCTTGACCATTTGAGCACTCAACCTTTGAGTTGGACCCTTCTGAGACTCACATTTTGTCTCAAAACCATCACCCAACCAAAACCAACCTTGAACCAAATCAATGAAACTCACCTAACTAAATTGTTTAACCCAAATTAGATCGATAGTAACTATTGATGGTCAGCTATCTAACCACCAATGATTAGTTATCTAACCATCAATGTTCAGCTATCTAATCATTGATGATTAGCTCAACTATTAATGGTTAGCTTGATCATTGATGATCACTGTCAAACCAAAAATTAGAAATCAAACAACAATCACCTAACCACCCAATAACCTCAACCAAACTTTGTTTTCTTGACTTATGTCCTATACAAACCAAAAATAACAACGTGACTATAACATAACCATACTTGAACTATATTTTGATAGTTTGGGAATAACCTTAATGTTATCTTGTTAATCTAAGTATTTCTTTTGAATGGTATTTATTTCACATAAATTAAGTACTTCCATTTATGTTATGCAACCTTCTTTTATCAGAATTAACTTGTCTTAAAAGGTGGATTGATAACCTCCAAGGAAGTCATGTACTTCTTGGATCTATCTTGTTAGACAATCCACCTTCCTACCTAACTAATAAATCATTTTCTAATCTCTTTCTTATGCAAGTCATCCTACCAAGCCAAAGAGGAGTTATTACAACTATTTCAATCATGTGTGCACAATAAAATAGGCTTTTCAACCATACCCATACTTAGTTTCTTATTCTTCCTCCTTTTGAAACATAAAGCAAAAATTCATTAGAACATTTTGGTGCACCTGGTGGGACCCCCACCATTTATTCCAATTTCATAATTTGCATTTACATGATCTCTCCTTATTATGTGCTCATAAATGAAATTGAAATTTCTTTTTGGGTTAAAAATCAATTACATCCATCATTTGTTTGCATGTTTAGCTCATAGTGGCTTAATTAAGCAAGCAATTAACTATAGCATCACTCTTATCACACACAACCCAAACCACTCACCAATAAAACATCATAATAACTTGACATAAGGCCTAACTAGGCTTTCATCATAATAACTTGACACAACCCAACACCCTTATAATTGTGGTGTGAGAAGTGAGGGGATATTCCACAATACCAAGCCATTAATTAATTCTATTATAGATTCCCTTCAAGTACATAAACACTACCTTAAACCTCACCATATATTTTTTATCTGAACCCATTCTACCAAACCAAAGTTGAGTCAAATCTTAAAGCTTAAGCCATAAGCCACAAGTGAGACTAAAACTAACCTAAAGATTTAACGTGCTTTAGAGTGTGTTTTATCTTTCTTGACTTTTTCTTGTCTTCTCTCTATTTGAGTTGTGAGAAAATTGATCTCTTTTTGGCTACCTTATACCATTTGACCTTCATCTACCTTATCCTCATTACCATGATCAATGATGAGCCCACCTATCTTTTCAAATAGAGATCCCAACTTTGTTATATTTCTAGACAACAACCCTCTTGCCTTAGCATCTTATCTTGCATCATGAGCCACTTGTGCTCCCAACCTTACCTACAATCAATCAACTCTCAACTACAACCAACCAATAATCAATCAAAAACCATCTAACCCCACCTATAACCAATCAATAACTTATCAACAACTAATTGATCATCAACTTAACCAACCAATAACCTAAAACCAACTAGAAACCTATCAACAACATGACCAACCAACAACCTATCAATAACCAATAACCTTTCAACAAACCTTTAACTATTTTCAAAATCAACCTAACCAATATTTTGGTTAACTATCCCAACCATCATATCAACCACCTCAACTCATCAAACTTTTGACTACCTAACCCAACCTTCATATCAATCACCTAAACCCACTTTATGGCAACCTTATTTATCTCAAAACAAAGATTTGGTTTACCCTTTTGGTAACTCAACCAATAACTATCAACCCAACCTATAAACTAATAACCATCAATCTAACCTATCAATCAACAACAATGAACCCAACCCATCAACCAACAACTATCAACCCAACCCCTCAACCAAAAACTATCAACCCAACCCATCAACCAACAACCATCAACCTAACCTATTAACTAACAACCATCAATCTAACCTACCAACCACTCATTATCAACCTATCTTATCAACCTTACCTACCTTACCCAACCTATCCAACTTATCAACCTCATCAAACCAATCAACCATATCTACCTTGAAACATAGCCAACCAATCAAACTAAACCAACTTATCATAACCATTGAACCAATCAAACCAAACCACCTTATCATGTCAAATGAACCAATCAAACCAAACCATCTTATCATATCAACTAAACCAATCAAACCAAACCAACCTATCTTATCAAAAAACCTTACCCAACCAACCAACTTTATCAAACCAACCAACTAGCTAACCACCTCAAGAGAAATTGGTGCACCCTCTTCCTAGGTTGTATACCCTATTAGGGGAATCATATGCCTCAATCTTAGACAAAATTTTGGAGGCTTATTTTATTAGACTTCCTCTAGTCAATCCTATCAACACTTCTCTTCCAAAACCACTTTGGTTCATATAGAATGATTTTTTTACATATCATCGCACACATGAACATGACATAGATAGATGTTCAAATTTTAAGATGATCATCCAAAACCTTATTAATCATGAAGAGGTCCCCACAAATAGACTCCATGTTCCTCCTAACCTAGTCTTAAATCTCTTAAATCAATTAATCATTTAATCTATTCCTTCACTCATTGTTGAGGAAAACCATTACCAAAGCCCTCAACATAATGAGGTTCATCAATCATATTTGGTCTTTAGCAAACCTATAACTAAGGAAACTATAATCACACCAACCTTAACCAATCCACTTGTTGACCAAGTGGAATATTTATAATTTTACTTAAACCCCATAATTAATGAAACCAAACAACCTACTCCATTTCACCTTTTAGTGGATCAACCAACCAACCAACCTATTCCACTTCACCTTTGAGTGGATCAACCAAAAAACTAACCTATTCCACTTAACTTTTTAGTGGATCAACCTCAACCCAACCAACCTACTCCACTTCACCTTTTAGTGGATCAACCACCCTAATAACCTACTCCACTTCACCTTTTAGTGGATCAATCACCCAACCAACCTATTCCACTTTACTTTTTAATGTATCAACCTCAACCCAACCAACCTACTCCACTTCACCTTTTAGTTGATCAACCAACCAACCTACTCCACTTCACCTTTTAATGGATCAACCTCAACCCAACCAACCTATTCAACTTGACCTTGAAGTGGATCAACCTCAAACCAATCAAACCTCACCTAAGGTCAACCTAACCTCAACTACAACCATGGATACCCAATTATTCTATATCCTACTCACCTCTATCTACCCTATGGCATTATCTTTGGTTTAATTTCCTCTAGAATAAGGTCAAATCTTTTCCATAGTACCTTACCAAACAACCAATTAAACCAAGTAAATGAACTAAATTAATAATTTATTTTATCTATTTCAACCAATCAAACCAACCTTTGAACCAAATCAATCAACCATAACCAACTTATCAATCAACTCAAACCAACATCAACCTAACATTCCACCTGAACCACCACCTTTAACTTGACCTTTTCACCCACTAACAACTAACAACCCTTAGGGCATGGATGAATTCATTTTCATCCCTCTTAATCCCTCTTTTCTACCCAACACCTTTACCTTGGGATCTTTTTTTGACCTCAACTATTTATGGGAAGATCAACTAGGGGAACTCTCCCTCCAAAAGACTCTAACCACCTAACCTAACCTTAGCAAGCAACCTTAACCCAACCTTAACCTTTTAAACCATGGATATCATCTTTACTATAAACATTTTTCACCAAAACCCAACCATTGGAGATCAAATTTTCTCTAACCAACCATTGGAGATCACCTTTTCTCCTTATAACCCTTACCAAACCAACAACCAACCCTTTGGAGATTTCCTTTTATCCAACTAATAGACCTATTTAGGAGTAGCTTATTCTCGTTCAACCAACCAACCAACCAACCTTGTAGATTACCCTTTCTCCACCAACCAAACCTTTTTGAATAACTAACCACCTATTAAGGAGTAGCGTATTCTCCCTCAACCATTTAACCTATGGAGATCATCTTTCTCTACTAACCAAATCAGCCATCACGTAACCAACCTTGCCATTAACCATTATATATTTTACATTATCTTTTTTACATCTAATCAAGTGTTATAAAGTAACTAGGGGACATATTCACCTCCCATTGGCCTAAACCATTTTCATGACTATGGATCTAGGGCATTATTCAAACCTAAACCCCTAAATACTTTACAATCATGTCATGTTCTTTGGTTAAACCAAGTTTTTGGTCATCTTGGGTCTAACTTAAGCTCATCCCTTGCTTCCAAACCACATTCCATCTCCCTATTTTAAGGGCAACCAATTAAAATTGAATCATGTAATTATCCATCACAATCATGGCCTAATCTTGAATAATGGGTACCATATCTCTACCCATGGCATGATTCTCATGGTACTTTCCACCCCTTTCATAGGAAAAATTCCCATGATCATTGTCACCTAAACCTTTTGTCACCTACCTCACCTTCTTATGCTTCTTGTTTTCCCCCATAAAGGCCAACCTTTAAGCCTATAGAAGCAGGTTTATGTCAAGGAAAAAAATCAAATAAAAGAAGTAAAATCATTACCATAAGTAATCATGGGTCATTTCTAAGCATTCATAGACTAATCCCTTGAAGGAAAACTACATAAGCATACTAAAATTACAAAAATATTAAGGTAGACTATTCCCTTAGAGGTCAGCTATCATAAAACTTTGAACAAAACAAATAAACTTAGACTAATCCCTTGAAGGATGGTTGAATAAAGCATTTTTCAAAAGCATAATAATTTCTTAAAAGCTTCCAGCATTGATCGAGCTTCCCATAAATAGCAAAAAATCAAAATACCAACTATCAAAATCACACCAAAATCAAACTAATCTTGAAAGTTGAAATCAGCTCTCAAACCACAAACTAAGGTGGAAGCCATAGTCGGCTTTCATAGGTAGGCTTCTAGCATCGATCAGTCTAAAAATTTTATGACGTAGACCTATTTATATTGGCTCTTTGGTGACCTATAGAAGAGACATACTAGTCTCACAAGAAGGTTCCATCTTCACCTATCTCCCTCTTTTTTTCAAGGGATCTTTGAGCTTACTTGACACTTCATGATCAATCTACCTTGTTTTAACTAACCAACTAGCAATAATGCAAAGCATAAAGGGTTTATGTTTATAATCCCACCCATCTTTCCATTATGGTATTTGCCAATTAGAGAATTTATCCTACTCCTACTTTCATGACACTTTTCAAGATGTATGTATTCTAATTTTAGGTCTTTGAACCTTCAACTATTGACTTTTACATCCCTTCACTAGGAAATGGGGCACCTTTTTACCAAACCAAGTGGTACATTAAATTGGACAACCTATTTTAATACCACAAAACCAACCTAGAGATTACCTTTCTCCACCAATCAAACCTTTTTGAACAACCAACAACCTATTATGGAGTAGCTTATTCTACCTCAACCATTTAACCACTAGAGATCACCCTTCTCTACCAACCAAGCAACTAGAAGATCACCCTTTCTCCACCAACCTTGAACCAAGTAACTTTTGACCTTTTTGGAGATCACCCTTCTCTACAACCTTTTGAACCACCCACCTATGATATCACCTTTTTCCACCAACCTTGACCTTTTGAGCCAAACCATTAAGGAGTGTCTTATTCTCCTTTAACCATTGAACCATTGGAGATTACCTTTCTACACCAACTAAAACTTTTTTACCAACCAACCCAATCATAGGAGATTACCTTCTCCATAAACCATTAACCTATTAGAGATTGCCTTTCTCCACCCCTCTTGGACTTGGCCATTATGACCTAACCTTTCACATATTTTATGACAAACTTGCCTAATCCTTTGACGCAATGACAACATTGTCATATTAACCACTTTTTAAACTTGTGCCACCTTACACATACTGAACCCACTTGTGTCTTCTCAAGATTAGTTCATACCATGGATACCCATGATACTTGACCCAATTTCATTTTCACTGAGATCACTTCCTGCCTTGGATACACATAAAAATATTGATCTTGTCTAGGAGACTAATAGGTGTACCCAACCACTATGCCTAAATTTGGTCACACAGTACACTGGTCATTTGTCCCTTAGTACTAACCTTAATTTTTACCAATCATGGCAATATTATCTATGTACAATATTAACTATCATACTTAGTCACATTTTATGTGCTTGTTTGTGCTTTAATGCCCAACCTATCATACCCAACCTTTTTCACCCACTTACCCATTTATCAAACCTACACTTGATTATATTTTACCTCATCACTTCCCAATTTGAGGGGGAACACCTCCTCCCATACTCAGGGTAACCTTAATCTTGAACCAATTTTCACTTTCACCTACAACCACAATCCATTTTTGTTTTGTAGCTTGCTGATGTAAACTACATAATAAAAAGGGACAAATGTAGACACTAAAAAACTGCACACCATGATTCCACATGTTGTAACTTGACCTCCTTAAACCACATCCTAACCATTTACCCCACTAAACCTCCAATTGGCTCAACCCACCATTTTGACCAATTTAACCTTTAAACTTCACCCTCAACTACCGATGGTCAATGATCTAATCATCAATGGTCAGGTTTACCCCACCAAACCTCTAATTGGCTAAACCCACCCTTTTAACCAATTTAACCTTTGACCTTCAACCATCAATGGTCAGATGTCTACCACCTAAATAGTTAATTCCAATATCAACTGTAACTTGATTTTTTATAATTAACTTATGCAATTTAATGCATGTTCAAGTTAAAATTAGACATGAGTTGAACCCCTTGTTAATATCATGTTGCACCTCTCCTTCCTTGCCTATAAGAAGAGAGGAGTAGGAGGTGAAAAAAGGGGAGGATCAGATCCATCTACAACCATTTATCTACCATTATTAGGATCCATTTCTATCTACCATCTTCATGTGTTAAATTTTCTTTTATAGGTCAATCAATCAGCATCAACCAACATGAGCATCAGTAATCATCACCAGCAATCTACATTAATAGACTTCTTCTTCATCAAGATATCAACTAAGTATTTTATCATTTTTCCAAGTTATTTAGTTTTTTATAGCTTTTACTCAATCCCTAACCTCTTAACCATCTGAGCACTCAACCTCTAATTTGAACCCTTTTAAGACTCACCCTCTATCTTGCAACCATCACCCAACCAAAACTAACCTTGAACCAAATCAATCAACCTCACCTAACTAAGTTATTTGGCATAGACTAGATTGATAGTAACTATCAATGATTAGTTGTCTAACCATCAATGGTCAACTATCTAACCATCGATGGTCAGCTATCTAACCATTGATGGTTAGCTCAATAGTTGATGATCATTCTGATCATTGATGGTCACTATCAGACCAAAAACTAGAAAGCAACTAGCAAGTACCTAACCACCCAATAACCTCAACCAAACTTTGTTTTCTTGACTTCTATCACTATGCAAACTAAAAATAGTAAACTGACCATAACCTGACCATACCTAAACTATATTTTGATAGTTTGGTACTCACCTTAATGTTATCTTATTAATCTAAGCAATTTATTTTGAATAGTATTTATTTCACCTAGATTAAGTACTTCTATTTATGTTATGTAACCTTCTTTTATCAGCATTAACTTCTCTTAAATGGTGTATTGATAGCCTCTAAGGAAGTTGTGTACTTTTTGGATCTAGCTTTCTAGGCAATCCACCTTCCTACATAACTAACAAACCATTTTCTAGTCTATTTCGTGTGCAAGTCATCCTCCCAAGACAGAGAGGAGTTCTCACAACTGTCTAGATCACATGCACACAAGTAAATAGGTTTTTCAACCATACCCATACTTAATTTCTTCTTTTTCCTCTTTTTGAAATATAAATCAAAAATTTATTGAAACAAGTTTATATTATATTTGAATTAGGTATATGGTTGCTTGATGATTTTTATGGGAGGGTAGAGTTATTTTAACCTAGTTATAGGGTTTTGATGTTGTCTGGTTGAAATTAGTGGGTAAAAATTTGAAATTAGGAGGGTAGGTAGGAGGGGGGTAGGGTAGAGGATGAACGTAGAGTAGTGGGTGGTCAGATTTGGGTATGTGGGGAAGTTTTTAGGTGGGTAGGGTTTGGAGGATTTCCACTGGTGGTTACTCATATTGATCATTAGTAGTCATCTTGACTATCGATGGTCAATGATCATAGATAAAATATATCACCTGACTGTTAGTGGTCATAGAAATCATCGATGATTGACTATTTGGTTGTGCCTTTTAATAAAAATATTTGTAGGTTTGAATATTATAAAGTTTGGTAAATGGGGTGTCAAGTGTAAAACCTTGGGTAGTAGCTTTTAAGGTTGTAGTGATGATGGAGGTTAAGGGGATAGTTATAGTTACTAGATAAGATGATGAGGGTATAAGGTAATAGGTCATGGTTTAAGTGTTAAGGGTAGATAAGATATATTTAAGATGATAAGTTCATAGGTAAAATAATATAGGGAACTAATTTGTTTTCTACTAAAAATTTTCAAGCATGGGATCAGATTCAGAGTGATTAGGTGTCACACATCTTTATAGAGATCCACAAGGGTATGACTACTATAAACTGGGCTCACATGAAAGAGGTGGACCTTGGAGTGATGAGGCATTATCAGCACATGATGCATGATGTGGTGATGACCATGGCCCTCATCAAGAGATGGTATCCTACCATTAACACCTTACTACTACCCACCAATGAGATGAAAATCTTACTAGAGGATGTTCATAGGATCACTTAGTTACACATATGGGGTGACCTAGTTTATCACATAGAGTGTGATGGGAGAGATGAGCTCCTAGAAGTATTATATGGAGATGATCATGATCAAGTGAGGTAGCATGTTAGATGCTTTAGTGATACTACATTATATTAGAGGGTGAGAGATGATAGGAGGTTGATGACCATGATGATGATGGTGGTCTCATGTTTTATTATTCTTGACTCGACCAGTGGGATTTTTCCATACTTACTACTGGGGGTATTTAGTTGATATGTTACTAGGTAACATAGTTTTTGGTTGGGTGCATGTGCTATATATTATATATACAGGGAGCTATGGGGCTTTAGAGCTCACAAGAGGTATGGCATTAGTGTGGGGTTGGCTCTACACTACTGGGCTTATGAGCACATCTAAGTGCTAAGGTTGGTGGGGCTACTATGGGTAGGGTATGTTTAGATATATTTCTCAGTCAATTTTATGAGGTGGAGAGTTGAATTTTCCATCATATGTGTATGAGGAGGGGTGCATGATCTTAATTGGTTCAGAGGCACACTAGATGCCTTGTTAATTAGTGATGTTATCTAGAGACCCTATGTTAGATTTCAAAAGTGGGTTAGATATAGGAGACACACCTTTTTCTTATGGATATATAGGTGGATCCTTAATAGGTAGGATGGGGAGGTAGATCTCATCTCATATGATACGGTACAGAGATAGTTCAACTTGGTATAAGATATCTTGGGCCTATTTCCCAAATATAGGTAAGAAGATGTAGAGATCCTACTACTTGAACCACATCTAGTATGGATCTTATTGGATCATGAAGAGCTATCAACATTTTCAGCAATAGATGATGTAGGTTTTCTAGATGGTTACCATGCATGGTACCAGGATCTTTACATAATAGTAGACTTTAGTGGGGATGGTGGTGGTAGGTAACTATGGATGTAGACCCATTTGGTAGAGGTTAGTGAGAATAGGTTCAGGGGATTACCCTAGATGTATAGGCAAGAGTGGTGCTAACTAATATACAGGCATAGGTTGTAGCATTATAGGGTTAGCTGGTAGCTTTACAGGGTTAGGTGGCTACACTTATAGGTGAGAAGGACCAAACTAGAGCTTCACTAGCCTTGATTACCTAGGAGAGAGACTCCTTAAGATAGGTAGGAAGAGGAGTGACAATATCTATAGGACCACTAGGAACTATCCCTATGGCATGTATATAATCATAGTGGAGGATCTACACTACTATGAGGCTATAGCCCAGAGGCATTATCTTGATGAGCCCTGATGGGGTGAGTACAGATCTAGTTTGGTAGGTGGTGTTAGCATGATAACACCAGGTCAATGGGTTACTTCCATAGGTGGATAATCAATACCTCAAGAGGATAAACAATAGGAGGTAGTGGCACTCTTGGAGATAGTGGTGCCCTAGGGTCATATATATGACATGGTTTGTGGTATTACATTTTATTGTACATCATTTTGATACCAACTTATGAGCTGATGTAGTGAGATGTATATTTTGAGAGAGAGATATATGTATAATGTTGTATAAATTATGATGATATTGACTCGTGATTTGTAGATATGATCCTTATTTATTTTCTTATCATTCATGGTTTTCTTTGATGTTTATCGCATGATGTTGATTATAGTGATGCTACAGTGATTATGCTTATTTTATGGATATTGGATAATGATGTAGACTCACCTAGCTAGGCATGTGATTATGATGATTTATGATATGTATACTTATCATGATGTTAATGACATGTTAAATTTTGATGAATATATGCTTCTTTATGTAGATTTAGACATGTGGTAAAATGGTTGTTTGCTTATTTTTTATGGACGCTATGATGTTAATATGATGTTGATGGTTATGGATATGGTTATGGTTTATGCTAATGATGCTTATTTTTTACTCATGATATATGTTGATATGATGTGATATGGTTATGGTTACAGTCATTGTGCTTAAGGTAAAACACATAAATTAAGTTGAATAACAACCTTAGATGTGAAAAAGGGAAGATAATCAAGAGACAATTATCCAAGTGTATATATACCAACCAGTTATGAAAGGATAAGAAGAGGGTACAATGCTTCTTTTTTTTTTGGGCAAGGACTAAAACAAGACTGAAGTTGGATTGGATTAAGTAACATAATCCCTTTGAATGCTTTACATTATCATTCATTATTTGTTTAAAAAGGTGTCTTGATCACATAATGTCAAGTGAGCTCAAAATCCCTTACAGTGTAAAAAAGGGAGATGGATGAAGATCGAACCTTATTGTGAGACTAGCATGCCTTTTATGGAGGTTACCAAAGAGTTAGTATAAATAAGTCTATGTCATATAAGGTTTAGGCTAATCTATTCATGCATCCTACTCATGATATTCAATTGTGGATTTCAAAATTATTGTGCTTACATGAGCTGTTTGTGGCTTTTAAAATTTTATTATTTTTGTTTTTGTTGGATAATGGGTCTCTTGCTTATTTTATTGTTACTTGGAGGGTTGAGGAAGTTGATCGATGTGAGAAGCTTCCAATAATTACTTGCTTTGACAAATGCTTTAATCAACCATCCTTCAAGGGAGTGGTCTAAGTTTGTGTGATTTGACTAATGCCTCTTGATAGCTATCTTTCAAGGGAGAAATCTACTTTATATTAAGAAATTTCAAATATGTTTTCAACAAATTTCCTTCAAGGGAGAAGTTTATGAATTCTAGGAATGACCCATGATTGTGTTTGGTGTTGATTTTAATTTTTGATTTGTTGGATTTTGCTTGACATGGACTTGCTTATATAGGCTTAAGGGCTCACCTTTATGAAGGCAAAACTAAAAACACAAGAAGGTTTATTAGGTGTAAAAAGGCTTAGGTGACAACAACCATGGGAACCGATCCTTATGAAAAGGGGTGGAAAGTATCATGAGAATCATGCCATGGGTAAAGCCATGGTACCCATTGTTCAAGAATAGGCTATGATTGTGATGGATAATCACATGATTAAATTTTAATAAGTTATCTCTAAAATAGGGAGATGAATGTGGTTTGAAAGCAAGGTATGAGCTTAAGTTAGACAAAAGGTGAGCTTGATCCTCTTTAACAAAAGAAAGGATGCAAATGTGAAGCATTAAGGGGCTCAAGTTCTAGGTTGCCTTCAAGAGATTACAACTGGTAAGCTCTTGATCCATACTTATGGGTTATGATATAATATCCAAGCTAATTAAAATCAAACTTGCCCTACTTGCTTTTCTCAATATTAGTGACATGTTGGTTTTCCTTTAGGATGAGATCTCCAATGTTGAATTATTGCACTCTAAGGTGTTTTTTATAGGCATGTTTGACATGTTCTTGATAGACATGAAGATGGGTGAGGTAAAATAAATGATGTTCATCAAGTAGCTCAAGCTAGGCTAAATGATGTTGATGATAATCATCCTCAAAAATGAGATCTTGTATAGATATGTGAAGATATGGGATTTATAACTTAAGAGGCAAGACAGCCTCTACTCTAAAAACCAATTAAAAAGGAGTAGCACCCATAGGGGTTCAGATGCTAGTACAATATGCCCATAGGGTGAAATGGATGTGCAAATGCCAATCCTAACTAGATACATTGACCATTTTAGTGAGCATGTTGTTGAGAGTTCTATTAGAGGCTTTTACCTATCCATTTGCATGAGGATGATAGGGTGAGGATAAACTTAAATTAATACCAAATGAATATAAAATACCCTAGACTTGCTTGTTTTTAAAATATTTATCATTATCAGTGATAATTTTGTGAGGAACATCAAAGTGGCAGATGATGTGATAGTTGATGAAGTTGACAATCTTTTTCACTTTGGTTGAGACTAAAGGGATAGCCTCTACCCATTTGGTAAAATATTTGGTCACAATGATGATATAATAGTGTCACTATGAATAATGGGGGTTAATTTCATTGATAAGGTCCAAACCCCATTATGAGAAGGGCTAGAAATTAGTGGATATGTGAAGACTATGGCTAGGTGCATGATGCAAATTGGCATGTTATTGACACTTAACACACTTTTTCACATAATCACAATATTATTGGTTAAGGTTAGGCCATTAATAGCCAAGGTAAAAGATACACTTAGCTACAGTAAGGCCAATAAAGTGTCCCTCACATATCCCATCATGTATTTCCTTGATAGCATTAAAGGCTTCATGACTACATAAGCAACAAAAGAGGAGACCATCAAAGTTGTGCTTATAAATAATTTACCCCATAATGGTATAACATTAAGTACTCTAGATCAACACTCTTTGAGCATTTTCAAAAAGACCAAAAGGAATGATGGCAAGGTTAAGATAGTCAAAGGTCTATTGATACCAAAGGTCGGGTCGGGTTTCCCCCATAATGAAGATGGTGGGAGAGTCTAGATTGATGTAGGAGGGCTCAATAAGTTGATGGACAATGATAAATAGCTTAGATTTAGTGGGTGTTGATGGGATCTAAGAGGTGAGGAAAGCCACAGTATTGGAAAACTTATTTGTAGATCATGGGGTAGATTGGATATGATAATGCTTAAATGATGTTAAGAGTTCATCAACTAGTTATTTATACTATACAAAACATCATTATTTCATTGATAAGAGCCATTGATTTTATTTATGACAAGTTGAGAGTTACCAAAGATGTTGATCATTTTGACTCCCAAGGCTAATATAGTTTGAAGGCTTATTACTAAGGCTTCATGCTCAGCCAAATTATTGGTACATTCAAAATCAAGATTGAAATATAAAAGAGGTTCATCATGAAGGGGGATAAGGATAATGATATCTCCCCCACCACATTGACACTTTGAAATGTCAAAGAACATGGTTACTTGATAAGTGAGTTCTACCTAGGAAAGGGTCACGATGGATTCTTCAAGAAACTCTAGAGGAAGAGGTTGATTGTTTTCTAGTGGTGATTCAACCAATTAGTTATCTACGACTTACACTTTAATTGACTTTTACTAAAGAAAATAAAGGTAAAACTTAGCTAGAAGAGTGAGCCACTTATCCATACATTAGTTTTGGTATGTCTTAGAGTGCATATACTTGAGTGGGTTGGTATTGGTTATGACATAGGTTTTGTGGTTAAGAAGGTAGTGGTGAATTTTGGTGGCCACAAAGACTAAATCTAAGTAAAGTTTCTTAGTATGGGTGTACTAAGTCTCATACTCTACAAGCATGTGGCTAATGTAATAGACTACTTTCTCTTTGTGTTGATAATCTTGATGAGCAAGTATTGCCCCTAGGGAGTGGCCGATGGCAAAGATATAAAAGGTAGAAAGGTTGGTCATCCTTGGGAGGGGTGAGGATAGGTGGAGATAAAAGATACTCTTTAAGTGAATCAAAGGCTTTTTAATAGTCATTATTCCCCGTAAAATATACATCCTTCTTTAGAAGTTGGTAGAAGGGTTGGCATCAATCCGAGAGCTAGGAAATAAAGTGATGAATGGAATGGAGCTTCCCTTGCAAACTATAGATTTTCTTAAGGGGGGTGGGAGGAGGCATGTCGAGGATTACTTTGATTTTGGCTAAATAAACTTCAATTCCCTAAAGGTAGATAATAAATCCAAATATTTTGCCTGAAAAGACCCTAAAAGTTAATTTTTTGGGGTTAAGGTAGACATGGTAATGGATGAGGCACTCAAACACAATATTGAGAATGGATAAATGATTCTTATGATATTTGGATTTTCCAAGAAGGTCATTGATATAGTATTCAATGATTTTGTGGATAAGGTCATGAAAGATGTAGGTCATATCACATTGGTAGGTTACACCAGCATTCTTCAGTCCAAAAGGCATGATTGTATAGCATATTGTCCCCTAGGGGGTGATGAAAGTGGTTTTATGTTAATTTTTAGGGGTAATTAGGATCTGATTGTAGCTCAAAAACCCATCTATGAGGGATAACATCTCATGGTTGGTTATAATATCAACTAGTTGGTCAATGCTTGGAAAAGGGAAGTCATTTTTTGGACAAGTAAGGTTAAGGTCATGAAATTATACATAAATACATAGTCCCCTTATGGCCTTGGTGATAGGCATGACATTTGAGACCCATTGGGGATAGTCAATAGGTTGAATGAAATTGATAAAGAGGATATGTTGAAGCTCTTCTTTGATGATAAAGGTTATATAAGGGTGCATTCATCAATTTTTTTGTTGTATGGGTTTGGTATCATGGATGGAGACTATGTTGTGGGTAGCAATGGAGGGGTCAATACTAGGCATGTCATTGTAAGACCAAAAAATTATATGTTGCAATCTTAAAGGAAGGAAGGGAAGTCTTGAAGCTCCTAAAAATTTAGATATTGGCCAATTTTAACAATGCATAGCTCATTTGGGGTACCCAAGTTGATATCTATGGTGGATTCATTCAACATGGTTAAAGTTTTAGGAGGTAGATATTTGTGGATGGAAGAATCTGGTGCACCAAGATAGGTGAGAATGGAATCATCATTTGGATACTAAATAGTATTAATAGTAGGAGAGTAATCTCCTATCATCTTAGAATGGGTCATAGGGATGGTTATGGTCACCCCATCCTTTTGATAGGTCAGGGGTCCAAGGCTAATCATGTTTTTTTTTTTTTAAATTAGGAGGGATGATGACAAAATCTTCCTGGTCTGATGATGAGGGAGTTAGTGAGGATGGGATCTCCTCATCAATTGTGGTGGTGAGGGGTGAGTCAATTTGTTAGTTCATTAGAGATAAACCTAGGCCATGTTTCTTGTGGGGTTTCAAAGTCTTAATGGGAAGGAGCTCATGTGGCCCTTGCTCATATCATCTAAGGCCAAATCCCTTCTAAGCACATCGATGAAGGTATGTCTGGGTAAAACTCAATTTATTTAGGTAGGAGAATCTGATAATGAATTGTCAAGGTGAAAGAGAGGTGGTAGAAGCACCAAGGGGTTTTTTGAGTCCCCAATAGATGAAATGAGTTTGATAGTTTAGAGGTCTAAAGGAAATAATGGCTTCAATATTAGGGTCATACCCAGGTTGGATATTAAGTTGCCCATACTCATGGGGAGTACAGAAGCCATCAAGCACCAAAACGTGATTTTACCCTAGTAAAAGGCATTAAAAGGTGGATTCCAAGGGGTCTATTGTGGGGATTTGATCTGAGGGGATGAATGAGCTAGTAGATGACTCATTGGTGGAAAAATAAATAATGTCAACTTTTGTGGTTAAAGGTTTGTCTTTGGCTGATGAGGGTGTGTTAGATGGAGGTAGGAGGACATCATTAGGTCGATAAGTCATGTTGCATGATGAGAAGGGACTTAGGTCAGCTTGTATGGTGATAACCTAACCTTCATGATCAAATTTGATGTAATGATGAAGGGTAGAGGGTATACAACCAATGGAGTAGATCCAAGGTCATCCCAACAAAATTTTGTATCGGAATTCACCTTCCACTACATAGAAGTATTTGGGGAGTGTGAAAAGTCCTAAATGGATATAAAGGACAATAATTCATATATTAGTGGTCATAGTATCATTAAAGGATCATAGGATGGTTAAGGTCTCAAACATGACATTATTTGGTAGTTTAAGTTAATCGTAGACATGGGAGGAAATGATATTAATACTAGCTCCCCATCAATCATCACTCATTTGATGTGGGTTTTGGTGATGTATGCAGTGATGAAAAGAGGATGATATAGGTCATTAGGGTGGATAGGAAGGTATTTCTAAATCCTTAAAGGTGATAAGGTTGTAAATTAAGATAGCACCAACAAAGGCCACTAGAGGTTGAGGGGCTTCATGTTGGACCTCTATTGATTGCAATGCCTCTATCATTGTTTGATGATGGTGAGGTGAGGTAGAGATCAACTCGTATAATCTCATATTTTCCAAGGTTTTGTGAATTCATTTTAGAACCACTCTTCTAATGGATTTAGAGGGGTTAGATTGAGAGGCACCTAAGATAGATACCTTGGGTTTAGCTGAAGGTGAAGATTTTTGTGTTTGATTTGGTTAGGAGGTAGAATATGGATATGTCCATAGAATGGGAGATTTTTCCTTCCCTTTATCCTTCTATTGGGATCTTGTGACCACATGGATAGTATGGATAGAGGGAGGAGTTAGGGTAAGAGATTAGTTAAGCTCTCCCTCACTCTGAGTTGAGAGTGAGGAAGTAGGTAGACATTGGGTAGTGGTTGTTGGTCATTGGATTCATAGTGATATTTTGGGAGGTTCATCCCTTAATATATTATCTTCATTATAGAGATGATGGAATGTGTTTTGGAGAGATTTATAGTTCTTTGTGTCATGTCTAGGTGTCATATGATAGGAACATACTTGGCGGTCATTATACCAAATGGGTTTTGGACCTAGAGGGTCAAATGGTCTAATAGGAGATAAGGTCAAACAAGAGGCTTGTAATAACCTTTGGAAAATAGTTGAGTAAGACTTAGCTAAAGGTGTGGAGGATCTAGAGATTTTGGACTTTGTTGGTGGGATGGAAGTCCTTTTTATAAATGGGCTTGGTGATAGAATTTTTGGGTAAGGTGGTGTTTTTAATTTATGGTTTTGGTTTTGGTAAGGTGAAAGTTGATAAATTGGAGGTAAGATGTTTTAGGGTAGGTATTTTGGTTACTGATGGCTCAATGAAGATGGGTGTGTCAAAAATCAAGTGTGTTAGTGTAGCTAAAAATGGTGGTTGGGTTTTGGTAGAGACAATCAGCTTCCTAATCAAAGTGGAGGGATGAGAGATGCATGGGCATCCTCAAATTAGACCATTTTTTATGAAAAAGGTTGTCTAAGTGTTTCAAGTGCTATGTCAAGTTGTTAAGAGTCATGTTTATGAGTTAAATTTTCAATTTGAATTTAAAATTTAGTTTTCTACTAAAAGGGATCTTTAAATTTTTAAGATGTATTCATGATCTAGGTGAGTGGAAAATATATGTAATGGATAACTAATGTTTTTATAAACCTTTAAGGTCTTATGAAAAGGTCATAAGAGTGGATTTGAATGTATATGATAGTTGGAGGTGTGAGGTGGTAGTCTACCACCCTAAATGGATTTAGGATTTGGTAAGGAGTTTCTTGGATCAATAAATAGTTACTAGTATGTTTTTAAGTCTAGTGCATATATAGAAAAGGATATATAGGTTTTAGTGGTTTGATCTAGAATGAGAGGGATGAAAGAAGGGTAGAGAGGTTTTTGTTTAGTCCAAGAAAGGAACTATGCCTCATAGTTTTAGTTGTGTAAGTTGATCAAGCATCTTTAATATTCAAGAATGAAGGACTTATGAAAGTTTGTATTATTCAATATTTTGTTAAGATAGAATGTTCTTCATTTGTTAATGAATTGATAAGGTGAATCACCCTATTTTCCATATTGTATTCTATGTTAAAAGAATACTATGTAAGGATATGGTAAATATTAGACAAAATTTGATTATGAATGGGTAATCTGAGTAGTTAGGTTGTCAATAAATCTAATAAATGGTTCAAGATTGAATTGTGTTGAAGGTTTACATGCTTGTGTAAAAGGATTTAAACTTTGTTATGGATTCCAAGCAATCTAAATGGGTAATCTGAGTAGTTAGGTTGATAAAGAGTGTTAGAGGAGAGTTTTCATATTTTTATTTAACCTATAATCTTTTTTAACCCTTGCTGAGAGACCTACAAGCAGACTGAATATTCCAAAACCTATGAAAGTCCATAAATGGAGCATATGTAAGAGTGCAAAAGTAGATTTTCGTCTTTTTTAAGGTGTAGGTAAGTGGGACAGACCTTATAAAAGTTAATGGATTGTATGAAAATCTTATAGAATCCTTTAAGAGCAATATTTATCTTCTCAGGCTACAAACAGTCCACCATAACCCAGTCTAGGGTTTTAGACAAGAAATTGAATTTTCAAGAAAAGGAACTGACTAAAAATATTGAAGTTTTGTGAATAGAAAGAGGAATTAGTAAGTTAACATATTTTGGAGTTTTTGTAATTTTTCCATACATATTCAATAAAATATAGAGGTCTGAGTATGAATAGGTGTCTAAGTGGCCTAATAAGCCTAATAGAGAGCAAAGAGATGTTTGGAAAGGTAGTCTAAATATTGAAATAGGCCTTGAAACTTTATGATAAGTAAGAAAACAATAAGGGGTATTTGAAATAGTTGAAGGCTTCCTATTTGATCTCCATACTGACTGTATGAATCAAATAAAACCCACAAATAGGGTTATAAGGACTATGAGAAAATAAGTAGACTTATGTAGAGGAAGAAAGTGGAATTTAAAAATAGTAGACATATTTGATGAGTAAGCAAAGAAGGTTAAGGGAACCCACATAAACATGATTAACAAAATGGAAACTAGAACATTGACAAGTGAATCTCAATTCTTTGAATGATGAGAGAATAAGTGAACTTTTAGAAATAAATGCATTTAGAGATAAGGCATAGAGAGAATGTTAGTGGGAACTCTACAATAGTGAAACGAGGTTCTAAAAATAGTGATAAAGTATCAAATAATCCAGGCCAAGGCCCATACATGTGAATGGTTTCAAACCATGATAGAAATATTTATGTTATAACCAGGATGGAGATGATATCCAAGCAAGGTTGAGTAGATTGAATGCATAAGGAAGAGTAAAAAGGTGTCAAAACTTGAGATAGGAAGAGTTGTTGAGTATTGCTCTACATCATTTGGTAAGAAAAAGGATAGCAGAAAGCAACCAAGGCATGTGGTTTATTTTGTTTTTCATTTGATGTTTTGATGCATGGATAAGATGTGTTGAAGTGTGTATGAAGGTTGAGAGAATTTAGTAGTAGCCCTACAACCAAGTGTGGCTTGATAAATAAGAAAGATGTTGAGAAAGATCAAGGAATATCTCATAGGTGAGCATACAGAGAAAAGGATTCCTATAGATAGGACAAGAGGAGAAGTCCCAAGTGAGGACAAGAAGAGAGACCCAGTTGAGGTCAAGAGAGATAGATAGACTAAGTGAATGCTCAAGATGTGGCAAGTGATTGAAGGCTTTTCAAAAAGAGGTATAGGTCAAGATGAGGCCAAGGAATTGATATATATCTTTAAGGATATGTGGAAAGAGATATAAAGGAGATAAGGCATAGTGGATGAGATAAGCTACCACAAGAAGAAGATGGTGCAAGATGACACCAAGCAGAGAATAGAGATGGAAAGAGAGATGGTTGAGATGAGGTAGTAGATGGATAGGATGTTGGTGATTCTAGAATAGATAAGAGAAATGGGAAGCCTACATGTTGGATGGGTAATGAGGAAGAAGCCACTCAAGTGGCCAATCAAACTATTGATGAAGAGAAGAAAGGTACAATCAAAGAGAGAGGAGAGAGAATAAAAAAGGTTGTTATGCAAGAAATTAAATAATGAAATGAAGAGATACAAGATAAGGATGAAAGAAGATGAATAAAAACACTTTGATGATGAGGTGATGAATTTTAATGAGCAAGTAGAAGAAGACAAACAGTGTTTTGAGATGGATGGAAAAGATGCAATTGATTAAAGATCAAGGTGATAGTTGTAGCCGGCCAGATGAAAGGAAGGATCAATATGAAGTGGATAATTTTTATAGCCTCATATAAGGCTTGGAAAATGAAATTTAGATGATGGATAAAGGTAGGGAAATTAATTACAAGTTTGTATATGGCAGCAGTGAGTAATTAGAGACAAAATTGGAAGCCATAGAGAACATTACAAGGTGAAGTAAAGGTGAATGAAGAAGAACAGGTTGAAACATTTAAACCTCAAATGAATGAGGGAAAAGAGTATGAAAAGTAATGATAGAAGTAGTAGAGTAGGTTAAATATGTGAAACCTTATGGATGCTTGAATTTAATTGAGATAACAATTAGGCAAGAAATTATTATTGTATTGGTTGTAGGTATAAAGATGGAAGCAAAAGAAGCTGAAAGTACAAGAGTTGTATAAGTATATTGGGGCATCTACAGCCCACATGATAGAGGTAAAGAGGAAGAAAAGAGTGCACATTGAGTGAAAGTTATTGATGCAAGCAAACAATGAAATGAGATAAGCACTATAGTGTTTGATTGAGGAAAACAAGAGAGTGAATAAGAGTAGTAAAAGACAAAGATGATCTAAGGAACTTAAACTAGAAGACAAGAAAAAAGGAGCATGCAACAGTATAATGGAGTTTCATTTCTCCCTTACCTAGGAGTATGATGTAGGGGCATCCTTAAATTATCCTATTTTTTATGAATAAGGTTGGATAAGTGTTTCATGTGCTATGTCAAGCTGTTAAGAGTCATGTTTTTGAGTCAAAATTTGAATTTGAATTCAAAAGTTAAATCCCCTCCAAAAGGGATCTTTAAATTTATAATATGTATTAGTGTTCTAGGTGAGTGGAAAAGATATGTAATGGATAACTATGTTGTTATAAACCTTTAAGGTCTTATGAAAAGGTCCCAAAAGTGGATTTGAATGCATATGATAGTTAGAGGTGTGAGGTGGCAGTCTACCACCCTACATGGATTTAAGAGTTGGTGAGGAGTTTCTTGGATCAAGAAATAGTTACTAGTATGTTTTAGAGTCTATTGAATATATAGAAAAGGATATAGAGGTTTTGGTGGTTTGAGACAGAAGGAGAGGGATGAAAGAAGGGTAGAGAGGTTTTTTGTTTAGTCCAAGAAAGGAATTTTGCCTCATAGTTTCAATTATGTAAGTTGATTAAGCTTCTTTAATATTCAAGAATGAAGGACTTATGAAAGTTTGTATTGTTTAATATTTTGTTAAGATATAATTTTCATCATTTCTTAATGAATTAAGAAGGTGAATCACCCTATTTTCCACATTGTATTTTATGTTAAAAGAACACTATGCAAGGATATGGTAAAGACTGAATAAAACTTGATTATGAAATCAAGATGCTAATGTTATCTAGGCGAGTATATTGTGTATCCATGAATTATGGAATTAGGATTTTACTTGTGTAGGGAAAGCAAGTGTATAAGTTGCAAGTTGTTTTCAACAATCTAAGGTTTAAATACTTTTTGGTGTAGATACCCTGTTTATAGTTACTCAATAACATTACTTTACTTGAATGCTCAAGCAATACATGAAGTGGGTCCTATTAAGATCTAAGGACAAAGGATAAAGTCATGAATAAGTGTTTACAACCTTGTGAATAGTGTTTCAAAGAAAACTCCAAGTGAGATTTTATGGATTTAAACTCTGTTCAAGATTTTAAGTAGTATAAGTGGGTAATCTGATTAGTTAGGTTATCAATAAATATGATAAATGCTTCAATATTGAATTATGTTGAAGGTTTACATGATTTTTTAATAATAAATAGTGTTGGAGGAGATTTTCCTTATTGTTATTAAACCTATAAGCTTTGTTAACCCTTGTTGAAAGACCTATAGGCAGATTGAGTGTTCTAAAACCTATGAAAGTCTATAAATGGAGCATATGTAAGAGTGAAAAAATGGTCTTTGTTAAGGTTTAGATAAGTGGGATAGACCTTATAAAGGTCTGTGGATTGTTTTAAAATCTTAAGGAATCCTTTAGGAGCAATATTTATCCTCTTGGGCTGTAGACACTCCATCATAACCCGATTTAGGGTTTTAGACAAGAGAGTGAATTTTCAAGAAAAGGAACCAATTAAAAATCTTGAATTTTTGTGAATAGTAATAGGAATGAGTAAGTTAACAAATTTTAGAGTTTTTGGAATGTTTTTGTACATATTCAAGCAAATATAGAGGTCTGAGTATAAATAGGTCTCTCAGTGGCCTAAAAGGCCTAACAAAGAGCAAAGAGATGTTTGGAAAGGTAGTCTAAATATTGAAATAGTACTTGAAACTTTTTGACAAGAAAGAAAACAATAAAGTGTATCTAAAATAGTTTAATGTTTCTTATTTTATCTCCATACAGACCTTAAAAATCAAATAAAACCCATAAATAGGGTTACAAAGACTATGAGAAAATAGGCAGAGTTATGTAGAGGAAGAAAGTGGAATTTGAAAATATTAGACAGAGTTGATGAGTAAGCAAAGAAGGTTAAGGGAACCCATATAAACATGATTAACACAATGGAAACTAGAACATTGATAAGTGAATCTCAATTCCTTGAATGATGAGAGAATAAGTGAACTTTTAGAAAGAAACGCATATAGAGATAAGGCATAAAGAGAATGTTGGTGGAAACTCTGCAATAGTGAAAAGAGGTTCTAAAAGCAATGAGAAAGCAATAAATAATCTAGGCCAAAGCCCATACATGTAAATGTTTTCAAACCAAGATAGAAAGATTGATGTTATAACCAAGATGGAGATGATAGCCAAGCAATGTTGAGTGATTAAATGCATGAGAAAGAGTAAGAAGGTGTCAAAAATTGAGATAGGAAGAGTTGGTGAGTATTTGTTTATATCAATGAGGCCCCAAAATTGAGGATCAAGTTGAGGGAGGTAAAACTCTAGCCTTCTATATTTTTAGTGGTTTTACCTCCTTGGTTGATTTAGTTTGGTGTTTGGTTGGTGGGTCTGGTGAGGTGAGCTCTAGTTTTAAGGATGGGTGATTAAGGTTTTATATAGGGAAGATGCCAACATTTTTAGTTTTTTTGTTGGTTTGGTTGGAGAGGATGATTTGGTTATTTAGGATTTGGCTGCATGGGATGGTTGAGAAGTGGTTGGGTTGGTAGAGGTTTTTATTATTTTGGTTGATAAGATAAGGGGTTGCATAATATAATTGCTGGGTTGGTCTATCAATGAGATGATTAAAGGTTCATGTTTGGTGATGTAAGGGAGCCCCAATTGATTCCAAAAGGTGGCTTGATACACATCATAGTTGGAAATAAATTCCAAACTCTAAACTAATCTAGAGAATGGTTTGTAGTCTGGTATTATTCCCTAGATAGTGGGCTCAAAAAATAAACCCATAGGTTGAGAAAGGAAAATGGTAACCTCATCCTTCTCCTCAATCAAATGATGTAAGGTTTGGATGGGTGGTTCCTCTATGGGAGGTATATATATGGTCATTTCTTCCTTGGGAATGATCTCCAAAGGGGAAGTAAATTATTTGATGGTTGAGGGAGAAGGTAGAGTGGTGATGGTTGCTTGCTTGGGTATGTCAATTAAAGGAGGGGTTGGTGAATCCACTACCTTAATAAGTGGAGGAGGGGAAAAGGTTACTTCCTCAACTTGAGTCACCAAAGGAAGAGAAGGTAACTCTACTACCTCAATAAGTAGAGAGGGAAAAGAATAGGTAGATTGGGTGGTAGGTTCTTTAGTAATGAGTGTGTCAAAAACCATATTGATGTTATGGGCATCATGAGAAGACTTAGCTTTATTGATCTCATTCTTTATAGGTGCATGATTGGGAAAAGGTTGTCTTAAAATATCGAGGGCTTGGTTCAGAGGTGCATTAGGGTTATCCAACACAAGATCCCCCTTGTTAATAAGGGTTTGGATAATGATTTTTAAGGTATTACACCTATTAACGTAATGCCCAACTACTCGATGTAAAGCACATAGGTCATTCTTATTGTAATAGCTAGGTTTAGGATTAGAGGAATCAAATTATTGAGGAGGTTTGATAGGAGGAAGTTGTATGATGTTAGCTTTCAGCAACTTCTCCAAGACTGAAGCATAAGATTCCCCAAGTGGAGTAAATTGCTTCTAACTATTTTGGTTTTGGTTCCTCATGTTTTGATTTGAGGATTTATAAGAATTTGATTGTTTGACAAATGGTGGAAGAGCGGTCTTAAGGACAACCACATTTGCATTTCCCTTATTCTTGGCATTAGTGTCAGTTTGGTTACTCACTTTAGAGGAAGAGGCCTCATTAGATTTGAAGGTGGAGTTTTTGTTTTTCAACTTCAACTTTCCTTCATCGATGACCCTATTTTCTAGTTTACGTACCATAGTAAAAGATTCATCAAAGGTTTGAAAGCTCTAAACACATAATGTAGAAGAGATGTGCTTGTCACATACCTGAGAAAAAAAATTATCAGTTTTGGTTAGGGTAAGAAGGAAATTTGATTCATTAAGCTTCCCCAATGGGATACAAAATTAGCAATAGATTCATCATCAAATTTCCAGATAGAGTATAGGTTAGTAATGGAAAATTTCTTAGATATGTTTATTGAAAAGTGATCCAAGAAAATGGGCTAGATGGGTGAAAGAGAAGAGTGAATGTTTGGTTAAGGCACTATACCAATCCAATGTCAGTCTCAATAAAGACATAAGAAAAGTGTAAAGAAGGAGAGCATCATCATAGGTAATTAAATAACATGAGTGTCTAAATGCCTTGAGGTGTTGTTTGGGGTCCTTCTTACTTTGAAACTTAGAAAACTTGTGAAGTTCCCAATAAGGACGATAGGATCAGATAGGGACATATGGGTGAATAGGTTCATTATAGATCTGGTCATATAATAAGATGTTGTGAGAACTAAAGATGGATGACTCTAAGGTAATAATTTTATCCATTATTATTTTCATCAAATCTATTTAGCGTTGGGCACTAGAAAGGTTGTAAGGTACATATTATTGTCGGGGTTTGGTGACATATTGATAACTAGTAAGAGGTTGAGGAGTTTCCACATATTGATATGTGGACATAGGTGGTTGGATGGATGTTATGTAGGGATAGGTGGATGTAGGTGGTTCAGTCATGGGTAGAGGTACATGCCCTTGTGGGTTAGGGATGTAACCTAGGTTAGGTACGATGGGCAACTATTGAGAGGTTAAGGTAGGTTGGGTAAGAGTTGTAGTTGGGTTCATAACTAAAGGAAAGGTGGTGACCTTTATATTGATCAGTGGTAAGGTAGAGGGTATAGACACTACAAGGTTTTAAATTGGAGTAGTGACTAATACATTAGGGGTATCTGAAATAAGGTTGGAAATGCTAGTATCAGGTTTTCTCATGGTAGGGGAATATAGGTGGTTAATGGTTGGGTTTCTCCTAGGGTAGAGGAGTTTTTTTTAGGGGTGGAAGGTGTAAGGGTGTTGGTTTATTGGATAGATTGGTTTTCCACAATAATATCAAAGGGATTATTAGTAGATGAAGATGCTTGGGTGGTCTATGGTTGGGTGGTGATTGTGGCAATAGAAGTGTTTCCCATAAGCTAGGAAGGCATTACATAAGGTGGGTTCACAGGTGAAATCAAAGCATGGGTATGATGAGGCATAAGATAATGTTGAAGGGCCATGGGATTGTTATCTAAAAAGGTGGAAAAGTATGTATCTCCTTGGGGAACTTCTTGAGGAAAAAAAAAGATGAGGAGAATTTTTTGGTTCAAAAATGTACTCCATGGATAAAGAGGTAGAAGAGGTTGATTGGTTTGGTGATGGGTTCTATTCTTCTAGGTTCCTTTTCTACTGATGAGTTATAACCATAAAATATAATGGAGAGAGACTATAAAAACAATCTCACCACTTAAATAGAGAAAAGATAAGAAATTATCAAGGAAAGCAATCACACACTACAAATTACATTAAGTCCTAAATTTATATTTAGTCTCTCTTTTGGCTTATGCCTTAAGCTTTCAAAAAATTGTGTGACTCCACTTGGGCTGATACAATAGGTACTAAAAAAGAAATTTATGGATGGTTTTAGGTTGTTCAGGATCTCAAAAAATATCTATATTGGAAATTAACACATGGCTTGGTATTGGGGCATACCCCCTCACTTCACACACCATAGTGATAAGGGTGTTGGGTGCTTATCCAATATATACTAATTTCTAAAGTTTATACTTAACCAAAGAGTTGAGTTGGTTCTCCCCTTGGTAATGACATCCAAGTAGGATTACCGAGGAAGGGTAAGGTAATTGCTAGGTGATAAAATCTTAGTCGAGCCTTATCTCAAGTTGTTTGATGTTTGATTGATGTAGGTGGTTTAGCTTAGTGTGTGAAAGAAAAGTGATGATATGATTGAATTACTTTGCTTTAATTTAAACTATGTTAGATAAACTTACAAGCAATCAATGTATGTAGTTTATTTTAAGCCTAAAATAAATTTTAATGTCATTTATGAGCACAAAATAAGGAGAAGAGTATGTAGATGCAAACAAAAATAAACTCAAGTAGAGACTCAAGGTCCCACTGAGCATGCATGAATGTTTTAGTGAATTTTAGTTTATATTCTGAGAAAAGGAGAAGAAAAAACTAGATATGAGTATGGTTGAAAAACTTGTTTGATTATGTGCACATTGAATTAGATGATTATGAAGAGCTCCTCTTTGGCTTAGGAGGATGACCTAAAAATAAGATAGCACTAAATAAAATGCTTGGTTAGATAGATAGATGGTTGGATTGCCTAGCACTAGCTAGATCCTAGAAGTAAGAGCTTCTTTGAGGGTTGTTAATCCACATGTTTTAAATAATTAAGTTTATAAAATAGAATATAAAGTACTTGCATCAATAATCAAAAGGTAATAAAATTAAATACAAGAAATGCTTGATAAATAAAATGACTAATATAGCAATAAGTGGGTTAATACTAATGCTATATAGGTTAGGTGTGGTTCAAAAAATAGGTTGGGGGTTTGTGAATAGGTAGACAAAAAAAATGTTGGATTTGGTTGAGGATCAATGGGTGAAAATAGTTTGTTTCTATTTTTTACCATAGTTATCATAGGTAGTTGATGTAACTGTCAGTGATTGAGGTGACCATTAGCAGTTGAGGCAACCATTAGTGATTGGATAGACCATCGGTGGTCAAGATGACCATCGATGGTTATTGTGTGTTGGGTCTAGGTGATAAAAAGTTAGAATGATGGGATCACATAAGGAAATTATAAGAGATTGGTTTATGTTAGCTTGATTGCAAAATGGAAACAAAGAAATTGGTAAAGTGGAAACAAATACTTAACTTGTTGGAGGTTGGTCGGATGAATAGTTGAGGTGGTTAGCATGTTGATAGAGTTTAGCATGATTTCGATAGAGTAATGGTATATAGATATCAACTGAGGGGTGGTGGCAAGTTTAATCTCTATCATGATGGTTGGATCATTGGATTATTAGAAGAATACCTATAATAGAAACTTTGGATGCAAAAATCTCTTGATAGTTATGGATGGATTTCACCTCTTACTCCTCTCTTCTTATAGGCAAGGAAGGAGAAGTACAGCAAGATGTTAACAAGGGGTTCAACTTGATATCTAAATATAACTCATGCATGCATTAGCTTGCACAAAAAGTAGATAATTTGATTATAGAAAATCATGCTGAAGTGAAGGGTCAGTTAAGTTAATTTAGATGGCATAACCTAACTATCGGTGATCAAGGTGACCGTCGATGGTTAGGGTGACTATCGATAGTCAAGGTCTGAGGTAAAGTTTCATTAAAAGGAGGGCTAAGTCATTAGGTCAAACTGACTAGTGTTAGGCCTGATTTGGGGTCAAATAATCTAGGCTAGGCCCAAGGGGGTTCTAAGGTGGTCTAGGATAATTATGACATTTAGAATCATCATGTGTGGATTTTTAGTGTCTACACATGGTACTATTCTTATACACAATTTTAGCATGAGACATATAAAGTGCATATTATTTGTAACATGTACCAAATATTAAAAAAACCCAAATCAATTTCAAATTCCAAAACTATTGCACATATTGATACCCCACAGACTTTTATGAACTTTATCAAACCAATCTACTGCAATAGTCAGTTCACCTTTTGGCATGGTTGAGGTGATTAAATCACTCAATCTTTCCAAGTTTTCAAGTTGTACTTGATCATTAAACCTCACTAGGTTATAGGTATTATTGGGTTACATGGTTGAACTAATCTCAACTGCTAGGTAGAAACTCACTTTTGCTCTAAAGTTGGGGGCATGTGCCTTCTAATCTCTCTCTATCTCTATTTCTTTAGAAATATGCACTTTAAAAATGTATCTATATTTATACTAATCTTATTTTTAGAGCCTTATAATGATACATATGTTTTAAAAACAATTTTCCAATAGGCAAGGTGGTTACATCAACACATAGGTGTACTCATAAACTTTAATCTTTAAATTTCAATCTATTTCAAATAATTTTAACCCATATTATATGCACTGATCTCAAACTGTAACATGCTCTTAGTTTTAGGTCATTCACTAGTAAAGTACTCAAATTCAACTCCATCAAAGCACTCAATTTCAACTCAACCAAAGATAAGGTGTGCATACACACTGAGGTACTTATTCTTTTCTTTTAAATTATCAATTTCACTACTATATTAAAGTGGGGTAAATGTAAATGATATTTTATGATTATATAACACCTCAATTTTGTACACTTGGAAAACTTAGACCTTGGCTCTGCCTTTTCGTTAAACACATGCCTTAATTTAATAAGCCTTACATCTACTCTATATTTTGCCTCTTATCATATCTCCTAGTCTAACTAGCCTTATATTTATGACACAAACATCCTATCTTGTACATAATTCTTAAAAATTTCTTATCTTACACCTTTTCAATTCTTGAGCCTACACCTACTCTCCTACTCCCTAAACACTAGCATCCATGATATATAGTAGTGTTGATGTTATTGTCTTACCTTGATATAAGTGTCTATTACCCTAAAGTCATCCAATTTCCAAATAAAACATATCTAAATGGTCAACCTAAGTGGTTTAATGTAAGTTATTGAAATAATTATGCCAAAATACATTCATCAATGACATGAAAAGTGCATAAATCAATGAAAGCAAGAAATAATATTACCTCTCAAGTTTCAAACCAAAAATGAGATAAGATTTTTAAAGTGTAAAATTAAATGTTTTAGATAAAAAACCCATGTGATCTTATGAGAGGGCTTGTTGCCAAAATCTTCACAATTATAATTTAGAATCAAGACCAATTTGAGAAGAAGAGAGAGAGATCCAAGTTTTGGGTGAGGAAATAAAGAGAGGAAGGCTCTTTTAATAGAGCAAGAAGAAAAGAATGGTAGTAATAAGGAATCCCATGATTACCTTGCAAGCCTCGTTTGTGTGTGTCATTTGTGGCATATTCCCTTAGAGAGTGGAGGGAAGTGTGTGTCAAGTGGAATAAGGGGTTCCTTTTGAAATTAACCCTATAAAACATAAAGGGGAACAAAGAAGTGATTGACATCTAATGTAATCTAGATTTATGTGAATTTATAATTCACATAAATAAAAATTTCACACACATAAATGAAACATAGGTTAAATAAATTATCTTAAATAAAGGGTAATACTAACACTCCCCCTTAAAATTTATTTAGGGGTTTAAAAATAAATAAGAAGGGAAGAAACATTACTAAATCTCCCCCTTAATGATAACTTCCTTAAATCCTAACATATTAAAAAAGAATCTAAAATTTTATTTACATAATGGCTTAGTGAAGATATCAACCATTTGTTCTTGAGTAGGATAGAAAGAGAGAAGAAATTGATTTTTTCAAGAAGGTCACATTGAAATTGATGTTGAACCTCAATGTGCTTGGACCTTGCATGGAAGACCAAATTTTTTACGAAAGCAATGGCACTTTGATTATCACCAAAAATAGTAGTCAAAGGTTAAGAGTGGCCCAAAACTAAAAGAAGTCTTCAAATCGAAATAGATTCCTTTGAAACATGATTACAAGATTTATACTCAAATTCTATGGAAGATAAAGATACAGTAGTCTAATTTTTACTATTCCATGAAATAATGCTAGATTCTAAATTAAAAAAATAGCCTCTTGTGGATCTACAATCATTAGGATGTCTAGCCCAATCAAAATCAGAATAACCTACCAAAAATAAATTTCTATTCCTGGTATACTCAATGCCAAAATTTAGAGTACTTTTAATATAATGAAGAATTATTTTAACAGCTTTAAAATGAGTAGCTTGAGGTTTATACATAAATCAAGAAACCAATCCAATAGAAAACACAATATCAAGATGAGTATAAGTAAGATAATTCAAACTGCCAACTAACCGGCTATAAAGAGTTGGATCAACCTTTTAAGTTTCCATGTTAGTAAGCAATTTTAAACCAATTTCACAAGGGGTAGAAATATGATGAAAGTATACCATATTAAACCTAGATAACAAGAAATATGTGTATTTATATTGAGAAATATAAATGTTATATTTTTCTTACCAAACTTGAATGCCTAAAAAGTAATGTAAGAGACCTAAATCAGTCATTTCAAATGTATTATTCGAAGCATTTTTACTGTAAGTAACCATTAAAATATTACTACCAATTATTATTAAGTCATCAACATACAAAATAATGAAAATTATTCCATTTGGAGTGTTTTTGACAAAATGATTATGATCCTTAGAACTATGAGTAAAGCCATGAGTTATGAAAAACTGATAGGTTTTAGAGTGTCATTCTCTAGGAGATTATTTCAAACCATAAATAACTTTTTTTAACTTGAAAAAAATATTTCCATTTCCTTTCTTAATAAAATTGGTAGGTTGAGACATATAAATTTCTTCATGCAAATCACTATTTAATAAATCACTCTTAATGTAATCACATAAAAGTGGTAATTAGATGGTAAGAGTGTCATTTGAGTTACCTTATTCCTATCTTATCCCTAAACCTATCTTAGAGCCTTAGACACACTTTTATAGTCATTATATAGACCATAGTCACCTACATTTATCCAAAACATAGTCCCAAGACTATCTTCTCAAATCCTAACCCAACTTACTCAATAGTTTACCAAGTGGACATTAGTGCCACATTTGGGACACTACAACCACATGGCGCTAGTGTCCCCAACTAGGTGCTATTGTCTTTAGACCTACATATTCCCAATGAATACTTTTCCAAATGTGTGCCCCTCCTAAGGTCAGCCTAAGCACATTTTATTATCCACATAAGCTATATAACTTTATAAATACAAGTCTAATTGACCTCTATTCACTAGATGGAAAATAGATGCAAAAACACATTCAAACCAAAGATAAGTTGAGAAAAATTAAAGTATTTGATCCCTATTCTATCTAACTTATACAAACTACCATCTAAATCAAACTTAATCCCAATTTTCAAATATTTCAAATCTCAAGTACATTCAAGGCTTTCAAGTCCACTCTCATTCTAGCATTCCCTTGTACTTACATCAAGCACTAGGTGGGAGAACTACATCAAGTTTGATCCCTCTTTGGATTATTGGTATGTAGGCAACTCTCTTCATAGTGGGGTGTTGAGGATGTATAGCTTATCCTACTAATGAACACATAATTATTACTCATGCCATACTTTCAAGGAGGATTAGGTTTTTCACACTAAATCAGGTTTTTTAGGCAGAATAAAGAGTTCCAAGTTTTGTGCATACAATAAAATGACCTAAAAACATAGGCATAAGTGCTCCTAGAAAATAAGAACAATCCTAAAAAGGGGACACTTCCACCACTTTGAGGACACTACATCAACATGGTGTTATTGTCCATATGAGGTACTACTATCTAGTGATCAAATAGATTCTAGAATCCTATTGATGACACTCAGAACTATCCAGAACCCAAATTTTAGAACCCAAATTATCTGTGATAGTCACCTTTTAGATAAGTCTATATTTATGCCTATTTATTACTATTTTTAGAAACTCAAAGAATGTCAGATGACATAAAAAATTAGTTCTTAATTATTATAATTTACTTAACTAATTTAGACATCTCATCCCTTTAATCTAAACATAGAACTTACATAGTTAAACCCAAAAAGGTTAAATCATTTGGTGAACATGTCTTACTTCAAATATTACTTCAAATCCTAGCTTGCATTAATTCAAATTTTTATGCAATAATTTAGGGTTACCTCCTTATGATTTTTAAATTTTTTTTAGACAACCTAGCTAATTAAAATCAATTTTACAATAGGGTTTCAATTTATTTTACCTATAACTTAAATTGGTGCCAAAATAATCCTAGATTCTAAAAAACCTAACCCTATACAAACTTGAAGTTTGTATCCTTTTCTATATATGCTTAGATTTTACTTAAAAAGTATCAAATTTCTTGAAATATTATAATTTTACAATAGGCTATGGATTATTATTCTTAAAACATTCAAAATCTACAAAACTTGTTTTCCTACCTTTCAACTATAATGGCATAATTTAACAATAGATTTGATGAAACTAATAAGCAATAGTTAAAAGACTTTGTGTCCAAACATAAGGATATACAAGATGACTTCATAAACATTCTTCAAGAAGAACTTCAAAAGACAAACAATGGTCAATCTTTAACCCCTCTAGTTAATAATTTTGTTACACCTCTAGTGGGGCCAATTCAACCAACCCTAGATTGTTATTCAACCATCCCTAGATTGTTATTCAACCATCAATGATAACTATACCATTTGTGGCTAGTTTCCCAACTCTAGATGTACAATCCCTTATGAATGAGGTTATTACTCTATAGTCTAAGGTGTTACATCTCAATAAGGGAGTAGTTAGGCCATCACATGCCTTGGATTCAAACATTTTCTTGCATACACCTTTGGCACATGACATAATAGCAATTCCTTTGCCATCTAGTTTTGTGACACCCAAGCTCACATTATATGATGTAAAGGGTGACCCAAAGCATCACCTCAAAGCCTTTCATGCAGAATGTTTGGACTATGTGTCTAATGATTGGCTTATTATGAAGTTATTTCCATTCAGTCTCAAGGATTATGCCCTCCAGTGGTTCTATGATTTGCCACATCAATCTATCATGGAATTTAATCTTTTATCCATCATGTTCCCAGCACACTTCTCTATCAACATTAGTGATAAAATATCATATGCACAAGTGGCATAGTTAAATCAAAAGTCAAATGAGCCTATCATCGATAATGTCTTAAGATACAAGACAATATTATCCAAATTTATTAGCCCCATAGCAGACAAAGAGCTTTAAGATATATTTAAATAGAGTATATTACTAGCATTATACAAAGCTATTTTATTCAAGAAGTTTCTCATATTTATTGATATGTGTCACACAATCAAGGAAAGAGAGGTTAAGCTCTTAGAAATGGGCAAACTCAAGTACATAAATGGATTAGAATCAACAATTATGAGTTTAAACAAACCTCCATGTAAGTTAAGGGCCACATAAAATAAAAGTGGTCAAAAGGCAATAATCAACATAGCTTATGATCCTTCTCCCACATTGGTTTTATCTGCTCTTCAATGTAGAGTCTTCACTAATATTTTAGAGTCACCAGCACGAGTTCTACAACAACTATTGGAATGCAATGTCATATCTCTCCCTCTCATTAAAGAGGTTGATACGATACTGCCTCTTCCAAAGAGTTATGATTCAAATGCATTTTTCAAATATCATAAGTCACCATGCCACATGATAAACAGATGCATTATCTTAAAGAACAAGATACAAGATCTCATTGAGGCTAAAATTATTGATGTGGAAACACCCATAGAGGAATCGAAACAATCAACAAATAGAGGCTAAGATACTAAATATATTTGTAGATCCTTTACTAAAGCATATAGTGAATGAGGTAGGGGGCAAATTAAGTGTTTACTATACATACTAGGTGTATCCACCACCATATTCCTATGATATATTTATATAGAAGACACATACATGCATAACATTATTGACATGTATCATACTACAATTATTACATCCTAATTCCTCGCTAGGCAACCTTATTAGATTATCTATGGATATCTATAGTTGACAAATTTAGATTTGACTATTTTTAACTAATTTGTGAGATATATTATTTTATGGGAAAGTAGGATATTACTTAGGCTACATGATTTCAATGCTATGAGTTAGTTGTAGCATATATGTTTACATTATGATCATATTGATTCTTTATTTTAACTATATTTTATGGTGTATGTATATCATGTTGATATAGGCTAACTACCTACTTGTTGTGAGGTTGACATAGGAGAACTCATCCCTTAGAATGTGATGAAGAAAGAGCATTATCAGAGAGGATGACATGGATGGAGATGTCAAAGGATGGTAGAGAAACTAGCTAGAACCCTACAAAACCATATAAGTAATTCATGTTAAATGCATCATGAAATGGTTAGCATAGTAAGTTTTGGATGTTGCTTACATTAATAGTTGTTTGTCATGGTTTGATAACATAATTTAAATGGTTTAATGGAACTTATTTTGTGTGCTTAACTTGTTTGATCATGAAATGCTAGTAGAACATAATTTGCATATTTAGACTAGATCTAGACTATTAAGTTATGAATTAAATACCTATTGAATTAGGAGCATGTAAATTAATTAAAAAAATATGGATTTTCATAATTAATCTTAAAAATAAATAAAAATCAAAAAAATCCAATAAAGTGAAAAAATGGAAAAAAGAGACAGAATGGTCTAAAATTTGGAGAAAAAACAAACGATAAGAAAATCAAAAAAAATTAAGAGAAAAAGATAGTCATTAAAATAAAGAATAAAAAAAATTAAAGTGCCATATTTTAAAATGAAAGAAAAATAGATAAAGCAAGGCATAACAGGAGATAGAAAAAGAGAAGAAGAGAGAGAGGTGGCAAGGGAGAGGATAAAGGAAGCACAGCTTAGGAGAAGAAAGAAAAATTCAAGGGATTTTTTAGAGATTTCCTTTGAATGCAGATACAAGGTAATGTGTTGTGAACTCTTGTAAAATGTGAAATAATATGGATTTATTGGATATATATATAAATGTAATGATACACCTAGAACTCAAAACTAATGAGAGATCATATAAAATAACCAATGAATACGAGTTCATCTATCAATGTTTTGTGCAAGTTAAAATCCCTAGTTTTACAAGATCTTTTCTATTCGAGAACTTCTCCCACAAATATACCTTGAAATGGTTATATTGAATTATTGGAAATTTCTTAATGAAAATCCTTTACATGTTTTCCAATGCTTGATTATGATGATTAGAGACACAATAGATACTTTGTCATTTGTATTCGCTCGTTTATACTTGGCTATTGTGCAAATGTTAATTTCATTAGAATAGGTAAATGAATATGATTGAAGTTTAATTTTGACTTTAATAAAATTATATATGTTCTGATTGCTTCATTGTTAGAATAATTATTTCGTGGTTAATTACTTTTTCTTCAATGATAATTACAACATCAGTAACATTTGTCTTTGGCATAAAATCTTGATAAGAAATAGGTACCCCTTTTGCTGGAGTGATGACTTAATCCTTGTTAAAGTATTGCATACAACTATTGAAATATTTACCAAATAGAATGACTTCATGAATCTATTTGAATTCTCTACCAAACCTCATTGAAGGATTTCCTTCACCTTCATGATGCATACTTTGGCCTTATTGTATCATAAGAATGCATTCACTTCATGTCATTGTTTGTACATTGCAACTAAGATCAACACATCCTATGTTTATCCTTTACTAGAGTGATTTTTCAAATATCACCAAAGGTTTTATATTAAGGTAGCATTTCAAATAGCTCATACAACCATCACAGAATAAATTATCCATTTTTAATTTTAAAAATTAGGGAATTCTTCATTTGACAAGTTTGTGTTAGCATTTTAAGATAAAGAAACATACATGGTAACAAGGATCTCACTTAGGTATGGTTATTCAAGGGTAGTGATAGGTACACCTTATTTATAAATGGAATCCCACTTAATATTGAAGATACTTTAGATTTTAATAAATGGAATTGCATAATTGATCCATTGTTGGGTGGAAAAACTAAAGTTATTGCTTAAAAGCAGATATCAATAGATTTTTAGAGTAGTACCTACATAGATTCTAAACTTATTTTATTTTCAAAACTTAGTTTGATTAAAAATTGAATAAATTTTTATCAAAAATTTATACTAAAAATGATATGCATATTTTCCTCTAATTCTAAGTCAAACTATGCATATCTTAGGAAGGAGTAAAATAAATGCAATGGTGTAGTGTGTTCAAAACCAACCATATTATCAAACTGCTTTGAGTATGCATGCTTTCTTACCTTTTTTGTAATGATAGATAGGAAATTTTAAATATATTAATAATGTTAAAATATACCATATAATGGTAGGCCATATGAGATAATCATGCTATGGTAGGTCTCAAATTATTGTATCCTCTTGGGCACACCGAATAATAAGAGAGATGTCTGCTATAATATCAAGATGCATGCCTTATTTTGATGACCATACAAGTGATAAAAATTAGAGTTGTAAATTCCCTCATAGACTTTCTACAAGTGGTGATTCATAATATATATTATGGGTCCTTATTTTGGTTACCTGACCCCTCCATTTTGTTACATTCCAAGGCTCTAAATCATAATGGCTAAATGTTTTAAAATGTCTAAGTAGACATAAAAATGATATATTATATATAAGTCACTATGTAATAGACATCCCTTTCATTTCATATTTGTATTTTACATATTATTATTAATTATTGGTATTAATAATTCACTATGAATAATATGGTACTCATTAAACCTAGTAAAGTAATAGTTGAGTTTGAGTAACCCAAACAATTATGGCCTAGAGGTTATTATTATTGTCCATGCTTACGAGTGCTTTTCAACGCTTGGGTTGAGTTAAATGACTTGATTTGCCCATATATCTTTGATATATTCAAAGTCACTTACTATTTTAAAATTTATCCTCTAATTGTCAAATGGAATTCATGATTTGGAAATATTTGAATAATAGTAAGGTTTTAGAAAATGGTAAAATCCGGTGATAGAACCTGATTGTTTATTTAGGAATAGGAAAATGAAAAATATTTTTAGTATGAAACATATGTATTAATTAGTAAATGATATTCAACGTAAGTAAATATATTAATTATGTTTACATGAGGTTATAGTTTCTCTTATACATACATACATATGTAGTATATACATACTTATACATTAAAATGTGTGCCTATAATCCTAGACTTTTGCTAGTGAAATAAGTCACAAAGTCCTGAGGGATAGGATATTATAATTACATGCATAGAACCTTCAAAAAGTGTAATAAGTAACCTAAATGAGGAATTATGGTATAATTTGGTTATGAGACTCTTTTAGAATAACATGGCTAAACTGTTAAATAAATTTACATACAATAGTCAATACTTGTAGTACATATTGTGAGTATATTTTGTATAGGTTTTTAAACATATATAACATATAATGTTGCATTGTTATGTGTGCCTATGAGTTGTGTTTATTTTGAATACTAGTATGTAGTTTAAACGTAGGGTATACTCAGTTAGTACAAACCTGTACTTGCTTGTTTATTTTTTTCAGTCATTGATTCTTCAAAACATAAGTTTGGTTTTGTGTAATTATGTAGTTGTGTTCCTAAACAATAAACTATGATAGTACGGAATGTCATAGAGTACTATAGTATAAATGTATATTATATCCAGATGGTACATACTATAATTATCAAATATAGACTCACATCTACATTTGACTGATTAAATGTATGTGAGTTAGTTATTACTATCAATAGCACATTTGTGACAGTAATAGGGCTTTATGTATACGTGCATATAGCCTTTGAAAGTAATGTTTTCTAGGATAGAATATCTTGTGTTTCATAGAAATTATGACTTGATTTATTATGTCTGGTTGTTTGAATAAAAACTTATGCTTCCATGTATTTAAGAATACTTTATATGACTGATTGTGGAAAACTAGTAGTTATGTCTTAGAATACTAGGCTATGTTAATATGGGTTATCATAGGGTGTAGTATGTTTGGAAACTAATTATGGTAGTTGAAATATACAATTAAATGTGTATTTTACCCAAATGGTATAAATTGTAGTCATTATTTCTAATATGGAATAGATAATAATGTAAGATTCATTCATACATTTGATGGAATAAATGTATGATTTGATTACTCCTAAGTTTAGCATGTTAATGTGATATGATTACTATTAGGATGTAAATTATATGAATCTTATGGTTAAATTTATGTTTGACCAATCTACATTACTGATATTAATTAAGAAGTAAAACATACTTCACTGGCTTACTAGCATCACAATGTCAGATGAAGGTAGTCTGATCAAGTGGTGTGTATGAGTTTTGACTGATATATAGATCACTATTATTTATTCTTATTGAAAAATCTGGTCAAAGTATGTTTAGTGAGACATTATCATTTCATGAGTATGATTTACATGTTTGTGTGATATCTTGTAATAAAATGGGTTTTCTATGTGACACAACATGTTTATTTTTAAAAATTATATAGCACGCAGGTACTTGCTTGTCTCTCTAGATTCCCACGTGTCACTATCTACTCATCCATAAAGGGAGGGCCATTTCTTGATGGGATTAGTGTGGGGGATTGGTATTCTATGGTTGGTGTGAAAAAGTACTTAGATAATGCTCTCCCTTTTCATAATAGTACTACTTATCAAGATGACACTTGAGATTGCCATAGATACTTAAGTCCAAGAACTATGCTCTAGAGCAGCCATGTAAATTATTTATGTATATTATATTATATTCTATTTATTACTGGAAACATTATCATGAAGAGCTATAATTACCTATTTATTGTGACTTTACTATGGTGTCTATATATTGTACTAGTAGTGGTTGGATATTTATAATTACTTTCCATGTTTGTATTATGATGTGTTTCTTATGATATTAGTGATCAGTGATGTACGATGTAATATGCATCATTAATATTTATCACTAAGAGCATTATACTACCTAGATTTTTATAAAGTATTATTTTTATAGTATATATGTTTAACTACAAAAAAAATATGATTATTATGTCAAACCCAGTGGGGTTATTACATGTGATATCATATTTGTGGCTCGAACTCTAGGACTTAATGAGTTCATTAGCATTTTTGTATCCTTCTATTTATCAAAAAAGAGAATAGTGAAATGTGTGTAATACATTGAGTGTGTTCATTTTAGGTGCATTCATACCATCTTAAAGTTGTTACATGGTTGGTTTAGCGAGTGTCTCAATAGAGTTGGTTGTAATCAGGGTTTGGGTATGTGAGTGCATAGCTTAGTTCATGAGTTATGAACAAGAGATTCCTACCTTATGTTTGATCATTTAAAGTGAACACCTTCAGTGTGATTACATCTTTACTAAGTAATTAAGTCACCTCTGTCATTTGTGTTTTGTGTTGTGAGTATTTTCAAAGAATGGGATACTTTTCACTTAAGTATATGTGCATTAATTTAATTTTTTATTTACACTAATCCTATAATACCATTTTTAGTTTGGTACTACCATATGTGGTGGTAATTTTCTTATAGTAGAGTTTAGAAAATTATTTTTGTTGAGGACTCAAATGTGTTAGGATTTTGCTCATGAGTTGGTACCCTTATGTTTATATGGATTAAGAAGAGGAGTCCCCTCTCATAGATAACATGGAAGAGAGTTTTCATTCCCTCATTTTTTTTGATGTTATTATAAGCCCATTGAGAGGATGCACATTGCCAAGTTGTTGAATTAGTGTTTTCCTTAAATGAAAACTTATTATAAAATGTTGTTTTAGAGTGTATTCCTTGGAGTTCATGAAATAATGTCTCATACATCTTGTTTGGATAGAAGTTTTAGTATTGGATGAACTGATGCATCTGTGTGTTTAGTATTTTCCTTCTATTTATGGAAGAAAATTATGATACTGCTCATAAGATTGGTAAGTGAGTAGTGATTTGGCAACTTGAGTTGCGGTGTTTTATTTTTACCATGTTAGGGTATTTAAGGGTTTTTTTGTTGAGATGTAGTTCTCTACTTTCCACTTATGATTTTTTTGAGTTGCTACTTTATCTAATTTTGTTAACTTAGACCACATGGAGTAGCGAACCTTGAATTTATATTGGTTCTGGAATAAGGCTTATATTTTGATTATAATTGTTATGTTATTATATACCCTTGATTAGAATGATATTATTCTTATCTTGATAAAAAATATGTTGTTTTGATGATACATTAATGTACCTTTCATTGAGAGTCAGTAGGGTATATGATGTGTGGAACATCTTGTTAGTCTAAAAAGGTTGAGTACAACTTTTAATTTGTTACATAACTAATTGAGTAAGCAAGGAGGCATTTTTTCACTTTCTCCTTTATAAGGTTTTAGGGACATTGTGATCCTTGCCTTGTATGTATGATAGTTTAATAATATTTCCTCTTAATTATGAATATAACACTATAAGTTAAGCTATGAAATATGATACTAATTATGTTTGGCTAGTGGAAACTTAATACAATTACAGAATGATTATATGATTTTCATTATATGTATGTTGGTACATATTGAATTATTTAGCATATAATATTGATTTATATGATATGTTAGTATATAATTATTATTCATTTAACCTTGTGTACATTTTGAGGATCATTAGGTCATGGAGACCTAAGGGAAGAGTGGTGAATTAGGAATATGAGTACTAAGTGATAAGAGTGGATCCTACTTATCCTCACATTGACTTGGAAGTTGCTAAGTTTAGATCTAATATAAGGAATTGTTGAATCCAATATTTTATAGATGAAAATGTAAAATTTAGTTATATGGTCATATGCATGTATATAGTGGGATGTTTATTCCTTAATTTTATATAAATTGGAAAAGTAATATTTTTAGTTCCTATTCATCATCATACTTGTCTAGAGCTCTATGGAGTGCAATAATATATACATGTTATACCTATCAAGAGATACATAGAGTGGTGATAGTATTAACTTTTATATATCATTCTTACCAGGCTTATTAAATACTTTTCGTCAGAATGAGAAAAACACTCTCTAGATTAAAGAGATGTGTAGAGGGGTTGAAAGGTTTTGTGGAACTCTCCCTAGTCATTTATTTTTGGTTTTTGTGATGATCTAATGTGCTTTTAGAAAGTCAGTGAAACTTTCACTGAGATATGTGGAGCCCTTCAAGGAATAGAACTAGTTAGTCCTATAGTATATAGGCTTCTCTTGATGGTTCTGGACCCTAAGGTGGTCATGATAGAACCAACCAAAGTAAGTAATACTCATAAACCATGTTTGCATAATAGGGGGATGTCACACAATAGGGTTTTGTGGGACCAATACTCCAAGAATAGTGAAATTTGAGATAACTATGGTGAGTTCTACAAGTAATTTTACATTTATTTACTTGATTTGATACTTTAATTTATGTTATTTCTCTACTGAATAATATTTTTAATTTAAAACTTATGTTTGAATGAGTGTTATCTAGGATGATGAGTAACTTTAAGGGGGAAAGATGTTACATCTCAATTCCTCACCAAGCAAACTTACTAGATTATCCATGGATATCTATAGCTGATAAATTTAGATTTGGCTATTTTTAACTAAGTTTCAAGATATATGTTGTTATGGGACAATACGATATTGCTTAGGCTACATGATTTCATTGTTATGAGTTAGTTGTAGCATATATGTTTACATTATGATCATGTCAATTCATTATTTTATTTATATTTTATGATGTATTTATATCATGCTGATATGGGCTAATTAATTGCTTGTTGTGAGGTTGATGTAAGATAACTCATCCCTTTGAGCGTGATGGAGGGAGAGCATCATCGGATAGGGTGGCATAGATGGATATGTCGAAGGATGGTAGAGAAATTAACTATAACCCTGCACACACCACATAATTAATTCATGTTATATGCATCATGAAAATGCTTAGTGTAGTATGTTTTTTATGTTGCTTGTATTAAATAACTATTTGACATAGTTTTCTAACATAGTTTAAATGGTTTAACAGAACTTGTTTTGCATGCTTAGCTTGTTTGATCATTAAATGATAGTAAAATGTAATTTACATATTTAGATTAGATCTGAATTATTGATTTATGAATTAAATTTCTATGGCATTAGGAGGATGCAAATTAAATTTAAAAAGTATGGATTTTCATAATTAATGTTAAAAATAAATAAAATGAAAAAATTTCAATAAAATGAAAAAACAAAAAAATAGAGAAATAGAATGGTCTAAAATTTGGAGAAAAAACAAAACATAAGAAAATAAAAAATAAAATAATAATAATAAATTAAGAGAAAAATAAAGATAGTCATTAAAATAAAAAAAATTAAAAAAAGTAAATCACCATATTTTAAAAAGAAAGAAAAATAGATAAAGAAGGGTGCAATAGGAGATAGACAAAGAGAAGAAGAGAGAAAGAGGTAGCAGGGGAGAGGAGAATGGAAGCACAGCTGAGGAGAAGAAAAATTGGAAGACTTTTTCAGAGCTTTCCTTTGAATGTAGATATAGGTAATGTGTTGTGAACTCTTGTAAAATGTGAAATAATATGGATTTATTGCATATATATATATATATATATATATATATATATATATATATATATATATATATATATATATATATATATATATATACATATATATATACATGTATATATATATATATATGTATATATATATATATATGTATATAAATATGTATATATATATACATATGTATATATATGTATATATATATACATATATATATATATATATGTATGTATATATATATATGTATATATATATGTATATATATATATATGTATATATATATATACACATATATATATATGTATATATATATATACATATATATATATACATATATATATATACATATATATATATACATATATATATATACATATATATATATATATGTATATATAACTCAAAAATAATGAGAGATTATACGAAATAATCAATGTATGTGATTTAATATATCAATGTTTTATGTGAGTTAAAATACCTTGCTTTACAACATCGCTTCTATTCAAGAACTTCTCCCACACATATATCTTGAAATGGTTATATTTCATTGCTGGTACTTTATTAATGAAAATTTGTAATATGTTTGCCAATGATTGACTATGATGATTAAAGACATAATAGATCCTTTATCATCTGAATTCACTCATTTATACTTGGCTACTGTGAAAACATTAATTCCATCAAAAATAGGTAAATGAACATGATTAAAGTTTAATTTTGATTTTAAGAAAATTATATATGTTCTAATTGCTTTGTTGTCAAAAGAATTAGTTCTTGGTTAATTACTTTATCTTTAATGAGAAGGCCAACATCGATAACATTTGTATTTAACATAAAATCTTGATGATAAATAGGTGCCCCTTTTTTTGGAGTGATGGCTTAATCCTTGTTAAAGTATCACATGCAATTATTGAAATATTTACCAAATAGAAGGGCTTTATGAATCCATTTTAATGCTCTACCAAAAATCATTGAAGGACATCCTTCACCTTTATCGTACATCCTTTTTCCTTACCATATCATAATAATGCATTCATTTTATGTCACTTCTTGCACATTACAACCAGGATCAACACATCTTATGCTTATCCTTTACTAGAATGATTTTTCAAATATTAGCAAAGGTTTTATAATAAAGTAGCCTTTAAAATAACTCCTACAACCATGAAAAACTAAATTATCCATTTTTCATTGGAAAAATTATGGAATTATTCATTCAAAAAGTGTATGTTATCATTTCAAGATAGAGAAATAGACATGGTAACAAGGATCTCATTTAGGTATGGTTATTCAAGGATAGTGATAGCTACGCCTTACTTCTTTGTGAATGGCATCCTGATTAATATTGAAGAGACTTTAGATTTTAATAAATGGAAGTGCATCATCAATCCATTATTGCTCAAACAAACTAAAGTTATTGCTTAAAAGTAGATATGAATAGATTTTCAGAGTAGCACTTGCACAGATTCCAAACTCCTTTTATTTTTAAAACATAGTTTGATTGACAAAGTGAACATCTTTTTCTCAAAACTTTAAATTTAAAATGATATGCCTCTTTTCCTCTGATGGTAAGTTGAATTATACATATCTTTGGAAGGATCAAAATAAACATAATAGTGCAGTGTGTTCAAAACTAGCCATATTTTCAAACTGCTTTGATTAGGCATGCTTTCTTACCTCTTTTGTAATGATAGATGGAAAATTTTAAACATAAGAATAAATGATGAAAGAGGCCACATAATGGTAGGCAATATGATATCATCACACTATGGTAGGTCTCAAATAACAATATCCTCTTGGGCACAACAAATAACAAGAGAGATGTCTATTATAATATCAAGATGCACGTCATAATTTGATGAATGTATAAGTAATAAAAATTAGAGTTGTAAATTAATGTTGTCACCAAATCTTGCACCCTAGAAGAGAGTGTTCAAGCGTCTTCCATATTTAGGCAACATGGGAACATTTTTAGGTATGTGGGTGTACCTATAATGGAAGTGAGCCTCTAGATTTGGACTAGCTCCCTGGATGTATCTTGAAATGCTCACACCTATGCCAACTAACTGCTTATGGTGAAAAGAGTTATAAGTTACATGAAATGAACATAATCTAAGGGGGTGATACACCAAGATGTCTTTCATATAACCATCATACATTCCTTCACAAAGAAAAAAGGCACACAAGCTAACTTCCAAGTCCTATGGATTCTAACATGAGTATTTCAATATGAAGGTGAGATGCATGAGAGCTATACATGGTAAGTGAACCATAGGTTAGTTTCAAACACTAAGGCTCATTGTACACTTAAAATATAGGCTCATACACTTGACAACACTTTGTATGACCTATTAAATTATTAACTCTTGCATAAACATGAAATGATAAGGGAAGAAAGGATAGATAATTATCACTTTACATCACCATACATCACTTATATACTTAGGCAATTGTTTGAGAGCTCAAAATCAGATTTGCATTAATGTTCAAAGGTAAAATATGACATGATTCTAGCAAGGTTCTACTATACACAGAGTGGAATTTTTTACAAGGGCCAAAAAGTATCTACTTATAGCATTTGAGAGAGAAGTGGGAAAAGAGAAGTCCAAAGGGAAATCAAATGAGTTCAAATTTATTCAAATTGTAGCTACAACTACTTCTATAATTATGCCTATTCAAGCTTCCTAATTTATCCATGTCACTTTAACCCATTGCATAATTACATTATTCCCTTTCTGATGCTTCCTGACAAAATTAATGGTAGGATCAATCTATTTTGAGTTGGGTTTCGGCATCAATGTAGTTATGACCATCAAATCAATCTATTAGAGTTTTTTCCTAGTGCTAAAGTACTCCCAACCAATTTGTCATTGTGTGTAAAAGTGGAGAGAAGAGTCCATTTCATATATATGGTTATGATGATGGAACCATTAGAGCCTACATGTATACCTTCATGGCACCCTTTGAAATGATAGCTCTTATTCCAACCAGATCATGCTCAAACTCATCCCCATGTTCATAGGTCTACCATATACAAAAAACTAATCTTAGATTATTGGCTTTCCTATAGGCATTATATCGATAGGGACCTCTAGACCAGATAGCTTCATTCCTTGATTATAATAGGTCAAAATAAACCTATTATGTTACTACAGGAACCAAGCAATCATATATGCATGGACCTTTCCTTAAAGAAAGTGAACACAGTCATAAAAATAACCCTATATGATACAAAATAATACGAACCAGAGGTCCATATTTAGCTTTAATGGAATCCTTTTATTTTTTTGATCACCTTGGCTGCATGGCTATGTTCAATCCTTGTCATTTGATCGAGCTCTAATGGTGGCATGTATCCTTTGAAAATTTTGCCCTGGTTCAAACTCGGTCATGTATTTGATCTCTAAGAAGTCCTTTAGCTTCTTGACCTTTAATTTCATTGGTCAAAGATATCTAACCTAGATCATTGACTCATTGACCCATCTCACATCATTGATCCTGCTTGATATGAATGACCATAATTTATTGATCTACATTTGACTTATCAATCTCTATTTGATCTAGTGCCATTTAGCATCCTTACATTTGCACTCAAGATTCATTGTTAGTTTGTTGGCTTCATGTGCTTATGCCATGTGTCAATTGTATATTAATTTTAGGATCTTGTTGTTAGGTTGTCTACTTCCACACTTGTGCCCATGGTGGCCTCTTGGCCCCTTTAGCCTTTTTACTCATCTCACACCATCAGATCAAGATTTATGATGTAATGTGTCCCATCATATCTATTGGGTCCCACTATTTAAAATCCAATAGCTATTTCACAAGCTCAAATTTGATGTTCATGCTCTCATCATTTGATGTTTGCACGAACATGTTTGACATATGTGTGACCATAAAATTTAAGCTCAAGACAGTTTGTTTTTTAGGAGATTTATTTTAACTTTTGTGTGAACATCTTACTCTATTGGTTCAATTTTGAAGCTTCATAACTTGAGCTAGAAAGCTCACATAGACTTGAAACTTGTAGAACATGTTCCTAGCATGAAGGAATCCATGGCACTACATTCCTTTAGCTTGTAGGGGATTCCTAAGTGGAGATTAAAAAAATACACAAATGAGATGGTTTATTCATTTTTGTGTGATGTGTAGGATGTCCTATCCCCTTAGACTCGACAAGCTAAACTTTGAAGGCTTAGATCTTGAGATACAAGAATCATCAATATATGAAACTTATAGAGAAATATCTTGGCACTATGGACATTGATCATGTAGGGTATGATGGTCACATGAGGATTTTTGGACATATTTATAAAATACCTAATTGAATTGGTCCAGTATGGTCCCCATGTGATGTCCTAATGATGGTCTGGTCCTTGAACTTGCCCAATTCATTTTGATTCAATCCTTCAAGGTCTTAGTGAGTTTCTAATATTTTATCAATATGATCCACTTCCTTGCCAGTTAATCTCATGAGCACTATGAGATCTTTCTTGGATCAATTTTTAAGGCTTGGAAAAATAGACTCTCTGAAACCATTCAATTCCATTGGAGCATTTGCATCAAGCATATTATTGTGAGCATTTTATCTCAGACACTTTCTCCAAAATAAATGTGTCTACGGGCCTTTGTATTAGAAAAAATGTCCAAAATAAATGACTTTGGTATTTTGACAAGGACCTTTTGTTGTAGAAATTTTGTCCAAAGGAAATGTGTCTCTATAAATATTATCTCAGACACTTTCTTTGAAATAATTATGTCCTCAGGGAAATTGTCTCAAAGAATTTTTTTGAAATATCTGTGTCCTTAGTCTTTTGCCTTTAGTATAATTTCCCTGAAAGAATTATTCCTTGGACAAATAAACCAAAACAATTTCTATGAGAGAATTATGCCTTGTACTTTTGTTGTGGAAAAATTGTCTAAAAGAACTCTCACACTTAGGCAAAAGTTAAATTATTTCCTAAGTGTAAACTAGGATTTTTTGGACTTTTTCTTGCAACTGCTCAAACACCATGAAACTCTGCCACTTACATATATGACCCTAAAATGACCCTTAAGACACTAAATAACACAAGGACTAAGTTATACCATGACCATAGCTATAATAGCATATTAAATGACATAAAATGAGCTATAATATACCTTATCACATTATAAAAATCTCCTATACAAGGTTTTGACTATAGGGGGTTGACCCATTTTAGCCTGTGGTAAAAAATGGTCAACATTCTTGGTGATTTCCTAAGGGTGGTATGCTTGTTATGTTGTGACCAATTGCCTAATCCTATCCATTGGGCTATAGAGTCACATGTATAGCAATTTTAACATATAAATTGCCTAATCTTATCCTATCCATTGGGCTAATAAGTAACACACAAGATAAGAAACTAAGTAAAAATAATCTTATGCTCATGATCAACTAGGGCACACAACACACACAACTAAATAAACTAACTCAAACACAAACTAACCTAATATGAAAACTTCTCCAAGATCAAAAGGGAAGTTTGAAACCTCTATTATGTTATGACATGAAGGGTTGAATGAGACATGTATCCTTTTGATCCTTGACATCGATGCCTTCATCTTATTCATGGTGTTTTCTAACTTTATTTGCATGATGTTCAATAAGAACCAAGTAGCTCCAAATAGGCTAGATAAGGAAATTAACTCTTATTGCATCCAAACAACCTCATCTTTTTCATATGGTTCCTTAGCTATGACCTCTAATGGAGGTTAAACAATACATACCTTTTTATTTTCCATGTTACTCTCAATGAGGTTAGGCCTCTTCTCAGTTACAAGTTCTTTAAGCTCATCAAGTATTTTTACATAGTCTACCCAATCTTGGTTATTGTCCTCCATGAAAAACCTTTCCTCCACCTTCTCATATACTTGACCCTAAACTTGGAAAAGATATTAAAGATCTTAAAAGAGCTTCATTTTTAGTTTTCAATCATCTTTGTCCTCCATGGAAAGCTTTTCCTCCTTGATATATTATACTTTATGTTTAGAATCATCAAGCTCTTCTTCTTCATGATACAATACCTTTGGATATGGCTCAATATTAGGTTGGTCTCTTGACTATTCTTGAGGTGTGATAACTTTTGCCTTGACCTCACTTTCCATGTCTACAATCTCTTAAAAACTAGCATCATCAAATTTATTTATAACAGTAGATTCTTGATAATTATAATGACCTTAATTTTAATGCTTGATGGAATATTTATCAACATGATCATTGCTATCATTAGAAACCTTGTCATTAGACATGGAATCTCTTGGAAAAAAAGAGACTTACCTAACTTGTCAAACTCCTTTCATATGGCATTGGGATCTTGCCATAATTCCTCTTCATTCACAACATGAGACCTTTCTCCATCCTAATTGAGATAATACTTCTTGGGAGGAGTAACCTTACCAAGTTGATCAACCTCATGACATATGAAATCAAAATTTTTCCACAAGTCATTTTCATCCACCTCATGAATGTCATCTTCAAGAGCCATTTCATCTCTCTTGGTCTCATGAGACTCTCTTAAGATTGTAACTTCTTGAGGAGTGACTTGACCTTCTTCTTTGATAGTACACTCCACTTCATGCTTGAGATGGTCATCCACAACTTCATGATTAGACATGGAGTCTTCTTCAAATGCCTCTCTCTTCAAATCTTGGCCATATTCCTCATGGATAGCTATAATAGGATCTTCAATATGTTTCTTTTCATCTAAAAAGGTAGGATTACACCTGTGGTTACCAAAGGGAGTCCCTATGGTGATTTTCTCCTCATTGTCACTCATGACATCCTCTTGATCAACCTTGTCTTGGATTTGCTCCTCTTCATTTTCTTCTCTCAAGATGGGCTCATGTGAAGGAGATATAATATGAGATGTAGTGGAAGGTTTATGAATTAGAGATGGAGTATGATGGGTAAGAGAGGGGTTGTGAGTGGATTTATAAAAGAGAGAATCACTAGTAAGCTCATAGGTAAGTGACTTCTTGGTATGATTAGAAGGACAAACATTTACATAAGCAAGAGTTGCATCTTGCCAATAGTTTCCTTGAGTTTATTCAACAATAGCATGTTCATTTTTAAGCTCTTTATCTTCCCACAAACTCAGTCTATTATTAAATAGTGAAGGCACTTCTTTGCCAAGTCTATTTATTCCTTGATCTCCCATTAAGTTCCTTCTAGTTATTTAAATGCCTCCAAATTTTGTATATAATTTTGGGTAGCACCTCTCAACCATTCCATGAGATGATCAGGGAGCACGTCATACTCATCATCCCATACACTCATTTTATCTTCATTATCTATTAAATATGGTATGGATGCCAACAATGACTTGATATAAGATGGAAAAAGTAGAGGAGGAAGAGGGTAATGATGAAGATCAAGACTATCTTCATTTTTTTACATTCTAGCCTTTAGGAATCTATATCTATCCTTGTAATACCTTTGTGTAGAATACATATAAACATCTTGTTCCTCATGAAAAGCCTCATAGAGTTCTCTTGGGGTTCATAGGCATCATGGTATGGTTGACAGGGCTCATATTGGGATTGATAGGGAGGCATTTCATGATAGGTATCTTGGTATCCTTCCTCATAGGGTTGTCCAATAACATGGTGTCTATATGGGTGGGGGGGTGGAGGATAATATGGCTGCCATGGCTCATAGAATTGATAGCCATCTTGATAGGACTATTGAGGAGTATATTGTGGCTCATAGCAAGGCTGATAAGGAGGTCCATAGTATGATTACTTACCATAGCTATTCATATCAAGCTCATGTATCAAATGAGATGTAAAAAATGATAAAAACTTCAAATAAAGATACGTGGACTACTTAAAACTAGAATTTATCATTTAGAGTCACCATTGGTGCTAGGTCTCTTGCTTCTGAAAGCTGACAAAGGAAATATTCACCAATAATCTTTCCACTCTCTTAGACCTGGTCCCAGTGGGCATGCCAAAACTATTATCACCAAATATTACACCCTAAAAGAGAGTGTTCAAGTCTCTTCCAAATTTGGGTAACATGGGAACACTTTCAGGTATGTGGGTGTAGTTATAATGGAAGTGAGCCTCTAGATTTAAGGGCTAGCTCCCTAAATGTATCTTGAAATGCTCACACCTATGTTGATTGATTACTTATGGGGAAAAGAGTTAGACGTTGCATGAAATGAACCTAATCTAAGGGGGTGATACACCAATATGTATTCCATACGACCATCATACTTTCTTGCACTAAGAAATAAGGCACACAAGCTAATTTCCAAGTCCTATGGATTCTAACATGAGTATTTCAATATGGATGTGAGATGCATGAAAGCTATCTAAGGTAAGTGAACAATAGGCTAGTTTTAGACACTAAGGATCATTGTACACTTAAAATATAAGCTCATACACTTGACAACACTTTTTATGACCTATTAGAATAGGAAATATTAGACAAACATGAAAGGATAAGGGAAGAATGGATAGATAATTATCACTTTGCATCACCATACATCACTTGCATACTTAGACAATTGTTTGAGAACTTGGAATTAGATTTATATTAATGTTTAAATGTAAAATATGACATCATTCTAGTAGGTCCCTATCATACATGGAATAGAATTTTTTAAGAGGGCCAGAAACGCAGCTATTTATAGCATTTGAGAGATAAGTGGGAAAAGAGAAGTCCAAAGGGGAATCAAATGAGCTAAACTTTGTTTGAACCGTAACTAAAAATGCTTCTATAATTATTCTCATTCAAGCTTATTTATTGATCTAAGTCACTTTAGCCCATTACATAATTACATTATCCCCTTTTTGATGTTCCCTAATGGTTACAACAGTGGGATTAAGTTATTTCAAGATGGGGTACGGTATCAATGTAGTTATGACCATCTGATCAATCTGTTAGAATTTTATCTTGGTGCTAAACTATTCCCAACTTATTTATTATGGCATGAAAAAGTGGAGAGAAGGGTCCTTTTCATGCAATTGGTTCTAGAAATGGAGTCATTGGAGTCTACGTGTATACCTTTATGGCACCCTTTGAAATGCTAGCACTTGTTCCAACTAGATCATGCTTGAACTCATCCCCATGTTCATAGGTCCACCATAGATGAAAAACCAATCTTAGACTATTGGTTTTCCTATAGTCATCATATCGATCGGGACTTATAGACCATATAGCTTCATTCCTTGATTACATTAGGTCTAAATAGACCCATTATGTTATTACAAGAACTGAGGATTCATATATACAGGGATCCTTCTTTAAATATAGTAAACATAATCATAAAAATAACCCTACATGATACAAAATAATATGAGCTAGAGGTCCCTATTTAGCTTTAATGGCATAAATTCATGTTCTTGATCACCTTGGTTAGATGGCTATGTCCACTCTTTGGTATTTCATAGATATATTATGGTGGCATGTGCCCTTTGAAAAGCTTGCCCTGATTTGACCTTGGTTATGTGTTTGATCTCAAGGAGGTCCCTTAGCTTCTCAACCTTTAATTTCATTGGTCATTGATATCTAACCCAAATCATTGACTCATCAACCCATCTTGTACCATTAATCCTACTCGGTATGAATGATCGTGAGTCATTGATCTACCTTTGACTTTTCACTCTTTATTTGAGCTAGTGCCACTTGGCATCCCCATGTTTGCACTAAAGAATTTCTATTAGTCTATTAGCTTCATGTACTTACACCATGTGATAATCATGTGTTGATTTTAGGATCTTATTGTTAGGCAATCTACTTCTATGCTTGTGCCATGTTTTGGCCTCTCAATCCCCATTACCTTTTGACTCATATTGCATCATTAGATCAAGATGTATGATGTAACATGGACCATTAGATCTATTAGGACCCACTATTTGAAATCCAATAGCTATTTCACAAGCTCAAATTTAATGTTTGTGTTCCCATAATTTGACATCTACATGATTGTCAAATTTAATCTCAAAATGGTTTGTTTTACTCAATCTTTATTTTGAAATTTGCATGAATGTCTTAATCTGTTAGTTCAACTTTGAAGTTTCATAACTTGAGTCAAAAAACTCACATGGATTTAAAACTTATAGAGCATGTTCCTATCATGAATGACTCTATATAACTATAATACTTTAGCTCATAGAGGCTCCTGAGTGGAGATTAAAAAATGCACAAATGAGTTTGTTTATTCATTCCTATGTGATGTGCAAGATGACGTAGCCCCTTAGACTTGACAACCTAAACTTGTAAGGCTTAGATATTGAGATAGAAGACTCAACGAGATATGAAACATGTAGAGAATGATCTTGACACTAAGTACATTGATCATGCATGGTTTAATGGTCAAGTGAGGATTTTTAAACATATTTATGAAATGCCTAAGTTAACTAGTCTAGTTTGGTCCCCATGTGGAGTCATGATGATGATCTGTTCCTTAAACTAGCCCAAGTCATTTTGACTCAATCCTTCAAGGTCCTAGTGATTTTCTAAGATTTTATTAATCTAGTCTACTTCCATGCCAGTTGAGCTCATGAACACTATGAGATCGTGCTTGGATCAATTTTGAAGGCTTGGACAAATAGACTCCTTGAAACCATTCAATTCTATTAAAGCATTTGCATCAGGTATATTGATGCAAACATTTTGTCTCAGACACTTTCTCTAAAATAAATGTGTTTATGGGCCTTTTGTATCAAAAAAATGTCTAAAATAAATTACTTTAGGCTTTTGACAAGGGATTTTTTTTGTGTACATTTTGTTTGAAGGAAATGTGACTTCAAAAATATTATCTCAGACACTTTCTCTAAAAGAATTATATCTCAGGGAAATTGTCTCAAACAATTTTCTTGAAAGATTTGTGTCTTTAGTCTTTTACCTTCGAGATAATTTCCCTAAAATAATTCTATTTTGGCCAAATAAATTAGAATAATTTCTTCAAGATAATTATGCCTTGTACTTTTGTTGTGGATAAATTATTTGAAATAACTCTAACACTTAGCCAAAAGTTAAAGTATTTCTTAAGTGTAAACTAGGCTTTTTTGGACTTGTTCTTGAAACTACTCAGACACCATGAAACTCTGCCACTTGCATATATGACCCTAAACTGACCCCTAAGACACCAAATAATATGAGCACTAAGCTATACCATGACCAAATCTAGAATGGCATATGACATGACATCAAATGAGCTACAACATACCCTATGACATTATAAACAGCCCCTATATAAGATTCTGACTATAGGGGGTTGACCCATTTTGTCTTGAGGTAAAAAAATGGTCAATAATTCCCTAAAAAACTTTTTAAAAGTGGTGTTTCACAAGATATATTATGGGTCCTTATTTTGGTTACCTGACCCCTCAATTTTATTACATTTTTTGAGGTTCTAAATCATAATGGCTAAATGTTTTAAAATGTCTAAGTAAACATAACAGTGATATATGATATATAAGTTGTTATGTAATAGACATCCCTTTCATTTCATAATTTTATTTTACATTTTATTATTAATTAATGGTATTAATAATTCACTATGAATAATATGGTACTAATTAAACCCAGTAGAGTAATAGTTAAGTTTGAGTAACCTGAACAACTATGGCCCAGAGGTTATTATTGTAGTCCATTCTTATGAGTGCTTTTCAACACTTGGGTTAAGTTAATTAACTTGAGTTTCCATTATATCTTTGATTTATTCAAAGTCACTTGCTATCATGAAATGTGTCCTCTAATTTTCAAATGGAATTCATGATTTAGAAATAATCAAATAATAACAAGGTTTAAAAAAATGGTAAAATCAGATGATAGAACCTGATTGTTGATTTAGGAATAGGAAAATGAAGAATATTGTTAGTATGAAACATATATATTAAGTAGTATATGTTATTCAAGGTTCATAAAATAAAAATTATGTCTACTTGAGGTTACAGTTGCTCTTATACATACATAATATATGCATACTTATACATTAAAATGTGTGCCTATAATCTTAGACTTTGGCTAATGAAATAAGTCATAGTCCCTAGGGATAGAGTATTATACTTACATGAATATAACCTCCAAAAATTTTAATAAGTCACTTAAATGAATAATTATGGTATAATTTGGTTACGAGACTCTTTGATAATAGCATGGCAAAATTGTTGAATAAATATGCATATAATAGTGAATACTTGTAGTACATATTATGAATATATTTTGTATAAGTGTTTAAACATATATAACATGTAATGGTGAAACATGATGTGTACCTATGAGTTGTGTTTCTTTTAAATTCTAGTATGTAGTTTAAACATAGGGTATACCCAGGTGGTATAAACCTATACTTGCTTATTTATTTTTGTAGGTCATTGATTCTTCAAAACGTAAGTTTGGTTTTGTGTAATTATGTATTTATGTTCGTAAACAATGAACTATGATAGTATGGGATGTCATAGAGTACTATAGTATAAATATATATTATATCCAAATCTTACCTACTGTAATTGTCAAATCTAGACTCACATCTATGTTTGATTAATTAAATATATGTGAGTTGGTTATTACTATGAATATCATGTTTATGATAGTAATAGGGATTTATGTATGCATGCTTACAGCCTTCGAGAGTGTAATGTTTGCTAGGATATAATATCTTGTGTTTCATTGAAACTATGACTTGTTTTTTTATGTCTAGTTGTTTGAATAAAAACTTATTTTTCCACGTATTTAAGACTACTTTATATGACTGATTGTCAAAAATTAGTAGTTATGTCTTAGAATGCTAGGCTATGGTAATATGGGATATAATAGGGTATAATATTTTGGAAACTAATTATGGTAGTTTAATTATGCAGTTAAATATGTATTTTACTTAGGTGGTATAAACTATAGTCATTATTTCTAGTATGGGATAGATAATAATGTAAGATTCATTCATATGTTTGACAAAATAAATGTATACTTTGATTACTCATAAGTTTAGCATGTTAATGTGATATGATTACAAGTAGGATGTAAATTATATGAATCTTGTGGTTAAAATTATATTTGACCAATCTACATTAATGATACTGAGTAAGGAGTGAAATGGACTTCACTAGCTTACTAGCATCACAATACCATATGAAGGCATTATGATCAAGTGGTGTGTATGAATTTTGACTGATTTATAGATCATTATTATTTATTATTCTTGAAAACTTTGATCAAAGTATGTTTAGTGAGACATTATCATTTTATGAGTATGATTTACATGTTTGTGTGATATTCTTTAATAAAACAAGTTTTTTATGATACAATGCATGTTTAGTTTTAGAAATCATACAACACATGGGTACTTGCTTGTCTTTTTAGATTCGCACACCATCACTATCTACTCATCTTTGAATGGAGGGAATTTTTTTGATGGGATTAGTGTAGGGAATCATTGGTCTATGGTTGGTGTGTAAAAGTTTTTAGATGATGTTCTCCCTCCCCATAGTAGTACTACTTATCAATATGACACTTGAGGTTACCACAGATACTTGAGTTTGGTAACTATGCTCCAAGGGAGCCATGTATCTTATTTATATACATTGTATTATATTATATTTATTATTAAAAACATTATCATGAAGAGCTATAATTACCTATTTACTATGGTTTGATAGCAGTGGTTGTATATTTTACCATTAGTTGCTGACTATTTAAAATTACTTTCCATGTTTATATTATGATGTGTTTCTTATGATGTTAGTGATTAGTGATGTATGATTTAGTATGTGTCATTTACATTTATCACTTAGAGCATTATAAATTATCTCTACCTAGATTATTGTGGAGTATTCTATTTATAGTATATGTCTTTAACTAAAAAAAAATCATGTTTATTATGTCAAACCCAATGGGGTTATTACAAGTGGTATCAGAGCTATGGCTCAAACTCTAGGACTGAATGAGTCCATCAGTATTTCCATATTCTTTTATTTATTAGAAAGGAAAATAATTAAATGTGTGTGGTACATTAAGTATGTACTTTAGCTGCATTCATACCTCTTAGAGTTGATATAGGTTTGGTTTAGTGAGTGTCTCGATGGAGTTGGTTTTAATTGAGGTTTGGGTAGGTGAGTGCATAGCTTAGTTCATGAGTTGTGAACAAGAGATTTATACCTTAGTTTTGACCATTTAGAGTGAACACCTTGAGTAGGATTACATCTTTACTAGGTAATCAAGTCACCTCTATCATTTGTGTTTTGTGTTATGAGTATTTGGAAAACATGGGATGCTTTTCACTTAAGTATATGTGCATTAGTTTTATGTCTTATTTACACTAATCTCATAAGAACATTTATAGTTTGGTACCACCATGTGCGGTGGGAATATTCTTTTAGTAGAGTGTAAATAGTTGTTTTTATTGAGGACTCCAATGTGTTATGAGTTAGATCATGAGTTGGAAACCTTATGTTTATATGGATTAAGAAGAAGATTCCCCTCTCATAGCTATTATGGAAGAGAGTTGTCACTCCCTCATTTTCTTTTGACATTATTATAAATCCACTAAGAGGATGCATATTGTCATGTTGTTGACATAGTGTTTTCCTTAAATGTAAACTTATTTTGAAATGTTGTTTTGGACCATATTCCTTAGAGTTCATGGAATAATGTCTCTTACTTCTTGTTGGGATATAAATTTTAGGATTGGATGGACTAATGCATCTATGTGGTTAGTATTTTCCTTCCGGTTATGGAAGTAGATTATGATACTACTCATACAAGATTGGTAAGTGAGTAGTGATTTATAAACATCAGTTGTGATGTTTTATTTTTACCATGTGAGGGTATTTAAGGATTTTATTTTTTAGATGAATTTATTTAATTTTTAGTTATGACTTTTTAGAGTCACTACTTTATCTAATTTTATTAACTTAGACCACAAAGAATGGCAAACCTTAAATTTATATTGGTTCTTGATTAAGGCTTATAAGTTGATTATAATTGTTATGTTATTATATACCCTTGATTAGAATGATATTATTCATACATTGCTTTAAAATATGTTATTTTGATGATACATAATTATACCTTTCACCAGAGTGAGTAGGGTATAGGATGTGTGGAACACCTTATTAATCTAAAAGGGTTTGACAGAAACTTTTAATTTATTGCATAACTAAACAAGGAAGTAAGGAGACATTATCTCACTTGATCATTTATAAGGTTTGAGGGATGGTACAATCCTTGCCTTGTATGTTATGATAGTTTAACAATATTTCCTCTTAACTATGAATATAACACTATAGGTTAAGCTGTGAAATATGATACTAGTTATGTTCTAGTGGTAGCTTAATACAATTACAGAATGATTGTATGATTTTTATTATATGTATGTTGGTACATATAGAATTATTTAGCATATAATGTTGCTTTCAATGATTTTTTAGTATACAATTATGATTCATTTAACCTTGTGTATATTTTGGAGATCATACGGTCATGGAGACCTAAGGGAAGAGTGGTGAATTAGAAATATTAGAACTAAGTGATAGGATTGGATCCTTCTTAGCCTCATATTAACTTGGTATTTATTGAGTTTGGATCCAAAAAATAGACTTGTTAATTGAGGATTTGATAGAATGACTTATCAAAATCAATCATATGGCCATATGCATGTATACAATAGGACATTTATTCCTTAATTTTTTATACATTGGAAAAGTACTATTTTCAATTCTTATTCATTTTCATACTTATCTAGAAATATATGGAGTAGCAATAGTATATACATGTTATGCTTATCAGGAACCTCATGTAATAGTGATAGTATTAACTTTTATATAGTATTCTTACTAGGCTTCCTAAATGCTTTTCTCCAGAATGAGAAAAACGCTCTCTAGGTTAGAGAGATGTGCAGAGGGGCTAGAAGGTTTTGTAGAACTCTCCCTAGTCATTTGTTTTTGGATTTTGTATTGATCTCATGTGCTTTTGGAAAGTCAACGAAACTTTCATTGAGATATGTGGGACCCTTCAAGGAACATAAGTGGTCAATCCTATAGTATATATGCTTGTTTTGATGCTTTTGAACCCTAGGGTGGTCATGATAGAACCAATCAGAGTAAGTACTACTCACAAACCATGTTTTCATAATAAGGAGATGTCACAAAGTAGGGTCTTATGGGACCAATACTCTGGAAATAGTGCAACTTGAGATGACTAAAATGAGTTCTACAGGTAATTTCACATTTATTTAATTGATTTGATGTTTTATTTTATGTTATTTCTTTGTTGAAAAATGTTTTTAATTTAAAACTTATGTTTCAATAAATGTCATCTGGAACGATGACTAGATTTAGGGGAAGGATGTTACATCCCTATTCCTCTCTAGGCAAACATACTACATTATCCATATATATCTATAGTTGATAGATTTAGATTTGGATATTTTTAACTAAGTTGTGAGATATATTAAATGGAATTCATTATTTGGAAATAATCAAATAAAAAAAAGGTTTTGGAAAATGGTAAAATTTGATTATAGAATGTGATTTTTGATTTAAGAATAGGAAAATAAAAAATACTATTAGTATGAAACATATGTATTAATTAGTATAAGTTATGCAAGGTGTGTAAATATATAAATTATGTCTACATGAGGTTATAGTTTCTCTTATACATATATACATACATACATACATAGCATATACATACTTATACATGGAAATGTATGCCTATAATCCTAGACTTTGGCTAGTGAAATAATTCATAGAGTCTCGAGGGATAGGAACCTCCAAAAAGTCTAATAAGTCACCTAAATGAATAATTATGGTATAATTTGGTTATGAGACTCTTTGATAATAGCATGGTTGAACTGTTGAATAAATATGAATACATTAGTGACTAGTTACAGTACATTTTGTGAATATATTTTGTATAGGTGTTTAAACATATATAGCATATAATGGTGCATCATGGTGTGTCCCTATGAGTTGTGTTTATTTAGAATGCTAGTATACAGTTTAAATATAGGGTATATTATGGTGGTATAAACTCGTACTTGCTTGTTCATTTTTGTGGGTCATTGATTCTTGAAAATGTAAGTTTGGTTTTATGTAATTATGTAGTTATGTTTGTAAATAATAAAAATTGATAGTATGATATGTCATAAAATACTAAAATATAAATGTATGTTACATCTAGATGGTACATACTGTAATTGTCAAATCTAAACTCACACCTATGTTTGATTGATTAAATGTATGTGAGTTAGTTATTACTATGAATAACATGTTTATGATAGTACTAAGGCTTTATGTATGCATGCATACAACCTTTGAGAGTGTAATGTTTGATAGGATAGAATATCTTATGTTTTATGTAAACTATGACTTGATTTGTTATGTCTAATTGCTTGAATAAAAGCTTATGTTTCCATGTATTTAAGGCTACTTTATATGACTTACTATACAAATTTAGTATGTATGTCTTAGAATGCTAGGCTATGGTAATATAAGATATCATAGGGTGTAGTATGTTTGGAAACTAATTGTGGTAGTTTAAATATGCAGTCAAATATGTATTTTACTCAGGTGGTATAAATTGTAGTCATTATTTTTAGTATGGGATAGATAATAATGTAAGATTCACTCATATGTTTGATGAAATAAATGTATGCTTTGATTACTCCTAAATTTAGCATGTTAATGTGATATTATTGCTAGTAGGATGTAAATTATATGAATCTTGTGGTTAAAATTATGTTTAACCAATCTGCATTTTTGATAATGAGTAAGGAGTGAAACTGACTTCATTATGCATTACTAGCATCACAATGCCAGATGAAGGTAGTCAGATCAAGTGGTGTGTATGAATTTTGACTGGTCTATAGATCATTATTATTTATTATTCTTGAAAACTTTGATCAAATTATGTTTAGTGAGACATTATCATTTCATGAGAATGATTTATATGTTTGTGTAATATATTGTAATAGAATGAGTTTTATATGATACACTACATGTTTAATTTTAGAAATCACACAACACATGGGTACTTGATTATTTCTCTAGATTCTTGTGTTATCACTATCTACTCATCCATGAAGGAAGGACCATTTCCTCATGGGATTAGTGTGGGGATCAATGGTCCATGGTTGGTGTGGAAAAGTTCTTGGATGATGCTCTCCCTCCCCACAACAGTACTACTTATCAAGACAACACTTAAGATTACCATAGATACTTGAGTTTGGGAACTATGTTCTGAGGGAACCATGTATCTTATTTATGTATATTTTATTTATTATTGAAAATATTATCATGAAGATCTATAATTACCTATTTATTGTGGCTTGATAGTAGTGGTTGTATATTTTACCAATAGTGGTTGGTTATTTGTAAGTACTTTCCATGTTTGTATTATGGTGTGTTTCTTATGATGTTAGTGATTAGTGATGTATGTTGTATGTGTCATTTACAATTATCACTTAGAGCATTATTTATGATATCTTCCTAGATTCTTATGGAGTGTTCTATTTATAGTCTATGTGTTTAACTAAAAACAAATCACATCTATTTATGTCAAACCTAGTGGGGTTATTACATGTGATATCAGAGTTGTGGCTTGAACTCTAGGACCTAATGAGTCCATTAGAATTTTTGTATCTTTCTATTTATCAGAAAGGAGAATAGTGAAATGTGTGTGGTACATTGATTGTGTACCTTAGGCATATTTGTAACCTCTTAGAGTTGTTATAGGGTTGGTTTAGTGAGTTTCTTGATGGATTTGATTATAATCAAGGTTTGGGTACGTGAGTGCATAGCTTAGTTCATGATTTGTGAACAATATATTCCTAACTTAGTTTTGATTATTTAGAGTGAACACCTCGTGCATGAATACATCTTTACTAGGTAATCAAGTCACTTCTATCATTTATGTTTTATGTTGTGATTATTTCAAAAGTATGGGATGTTTCTCACTTAAGTATGTGTGAATTAGTTTTGAGTCTTAGTTACACTAATCTTATAATACCATTTATAGTTTGGTACCACCATGTGCGGTGGGAATTTTCTTTTAATAGAGTGTATATAGTTATTTTTTTGAGGACTCCAATGTGTTAGGAGTTGTCTCATGAGTTGGCACCCTTATGTTTATATGGATTAATAAGAGGATTCCCCTCTCATAGATATCATGGAAGAGAGTTGTCACTCCCTCATTTTATTTTGATATTATTATAATCCCACTGAGAGGATGTATATAATCATATTATTGCCTTAGTGTTCTCCTTAAATGGAAACTTGTTTTGAAATTTTTTTTTGGACTGTGTTCTTTGTAGTTCATGGAATAATGTCTCCTACTTCTTTTTGGGATATAATTTTTATGATTAGATGGATTGATGCATATATATGATTAGTATTTTCCTTCTGGTTGTGGAAGTAGATTATGATACTGCTCATACAAAATTAGTAAGTGAGTAGTGATTTGGCAACTTGAGTTATGGTGTTTTTTTTTTACCATGTTAGGGTATTTAAGGGTTTTGTTTTTGAGATGCATTTCTCTAATTCCCACTTATTACTTTTTAGATTCACTACTTTATCTAATTTTATTAACTTAAACACGTCGAGTGGCAAACCTTGAATTTATATTGGTTCTAAATTAAGGCTTATAAGTTGATTATAATTATTATGTTATTATATATCCTTGATTAAAAAGATATTATTCTTATCTTGATTAAAAACATGTTATTTTTATGAGACATTAATGTACCTTTTTCCAAGTGAGTAGGGTATAGGTTGTGCAAAACATCTTGTTAGTCTAAAAAGGTTGAGAGAAACTTTTAATTTGTTGCATAACTAACTGAGCAAGCAAGGAGACATTGTATCACTTTCTCCTTTATAATGTTGTAGGGATGGTGTGATACTTGCCTTGTATGTTATTATATTTTAAAAATATTTCCTCTTAACTATGAATATAACACTATAGGTTAAGCTGTGAAATATGATACTAGTTATGTTTGGTTAGTGGCAACTTAATATTATTATAGAATGATTGTATGAATTTTATTATATGTATGTTAGTATATATATAATTATTTAGCATATAGTATTTATTTCTATGATCTATTAGTATATAATTATGATTCATTTAACCTTGTGTACATTTTTGAGGTCATTAGGTAATGGAGACCTAAGGGAAGAGTAGTGAATTATAAATGTGAGTACTAAGCGATAGGAGTAGAAACTACGTAGCCTCACATTGAATCGATAGTTACTGAGTTTGGATTTGATAAATGAACTTGTTGAATCTAGAATTTGATAGATGGACTTGTCAAATTTAGTCATATGGCCATATGCATGTATATGGTGGGACATTTATTCCTTAATTTTGTATACATTGGAAAAGTAATAATTCCAGTTCCTATTGATCATCATATTTATTTGGAGCTCTGTGGAGTAGTAGCAGTATAGACATGTTATACTTATTAGAAGCTACATAGAGTAGTGATAGTATTAACTTTTATATAATATTCTTACCAAGATTCTTAAATAATTTTCTTCGAAATGAGAAAAACACTCTCTAGGTTAGATATTTTGAAGTTTATTAGAGTTTGTGCAATATTAATTAAATGACATTCATGAATAATGGAGCCGAACATAGGTAAATAGAGAATTATTTCAAACACAATATATTATTCCTCTACTATTCTATTTTCATTTGAACACCATTACATATATATGTATAATATTTTCTATAACTGAGAATTCTGAGATCCCTACAATATCTCTCCCAAATAATCTCCAAACTATATGAGACATTATATTGTTATTTCTAAAAATATAATATCAACTATCTAATACAATATTACCCTATTAACCATACAATTACTAATAACCTTGTAACTAATAGTCACCTCTCGATAAATCAACCATAGTAAATTCTAATTTACTTAATGGTAAATCACCATGTAAATATTTATTCCTAACATTCCCCCCCATACTTTTTACATGGTGCAAAAACATTCACATTCTCACCTACAGTATGCTCACCCATTGTAGCATGACCTATTTGTCTCGTGACCTTGATATAAAGATAGCCTAAATCCTCCCATAGTTTTATAATTTTACCACCAACTTTGACATGAACAAGAACACCATCTACCTCCAAGAACTGACACGAATAAAATTGCATGCCACTATATACTCTTAGGTCTGCATACTACTGACACAATCTAACTACCATGACCACTATTATACAAAGAAATGCATCCCATATTTACTTTAATGACCACAATGGATGTGTCATTGAGGATCATCTCCATAAATAAGGTAATCATGAGATCTCTATAGTAGCTTCTTTCTTAACTATTGCCAAAACACTATTCACCTCATGTGGTTTTCTATATCTCTACTACAAACCCCTTCAAGATCCATACACTGACTTACATTTATGTTTTCTATCCTTTCACTATGTTCTCACATTAGGGAATTATGTTTATAATTTACACACAAATTAAAAATCTTGAATAGGCATATACTTATGTTTTTATTTTGAAAATACACAACAGAAACTAAAAAACACACTACACAAAATATCACCACATCATTGGTATGGCCCCATCATTGGTGACTAACAAGAGTTTGTTGAAAGACCTCCATCCTCCATATATCCTCAAGCCTCTAGTTGATGAAGCTACTTACTCAATTGTTGTCTCGATGAAGCTCATGTCATTATTTTTGATAATATAAGGTGGCAAACAAGGGGATGAACCCTTACAAAGCTCACGTCATTGTTGATAATAAGACCTCTCCATATAATTTGGATGTCATGTACAAGTAAAAATGTGTTCTTTACTCTTTTTGACATCTTTATGACTTGACTTTTTTTGACATATAATTGTCTTTTGATGACAATTTTTAATTTTTTGACTCCAAACTGACACTTGACTTTTATACGTACAAAAATAAACTAAAAGACAACTAATATAAAAATTTTGGACCATGTCATAATAACTATACAAATTATAAATAAATATATATATAATAACTTAAAAACAAGACAACCCTATGACAAACCAAATACAATGACTAGACAAAATGACACTTCAATGCCTAATAAACTTTAATATTTATTGTCATGCCTTAAAAGTAATAACACCAAATAACTAGTGAGACACAATAATAAACCCGAGGATTAAATCAAACTAAATAAGAATATTAAATAATCCCAAAATATTAATACTGACTCATTAAATTATTTTCACTAATTCTAAAAAATATGTAAATTAAAGACTCTTAATACATATAAGACAAATAATAAAGATATTGACGCTTAAACCCTTTTAAAAAAAAATTATTTAAATAAACGTCTTGACCATTTGAGAAAATGCACTGACATGTGAGAGTATAATTAGACAAATAGAGTGATAGAGTGGATGAGCCTAAGTGGATAGCTAAGAACATCAATGATATGCTAAATACATATGTTGAGTACAGGGAGATAATGGGAAGTAGAAAAGTCTCAAACTTGTGTAGATTATTACATGGAAACTAGATACGAAACTTGAGATACATGAATTAGAACTACAGTGTATATATCCTTGGAGCTCATAAAAAATTTGGATCTGATCCACAACATGATGCCTTTGACAAATAGTTTTAAGATTCATAAGAAAGTTGATGACTTTAGCATAATATAATTGTATCAAATTTGCATAGAAGATAATTGCATGCAAGATTCAAGCTATGAGAAATGGCATTATACTCATGGAAGGAAAATGTTTTTCAAAATAAGATGCACCACTGAGATTAATAAATATAAAACACATAATTGTCTATTAATCTATTCAGACTATGTATAAATCTTTGTATCTTAGTGGCATGATGTTTTATCACTTTCTCATCCACTGCCTACTCACTTGACTATGCACAGGCTACATGGCAAAGAGCTAAATTATCAGTCGATTGTTGTAAACCATAAGTATATTTGAGCATAAAACATGTTGTACAACATTTATCACCAAATGTAGAAAAACATAAACTAGGTTAACATAAGATATATGGACTACCCCTACCAGTACATTAATTTTCCATTCAATAGTATCCTACTCTGATACCACTATTGAGGTTTATCAAAGTTTGTGAAAGATTAAGCAAATGACATTCATGAATAAAGGAGCCGAACATAGGTAAACTAAGAAATATTTCAAACATAATATATTATTCTTTTGCTATTTTATTCTCATTCAAACACCATTACATATATATAGGATAATATTTCCTATTACTAGAGATTTTGAGATCCCTACAATATCTCTCCCAAATAATTTACAAATTATATGAGACATTATATTTTTATTCCTAACAATATAATATCAACTATCTAATACAATATTATCATATTAGCCATATAGTTACTAACAACCTTATAACTAATATTTACCTCTCGATAAATCAAACATAGTAAATACAAATTTACTTAATGATAACTCGCCATGTAAATAGCTATTCCTCACAAGAGAGATGTACAGAGGGGTTGGAAGGTTTTTTGGAACTCTCCCTGGTCATTTGTTTTTGGCTTTTGTAATGATCTCATGTACTTTTAGAAAGTCAGTGAAACTTTCATTGCGATATGTGGGTCCATTCAAAGAACAAAATTGGTCAGTCATCTAGTATATAGGCTTGTCTTGATGGTTCTGGACCCTGGGGTGGTCATGATAGAACTAATCAGAGTAATACTTGAAAATCATGTTTCTATAATAGGGAGATGTCACATAGAATGTTCTTATGGGACCAATACTCTAAAAATAGTGTAATTTGAGATAACTACGATGAGTTCTATAGGTAATTTTACATTTATTTACTTGATTTGATACTTCATTTTATGTTATTTCTCTGTTGAGAAATGTTTTTAATTTATAAATTATGTTTGAATGAGTGTCATATGGTATGATGACTAGCTTTAGGGGTGAAGGATGTTACATCCTGATTCGTCACTAGGTAAACTTACTAGATTATCCTAAGATATCCATAATTGATAAATTTAGATTTGGTTATTTTTAACTAAGTTGTGAGATATATCTTGCTATGGTATAGTAGGATATTCCTTAGGCTACATAATTTCATTGTTATGATTTAGATGTAGCATTTATATTTACATTATGATCATGTTGATTCATTATTTTAGCTATATTCTATGATGTATGTATATCATGCTAATATATGCTAACTACTTACTTATTGTGAGGTTGACGTAGGAGAATTCATCCCTTAAAGCATGATGGAGGGAGAGCATCATTGGAGAGGGTGACATAGATGTAGATGTCAGAGAATAGTAGAGAAATTGGCTAGAGCCCTACACACACCACATAAGTAATTAATTTTAGATGTATCATGAAATTATTAGAGTAGTATGTTTTGAATGTTGCTTGCATTAAATAGTTGTTTTCCATGGTTTGATAGCATAGTTTAAATGGTTTAACAGAACTTGTTTTTCATGCTTAAACTTTTTTATCATTAAATTTTATTAGAACATAATTTGCATTTTTAGATTAGATCCATATTTTAAACAAAAATAAAAATAGATAAACTAGGGCACAATAGGAGATAGAAAAAGAGAAGAAGAAGAGAGAGAGGGGGAGAGAGAGAGAGAGAGAGAGAGAGAGGTGTAAAGGGAGAGGAGAAAGGAAACATAGCTTAGGAGAAGAAATAAAAATTGGAGGACTTTTTTAGAGCTTTCTTTTGAATGTAAATACAGGTAACGTGTTACGAACTCTTATAAAACATGAAATAATATAGATTTATTGCATATATATATAAAGGTAATGATACCCATAGAACTCAAAATTAATGAGAGATCATAAAAAATAATCAATCTATATGAATTAATATATTAATGTTAATATATCAAAGTTTTATGCGAGTTAAAATACCTAGTTTTACAAGATCGCTTATATTCGAGAACTTCTCCCATGCATATACCTTGAAATGGCTATATTGAATTGTTAGAATTTTCTTGATGAAAATCCATTACATGCTTTCCAATGATTGAATATTATGATTAGAAACATAACATATCCTTTATCATCTGCATTTACTCATTTATACTTGGCTAGTGATCAAACATTAATTCCATCATAAACAGGTAAATGAACATGGTTGAAGTTTAACTTTGATTTTAATAAAATTATATATGTTATGATTGCTTATTTCTTAGTTAATTACTCTATCTTCAATGAGAAATCCAAAATTATTAACATTTGTCTTTGACATAAAATCTTGATGATAAAGAGGTACCCCTTTTGCTAGAGTGATGGCTTAATCCTTATTAAAGTATCACATGTAATTATTGAAATATTTACTGAATAGAAGGCATTCATGAATCTATTTGAATGATCTACCAAATATCATTAAAGGACATAATTCACCTTTATCACACATCCTTTTACCTTACCATATCATAAGAATACATTCATTGCATGTTATTCCTTGCACATTGCAATCAGGATCAACACATCACATGCTTATCCTTTACTAGAGTGATTTTCAAATATCAGTAAAGGTTTTATAATAAGGTAGCCTTCCAAATATCTCCTACAACCATCATAGAATAAATTATCCATTTTACATTGGAAAAATGAGTGAATTCTTCTTTTGACAAGTTTGTAATAACATTTTAAGATAGATAAATAGACATGGTAACAAGGGTCTCATTTAGGTATGGTTGTTCAAGGGTAGTGATAGGTACACCTTACTTTTTTATGAATGGAATCCCACTTAATATTAAAGATACTTTAGATTTTAATAAATGTAAGTGCATCATTGATTCATTATTGGTTGGACAAACTAAATTTATTGCTTAAAAGTGGATATGAACAAATTTTTAGAGTAGCACCTACATAGATTCTAAACTTCTTCTATTTTCAAACACAGTTTGATTGACAAAGTGAATATATTTTTCCAAAAAATTTACACTAAAAAAGATATGAATATTTTCCTCTGATGGTAATTCAAACTATGCATATCTTAGGAAGGATCAAAATAAATGCAAAAGTGCAGTGTGTTTAAAACTAGCCATATTATCAAACTTCTTTGATTATGCATGATTTCTTACCTCTTTTGTAGTGATAGATGGTAAATTTTAAACATAAGAATAAATGATAAAAGATGCCACATAATGGTAGGCCATATGAGATCATCATGCTATGGTAGGTCTCAAATAACAATGTCCTCTTGGGCACACCAAATAACAAGAGAGATGCCTTCTATAATATCAAGATGTACACCATATTTTGATAAGTGTACAAGTGATAATAATTATAGTTGTAAATTCCCACACAGACTTTATACAAGTGATGCTTCATAAGATATATTGTGCTTCCTAATTTTGGTTACCTGACCCCTCTATTTTGTTACATTCTAAGATTCTAAATCATAATGGTTAAATGTTTTAAAATGTCTAAGTAGACATGATAATGATATATTATATATAAGTCTCTATGTGATGAACATCCCTTTCATTTCATATTTTTATTATACATAATATTATTAATTATTGGTATTAATAATTTTCTATGAATAATATGGTACTCATTAAACCCAGTAGAGTAATAGTTGAGTTTGAGTAACCTGAACAACATGGCCCAGAGGTTATTATTGTAGTCCATGCTTATGGGTGATTTTCAAATCTTGGGTTGAGTTAATTGGCATGTGTTGCCCTTATATATTTTATTTATTCAAAGTCACTTGCTATCATGAAATGTATCCTTTTATTTTCAAATGAAATTCATGATCTGGAAATAATCAAATAATAACAAGGTTTTAGAAAATGGTAAAATCCAATGATAGAACCTGATTGTTGATTTAGGAATATATAAATGAAGAATATTGTTAGTATGAAACATATTTATTAAGTAGTATATGTTATGAAAGGTGTGTAAATATAAAAATTATGTCTACATGAGGTTATAGCTACTCTTATACATACATAGTATATACATATTTATACATCGAATTGTGTGCCTATAATCCTAAACTTTGGCTAGTGAAATAAGTCACAAAGTAAAAAGGGATAGGGTACTATTCTTACATGCACAAAACCTCCAAAAAATGTAATAATTCACTTAAATTAATAATTATGGTATAATTTGGTTATGAGACTCTTTGAGAATAGCATGGTTGAACTATTGAATAAATATGCATGTGGTAGTGAATAATTGTAGTACATATTGTGAATATATTTTGTATAGGTGTTTAAACATATATAGCATATAATGGTGCATCATGATGTGTTCTTATGAGTTGTATTTATTTTGAATGCTAGTATGCATTTTAAATGTAGGGTATACTCAGGTGGTATAAACTCGTACTTGTTTATTTTTATGGATCATTATTTATTGAAAATGTAAGATTAGTTTTGTGTAATTATGTAGTTGTGTTAATAAATAATGAACAATGATAGTATGAGATGTCATAGAGTAATACAATATAAATGGTTGTTATATCTAGATACTGCATACTATAGTTGTCAAATCTAGACTCACACCTATGTTTGACTGATTAAATGTATGTGAGTTGGTTATTACTATGAATGGCATGTTTGTGATAGTAGTAGGGCTTTATGTATGCATGCATACAGTCTTTTAGAGTTTAATGTTTACTAGGATATAATATATTGTGTTTCATGAAAACTATGACTTACTTTGTTATGTCTAGTTGCTTGAATAAAAGATTATATTTCCATGTATTTAAGACTACTTTATATGATTGATTGTGTAAAACTAGTAGTTATGTCGTAGAATACTAGGTTGTGGTAATAAGGATTATCATAGGGTGTAGTATGTTTGAAAACTAATTGTGGTATTTGAAATCTACAATTAAGTGTGTATTTTATCTATGTGGTATAAATTATAATCATTATTTCTAGTATGGAATAGATAATAATGTAATATTCATTCTTACGTTTGAAGGAATAAATTTATGCTTTGATTACTCCTAAGTTTAGCATGTTAATGTGATATGATTTCTAGTGGGATGTTTATGTTTGACAATCTGTATTGTTGATACTAAGGAGTGAAATAGATTTCACTGGATTACTAGCATCACAATACCTGATGAAGGCAATCTGATCAAGTGGTGTGTATGAATTTTGACCGATCTATAGATCATTATTATTTATTATTCTTGAAAATTTTAATCAAAGTATGTTTAGTAAGACATTGTCATTTCATAAGTATGATTTACATATTTGTGGGATATCTTATAATAGAATGCGTTTTCCATGATACACTGTATGTTTAGTTTTATAAATCATATAGCACATGGGTGCTTGCATGTTTTTTTGGATCCCATCACCATCACTATCTACTCATCCATGAAGGGAGGGCCATTTCCTGATGGGATTAGTGTGGGGGATCATTGGTCTATGGTTGGTGTGGAAAAGTGTTTAGATGATACTATCCCTCCCCATAGTAGTACTACTTATTGAGATAACACTTGATATTTCCACAAATACTTGAGTTCGGTAACTATGCTCCAGGGAGCCATGTATCTTATTTATGTTCATTATATTTATTATTGGAACCATTATCATGAAGATCTATAATTACCTATTTATTGTGGATTGACAACAGTGGTTGTATATTGTAAAAATAGTGGCTAGCTATTTGTAATTACTTTCCATGTTTTTATTATGATGTGTTTCTTAAGATGTTAGTGATCAATGATGTATGATGTAGTATGTGTCATTTACAGTTATCACTTAGAGCATTATATATGATCTCTACCTAGATTCTAGTGGAGTATTATATTTATATTATATGTGCTCAACTAAAAAAAATCATGTTTATCTATGTCAAACCCAATGGAGTTATTACATTTGGTATCAAAGTTGTGGCTTTAAATCTAGGATGTAATGAGTCCATTAAAATAAAATTATCCTTTTGTTTATTAGAAAGAAGAATAGTGAAATGTGTGTGCTATATTGAATGTGTACCTTAGGTGCATTTATACCCTCTTAGAGTTATTATAGGGTTAGTTTAGCAAGTGTCTTGAAGGATTTGGTTTTAATAGAGGTTTGGTTAGGTGAGTGCATAGCTTAGTTCATTAGTTGTGAACAAGATATTCCTACCTTAGTTTTTATCATTTAGAGTGAACACCTCGAGTATGATTACATCTTTACTAGGTAATCAAGTCACCTTTGTAATTTGTGTTTTGTGTTGTGAGTATTTCTAAAGCATGGGATGATTCTCACTTAAGTATATGTGTGTTATTTTTGTGTCTTATTTACACTAATCCTATAAGACCATTTCTAGTTTTATACCACCATGTGCGGTGGGATTTTTCATGTAGTAGAGTCTAGATAGTTATTTTTGTTGAGCACTCCAATGTGTTAGGAGTTGGCTCATGAGTTGGAACCCTTATGTTTATATGGATTAATAAGATGAGTCCCCTCTCATAGCTAGCATGTAATATATTTGTCACTCCCTCATGTTCTTTTGACATTATTATAAGCCCACTAAGAGGATGTATATTATCATATTGTTGACATAGTGTTTTCCTTAAATAGAAACTTGTTTAGAAATGTTATTTTGGACCATATTACTTGGAGTTCATGGAATAATGTCTACTACTTATTATTGGGAAATAATATTTAGGATTTGATGGATTGATATATCTATGTTAGTATTTTCCTTCCGGTTATGGAAGCAAATTATGATACTACTTATACAATATTGGTAAGTGAGTAGTGATTTGGCAACTTGAGTTGCATTGTTTTCTTGTTACTACGTGAAGGTATTTAAGGGTTTTTTTATTGAGATTTAGTTCTCTACTTTCCACTTGTGAATTTTTAGATTCACTACTTTATCTAATTTTGTTATCTTAAACCATGGAGTAGTGAACCTTGAATTTATATTGGTTTTAGATTAAGGCTTATAAGTTAAATATAATTATTATATTATTATATACCCTTGATTAAAATGATATTATTATTATCTTTCTTAAAAACATGTTATTTTGATGTGAAATTAATTTACCTTTAGTCGAGATCGAAAAGGGTATAGGATGTGCGGAACATCTTGTTAGTCTAAAATGGTTGAGAAAAAATTTTAATTTATTGCATAACTAACTGAGCAAGCAAGGAGACATTATCTCGCTTGATCCTTTATAAGGTTTTAGGGATGGTGTGATTCTTGCCTTGTATGTTATGATGGTTTAATAATATTTCCTTTTAACTATGAATATAACACTATAAGTTAAGCTATGAAATATGATACTAGTAATTTTTGGCTAGTGGATACATAATACAATTACATAATGATTGTATGATTTTTCTTATATGTATGTTGGTACATCTAGAATTATTGAGCATATAGGACTAATTTATATGATTTGTTAGTATATAATTATAATTCATTTAACCTTGTGTATATTTTGGAGATCATTAGGTCATGGAGACCTAAGGGAAGAGTGGTGAATAAGAAATGTGAGTACAAAGGAATAGGAGTATATCCTACTTAGCCTCACATTGACTCAGTAGTTACTGAGTTTGGAACTGACAAACAAACTTATTGAATCTACGATTTGATAGATGGACTTGTCAAATTTAGTCGTATGGCCATATGCATGTATATGGTGGGATGTTTATTCCTTAATTTTGTATGCATTGAAAAAGTACTATTTCTAATTTTTATTCATCATCATATTTGTTTAGAGCTCTATGAAGTAGCAATAATATAGATATGTTATACTTATCAATAGCTACATGAAGTATTGATAGTATCAACTTTTATATATCATTCTTGTGAGGATTCTTAAATACTTTTATCCAAAATGAGAAAAACACACTCTAGGTTAGAGATATGTGCAGAGGGGCTAGAAGGTTTTGTGGAACTCTCCGTAGTCATTTATTTTTAGCTTGTGTAACGATCTCATGTGCTTTAATAAAGTCAGTGAAACTTTCATTGAAATATGTGGGACCATTCAAGGAATAGAAGTGGTCAGTAGTATAGTATATAGGCTTGTCTTGATGGTTATGGACCCTAGGGTGGTCATCATAAAACTAGTCAGAGTAAGTAATACTCACAAACCATGTTTGCATAATAGAGAGATGTCATAGAGAAGGGTCTTATGGGACCAATAATCCAATAATAGTTTAGCTTGAGATAACTACAATGAGTTCTACATGTAATTTCACATTTATTTATTTGATTTGATACTTTATTTTATGTTATTTTTCTCTTGAATAATATTTTAAATTTAAAACTAATGTTTGAATGAGTGTCATCTGGGATGATGACTAGCTTTAGGGAGGAAGGATGTTACATCCTAATTCTTCACCAGAAAAACTTACTAGATTATCCATGGATATCTATAGTTGACAAATTTAAATTTATCTATTTTTAACTAAGTTGTGAGATATATGTTTTTATGGGATAGTAGGATATTACTTAGGCTACATGATTTCTTTGCTATGAATTTGTTATAGTGTATGTGTTTACATTATGATCATGGTGATTCATTATTTTATCTATATTTTATGATGTACATATACCTTTCTAATATGGGCTAACTACTTGCTTATTGTGAGGTTGTTTTAGGAGAACTCATCCCTTAGAGCATGATGGTGGGAGAGCATCATCGAAGAGGGTGACATAGATGGAGATGTCAAAGTATGATAGAGAAACTAGATAGAACCCTGCACACACCACATAATTAATTCATGTTAGATACATTGTAAAATGGTTAGCATAGTATGTTTTGGATGTTGATTATATTAAATAGTTTTTTTCATGGTTTGATAGCATGGTTTAATTGGTTTAATGAAACTTGTTTTGCATGCTTAACTTGTTTGATCATTAAATACTAGTAGAACATAATTTGCATATTTAGATTAAATCTAGATTATTGATTTATGAATTAAATTTCTATGGAATTAGGAGGATGCAAATTAGATTAAAAAATTATGGATTTTCATAATTAATGTTAAAAATAAATATAAATCAAAAATTTCCAATAAAGTGAAAAAATGGAAAAAAGAGAAATAGAATGGTCTAAAATTTGGAGAAAAAACAAAAGATAAGAAAATCCCAAAAAAATAATAATAAATTAAAAGAAAAAGAAAGATAGTCATTAAAATAAAGAATAAAAAAAATTAAAACACCATATTTAAAAAAGAAATAAAAATGGATAAAGCAGGGCGCAATAGGAGATAGAAAAAGAGAAGAAGATAGAGAAGCAGCAGGGGAGAGGAGAAATGAAGCATATCTTAGGAGAAGAAATAAAAATTGGAGGACTTTTTAAGAGCTTTCTTTTAAATGTAGATATAGGTAATGTGTTGAAAACTCTTATAAAATGTGAAATAATATGGATTTATTGCATGTGTGTGTGTGTGTGTGTGTGTGTGTGTGTGTGTGTAATGATAAACCTAGAACTCAAAACTAATGAAAGATCATACAAAATAATCAATGTATGCGAGTTAATATATAAATGTTAATCAATGTTAATATATCAAGGTTTTATGCGAGTTAAAATACTTGGTTTTACAAGATTGCTTCTATTCAAAAACTACTCCCATGCATATAACTTGAAATGGATATATTGATTTGATAGCACTTTCTTGATGAAAATCCATTACATGTTTGCCAACATTTGATGATGATGATTAGAGACATAGTAGATCATTTTTCATCTGCATTCACTCATTCATATTTTGATACTACACAAACACTAATTCCATCATAAATAGGTAAATAAACATGATTGAAGTTTAATTTTGATTTTAATACAATTATGTATGTTCTAATTGCTTTTTTGTTGGAATAATTAGTTCGTAGTTAATTACTTTGTCTTTAATGAGAAGGCCGACATTAGTAACATTTGTCTTTGACATAAAATCTTGATGAGAAATAGGTACCCCTTTTGCTGGAGTGATGGCTTAATCCTTGTTAAATTATCACATGAACTATTGAAATATTTACTAAATATAAGAGCTTCATTAATCTATTTAAATGATCTACCAAACTCATTGAAGGATGTCCTTCGCCTTCATCATACATCCTTTTGCCTTACCGTATCCTAAGAATTCATTCATTCCATGTCATTATAATTAGTATATTATTGTATTACCTTAGGTTATTTGTTAAGGTATATTTCATATGATTATGGTTATAGTGGTTTTAACCACTTAGGTATGTAGGTTCCATGGGCCTAGTTATTTTATGCTACTCGATGCTTGTGGTTCCACCTACCTCCCTTTTTGTTAGATGTTCCTTTTGTGCCTCTAAAATAGGTTTTCCATTGTATTATTTCATATGATTGTATGTTGGTTAATTAATTTCTTCATCTCTTTGTTGAATATAATATGGTTCTAGAGATTATGCTTTAGGAAGCTTGGGAGGGAGCCTATGGAGCAAGAGAGGGCAATCTTTTCAGGGAGGAGTGTGAGGCACCCAGTGGAGAGCCATGAGAGGAAGAATATTTTTTCCTATGATCACTCATTTAACTTGGAAGAAAATCAAAAAAATCATTTGATCACTATTTTTAATGATTCTTATTTCTTTAATATTCTTTGTCCTGGGATTCATCTACTGAATCAGATAGAATTAATTTTGCTAAGTATTTTACCCAAAAACTACATTTGAAGTTTTCTGGTTAGTCATTTCCATAAGGTTTGGGAAGGAGACCATATTTTTATTTAGGCAGTATTTTTGGCATGTGAAGGCTCTAAAATTTTATATTTTCTAGGATAATTTCACTGGATCTGATAGCATCTGATTTGGCTGAGAAACGGGTTTGTAATCAGCATTTGAAAGTTCCACAAGTCGGCCATTTTCCTACAACTACATAGGTCTCTTCTAATTATTTTATTTTTATAATATAAAGTTCTGAAAAAATATATTCATGTGAATATATTTTAATTTTCAATTATTTTAATTTATTAAAATATTGAAAATTGAAAACTTTTTAATATAAGCCATATTAGAGCTCTATTAGTGATTAATTATCACAGAAGTGTCTAAGAGGCTGAAAATTTGATCATTTTTGGGTTTTTTATATGGAATCCAATGCAAAAATAATTTTTTAAATCATATTTTATCTCGTAATTAAATTGTTTTTGTCTGTGTTTTAGTGTTTTTAAAGATGAAAGGTTTAAAATCTCTCAAATGGTGTTGAGTTTTTTGCTAAAAACTGGAGGTATTGATTAGTTTATGATTTGAATCAGTTGGTAGGAGGAATTTTATGTAAAGTCATTATAATTTTTTTGGTATTTTTATTTTTTGGAAAAACTAAGTCAAAATAGCTAGTTTACAATACCTCTTGTTGCCAGATTCACAAAAATTGATAGGCAAAAATTTTAGTTTGTGGAGTTACAAGGTTTTGATGATATTTGAATATTAAAATCTTGATAAAATAGTGCTCAGTAAAGAGCAAAGGCCTACCACTAGTACCGATGACTATGATAAATGTCATCATGAAGATCTTATGTTGTTAAAACTATCAGTAGCATATAATTTAATCTCAGATATCAAAAATAATACTAGTGCATCAACTTTATGGACTAATCTTACTTATAAATATTAAGCTTCTAAATCTAGGAGAATATTGTATTTGAATAATTTATTATTTTCCACTAAGATGTAGGAAGGTAGCTCCATTTCTAAATTCTTGTTGTAGATCAAGGAAATTAGTGATCAATTGAAGGTTGTGCAAAATCCAGTTGATGAACAAGATTTGATTTTTCTAGTTATGTAAAATATTCCACCTTCATTTGAGTCATTTATGTAATCTTTGCACATTATTCTCTAGATGCAAACTTTGGACTTTAAAAAGTTGTCCACATTGTTATTGTAGAAGGAGAGATGGCAGGAGTAGACGGTGTTGTCTACATCTACTTATTTAGAAAGTGCATTCTTCATCAAGGGAAAGGGTAAGCCATTTGGTAAAACTACTATTTATCTGATAGAAACTTCACATGTAAGTGGTTCTAACAAGAGATCTAAGTGTAAATATTTTTACTATAAGCACCCTAGTCAACTTAAGAAAGATTGCAAGAAAAAATAATAGGATATGGCTAACCCCAAAAATAAAGCTCATTGTGAGAATATATCTGAAGGTGAAGGCAAGGAAAAATCTTCTAAGTTTGATTTCATGGCTTCTAATGTTGATTCTACAATAGATCAAGCTTGGTACTTTGATTCAGGGGCATCTCGCCATTGTATATGTCATAAGGACTAGTATGTGAATTTTGCTTAAAATGATAGTATTAATGAATTTATATCTTTGGAAGATGGTAGAACTAATTTTGTGAAGGGATATGGTAATGTTCAGATCAATTTTAATGGTGCAATTCGATATACATTTAATAATGTTAGGTATGTGCCTGATATGAACAAAAATATGCTTTCAATTAGTGAGATCACTTCAAAGTTTGATTTTGTTGTAAAAATTTCAAAGACAAAAATATTTAGTCACTACCAGAGATAACAAGATTATTGTTGTTGGGATTGGTGAGAAGGGCTTTGTATAAGCTTACATATCCATAAAGGGCAAAGGAAAATGCGCTTATAGTGGTTGATAGCACAAGTTCACGATGGCATGAAAGGTATGGGCATTTAAATTTTTAATATTTGAATACATTGAGCAAGACTAAGATGGTTAAGGGGATTCTTTTTATTTGGGATAGTCATCATATATGTACTGGATGTCAGTTAGGGAAGCAAGTTAGACATTCATTTGATGTTGGTAAAGCTTCAAGAGCTAAGGGAGTATTGGATCTAGTACATGCAAACTTGCATGGTCTAATGCAGACACCTACCCCTTCCAGATCCCATTATTTTATATTGTTGGTTGATTATTTCTATAGGAAAAAGTGGGTATACTTTCTAATGAATAAATCTTATTATTTTTCTAACTACCTTACTTGGAAAGCTATGGTTTAAAAATAGGTGAGATGGGTAGTGAAATATTTTAGAACGGATAATGGGGGTGTGTTCATCTCAAAATAGTTCAAAGAGTTTTGTGCCACTTAAGGCATATATAGATAGTACACTTCACCTTACACTCCACAACAAAATGGAGTTGTGTAAAGGTGAAATAAGATAGTGATGGACATGGCTCGTTGTATGGTTCAAAGCAAAAATGTCTCATATAGATATTGGGTAGAAAAAGTGAATATGATAGTGTACACCCTCATTAGAAGTCCTACAAAATCATTAGAGAATATGACTCCAGAGGAGGATTGGTTAGATCAAAATCTAGATGTAAGTACTTTTAGAATTTTTGGTTGTGTGGCTTTTGCAGTTATTCCTAGTCAAAAGAGAAGTAACTTGGATGTGAAAAGCAACGCATACATGTTTATTGGGAATAGTGAATAGTCAAAGGCCTACATATTACTTAATGTTTCTACTAACAAAGTTGTGGTAAATAGAGATGCCATAGTAAATGAATAGATGTCATACTTCACAGCAACTGGTATAGTTTTATATATATGAGTCATTATTTTCTTCTAATGCTTTTATTATAAGTTGTGATATGAAAGTTGAGCAGGATTCTAGTTCATCAATCAAATCACATTCTAGGGAGGGAATTATTTTAATTCATTTTGAGGTTCCAATAGAACAACCAAAGAATCAAAAGTGGTATTCTTCCACAATGGAAGCATTAAAGGAGGGAGACTTGCCACAAGGTGTGGAAGGAAGAAGATTGAGATCAAGCAAAAATTTTGGTAATATAGGTGAGCATGACGATTTTTCTCTAACAATTGTTTTTTCATAGGCATTTAAGCCTAATTCTTTTTCATATGTCAAAGAGAAAAATGAGTGGGAATCATCCATGTAATTTTAATATGATTCCTTGATGAAAAACAAGACTTGGGAGCTCATGGAGCTACCATGAGGATAGAAATCCATTGATTATAAATGGATTTATAAGGTCAAATGCAAAGTAGATGGTTAATTGGACAAATAAAAAGTGATACTTGTTGTAAAAGGTTATGCACAAGAGGAAGGGTTGATGATGAAGATACTTTTTCTCCTACTATAAATTTGGTAACTTTTCATTTGACTGTTATTATTGTTGCTCAGTTTGGATAGCAGGTACACCAAATGGATGTTGAGAGTGATTTCTTGAATGGAAATCTAGAAGAGGAAGTCTACATGGTTCATCCACAAGGTTTCTAGGTTATTGGTAATAAAAATATTGTTTTCAAGTTGATCAATTTCTTGTAAAGGCTTAAGCAGGATCCTCAAGCCTAATATATGAAAATAGATTCATATCTTAGGAAGTCTAGTTTTAAAAGGTGTAATTAACCAACTCTATATGTAAAGGTGTCTAGTGATGACATATTGATTATAATTATATATGTTGATGATATAGCCATCACTAGGAGTAGTGCTAGTCTTATTCAACAAATAAAGGATGATTTTTATTGTATTTTTGACATGACAAACTTAGGACTATTGAAATACTATTTAGGTGTTGAGCTGTGGCAAGGTGATTGTGTTGTATTCATTTCACAAATAAGTATGTCAAATCATTGATGGAAAGGTTTAGAATTATGGATTTTAATTCAGCTAATACACTTATGGACTGACATTGCTTCACCTTCGATCAATGAAATAGTGTATCAGCAGCTAGTGGGTAGTCTCATTTACCTCACTACTACTAGACCAGATATTTACTTTACAGTGAGTTTTCTATCTCACTTCATGTCTAAACAATAGGAATTACATTAGTTATCTAAAAAATGGGTATTAAGATATGTCAAATGTAATCTTAACTTTTGCATACTGTATAAGAAGTTTGTAGATTTTGAGATTTCAAGATATTCTGACTCTGATTGGGTAGGATCAGTAGATTCAAGAAAATATATAATAGGCTATGTATTCATTCTTGGTTCAAGATTTTTCTCATGGAAGATCAAACTAAAAACTATAGTGTCATTATCTTCAATATAATTAGAGTATAAAGCTATGGTCAATATAGGTTGTGAAACTATGTGGATAAAGAAAATCCTAGAGGATCTTCAATTTGAGTCATCAAAGTCTACTCAATTTTTTTATGACAACCAAAGTGTTTTAAATATGGTGAAGAATAAATTATTCTATGCCAATACCAAACACATTGACGTTTAACATCATTACATCTGATAGTTGGTTACGATGATGACATCAGTCTCTTCTACTGCCCTACTACAAAGCAGCTAGCTGATATAATGACCAAACCACTTGAATCAAAAAAATTCATAAAATTTAAGGACAAACTTGGTCTTGTTTATAATTTAATTATTAAGGGAGGGTATTATCATATCATTATATTACCTTAGGTATTTTATAAGGTATATTTCCTATGATTATGGTTATAATGGTTTTAACCACTTAGGTAGGTAGGTTTCATAGGCCTAACTATTTTATGCTACTCGATGCTTTTGGTTACACCCACCTCCTTATTTTTTGGGTGTTCCTTTTGTGCCTATATAATAGGATTTACATTATATTATTCTATGTGCTTATATTCTAGTTAATTCATTTCTTCATCTCTTTGTTTATTTTAATAGTTCCTTGCATGTTGCAACCAGGATCAACACATCCTACACTTATTCTTTACTAGAGTGATTTTTCAAATATCAGAAAAGGTTTTATAATAAGGTAGCCTTTAAAATATCTCTTATTTCCATCATAGAAGAAATTATCCATTTTGCATTGGAAAAATTAGGGAATTATTCATTCAACAAGTTTACGTTAGCATTTCAAGATAGAGAAATAGACATGGTAATAAGGATCTCATTTAGGTATGGTTATTCATGGATAGTGATAGGTATGCCTTACTTCTTTGTGAATGGAATATTGATTAATATTGAAGAGACTCTATATTTTAATAAATGGAATCACATCATTGATCCATTATTGTCTGAATAAACTAAATTTTTTACTTAAAAGTGGATATGAACAAATTTTTAAAGTAGCACCTACACAGATTCCAAACTTCTTTTATTTTCAAAACTTAGTTTGATTGACAAAGTGAATAGATTTTTCTCAAAAATTTACACTAAAAATTATATTCATATTTTCCTATAATTCTAAGTCAAACTATGCATATCTTAGGAAGGAGCAAAATGAATGCAAAAGTGCAGTGTGTTCGGAACCAACCATATTGTCAAACTTATTTGAGTATACATATTTTCTTACCTATTTTGTAATGATAGATGGAAAATTTTCAACATAAGAATAAATTTTTAACTAGGCCACATAATGGTAGGCCATATGAGATCATCACGCTATGGTAGGTCTCAAATAATAATATCTTCTTGGGCACACTGAATAAGAAGAGAGATGCTTGTTATAATATCAAGATGCACGTCGTATTTTGATAGGTGTATAAGTGATAAAAATTAAAGTTGTAAATTCCCTCATAGAATTTATACAAGTGGTTCTTCACAAGATATATTGTGGGTACTTAGTTTGGTTACCTGACCCCTACATTTTGTTACATTTTGAGGTTTTAAATCATAATGGCTAAATGTTTTAACCTGTCTAAGTAGACATACCAGTGATATATTATATATAAGTTGCTATGTAACAAACATCCCTTTCATTTTATAGTTGTATTTTAAATATTATTATTAATTATTAGTATTAATAATTTGATATGAATAATACAGTACTCATTAAACCTAGTAGAGTAATAGTTGAGATTGAGTAACCCGAACAACCGTGGCCCAGAGGTTATTACTGTAGTCCATGTTTATGGGTGATTTTAAACTATTGGGTTGTGTTAATCGACTTTAGTTTCCCTTATATATTTAATCTATTCAAAGTCACTTACTATCATGAAATGTATCCTCTGATTGTCAAATGGAATTCATGATTTGGAAATAATCGAATAATAACAAGGTTTTGGAAAATGGTAAAATCTAGTGATAAAACTTGATTGTTGATTTAGGAATAATAAAATGAAGATTAATGTTAGTATTAAACATATGTATTAAGTATTATATGTTATTCAAGGTGTGTAAATATACAAATTATGTCTACATGAGGTTATAGCTACTCTTATACATACATGCATAGATAGTATATACATACTTATACATTGAAATGCATGCCTATAATCCTAGCATTAAGCTAGTGAAATAAGTTATAAAGTCTTTAGGAATAGGGTACTATATTTACATGTACATAACCTCCAATAAGTGTAATAATTCACCTAAATGAAGAATTAGAGTACAATTTGGTTATGAGACTCTTTGATAATAGCATGGTTGAACTGTTAAATAAACTTGCATATAATAGTGAATACTTGTAGTACATATTCTGAATATATTTTATACAGGTTTTTAAACATATATATGATATAATTATGCATCATTATGTGTGCCTATTAGTTATGTTTCTTTTGAATGCTAGTATGCGGTTTAAACGTAAGTTATATTCGAGTGGTATAAACATGTACTTATTTATTTTTGTGGGTCATTGATTCTTGAATACATAAATTTGGTTTTATGTAATTATGTAGTTGTGTTTGTAAACAATGAACTATGATATTATGAGATTCCATAGAGTACTAAAATATAAATGTTGTTATATCCATATGGTACATACTGTAATTGTCAAGTCTAGACTCACACCTATGTTTACATAAATAAATGTATGTGAGTTGGTTATTACTATGAATAACATGTTTGTGATATTATTAGGGCCATATGTATACATGCATACAACCTTTGAGAGTTTAATGTTTACTAGGATAGAATATCTTGTGTTTCGTGAAAACTATGACTTGTTTTGTTGTGTCTGGTTGCTTGAATAAAAGTTTATATTTCCATGTATTTAAGACTACTTTATATGACTGATTATGGAAAACTAATAGTTAAGTTTTAGAATACTAATATATGGTAATATGGGTTATCTTAGGGTGTATTATGTTTGGAAACTAATTATGGTAGTTAAAATCTATAGTTAAATGTGTATTTTACCCAAGTGGTATAAATTGTAGTCATTATTTCTAGTGTCCCCAATTGGGCACTACTATCCTTATCCCCAACTCATCCCAATGAATACTTTTTAAAAAAAAATCCCCTTCTAAAGTTATCCTAAACACATTTTATTATCCACATAAGCTACAAAACTCTATAAATACAAGTCTAATTGACCTCTATTCACTAGATGGAAAAGAGATGCAAAAGCACATTCAAATCAAAGTCAAGTTTAAAAAAATTAAGGTATTTGATCTCTATTATGTCCTACTTCTGCATAATACCATTTACAGCATCCCTAAGCCTAATTTTCAAAGATTTAAAATCTCAATCACATTCAAGGCATCCAAGTCCACTTTCATTCTAGCATTCACATGCACTTGCATCAACCACTAGCTGGGATAACTACATCACGCTTGATCCATCTTTAGAGTATTGGTATTAGGAAACTCTCTTCATAGTGGGGTGTTGAGGATGTCTATCCTATCCTAATAATGAACACACAATTATTATTTATGCCATACTTTCAATGAGGATTAGGGTTTACACACTAAATCTAGTTTTCTAGGCATAATACAGAGCTCTAGATTTCATGCATGCAGGAACAGTACCTAAAAACATAGGTGGAGGTGCTAACAAAAAATAGGAATAGTACCATAAAGGGGACACTACCACCACTTTGAGGAAACTATAGCAACATAGTGTTATTTTTCATATGGGGTGCTACTATTTATTGAGCAAACAAATTCTAGAATCTTATTGACAACACTCAAAACTATATAAAACCCAATTTTAACGACCTAAATCATTCATGACAGTCAATTTTTAGATAAGTCCATATTTTTGCCTATTTATTTTTATTTTTATAAAGTCAAATAAGGTCAAATTCCATAATAAATCAATGTTTAATTATTTAAATTTACTTAACATATTTAGACATCTCAACCCTTTAATCTAAACATAGGATTTACATAGTTAAACCTAAAAAGGTTAAATCACTTGATATCCATTTGATAAATGTGCTAATGCATGTGAGCAACTAAAGATAAAAAAACTTTAATTATGGGCATATTATTTGTAGGTGTAAAAGTTTCATTATATTTAATTCCTTCAATTTGAAAAAAACCTCTAACAACTAATCTAACTTTATATTTTTCAACTTGATTATCAGAATTGAACTTAGTTTTAAACAACCATTTACAACTTACTAAATGATGTCCTTTAGGGAGAAGGACTAAGTCCCAAGTGTATTTTAAACCAAAGAGTTGTATAATATTGATTTTTCCCAATGAGGGTAACCTTGAGCTTGTTTTAATGTAGTGGGATCATTTTTGTTCATAAGTTTAGACTCAAAGCATAATCATAAAGTTGTTTCCTAGTTCTATAAGTATCATTAGGATCTACATCAATTCCAAAAGCTTTTAAAGTATTTTTGGCCCACTTAGTCATAAATTTGGGTGGATTAAGAATATAATAAGATGAAGGAATATTAGGAACAACATTATGAAAAATATTAGTATGATCATCACTCGATTCAAATGGAAAAGAAGTAGAAATTATATCAAGAGAATCCAAATTAGAAGCACAATCAAGTACACAATTTTCAACAATTCTAACATCCCTTTTAATCTTGATTTTTTTAGTTTGAGGATCATACACCCTATAATATTTATATGATTCATCATAACCAACAAAGATAAAAGTGTTTGATTTAGAATCTAACTTCTTTCACTTTTTCATTGGAATATGAATAAATGCATCACAACCAAAAACACGTAAATGCTTAAGACTAAGTTTTATACCACTCTAAACTTATTCAAAGGTAATATTTAAAATATATTTAGTGGGAATTCTATTAATTAGATAGATAACACAATACATAGCTTCAACCCAAAATGTATAATACATATTTTTAGCATGCAACATACACCTAGCCATTTCAATGATAGTCTTATTAATCCACTTAAATGCTTTATTAAAACTCATTGAAGGATGTCTTTCAGCTTCATTATAAATTCTTTTTCCTTACCATTTCATAATAATGCATTCATTGCACGTCATTCCTTGCACATTGTAACCAGTATCAAGACATCCTACCCTTATCCTTTATTAGAGTGAATTTTTAAATATCATCAAAGGTTTTATAATAAGACAAGTTTTCAAATAGCTCCTGAAACCATCACAGAATAAATTATCCATTTTGCATTGTAAAAATTAGGTAATTATTCATTCAAAAAGTTTGCATTCACATTTCAAGATGGAGAAATAAACATGGTAATAAGGATCTCATTTAGGTATTATTGTTTAAGGGCAGTGATAGGTACACCTTACTTCTTTATGAATGGCATCCCACTTAATATTTAAGAGACTTTAGATTTTAATAATTGGAATTAAATCATATATCCATTATTGGTTGTATAAACTAAAATTATTTCTTAAAAGTAGATATTAACAAATTTTTAGAGTATCACCTGCACAGATTCCAAACTTCTTTTATTTTCAAAACTTAGTTTGATTGACAAAATGAATAGATTTTTCTCAAAATTTTACACTAAAAATGATATGAATATTTTCCTCTAATGCTAAGTATAACTATGCATATCTTAGGAAGGAGAAAAATAAATACAATAGTATAGTGTGTTCGAAACCAGCCATATTGTCAAACTGCTTTGAGTGTGCATGTTTTCTTACCTCTTTTGTAATTATAGATGGGAAATTTTCAAGATAAAAATAAACACTAAAAGAGGCCATATAATGGTAAGCCATATGGGATCATCACACTATGGTAGGTCTCAAATAAAAATATCCTGTTGGGCAAATCGAATAACAAGAAAATTTCCTATTATATTATCAAGATGCATACCATATTTAATAAGTGTAAAAGTGATAAAAATTAGAGTTGTAAATTCCCTCAGATAATTTCTACAAGTGGTGCTTCACAAGATAGATTGTGGGTCCTTATCTTGGTTACCTGGCCCCTCCATTTTATTACATTCTGAGGTTTTAAATCATAATGGCTAAATGTTTTAAAATGTCTAAGTAGACATAAAAGTGATATATTATATATAAGTCACTATGCAATAGACATCCCTTTCATTTCATAGTTTTATTTTACATATTATTATTAATTATTGGTACTAATAATTTTCTATGAATAATACATTATTAATTAAACCCAGTAGAGTAATATTTGAGTTTGAGTAACTTGAACAATCATGGCCTAGAGGTTATTATTATAGTCCATGCTTACGGGTGCTTTTCAACTCTTGGGTTGAGTTAATTGACTTGAGTTTCCCTTACATATTTTATTTATTCAAAGGCACCTTCTATCATGAAATGTATCCTCTGATTGTCAAATGGAATTCATGATTTTGAAATAATCAAATAATAACAAGGTTTTGGAAAATAGTAAAATCTAGTGATTGAACCTGCTTGTTGATTTAGGAATAGGAAAATGAAGAATATTGTTAGTATGAAACATATGTATTAAGTAGTATATGTTATGAAAGGTGAGTAATTATATAAATTATGTATACATGAGGTTATAGTTTCTCTTATACATACATACATACTTATACATTGAAATGTGTGTCTATAATCCTAAACTTGGATACTAAAATAATCACAGAGTCTCAAAGGATAGGGTACTATATTTACATGTACATAACCTCAAAAAAGTGTAATAAGTCACCTAAATCAAGAATTATGGTATAATTTGGTTATGAGACTCTTTGAGAATAGCATGGTTGAACTATTGAATAAATCTGCATACAATAGTGAATATTTGTAGTATGTATTATGAATATATTTTGTACAAGTGTTTAAACATATATAGCATATAATTGTGCATCATGATGTGTGCTTATGAGTTATGTTTATTTTTGAATACTACTATGCAGTTTAAACATAGGCTATACCCAGGTGGTATAAACCCATACTTGTTTATTTTTGTGGGTCATTGATTCTTGAAAATATAAGTTTGATTTTATGTAATTATGTATTTGTGTTCATAAATAATGAACTATGATAGTATGGGATGTCATAGAGTATAAATGTATGTTATATCTAGATGGTACATACTGTAATTGTCAAGTCTAGACTCACACCTATGTTTGACTAATTAAATGTAAGTGAGTTGGTTATTACTATTAATAACATGTTTGTGATAATAGTAGGGCTTTATGTATGCATGCATATAGCCTTTGAGAGTGTAATGTTTACTGTGATAAAAGATCTTACATTTTATGAAAATTGGGACTTGTTTTGTTATGTTTGGTTGCTTGAATAAAAGCTTATGTTTCCATGTATATAAGACTACTTTATATTACTGATTGTGTAAAACTAGTAGTTATGTCTTAGAATACTAGGCTATGGTAATATGGGTTATCATAGGGTGTAGTATATTTTAAAACTAATTGTGGTAGTTGAAATATGTAGTTAAATGTGTATTTTACTCGAGTGGTATAAACTATAGTCATTATTTCTAGTATGGGATAGATAATAATGTGAGATTCATTCATGCATTTGATAGAATAAATGTATGCTTTTATTACTCTTAAGTTTAGCATGTTAAGGTCATATGATTACTAGTAGGATGTAAATTATATGAATCTTGTGGTTAAAATTATGTTTGACCAATTTGCATTGCTAATACTAAGTAAGGAATGAAACGGACTTCACTAGATTACTAGTTGTTAGCTATCTAGATAGTACCATAAATAAGGGTCAGATTCATTCAATTCTGACCCATACTTAGACTAACATGAGAATGGTCTAAGGCTGTGGATTGACTATATTTAGACCAAATCTCTAAGATTTTTTGTGAGGCTGGCTCCTTAAATATTATAATTTTAACATTTGCTTCTAAAACCTAAATTTGGTTGGGGTGAAAATATTTAATGAGTTTACATAAAATAAAACCTATTCTAATTTGTGGTAATGGACCAAAAATTTAATAGACCCACTTTTAAGCTCAGACTCTTTAACACACTAATTAACTATGACAGAAGCTAATGCAATACTTATTATAGGTTCTATGTAACATTATTTAATATAGAGGTCTATTCAATACACTCATACTAGGGAGCAATGAAAATAAGCTCTGGTCAAAGACACTTAAATTTAGTTGTCCACTATATCTTTGAAAGAACAATACTAAGACACACTATATGACCTAAAAAGAAAGTTTCTAGCACTTAGGTTGAGTTTGGACATACAAAAGGAAGATGGCATTCACATTTTCATATTAAACAAACACTGAACACTAAATACAGAATAGCAAAAGACTATAAAAATACTTTATTCACTACTCCAAAAGGTGTCAAATATAATTCTGGTAGATTCTAGTCGTACCAGCCTAAGGGATGAAAAATAATACATCAAAGGTTATATTTAGAACAAAAGGGAAGAAAGAGAGAGGGGATTTTGGTACTTAAAAGGAATTCAAATCCATTTGAAAATTTTTTACAACTGCCTCCATGAATCAAGCTCACTCAAACCCTTCCTGATTGATCCAACTCACTTCAGTCCATTGCATCATTATAATATCTTCTATGTGATGCTTCATGGTAGTTGTAATGGTAGGATCAAGTCATTTTCATTTTATCCTAATGTAAAACTACTCATGATTAGTTTTTTGATGTGTGCCAAGGTGGGGAGGAGGGTCATTTTCATCTAGTTAGCTTTGGCAATGAAGTAGTTAAAGTCTACTTGTCTACCTCTGTAGGTCCTTAATGGCACCATCTAATCTTGAAATATCCACTCCTAGCCTAATTTGGATTGTGTTCAAGCTCAAATATATCCATGTCTACTTGATTTTATCAAAAATTAACCCTTTGACCTCCATGTAAGTCATTTACGCTCTCTTTTATTTTGATTGGTCATCAAAAACTAGATTTGATCCTTGACTCTTTGACCCTCGATCATACCATCAGATCTTTATTTACATGATTAAGCACCAGCCATTGATCCTCTACCAATTGAATGCATTATTAACATATGTCGTGCATGTATTTACTCTAGAGATTCACTGACCCCTTTGACCTTTGCTCACTATTATATTTGATCGCTCAATCAAACTCCAGTAGTTGATTTACTAGGACCTATTATTTAAAAGCTAATTACTAGTTTATGATCTTAAAATTGACACCCTCACTCCCATGAAATGATGTTTGTGTGACCATCATTAACATTCATGTGACCATCAAATTTAAGCTCAATAGGATTTATCTTGCTCTGTCCTTAAATTTAACATTTCACCAACTATCATTTGTCATCTCATAGAATAATAATGATGTCCCATAGATCATCAAACTTAAACACAGATAGATTTTTTCCCATGCTCTAACTTGATGTTATCATTAATATCTTATGTTTTTTACCAACTTTTAAGGCTTATAACTTAAAGTGCAAAATTCATGGAGGCACCAAATTTTCAGGAAATGTTCTTGAGGCCAAAAGGAGCAAACCCATTTGATCTACTAGTCTCCAAATCTTTCCAAGTGAAGATATTAAATACACAATTTAGTTGTTCCATTTGATCCTATGTGACATCCTGGCTCAAAAATGGCCAATTATGTAAACTTAGTGAAATCTAATTGAAGAGCCAACTTTACTCATGCATAACTCCATTCTTGCTTCTTTGGAGGACCTAAAATAGAGTGCATACAATCTAGGCACAAAACTGAACAAACCCATTTGATAAATTACTTAATAAGCTACCACATGTTTGAGATATAACATATTCAATCTATCCACTTGGCTTTATTTAGGTTCCTTACAAATTAGCTAAGTATAGGAAAACATGAAAAATGTGACTGGGGAGCCAACTTTGGACCTTTGTAAATTTTGATGTACTTTGGTGGAGGACCTAAGACTTGAGACATATAATCTATGGAATAATGTGAAAAAACCCATATAATCATTTCTTTTTGACTTATCCACACATGGTAATAGTGACATCATCAAATTGCCTACTCAAAAAAATTGTCACTAGGCCCAAGTGTCTCAATGAATACAATAGAGAACCAAATGGATCCCATGCATTTCTAAGCCATCCCAAGCATTCTTGGCATCCCATGGGGCCTATGAAAATTTGGTCCTATCCTTAGAAAATGGTAATTTACACTTTAAGTGAACCCAAAGTGTCTTAAAATGACTTGAGAGTAAATTGAGATCCTGGACTCCTTCCATTCGACATCTTGTCTTCAGGCTTTATGTCTCGACCACTTCCTCTAAAAGAAATAGCTTAATGTATCTTTACCTTGAGTAATTATTTTAGAAAAACTATCTGAAAGAATTCATGTCTTTGGGATCTTTGTCTCAGATGAAATGTTTGAAATAATTTTGCCTTAGTCTTTTGGTTTGGAATAAGAGCTCTGAAAGAAATATGCCTTCGAGAAAATTGTCTCAGATAATTTTATCGAAGGAATTATGTCTTTATAATGGCCCTTTGACCCTTTTGAAATAGCCCTTTTAACTTTTAGAAAATTACACTTCAAAAACATTTAAGTGGGCCATTTTCTTGAGAAACTACCCTTCGAGGAAATTTTAAGGACCTTTTTGCAAAGAAAAAGTACCATTTGGGGAAATTATCAAGGACACTTTCTTGAAAAAGATATCCTTTGATCATTTTACAAAGGTATCAAATAATGATCCTTCGAGAAGATTTTTTGTGACACTTTATTTTAAAAGTGCCCTTCATAACTTCTGAAAAGGACCCTCTTTAAAGAAATGATCCTTCAAGGAAATTGTTTTAGACAAAATGTCTGAAACAATTCCTGACACTTAAACAAAAACCCTAAAATAAAACCCCCAAAAGAAATCCAAAACTTAGCCAAATAAAGTGGGAAAAAACTCTCAAAATAATTAATCCTTGTACATTTGTTTCAAGTTTTATGTGGAAAAATTCCTCTGAAGGAACCCTAAATACTACACTTGTCCAAAAGTTGAAAAGGTGTAAACTTGGGTTTTTTCTGGACCTGTTCCTACAACTGTTCAACACCATGAAAGCCTATTTGGATGCCTCCACTTGAAATGTTGAGTCTACTTCTAATACACCTAATACATTCATTAATTGAGACCCTATTCATCTATTCAAACTAGGTAGAAGCTTGTTATGTGGGCCAAAATGGCAAAAAATTCTAGCGACTCAGCTAGATTGACTAGCCTGTTGGTCATGAAACCCAGACCTTGATCAAGCTTACTTCAATAAGAAGCTACTTAAAATAGACTATGATTAAATTCTAAAAAAACTTTTTTGGATTAATGATGGGGGAAATAATAACAAATTACTAAAATATAAAGCAACAAACTAAACAACTAAAAATAGTAATGTGTAAAAGCATTCGGAGGAAAAGAATAGACCTATCTACTAATGTACAAGGGGAAAAATATGAGACTAATAGTAGAACTTGAGATACCTCTCATTGACAGGGATTGGAAGGATCTCTCAATTCAACCCATCAAGCTCAAAGGCATTGCTCTCTTTACATCCTATGATGACATAAGGTCCACTTCAAATTATGTCAAACTTGGAGTGTTTTCCTAGTTTTGCACGGTCCTCATCCCATTTGAGGACTGTGTCACCTGGTTGGAATGTCTTCAATGAATATATTTTATAAAATTTAATCTTGGCCTACTATTGGTTAGACCACATGTCATGCATGGAATCATCCCTTATTTCCTCTAATTCTCTTAGTTCATTCATATTGACCTCCATTGCATCACTTTTTAGAAGCTCTAGTTGGTGTGTGAACTTCAAAGCTGGAAACTACAGTGAAATTGGAAACCTTTCTTCTCTTCCATAGACTAAGAGATAAGTTGAGTTACCAATTTCTTTCTTATGGGTGACTCTATCAGCCCATAAGGTAGTATTTAGCTTTGTGTGTTAGGATCTTTAATTATCTTCCATTGTTCTTTTAATGATCCAAATCAGATTCTTATTAGTAGACTTAGCTAGTCTATTACTTTGCGAATAATAATTAGATGAAGATTTAAAATATATACCCTACTCAATATCCCACTTAAATACCTTTGTGTTGCTAAATTCTAAATCATTGTTTGATATTATGGTGAAAGGTGCCCTAAAATGGGTGACTAGGCTCTTATAAAACTCAAGTACAAAGTTATCATTTGCTTCCTTCAAGGGAACTAATTCCACCCATATGGTGAAGTATTTTGTGGCTATCAAGACCCACATATGACCATCACTAGATGGAGTATTAATCATGCCAATGAATTCTAAACCCCATTACATGAAAGTTTGTTCAACTTGAATATGCTTCAGTGGCATAACAACTAGTTTTTTTTCCCTATAAACATGACACATTGTGAACACTTCCTCACCCATGCATGTGCATCTCTGAATAAATTGGGCCAAAATTAACCAACTCTGATTATTTTTGCAGCTATGGTTCTGGCTAAAAAATGGCCTCCTTGAAGATTATCATGAAATTTCTTGAGAAGCTTATCAAATTGGTTAGTTTCAACACATCTTAAGAGCATACCTCCAATGTCCCATTTGAACAACACTCCATAAATAAATATGTATGGAACTAATTGTAGCTTGAAGTGTCTTCTTTGTGATGCATTAAAACCCATTAGACACTCTCCTATTTAGATAAATATATCAATATCCTATGTCCAGCTTGATGGAAGAGTAGCTTTATCTTCCTGTTGAGTGTCTTAGATTACCAAAACTGTCTCTTTTTATTCTCTCACATATTTATCAAGATGTTCACATAATCCCTTTCCTCATACTATATTTTTGACCCTAAATTCAATGTCATACTCCATACACTTGGTGACCCATCCATCTCTCTTTTCGTTTAAGTCTTTATTGAGGATAAAATCCTTCACACTTGGATGAGCCACCATTAGTATGATCTTACTGTTAGAAACTAGATGCCTAAATTTATTCAAACTCCTTACGACAAAAAGCACATGTTTTTTTAAAAAATTATATATTTTTTCACAACCTTACAAAGTTTGGTTGAAGAAATCATTGGATTACTCTAGACCTTAATTTTTTTGTTGCATAAGCATAGCTAAAATTGCACCTAATGTGGAAAAGGCATACAGATAGAACTCCTTATTGAAATTTGGATTTAAAAGTGTGGGGGCATGAGATATGGCCTCATTGATGGCCTTAAAGCTCCTCTCACCTTATCTTTTCCATGTGAACTCTTTGCCTTTTCTCATCATATGAGTGAGAGGCTTGAACATCTTTGCAAAGCTTACAATGAACCTCTTGATGAAGTTGTTCTTGCTCAAGAAGCTCTACAATCCTTTCTTGTGTTAGGTAGTGATAGAGTAAGGATTACTTCTATCCTCTTAGGATCAATGGAAAGACTAGCTTCAGACACCACATGCCCAAGAAGTCTTCCCTCATGTCCTAAAAAATGCAATTTTTTGGATTCAAAGAAACTCTAAATTGTCTACATCTATCAAAAATAGATCTTAAATACGTCAAATAATCATTAGGATTTTTTTAGAAAAATATTATATCATCAAGGTAAAATAAAACCATATCATTCAAAAGACCATGAAAATCATCATCTATTGCTCCTTAGAAGGTGGCTCCAACATTGGAGAGTCTAAAAGGCATTTGAAAATATGCATACGTACCTCATTTTGTAGTGAAGGTAGTATTATGCCTATCCACCTCCTTCACCATGATCTAATTGTAGCTGGAATAGCCATCAAGTAATGAGAACCTTAGATAACCTACCACCTTTTGTAGAATTTGATCCATGAAGGCTAGTGGGTAATGATCCTTTAGGGACACCTTATTGAGGTCCCTGAAGTCAATACATAGACAAATCTCTCCATTCTTTTTCCTCACTAGCACAAGGTTTGGCACCCAAAAGGAATGCTTAATTAGAAATAGTATCCTAGATTTGATCAATTTATAGATTTCTCTTCTCCTAATATCCTCCACTCTTGGGTTGATAGGCCTCTATTTCTACTTGACTAGCTTGGCATTGATTTTTAATTCAATAGTGTGTTGTAAAAGTTTGGGGTCAAATCCTTTCAAGTCTTTGTACTCCCAAGTAAATATATCAAAAAATTCTTGGCAAAAAGCAATAAATGTAGCTCTTTCCTCTATTATATTGACCTTTCCTAGCTTCAACAGCTTGCCCTTAAAGATCTCTATCTTTTCATAGTTTTCTTCCTTACGTGAAATGCATGCTTTCCCTTTTCTTACTTGGTCATCTTCATTGAATATTCTTTCTAATGTCACAAACCCTTTGGGAAACTTGTTATATCTCAATTGTACTATTTGGTCATCATATTGATTTTACAACTTATCCTAATTCCTATGGTAGAATTTTACCTCTTGTATTAGAAAATATATGATCTGATCATCATTGTCAAAGACTTGCCAACTCACCTCATTGTCAAGAAAAATTGGTCTACATATAACCTTGACCTTATCTTGGCTTTAGTTTCCTTTGATTCCTTCTACTATATCATATTGGGTACCAATGGTATCAAGCCTATCTGCATGCTAGTTTGTTTCTCTCGATATGGATTGGATATCAAAATCCATTAAATCCTCAATGACATCCCATACCTAGTGTTTAAAGGCCTTTAAATGGTGACTCTTGACTACACTTAGGCCCCTCACCTATTTTACTACAAGTTCAGTATTACCTTTGACCTTGAGGAGCTAGATACCTCTCTTTCTTACTTCTTGCAAACCATGCAAAAGAGCTTCATATTTAGTTGTATTTGAGGTACAACTAAATTGGAGTCTTGTATTAGAATGGTACTTTTGACCTGAGGGTGAAATTAGCATGGATCCCACTCCACTTCCATTATTTGACCTTGATCCATCAAATAACAAAGTTCATATATTGTCTTCTTCTTGTGCAATGTTAGTTAAGGAAGGTATTGCAACACCTTCCTCATGAATACAATACACTCCTAAGTCTATCTCTTCAGTGCTTTTATATGGATCAAAACCATGGTTATCAGTTATCCACTCATCCAAGTACATATCAAAGATGCCTTCAAGATGACTATGGTGTTCTTGCTCAATAACCTATTAAAACCTCTTCAAATATGGCACAATCGGTATTTTCAAGATTGTGCATATACGGTTCTAGGTGGAACCTAGCAATAGTCTCAGACCTTATAGTGACTTTGGTTCTATATCTAGCTCTAAAAACCATGTATGACCAATCAAATGATAAATATCCCCCAATCTTAGCAGTAAAGTCCCTAGACAAGCATAGGCAAAAATATGGAGGTAGGTCCACCACCATTACATCTTGCTTAATGACAAATTTTGGATAGGTAGCTAATGTAATCTATACATTTTTCAAGATGCATACTATCTTAGTAGGGTATCCATCCAATTGGAACACACCCTTTTTATTAGGCACATATTTGAGCCCAAGCTTATTTGTTATGGCTTTAGGCATCACTGAGGTTGAAGCACTTGAGTCTATCATGCAATTGTGTACCAAACAAACCCCTATGATGATTGATAGATAAAATGAGGGAGGATTAACAACCTTAAAAGGATTAACAACATTTTGAGATTGACCTATGCTTGGAACTTGATTGGGGACTTGGATAGGGGCTTGGTTAGGTTGACTATTATTGATGAAAATAGTTTTCACTTTATCATCTATCTTTTCCACATGAGAAATTTTGGATAGCTCTTGATGGAAGATCTCTTTTTTCCCCAATATAGGTAGAGCATCATACATGGACATAGTTACATTATCCCTCTTCAAATGAACCATAATATTAAAGGGAAGACTAGTACATTTGGATTATACCTTGGAAGTGGAAGCATCACTTTATAATTGAGTAACATGAGGAATGATGGGGGACCTTTGGTGTTGTCCATGAGGTTTGGGTACTTGTTGATTTGCAAGAGCCTTAGCAACTACATCTGAAGAAGTAGATTGATGACCAGTCTGTGGAGATGATGCAAAAGTCTTATATTACCCCAAGTTATCCTCCAAAATCATATTCTTAGCCCTCATCTGAGCTTCAACTAGTTCATTTTTCCTTTATGAAACTTGTCCTATATTATCTACTACATGCTCACACACATATTTCACTTCTTTAAAATTCACTCATGTGGTATCAGCTGGTGCTCTACCCATGCTAATTTCTTATTAGCTTTGAGATTTTGATCGTGACATGGTAAGCATGTTATCATGACTCATTTGGGGGGCTTGTGGTGGGGGAGGCATCATGTCATGACTCTAAAATGAATGATCATGATACTGACTAGGGTCTTGATACATGTCTCTAGTAGTGGCCATCATCATCTCATTGGATTGTCCCTTTGACTGCCATGGACCTTCTAGAGCATAGTTGTTATAAGTTGGCACAATAGATCTATAATTACTTAGAGTATTGGGATTGTATTGCCTTGACGAAGGATTTTTCCCCTATCCTTACTGATTAGGTTGATAGGGTGACCTATTGTACTAAAAATTTTGATTATTATTTTGATATGGCTTATATGATGGAGCTTACTGCCTCTCCATTATAACTAATTTATTGTTCTGAGATTTGAGAAGACTTTCTATCTTTCCCAGTCTATCAGTTTGCTCACCTTCTATTTGATAAAAAAAAATTGAATTTGCAATTGGAGTAATAATTTGGATAGGAGGATGTATCTCTGGGAAGAAAGGCATTGGTGTCCTTGGATCCAACTTGCCTACTTATATACGGCAATTTTTAGCCCTAATTGCTACTTCAAAATCTCCAGGTAGGGTGTTCCCTTTTATGGATTAAATCATTAAAGCTACATCTAAGTTGAGATCCTTCAAATAGTATATAAAATCATAGTTGGGCATACACTTAATCATCACAGGGATTCTATCCCAAGTCTTTTGTAATCTATAATTGAAATCCACCATGAACTTATGAGGGGATCTCTTGATTTTTGTAAGTTGATCCATAAGTGAAAGATGATCACTCTTTTCTTAAAGTGCTTGTATAGGACCTCTCAAAACTCATCCCAACTATCAATTGGTGTAGGGGTCAATATTTTATACCATTGAAGTGATTTCTCTTTGAAATAAGTTTCTAACAACCTCATTACTATGTTTTCTTGAGTTACATGATATACTACACAAAGGTTAGCAATATCTGCAATATGGTCTATAGGAGTAATTGGGTTTTCCCCTATCTAATAAGTAAGATCCTTTAAATTTGAGACTGGAATATCATCCCATTGAGTAAGATTTAGAGGATTTCCATTGTTGAATGGCACAAAGGCTTACCTTCTTGGAATATCCATCTAGGGTATTGGGCTTATAACAATGTTTGGTTGAACAATATTGGCTTGAATAGGAGGATTTTGGGAAAAAATAGGGGCAAAAAGAGGGGTGGGTGTAGGCTTTGGATGAGAGGCTTTCTTCTTCTTTATTGATTGGAAAGGTAGCTCAAAGAGATCTACTTCCTTCCCTTTTTCAAAGGATCTTATGATAACTCTAGGGGGCATGAAAATTATGCAAATCTAAAAATGAAACTCTAAAATTCATTACTATACTTAGATATGCAAAATTAGTCATCCCACCAGGCATGCCAAAACTATTATCTATCCAAATAACATCCTAAATAGGGGTCAAATTCATTCAAGTCTGACCCATACCTATATTAACATGGGAATGGTCTAAGGCTGTGGGTTGTCTATATCTAGAGCAGACCTCTAAGATTTTTTATTAGGCTAGTTCCTTAGATTTTATAGTTTGTACCTTTGCTTATAAAACCTAAAATTGGTTGGGGTGAAAAGAGTTAAGGATTTTCCATAAAATAAAACTATTCTAATTTATGGTGATGCACCATTAATTTAACAGACCCACTCTTAAGCTCAGACTCTTTAACACACTAATAAACTATGATAAAAGCTAATGCAATGCTTACTATAGTTTCTATGCAATATTATTTCATATAAAGGTCTGTTCGATACACTCAGACTAGGGAGCAATGAAAATAAGGTCTAGTTAAAGACACTTAAATTTGACTATCCACTATATCTTTGAGAGATCAATATTGAGACACACTATATGACCTATAAATAAAGTTTCTAGTACTTAGGTTGAGTTTGGCCATACAAAAATAAGATGACATTCACACTTGCATATTAAACAAACACATAACACTAAATACAAAAAAGCAAAATATTGCAAAAATACTCTATTCATTACTCTAAGAAGTGTCAAATACAATTCTGGTAGAGTCTAGTCATATCAACCTGAGGGATGTAAAATAATAGCTTGAAGGTTATATTTATAGTAGAAGGGAAGAAAGAGAGAGGGTATTTTGGCACTCAAAAGGGAATTAAGCAAATTCAAATACATTTGAAAAGATATTACACTACCTCCATGAATCAAGCTCACTCAAACCCTTCCTGATTGATCTAGCTCACTCTAGTCCATTATATCATTATAATATCTTCTTTGTGATGATCCATGGTGTCAGGAAATCAAGGAACAACAAACATGCTCTGACTCCACTGGTTAGGATCTTGCTCCTCAGATAGAGCACAGTATGATTACCAAATATATAAGCAATTGAATATGCGGAAATAACCAGAAACACAAGTAACTAGAATTCACCAATAGCACAGAATATGAGAGACAATACACTATCTTGTATTAACACTAACAGAAAAGAATACATCAAAGAGCCGCCACACTCTTTCACCTTACAGAGATTCGCCACACCTCAAGTGTACAGTAATTCTTCTCACACACACTCTCCTACACAAAAACGGTCCCAACAACCAACTCACACACAGAATTGGTGTTCACCTCACCAACCAGTCAGTAATAACCCTGCCGGTACATCAAGCACTCTATAGCACTTCAAGCTGATCTCTCATGAACCTGCAACCTGCAATTCAAAGACCAAGCTTACATGTAGATCACCAATGAGCTTGCAACAACCTGCAACTCATAGATCTTACAACTAGAAGGAACTCTTCCTTTCTATCTCATGCCTTATACAATACATGCCAATGGGTCTATAAATAGATCCTTAACTCAAACAATAACTAGGACTCTTAATTTAGACAATTGTCTTCGCAGCCCAAGACTCTGGCTGGTCTTGACATGCAAACTCATAGTTCACTTAACTAACTGTCTGTGAAACGAACACTTCGGGAACACACAGGCGACCGACGTCGGTCCCTGCTGGTCTGGTTCTGCCGACGTCGGCCGACTTCCTGCCGTCGCCGGTTGCCTTCTGCACTGGATCCTGCCGACGTCGGTCATGCTGCCGACGCCGGTTCCTGTAGAACTCAGCAACCATTATTCCTCAGTTTGCAAAGGTTGAAGCTTTTAGCTCCACACCCTAACACATGGCAGCTGTAATGGTGGGATCAAGTCATTTCATTTTGTCTTGATGTTACACTACTCATGACTAGTTTTTTTTTACATGCCAAAGTAGGGAGGAGGGTCATTTCTAAGCAGTTGACTTTGGCAATGAAGTAATTCAAGTCTATATGTCTACCTCTATAAGTCCTCAATAGCACCATTCAATCCCAAAATATTTGCTCTTAGCCCAATATGGATTGTGTTATTAGATCCATCAATGTCTACTTGCTTTGGTTGAAAACTGACCCTTTGAGCATCATCTAATTCATTTGGGCTCTCCTTTGTACTAATTGGTCATCAAGAACTGGCTCAAATCCTTGACTCTTTAACCCTTGCTCACACCATCAGATCTTGATCTACATGATCAAGCACTAGCCATTGATCCTATACTAGTTGAATGTATTGTTGACACCTATTGTTCATGCATTTTTTCTTTAAATTCACTGACCCCTTTGACCTTCACTCATCATTAGATCTAATCACTTGATCAAACACCAACCTTTGATATGTTGGGACCCATTATTTGAAATCCAATGGCTAGTTCATGATCTTAAAATTGATGCCCTCACTCCCATCAAATGATGTTTTCATGACCATCATTAATGGTCACATGACTATCAAATTTAAGCTCAATAGGATTTATCTTGCTCTATCTCTAAATTTGACATCCTATCGATCATCATTTGTCATCTTGTAGAAAAAAATGATGTCCTATGGAACATCAAACTTAAGCACAAATAGATTTTTCCCTAAGCTCTAACTTGGTGTTAGTTCAAATTTCTTATGATTTTGACCAACTTTGAAGGCTTATAACTTGAAGCACAAAAGTCATGGAGGCACCAAATTTTCAAGTGATGTTTTTGAGGCCAAAAGGAGTAACCCCATTTAATCCATTGGTCCCAAGAGTTTTCCAAGTGAAGCTATTAAATTCATAATTTGGCTGGTCCATTTGATATTGCATGATGTCCTGGCTCAAAAATGGCTAAGTATGGAAACTTAGCAAAATCTGATTGAGGAGCCAACTTTGCTCATGCATAACTCTATTCTTGCTTCGTTGGAGGACCCAAAACTTAGTGCATACATTTTAGGCATAAAGCTGAACAAACCAATTTGATCAATTCCTTTAGACGCTGGCACATGTATGAGATATAGCATCTTTAATCTATCCACTTGGCTTTATTTGGGCTCCCTGAAAATTGGCTAAGTATAGGAAAACATGTAGAATATGACTAAGGAGCCAAATTTGGACCTTTGTAACTTTTGATGTGCTTTAAAAAATGACCTAAGAATTGGCACACATAATCTATGGACTAATTTGAACAAACCCATATGATCACTTATTTTTGACTTGTCCACATGTGGTTATGGTGATATCAGCAAAGTGCCTACAAAAAAATTATGTTACTAGGCCCAAGTGTCGTAATGAAAGCAATGGAGAACCAAATAGATCTCATGCACTTCTAATCCATTCCAAAAAAATATAGCATCCAATGGGGGCTATTTAAATATGGTATTATACTTAGAAAATGGAAATTTAGACTTTAAGTAAACCCAAAGTGTCTTAAAAGGCCTTGTGAGCAAATTGAAATGTTGGACTCCTTCCTACATTCAGCATCTTGTCTTTAGGCTTTATGTCTCAGCCACTTCCTCTGAAGGAAATAGTTTATTGTATCTTTATCTTGAGTAATTATTTAAAACAAAATGTCTAAAATAATTCATGTCTTTAGGATCTATGTTTCAAACAAAATGTTTGAAAGAATTATGCCATAGTCTTTTGCTTTGGGAAAAAAGCTCTGAAAGAAATCTACCTTCAAGAAAATTATTTTGGATAATTTTCTTGATGGAATTATGTCCTTAGAATGGCCCTTCAACCCTTTTGAAATATCACTCTTTCCCTTTAGAAATGTACCATTAGGAAACCTTGAAGTGGACCATTTTCTCAAGAAACTACCCTTCAGGGAAATTATCTAGACCTTTTAGCGAATAAAAGTACCCTTCAGGGAAATTGTTTGGGACAATTTTTTGAAAAATATATCCTTCAAGATTTTTGTAAAGGTCCACTTTCTCAAATAATGATCCTTCAGGAAAAGTGTTTACAATATTTTCTTTCAAAAGGGCCCTTTGAAACTCATGAAAAGGACACTCTTCAAAGAAATGACCCTTCAGGGAAATTATTTAGAACAAAATGTCCAAAACAATTCCTGACATTTATACAAAAATCCCAAAATAAAACCCCCAAAATAAATCCAACACTTAGCCAAATAAAGTGAATAAAACTCCTGAAATAATTAAGCCTTGTACATTTGTTGCAAGTTTTGTGTGGAACACTTCTTCTGAAGGAACTCAGAATGCTACACGTGGCCAAAAGTTGAAAAGGTGTAAACTTGGGCTTTTTTTGGACCTACAACTATTCAGCACCATGAAAGCCTACTTGGATCCCTCCACTTACAATGTTTGTCCTAATTCGAAGCTGACTAATCCATTCATCAATTAAGACCCTGCTCATCTGTTCAAACCAATTAGAAGCTTGGTATGTCGGCCAAAATTGCCAACACTAGCATCATAATGCCAAATGAAGTTAGTCTGATCAAGTGGTGTGTATAGATTTTGACTGATCTATAGATTGATATTATTTATTATTCTTGAAAACTTTGATCAAGGTATGTTTAGTGAGACATTATCATTTAATGAGTATGATTTACATGTTTGTATGATATCTTGTAATAGAATGGGTTTTCTATGATACACTGCATGTTTAGTTTTAGAAATCTTATAGCACAGAAGTACTTGCTTGTCTCTCTATATTCCCATGCCATCACTATCTACTCATCCATGAAGGAAGGGTCATTTCCTGATGGAATTAGTGTAGAGGATCATTGTTCTGTGGTTGGTGTGGAAAAGTGCTCGAATGAGCTCTCCTTCCCCATCATAATACTACTTATCAAGATGACACTTGAGATTGCCATAGATACTTGAGTTTGGGAACTATGTTCTAAGGGAGCCACGTATCTTATTTATGTACATTATATAATATTGCATTTGTTATTGGAAACATTATCATAAAGATCTGTAATTACTTATTTATTGTAGCTTGATAGTGGTGGTCATATATTGTACCAGTAGTGGTCGTCTATTTGTAATTACTTTCCATGTTTGTATTATGATGTGTTTCTTATGATGTTAGTGATCAGTTATGTATGATGTAATATGTGCCATTTACAGTTATCACTTAGAGAATTATATATGATCTCTGCCTAGATTCTTGTGGAATATTTTATTTATAGTATATGTCTTTAACTAAAAATTCATGTTTATCTATATCAAACCCAGTGGTGTGTTATAAAAATTCCACCTAGACCACTTATCACATTTTTAGAGTAATATATTATGGATGATGACACAAATTTACATGTGCTCTTGATACAAGTATATATAGACCACCATTTAATTCACAGTGTTATGGTTGACAATGAGTCAAGCATAATCATGTACACCATGACACTCTTACAACACTTGGGCTACACATAATTGGATATATTCCCCATATATATAGTCATTAAAGGTTTTAGTGGCCATGTTCAAAGCTCTACCAAGGAGATTGTGCTTCCATTATAAGTTGGACCAACACACATAGCCACTCAGTTCTTAGTAGTACCTACTATAGGTGTATTCGATATATTATTGGGCAAGCCATGGTTACATCAATTACGAGCCATCCCATATAAAATACACTAATTCTTGAAGTATATACATGTAAATTGAGTGGTTAATATTGAGGGTTTCCTATATGAGTACCCTCTACCCATCCCAAAAGTAGTTCTAACATAGTTTCCAGTTACATTTCTAGCATAGTTTCTAGTTACAATTCTAGCATAAACACTAATTACAGTTCCAGCACCATTTCTAGATATTACATGGTTATCAATTAAAATATAGAGTACAACTCATATGCATACATCAGTGTGTTCAATAGAGTCATCAATGCAAACTAGGTATACTAATACAATATTTACATGTACATATACTCTCCCATAGAGACCATTACTAGAGAGACCCTTGCATTAGTAATATGTCATAGATTACAGAGGACCTTCTTCTACTCCATCTACACTGATATCACTTATATTGGGTTCTAGGGGTTCTTAACATAAGGAACCTACATCACCTAAAACTTTTACCTTTACCAGATGAGTCCCTAAGACCCCTATAGTTCACAGGGCATCACAGTCAGTGCCACAACATCATAGCATCACCACCCAGGGATATTTAGACTCAGATTATACAGCATAGTAGATCATGGGCTCATAGTTACCATTTCACACTGCATGCATTATCACAATTCCCCTATTCAACAAAAGTCATGGTGATAGTGAGTCTCCCATGAGACTCATTGGTTAATATGGTTCATATCCTTGTACATACTTCCTTATCTCTCTCACTCTTTGTACATAGTTTATTTTCATTTACCTGTGCATAGCTTATACTCAAAAAACATAAAAATAATAATACATGGCAAAATATAAAAACATTCAAATATTTTGAAAACATAAATTTATAGATTATATGCATTATTATGTTTACATTTATACTACTTTCCAGATATTATATATTATGAGCTATCCTAGTATAGTTGGTATTATCATACATATATGCCTCACTTATTCTTCTTGAGTGCTTTCAAATTCTAGATAGGACTCCGATCCACTACACTAATCCAAATAAGCTATCATCTACCCATTGGGGGCATCTACACTGATCCAGGTTTATAAATTTGATACATCTACCTACTTGGGGGCATCTCATACACAGTGTTATAACCAAGTTTTATTTTTACATACTTTACATTCCAATTTATGCATTGATTTATCTTGATATTGAACATTTTTCCTCATTGCTCATATTTTTTTCCAATTATCACTAGTTATACTTAGTACATATATATTCTAGCACCTATATAGATTTGTACTACATAGTTATACATGCTTTCATTTCTAGTTTTCCTAGATTAGACTTGATTATGTTTTATTTGCTTCTTCCATATTTGAGGACATTTTAATATGCCAGTATTCTTTGTCTCTATGCCACTTCTCTATTTGTATGCCTTAGACATGTGCCCATGTCCCTTGTGTGTGATTTTCCTACTTATATATGTGAACATGTGAACATTTCCTTCTATGTAGCTCTAAGATAAATTGTTTGTTGCTTACGTAATTGGGCATTTAAACATGTCCTTGTATGTCTTCATTCTCATATTTAGTGACATTTATCCATGTCCCTTGTATTATGGTCCCTTGGCTTACCTTTTATGTGCCTCATGTGCTTGTATGTATGCTTCTTTATATTATTTTACACCATGACACTTGTATTTTCTTGTTACACATGCACCAATTTTCAATGACATGAGGGACCTCATGCATCTACCCTTCTTACTTGGGTTTCGTGATGGAAATCATACCCCATCCCCTAGGTAGTTACTCAAATTTGTTGCTATATACTTTGATTACATCTATATTGACACCCTTGTGTAATGTTAGATTACAACATACATCTTACATTACCTACTTATGCTCAGATTCATTTACATTTTGATGTTATGTTTATACATGGTATTGGAATATCATCCACATGCTCTGGCTAACACATTTTACAGAGCTACTTATTTAGAGGTAAATTCTTCCACATATGTCAAAACTATCGTCAAAAGAGGGGGAATTCATATGGGTTTATCATAGAGATCAGGCTCATGCTTTGTTATTCACAAGTAAATTTAAGCACATAGATTCAGTTTCAAAAATTAGACATAAGGCAGACACAAGAAAAAATAGATACTCAGACAATAGTTTAGATCACCCAACTTTTAGACCAACCAGACATTAGCACCCAAATTGGGACACTAGCACCATAGGGCACTATTGTCCACTACATGGAATTATTGTCTAATAGCCTTAGTTTTAGGTTAGTTTATATTATATAAACCAATACACCAGGTACAATATAGATTTGCACAGATACAATCATAGGTTTGATAGTTATGTTTAAATTTTGCTCAGTTACACTCATTTCATCTCAGATTCATACCAGTTACTAAGATTTGGGGGCATCATGCATGGCATGATCATTCTTACATTCAGTTTAGTTACACAAATTTAGTTATTACGTACTCAATCTAGATTTAATATACTTAAATACCATATTGGGGACATGTACATGGCACATATTTTCCATATACTTAGCTATAAACATGTTGATTAGATGGAATGAGAAACTCCATGTCATTCTTTATGCTATATACACTTGATATCACATTCTAGGTTGTCACCAGATTCATGTGTTACTCCATCTATAATGGTTGGCATTCTTAAGTGGTCTCGAGATGCCTAATATGCCTAAGTGGCCATAGGACTAACATATATAGTTAGATTTAGTTATTTAGATATTTTCAACACTTTGCCTAGTTTAGTTTCAAATGCATATACTACACACAGGTGGGAAATGATGGAGTCATGACATGCTTGAGTTCTTGAGTCACCCACATGAGAGGGTTAAACACACTTACAGTCTTATCCAAACTATTCATAAAGATCATGATCCACTAAGCAGGGGTGGGCAATGATGAAGTCAATACTGGATTGAGTTCTTGAGCCACCCATATGAGGATTGAGCAATCCATCAGCTTAGTTCAAGTTATTCAATGATATGATCATTATGTACACTCACACACATAGGTTATCACTAGGTTCATGCATTAGTTCATGTACCTAATGAGGTGTATTCATTCCATTCCTCTCACTTTAATCAGCTTTACTCAATTGCTTTATTTAAGTATAGTCTTTTATTTTTTATCATCTCTTAAGTAAGGGACTAATTTTTGCATGTTTCATTATAGGACATTGTTTTGGATCATGTTCCACATACGTAGACCCATATTCACATACTTAGACTCAATTACGTGGGCTTCACTTCTAAGGTAAGTCCATGTGTGCTTCTCTTTCCTTTATACTAGTCATGTCACTTTGTTGCATTACTATCATAAAAGGGGGGCAAATGTAATCACCTAAAATTGGTAATTAGATGATAAAAGTGTCACTTGAGTTACCCTATTCCTAGCTTAGCCATAGACCTATATTAGAGCCTTAGATACACTTTTTCAATCATTGTATAGACCATAATCACCTAAAATTAGACAAAACATAGTCCCAAGACTGTCTTCTTAGATCCCAACCCAACTTATTTAGTATTCTACCAAGTGGACATTAGCACCACATTTGGGACACTACAATAACATGGCACTAGTATCCCCAACTTGGTGATATTGTCCTTAGCCTTAACTCTTCCCAATGAATAATTTTTCAAATATGTTCCCCTTTTAAGTTTGACTTAAACACATTTTCTTGTCCACATAAGCTACGAAACTGTATAACTACAAGTTTAATTGACCTCTATTCACTAGATGGCAAAGAGATGCAAAAGCATGTTCAAACCAAATTCAAGTTGAGAAAAATTAAGGTATTTGATCCTATTTCATTCTATTTCTACATACTACCATTTATAGCAGGCCCATATTTCAAATATTTCAAATCTCGATCACATTCAAGGCATCCAAGTCCACTCTTATTATAGTATTCACTTGCACTTGCAATAAGCACTATGTGGGAGAACTACATTGGGTTTGATCCCTCTTTGAAGTATTGGTATATAGTGAACTCTCTTCACATTGGGGTGTTGAGGATGTTCGGCCTATCCTACTAATGAACACATAATTATTATTCATGCCATACTTACAAGGAGGATTAGGGTTTGCACACTAAATCTAGTTTTCTAGGCACAATACAAAGCTCTAGGTTTCATGCATGCACGAATAAGACCTAAAAAATAGATGTAAATATTCATAAAAAAGGGAATTATCTCGTAAAGGGGACACCACCACCACTTTGAGGATACTATAGCAAGATGGTGTTACTATCCATATGGGGCACTAATATCTATTGAGAAAACAGATTCTACAATCTTATTGATGAGACTCAGAACTATTCAGATCACAATTTTTAGAACCTAAATTATCTGTGACAGTCACTTTTTAGATAAGTCTATATTTATGCCTATTTATTATTATTTTTATAAATTCAAATAAGGTCAAATTCCATAATAAATTAGTGCTTAAATATTTAAATTTATTTAGTTGATTTAGACATCTCAGCCCTTTAATTTAAACATAAGATTTACATAGTTAAACCTTAAAAGGTTAAATAACTTAACATCCATTTGATAAACATGATAATGCATGTGAGAAAATAAAGCTAAAACAAATTTAATTATGGGCATCTTAGCTATAGGTGCAAAATTTTGATTACAGTTAATTCCTTCAAATTTAAAAAAAAAAAAAAACTCTAACAATGAATCTAGCTTTATATTTTTCAACTTGATTATTATATTTGAACTTAGTTTTAAACAACCATTTACAACTTACTAAATGATGTCCTTTAGCGAGTACTAAGTCCCAAGTGTTATTGTAAATCAAAGAGTTGTATAACATTGATTTTTCCCAATGAGGGTGACCTTGAGCTTGTTTTAGTGTAGTGGGATCAAAAATCCAGTTGATTGAAAGTGAAAATTCAAAAAATAGATATAATAATTGAGTCGATCAAATCAATTTAGTTTATTAATATGAAATCCTACAATCAAAAGAACAAGACTAGATCAACTGACATGATCTAGTTGACTATAGGTTTTGGACCTAAAAATAAAGAAAAAACTAGATTGATTAGCTCAATCTAGTTGACTGTGAAGATAAAACCTACAAGCATAGATTAAGACTAGATCATCCAACTTGGTCTAGTTGTCTATAAAGAGAAAATCTACAAACAAAGGTTAAGACTAGTTTTACCAACCCAATCCAGTTGACTGAAAGTGAAAATTTGAAAATGTAAGGTTAGATTCATGTTGCATTCATCAGAATGTATGCCACAAAATAAGATAGATCTACAACTTATCTAACTTAGTAAATTAAAAGATCAGATTAGGTAATCAACTAGCATATATTTCTATACATGTTTATACTGGGGGCATGACTAAATTGAATACGCTAAGCCTAACCAAGAGATCTCTTACCACACAATATCAAATGAGAGGGTTCCAAAGCCTCTAGGCAAATGATACTATGCAATAATCTTATATAGGTCTAAGTACATGAAATAAAACTAATCTAGTGCTCACCAAAGTTTGTGGCACAAATAGGGATAGTTAAACTTAAATAAAAAATCAAGGGATCATAGTAAGCAAATGGGGGACTAAATCACCAAAAATGGAAGATGGCAAACAAAGAAAAACCTTGTATATAAACTAAAATTAATCATAGAGGTAATTTATGCAAGGAGTTATACATTCAACACATATCACTTGTACAATATTTTATATATCAAATGAAATAACAAGAGTTAGGAATACTTACCTTGAGCAAACCTGTCGATTCTCAATCTCTCCCTTAGCCAATGGTGTTTTACAAGAGGTTGTTGTGGCTTATAAGGATCACACTATAGAAATCAACTCTAGGCTAAAAGACTCCTACTTTACATTTAAGACATCTCATAAGACAATTAACCTTCTATCCAATGTAAAATCCTAAGCAATGGCTCTTTCAAATGCAAATTTAGTATAATTACAAACTATAATGATGCAAAAATGAATGTTCTTCTCTATTGGATTAAAATGAGCCTTGTATTTATAATAATGAATAAGCCTTAAACCTTCTGAAATTTCAACTGACAAGATCAACCAACTCGACCCTGTTAGTTGGAAAAATTTAATATTAGGCCTTAAACTAAGTTGACCAGGCCGACTTAGTCCCATAATGTGTGCTTAATCCTTTATAAAAAGATCGATCTGGTTAACTTAGTAGAAAAAGAGGGAAACTACTTAGTTAGAGGCCATTGAAATGAGAAATGATTAGGGAAATGTATGAATGACATTTAGATTGATTGGAGAGTAATTTAACAATATTTTTAATGGGTTTAGCTAATCATATAATTGATCAACAATCTTGCAAAACACTAACGGTTTGCCCACCCCTTTCCCAGTGCACCCTTTAAGGTATGCATTCAGAGAGTTTGAAACTTGGTAGGTTCTTGCAAGAGAGAAAACATCGATAAATGATAAAGTTTAAAAATATTGCATGTACATAACTTATATTTGTCCTAATTTTCCATATTGGCACTTTTTTGAAGTGTGTTTCCTTGATTACTACTGTATTTATTATTTGAGCATTTGAATATGCTCCATTGATTGTGTCCCGTGGGCCTTTGCTTGTCTATTTTTACAATTAAACATGTCATTTTTTGTTGTATGTAGACATAATAATATGTCATTTTATGATTTGTGGACATTTGCCTAAGTCATGTCCCTTTGGTTGCCTAGCATTTGAGCATTCCCCTTGTATGAGGTCCCCTTAGACCATTTCCTTTTACATTACTTTTGATTGTTCTTATGTGTGTGCTTGATTTCTTATTGAGCTTGTACTGTTATTCTTTAGATGGTTTAAAATTGTCCTAATCCCATATTCAATGCTCCATAATGAAACATCCTTTGAGATCAAATTTCTAAAAGGCAAGATGATTACATCAACACATAAGTGTAATCCTAATCTTTCTCTCTCTACTTTAAAGAATTTCAAATTATTTCAATTTCAGATTTAATACATTGATTATATGTTATAACATGCTCTTTCTCGTAGGTCAGTCACCAACAAATCACTCAAGTCGGGCTCATGCAAAAATATGGTGCGTTATACACACCCAGGTATGTATTTTTTTCCTTTAAATTAGCAATTTCATTACTAGATTAAAGGGGGCTAATATAAATACTAAAATATAATTAATATACCTCAGTATTTTACACTTGGAAAATATTTATCAAGGCTATGCCTACTATCTAAAGGCTCACATTCACTAGCTCTTTATGCCTAATTGCTTATCCCCTATTCCAACCATTGTTATTCTAATGACCAAACCTTATATAATGTGTAAAAATCTCTAAACCTAATTATTATCCTTCACTGCTAGTTAGGAACCTGATCCTGTTTTGTAGATTCTTAGATACTTACATCCCATATAGACACCTACATCAATGCAAGTGTCCATTTTTCCTACAAATTGTGTAGTGCCCAAAAGTCATCTAATTTTCAAATGAAATTTATCCTAAAGGTCGGATTGAGTGCTTTAATGTGATATATTTCTAAAAGGGATTGATATGTGTGTGTGTGTGTGTGTGTGTGTGTGTGTGTGTGTGTGTGTGTGTGTGTGTGTGTGTGTGTGTGTGTGTATATATCTGTGTGTGTGCGTATATATATACACACATATATATATACACATATATATATATACATATATATATGTGTGTATATATATATACACACACACACACATATATATACATATATATATATGTGTGTGTGTGTGTGTGTGTGTGTATATATATATACACATATATATATACATATATATATATATGTGTGTGTGTATACATATATATATATATATGTATATATATATATATATATATATATATATATGTATATATATATATATATATGTATATATATATATATATATAATCAACCCTCATTCATTCCTCACCTAGAAAAACAATTAGAATTCTCAAGGTTATATGTTAATAAGCACTCACTCAAGCATTCAAGTGAGAAAATTTCCCCTATTTATCTTTATTCCAATATCAGTCATAGGAGCAATATTTACATAGGTCTAAAGCATTCAAAGAGAAGTTCATGAGCCATATTTTTCAAGTTATAAGCTAGGTCACTGCACGTCTTTGTTTATCACATATTGCATACTTATGTACACACAAAGCAACATGTATAAGAGAACTACATAAATTTGAGGCCCTCTTCAGAGTATTGGCTATGTAAGTAGCACCCATTGGTAGAGGGGTCTTTGGGGTAGCTCAACATCGTGTCCCACTAACCCATTTTTTCCATAATCACTCCAAGGGTAAAAATATAGGGTTTGATAATTTGATAGAGAGCAATAGTTTGTGTGTATGATCTAAAGACATTAAAATAAAGGTCAAGAAATACCCAGAAGGTTCTAGTTAGTCGCATTTAGATCTAGTTAGTATTTTATACAAGACACCTATGTTAAAGTCAAACACTTGTGTCGATGTAATTATCCATATCTGATGTAAGCATTTGATGCTACATAAAGAATATTTCCAAAATCTGATGACTATTCCAAGATCATCATCCACTCCACTTCCAAAATATTATAGATCAAACTTGCATGTGCACAATAAACCAATTAAGTATCATTTGTTTCTAATTTATTGAAATATATATCAATAGTTGTACTTTACTATTTTTAACAATATCAGTTGTATAAATTTAGAATACTAGTTGTCTGAGTTTTATATTAATTATCCTACTCATTAGGTTAAATCATCATCCTTGTGTAAAAGTTAATCTAATACCCCTTAACCCTAGATAACTACACATGTAAAAATTATAAGGTTAAACAAGATGATTTTATCCCAACGGTTATAGTTTGTACAAGGTATTATTGATAGAATATTGGATGTGTATGCTTTGTGAGTCATCCCATTTACTATTTGTAATTATCCCACATGTGAGGGAGGTGGTATCTATCTTGAGTAGAATAGATTTAAAAGAGGGCTTGTGTAAGAGGAAATATCATTTATTGGATATTTTTTATTGAGTTGTGCTCAAAGGAGGTTACCCCCTCATAAAGGCCCATGACATTTTGTAGTGAGATTTTATCATTTTCAATACAATAATGTTATTCTCTTTCCATTTAGTGCATATTAGTTATATTTGTTGTTATATTAATTTGTCTACAAGTAGGTTTCTAACACATATTGTTTAGGGATTTTCATATAGTAATAAGATTCGTTGACCTATACTTTAATCCATAATTTTTTCAAACACTTTCATCTAGTGTTTCATCTGATAGGACATTCTTCTTTTTGTTGGACCATTGGTTTAATTCCCTGCACACTTGTTTGCCTTCAAGCACAAGAAAAAACAAAATGTCAAAATAAACTTGTAGGTAATGAAGTGTGTTGGTTCACTTTGCATGTCCACAGTAAAATAATTTTTAATTTTTTCCAATAAATAAAATCTACGTCATTCAAAAATATACCATTTACATACAAAGGAAAATAGAAAATAAACGTTATTTTAATGCCGACAATGGTGGTGGCCCTGCCTAGGTTTACAAGGTCACTTTTGGCATATCAGACCACCCCATACTCTCGATATATATGAGATACTTAATTGTGCTTAAAGAACATACTTAACACCTAGAATTAAACTTGTGACATTCCTTTCAAGACCACATGTTTGGGAAGGATAATTTATATAGGATGTGTAAGGAAAAATAGGATAATGGCATGAGGTAGGATGCGATGGATTAATCACTATGATTACACCACTTTGTGCATCTTTTGTGATAGATTGGGGAGAGGACATATTTAACTCTGCACTCTAGATGATCTCTGATTTTGACGCAAGGATATTTGGTATTGTGACTAGTTATGATTCCAATGATGTTGTTGAAAGGACATCTCTTTAGAGGTGGCTAATAGATCCTCTCTCTATGGCCCACTAGATTATCTATGGGGAATTTAATATGATTGAATCACTCAAAGATAAGGAAGGGGTCCTTCCGATGTGAAGGTGTGTTGGTGTAAGAGAACCCTGGTTTTTTACATGCAACAAGCTTTCCCTATTTGATCTAATTCACCACCATAGGCATTCCTTCCCTATGGCTTGGTTCACTTGGTACAACTTTTACCAAGGAAATCAATATACACTCAAAATACATTATGTGGCCCTTCTCTTAAACCAAAATATATTTTATTTTGCTCAAATGTTTGATTGGCCAGTGAGCGTAATCTCATATGTCCTTCTCTTGAATCCCCAACATATTAAATTTTCTATGGAATGGTTTGATATTCCCACTAAAACTTATAATAATCAGTTTTATATCAATACTTCTCATCTACAACATCTTCAAAATCTTGCCCACATCAAGAGTTTGGAACATTATTCCTCGTCCTACTAGGGACACTGTATGCATTTATTAGTGGGAAACAACCATTTCCCACACTACCACCTTTCTTTGTTTTTTTGGCAAACAATAGGCATCCATTAGAAAGTGGTCGAATTCAACCTCCATGAAACAATACAATTATCTTTATTAGGGGTTAAAACAAACCCCCTATGATGAGTCTCTATAAAATTAAGTAGCCATATCAAGGCAACAAGTTAAGCTTGTTTATCTTCACCACGCCTATGAAACTCAAATTTGAGATCACATTAACTGTGTCAAAATTGGTGATAAAGTCTCTAAGGAATTTTTCAACAAATTAAGAGCTCGTAATATTGTTGTATAAATCAAAATTATTAATAATGTTGGGTAGCATTTAACTAATCTCCTAGAGATCATTCAAGATTTCATGAAGTAATATAAATAGGTTTTGTAAGCTCAAGCATGCTTAGAGGCTCAAATAGTAGCTTTGAAAAAATGCCTTGATGTTGTTCCTTGAAAGCTCTCCCCAAGCCAATAATTGGCTTATGACAAACCCATATCCATAGGGGATCTTCATCAAGCTGTGTTGGGCATGGCTCAAGACAAAGTTTAAGGTATTGATGGTTTTCCTTGTGAATTCTACCAATCTCTTTCAGATTGTGTTGGACATGATTTGCATAGTATATTTGGATGCTCTTGGAAAAGGTTTGATGGGTATGCTAATCAATAATAGAAGTATTAAATTCATTCCCAAGACTAGGGATCAAAATATTATCTCCAACGAGAGGCTTATTACTCTTTTGAATGTCTCGTATAAGATTATAGCTAAGGATTTAGCTCTCAGTATTATAAATTTCTTCCCTTAGTTGTTTAATATGAGCATATTGGGTTCATTCAAGGCTATTACATCTTGGACAACATCCTTGTAGTGTGGGAAGGTATGGAATGGGCTCGTATCTCCAAGCTGAAGACTTTATTAATCAAAATTGATTTTGAAAGGGCCTATGATAAGATAAAATGACCCTTCATATAATCCATGCTTCAAGCTTTAAGGTTTGGTTCATTCTTTCTATTCAAACTCTTTTCTATGATGCCTTTGCTTGTCTTACTATCAATGGCCATCAATTTTAAATATTTGGCTTGTATTATTCTATTAGACAAGGTTTCCCTCTTGCCCCATCTTCTCGTGCTCTTATTGCTAAGGGATTTAGCTAATTGTAAAAAGACTTCACTTATATAGGGCTTATTGAAGGCATAAGTCTCCCCATGCTCATCAGAATTAACATATTAATGGATAGTTTGTTGATGACTCATTTCTCACGCTTTAAGAGAATGAAGGAGTTGTCTAGAATTCCATGGAATACCTCCAAACCTTTTGCCTACCCTTTACCTATAGCATAAAATAGGTCAAGACTCTATATTTTAGACAGAGTTATGGTTTTTTACCTAGTTGACTTAGAGTTTACCAATGGAAGTTGATTGCTCTTAGAGAAATTTTCAAATTCCTAGGCATTCCCTTTGTTTTTCAAGCTTTTCATGTGGAGTTATGGAACTACATTGCCCTTGTATTAGATAAATAGTTATCCTATTGGATCACCAAACCTCTCTCTTTGGATAGAATATTTCAAATATGTTCCAAAGTATTTTCTACCACATGTGTATTGTTCTTCTTGTTGCCCCCCTCTATAGACACTAAATATGAATATATAGCACGTCAATCTTATATACTTAGTAGGTAATTCTCACGGTTGTACCCTTCAGTTCTAAGATCTTCTTGCTACCAAAAGGTTAATATTTGTTATCTCTTATGCCTATTATTTATCTCTTAGTCTGACCATATGTTATTATGATGGCTGTTGTACCCAACACACACCATTTTGAAAAATGAAGACCCTTGTTCACAATTCTACAATGTGTTATAAATTGGACATCCAACTTAATCAAGAACTAGTATTGAATATCTTGTGTTGATCTAGTTTACATGGGTCTGTTAGCACATAATCTTCATTTGAATTCATGTAAGGTTTTTAATGTTTGGTTCTTATATTTCCATGATGCAATTTTAATGGGGTCTCACTAGTGTGAACACTACCTAGCGTTTTACACCCTAATGCTAAAGTTAATTTTTGATTTTGATTAACCCTTGGTCTCTTATTGATTAAATTAAATCTATATTTTAAAATCATGTTAAAACTTTAGCCTAAATTCCTTTTGAAATAGATTCAAAATTTTACAAAGGGTCAAAATTACTAGGGAACACTTTATTATATTATAGCCTTAGTTTAAGATTTTAACCTAGGTCCTTGTCATATTTATTAATATAACAGAGACTTTAGTCTAAGATATTTATGCTAGGCCCTTTACATCTCGTGGTCCACGAGCACTAAATTAACAAGGGGACTCTTTTATTATGTTTTAAACTTAGCTTAAAATTTTATATTAAAGTTTAATCATGTTTTTTAACATGAAAAAAAAACTTTAGTCTGAATTCTTTATGACAAGACCTTTAAAGTCTCCAAAACACTTATGACTTTAATTTTATGGTAGCAGAAATGGATAAACCCGATGGTGATAGGTGGAAAGATCTTGGTGCCTCAAACAGAGATCAACGACCTATGACAAAGGTCAAAAGTTAATAAAGTTCAAAGGAATATCAAATGGTGCATGTTAACTCATGTACCAAATATCTAATGATGCAAGAATAGGGTTGAAATGTCAAAGTTGTAAAAAGATCTAGAGGGTACCAAGTGGCAACATCTCAAGAGCCCGAATGATAGGTATGATGGTTTGCAAGCCTTTCCCCATGGTCAACATGTCAATAGATCAAAGCCCTCGTGGAGCTACCAAGTGGCGCACACACAAATCACAGAGTTTTGAGGAAGTGACAAGTGTCAAAGTTTGCAGGGGTTAATTAAGTCAAGCACCTAAGATCTATGGTGTGCATTAACTCACGTACCAAAGATCTAATGGTATGTAATCAAGATCAAAGTAGTAAAGGCTTTTCCAAAGTGAATTTGAGGGTGACAAGTGTCACCATCATAGGGACCCTGTCAAAGATCCAATGGTATGTGGAGATAAGGACAAAACCAAGTGGATAAAGATCAATGAACCACATTGATTCATAAAAATAAAACTAATGGTGTGAGATCAATGAGACTTTTCAAAGGTCTCAGAGCCAGTAGAAAATTGACACTTGTCGTGATCTCATAAGCTTAGAGGTAATAATTGACTTTGATATCATTTCAAGAAAGCATGAAGTAGGGACATGTGTCCAAAGGCAACAATGGTCATGTTTTAATTAAATGGATAGCTCAACATGGACATTGCTACATGGACACAACATGTTGCATTATAAACTAGTGAAGAACACATTAGTCTTAGACTTAATCTGGTTAGTGAATATAAAAAGGAAGATCTAGCACTAAAACAAGAGAAGACTATAGTTACTTAGGCATCTCAAAGATTAAGTTGACACATCATATTCTTTTAAGATAAAGACCCTGTAAATCCTTTTGAAGAAATTTTCTATTATGTAAAGGTAGGTGCAACATGTAGCACACGGTAACAAGAAGTTAGTCCCAGTTCAATAATGATTTTGGTTCTGAGGCATTGGTAAAGGGGGCACTTGTCCTTAAAGCATGTCTAAGTTCTATTATAAATGGCTATCTTGAAGTATTTGACAGGTTGTTCTCATAACTTGTAAAAGAAAAGTATTTATCTATAAATGTAGTTTTCATGTAGTTCGAGCTATAATTATAAAAAATGACTTTCTTTCTACAAATGCACATGTCGCATAGACTCTGTAAAGGTTAATTTAAACTGATGAATGTAAGAAGAGTCTTATACAGTTTTGACCATAGTTAGAACTCGAGTTCTGACTATCAGATGTAATAACTTTGCATGGACTTGGAGGATGAGGTGACCCTTTCCCCAAGCCTATTTAAATAATTGTAATCCACTAGTTAGAGGTGTGGAAAAAAATTCAATATATAGTAGTAGAAGAAATTTTGTTTGGTAGAAATTGTGTGTGTATTCTCTCTCTAATTTTTGTGTAATTAACCTTATCTTTTGGGTTGTATGATTCAATAATTCTTAGTGTGCAATAATGGCAATGAATTATTTCTTGATTTGAGTGATATGTTAGTATTAGATGTGCAATAACTATTGAAGGATTAGTAGATTACATTGATTATTGGCAATTAAGTTGATTGATTTATGTTCTCATGTGTGTAGAAGTTATTTCTTTTGATATAGTTTTATGTGTGTGTGTAAAAAAAGCTGCCTCAGATATCTCATTAACCCAAACCATAATCTCCAGACCAAGGGTGTGTAACAACTGCTCTAAAAGAGACAACCTTTGACTGAGCCTTGTCAATTTCATATGTCAGTATCCCCTTAGACTTTTAAACCATGTCTGACTCTGTGTGTGTAATAGATGCTTACAATAGACATAGATTTTGAAGTCACTTGTCCATTTAGAAATTAACTAGAGAGGTGATTCATGAAAACCATAGAGTATTCTTTTTTACCTTACCCTTCCCTTTTTTTGAGTTTTTTTTGATCTATCCACAACCAGCCACCCATCCAACTCATGTAGGAATTCACTACCCTTTAAGAACCATACCTCTATCCAAAAAACTTTGTCAACAACTTGCATGCCCTACCAATTATTCCATCAATAGGTTGTTCAAACCGCATACCTATAACTCATGCCCTAGAGTAGAGTTTACCTCAATTTAGATCCTAAAACGTTAGAGGCTACCTCATTGACTGTGTTGTGTATAAAAACTTTATCAATAATGACCAATTCTTCTATGCTATGCAAAATGTTATAAACCTGCTTATTATCATCCTTTACAAGTTTTAGACCTGTACCTATTTTCTATACTCCTAGACATTTGCATCCCAGCCAGATGCCTACGTCAATACTAAAATATTATGCCAAACTAAGTGTTCAGTAACCTAAAAGAATTTATAATTTAAGTGTATCCCTATGATTAGCTTAAGTGCTTTAATGCAAGATATTTCCAAAAGGGATTGGTATATATATTAATATATATATATATATATATATATATATATATATATATATATATATATATATATATACATATATATATATACATATATATATATATATATATATATCAACCCTCATTCATTCATCACCTATTATAAACCTAACAAATCACAAGGCAATTTATTGTTGGCCATTTTTGGCCTACATATAGAGATTTTCAAGGATCGATCAATGTTCCTAATTGAAGAGAAGGATATAATGATAGATGGAGGATCTAGATAATTTTGCATAGATTATATTGCAGTTTAGGTCATGGATAAGTTTGCTTATGTTTCAGAAGTTCATTCGAGATTCCAAAGATCAAGTAAAAACTTAAAAGAAAAAGTCTAGGATCTAGACCATCATCAAGACGTCACTCAAAAATGGACTAGTCAATTTGTTTGCACATTTGATAGGTATGTTCAAAAAGCATCGTAAGCCCTCGGGTCACATGGACATGTTGCTCTTAGTACCTAGATCATCCCCTAAAAATTTTATGCCTCCATGGATTTTTTGATTTGAGAACCAAGCCTTCAAAGTTGGACCTCTAACATAAGATGTTTGCGTTAATGTTAAAATGAAGCTAAAAAAAAATCTATATATGCTTAAATTTAATGGTTTGTGGGATGTCAAATACATCCATGCAAATGTCAAATGACATTCACACAAACTTCAATTTTAATCAAGTCAAGTAGCTATTTGAGTTTAATGGGTCCTTAAAAGTTTTGAAGTTGGATGAGATTTAATAGTCCGTAGGAGCTCTCACACTGACACATCTTGATCAAATGGAGTGAAATGGAGTCAACTAAGTTAAAAGGTCCCTAGGTTAGAGTCATTAAATATCTACAAGTTGGACATGCTCCAATGATGCAAAATAATCAAGTCTTGATCAGATGAAGTGAAATCACTGATAAAAGGATGGGTCCCGTAATAAATCAGAGGCTCATGCTTAATCATACTAATGATCAACCAAAGTGAAATAACTAACAAGAAATTGAGACCAAAGAGATCAATGGTGCATGTGAACTCGTACATCTTGATCGGATAATGTGCATGAGTCAAAAAGGTCAGCGAATCCAAGGAGCTAATGAGTTAAGGACAAGTGGCACAAGTGCATTCAATTGGAAGAAGATGGATGGCTTATAGGCATATATGTATAGACAAATCAATAGTTTGAATAAGATCAAAGAGTCAATAGCCCAAGTTGGCAATCAATAACCAATGAGAAGAATCAAGCTCGAGACATTTTTTATGAAAGTCAAAAAGGTTATTTGGGACCTAGACAAAGCAAATATCAACAAGCCAAGCTCAAAGGTGGACCAAGGTTAAACCAGGGCCATAATTCATAAACTAATCATCATCATCAAAGTTTTATATAGGTGAAATAGATCCTTTGGGTCTAATACAGAAGTTGAAGATAAACCAATGACTATGTGAAAACCAATGGTCTAAGATTGGTTTTCACATATAGTGGACATATGCCTCCCCTCATCATGGTTCACATTTTTTAGATGGCCACCTAATGCAGATGAGGAACATTTCTACCAATTCTAAGACATGATCCTCATCAGAAGATCAAGTAAATGATGACATGATTCCAAGAAAAGATCTAGCAATTGGATAAGGGCAATGGACATTTAATTCTTTTATAGAGTTGGTTCTTTGTTGATAAGATCTGAGTCAACATCCTGAAGAGTGCTAATCCATTGAAAGCAATTGGGAATTTTCCAGTGCATGGCTCTCTCTCTTTTTCTCTTTATTATAAATATAGGCTCTTAAGCCTTGACATGATCCATCTATCCCTCTCTTTTGGTATGACCAAACTCTACCAAAATTTGTATTGTGACACCTTTTTAATGCAATAAAGACTTAATTCCATCATTTTCTATGACAAATTGAAGTGTGTTATATGAATTCATGCACTATAGTTAAGTGAACATATGTTCCTTGCTTGTGTCTAGAGTTTTTCTCACCTTTGAGAAGTGTTTAATAGTCTCACATGTCATTATAAGCATAATTTAAAGTTTATTGTCCAGTTTGAAAGTGGATATTTTCCCTCTCTTACTAATTTGATAACTGATTAATGCCTCATTCTAAAATATTTATGTGAGATAGATGTTCTTTGGTTTGAAAGGTGTTTCATAGTGTGTTTATTTTGAGTTGGTGTGATCAAATCATTAGTACATCACTGCTTTTTACATGCTTTTATAAGTTTTGTCATTTCTCTCTCCCATTTCCAAGTAGGAGATTAGGTTTAGTGTAGGTGATAGATACATAAGGAAGCTGACCTTTTCTAGAGGTCTGAGCCACTTTTATGATACCCACAGCCTAGGATCAGTCCCATGTTGGTCTAAATTTGAGCAGAGGACTTGACTGATCCCCTTCTTAGCTAGGGTGTAATCTAGAACCCTAACAGTTTTGGCATGCTCAATGGGACATAGTTTCTTTGGTGTAATTAAAGTTTGAAGATCAAGAAGAAAGATTCACAGCAGTAGGAGAGATATACCATAATTAAAATTTGAAGATCCTTCAGGTTACAGAGGTCATAACATATTTTAGACAAAGCTTTCATGTTAAAGGTTACAACAAGAGCATAAAGTAAAGGTACTTCTTTTCAACATACTGAATTGCTTCCTGCTTCTTAAAAAAGATCAAGATTCAATACTACAAGGCCTTATCCTCCAAAGTAGTATTTATCTTCAGGTCAGTCTATTGTTTTAGTTCAATCTATTATCCCCATAAGACAAATTCCTTTTGCCTAAATGGTCATCAAGAATCAAGTGTTTGTCCCATTTAACAAGGGTAGTCCCCTAAATTTGGCCCAGTATGATGACATTCCTATGTTTTCTCTAAAATGTATCCCTTTCTTCTCTAGAGAATAGGATAAAACTACTACTATTGAGCATATCCAAGATATTCCCAATCTATGTTCTATTCATGATATAACTCAAGATAATGTGGCTATCAGATTACTTGTTACCTCTTTTAAGGGAAAGCATTGAAATGTATATGAATCTTCCTTTGACCTCCATTTCCACTTGGGATGAGTTAGGGGAAGATTTAGTTAAGCAATTTGAAGAAAAGTATGATCATATGTCTTTGGTTGAACAATTAACTACCACACAAAAGTATCCCCATGAATTCATGTTGGACTTTAACCTCATATTCCAAAAAAACATGGATCAGGATCCCTATATTGGTTAGACCATCCTCAGAGTATGCATTTTTGTTCTTCCTTAAGGCCCTTAATTTTGTTTTAAGTGTCATGATACAGTCCATGGGTGGTAATAACCTACCAAATGCCTATGATATTGATAGCAAAGTAGAGAATAGATTGATTCAAGGTGGTAAACTTACTCCAAGGCATCCAATGCCCTTTTTTCTAGAATTGCAACCTATTCTTCCTCCTCGAGTTACCCAAATTCCATTTATAGCCCTATTCCATCTCCAAAAGTCCAAGTTGTAGCCCCTACTAATCAATCTAGTGAGATTGGTGATTTGAAATGCATGTTACAAGATTTTAGAAATGAAATTATTTCACTTAAGAGACAAAAATACCAAGGTAGACCTTATCAGCAACAAAACCAAAGTACTTATTAGTCTTTCAATAACCAAAGACCGCCTTATCAAGGTTTTAAGACAATAAGCAACCTTATCAAAATCAAGGAGCTATAACCCAAACTAAGCCATATGAAACCCTTGATCCCAATGTGCCTTCCAAATCAAATGCTATTGTTCCCTAAAATAACTTAATGCAAGATCCAGGTTGGCAACTTTCCAATCCAAATGACATCTAGAATCAAGCTTTAGTATCACAAAATATTACAATGCCACAGATTACACAAGAAGAGTTCCCTCTTCAAGGTGGTCAATATCAAGACATAAATATGAAAATCCAAGGAGAAGTTCAACAAGTTCCAGGGTAGCCTAATGCTATCAATGTTAATTTGCATTCAGATGATCACATTGCATTCAACCAGATTGGTGAAACTAGCAACACAAATGGTCAAGTGGTAGCTCTGACCAAAACTAAAAAAAGAGTAGTTGAAGAAGCTTAGTATGTGAGTAATATTTATAGAGTTCCTAATTTTGTGTCAAATAATGTCAAAGATCAAGTTGTTATTCCTATAGCACAAAAGATTCAGAACATAAAGATAGTGAAAGTTCCTTAAATGCCCCTAACTAGAGAATAGCTAGTGGCTCAGAAGTTACAGCTAAAGGTTAGTGGAACATGTTTTAACATTATTGATCAAATGAATAAATCAAATTTTAGTATTAGCATGTGGGATTCCATTTTCATCCTAGGGCAAAAGGACATGTTAATCAACAACTTTCAGATCTCAAGGTATCTAAAAAACCAATTGAGAAACAAGCAACTATCTTGGCCAATTCAAACTAGTAAATCAAGCAACCTGATCAACAGATACATAACATGAAAAAGGTGGATAAGTCCAATGTCAATTTAATCAAGACCCATCCCTTTTATCTCTCTTTGATAGTAGGTGATTATTTAGCCCATAATTGTATGGTAGATAATGGAGCTAGTAGCACTATCATGCCCAAACAAATTACAGACAAGCTTGGTCTTGTCTATGAGCCAAATACCAAAGGAGTATTACAATTAGATGGCTCACCAATGAAAATAGTAGGAATGATAAAAAAACCTAAAGCTGACATTACATGCTTGCCCCAATGTTATTAATTAACAAGATTTAGTTGTGATAGACTTACCTCCCTAATTTTCCATGTGTCTGTCAAGAGATTTTACTTCAAAAATTGGAGGTTATTTGTCAACTGATTAGACCTATCTAATGTTCAGAACTAGGTATGTAACTAAGGTAATAATAATTTTTTAACCTATTTCAACATTTCATTAGGAGCCACAGATGCCAAGCATGGTGAACACAAATTGTGATATCTCAGACAAAGTGTTAGAAAATAGTGAGGTTGAATATGAATCACCTCTATATGGAGTCCCAGATAGTTTTCATAATGAATGGGCCTCTAATTTACATGAGCATGATACTTATAAGTTAATTGAATAAAAATGACTTGGTGTCTATTATCTTCATGAAAATGATGCACCAATTCCAACATTGATGAAAGATGAGCAGCCTAGCGATGGACTGTGGCAGCTATATTTTGATGAATCTAGAAACAAACATAGCACTGGAGCTAGAATGATCTTAATTTATCTAACTGATCAAAGGTATTTCTCTTCTCTCAAGTTTTAGTTTGGTTATTCTAATAATGTCATTGAATACGAAGCACTAGTGCATGGTTTGCAATGGGCAATAAATATGAAGGTTAATTCCTTACAAATCTTTGGAGATAATGAACTAGTAGTTCACCAAGTAAGAGGACTTAATATATGCAAGTACCCACTACTCAGGTCTCATAAGCATAGACTATGGGACCTAGTTGAATACTTTAAAGCCTTCGATATTTAGGCCATACCAAGAAGTCAAAACAAGCATGTAGACATGTTGGCTACTATTGGATCACAATTCAATATCCCAAATAATATAAAAAGGGACAAAGGCCAATCACACATCAAGGTAGTTGTGAGACCTTCTATTACAAACAACCATGACAATTGACAAGTATTTAAATATGAGAGATAGATTGTTAGATTCTTATAAGAGGAAGTTGAATTCTCCTCAATGAACCAAGACAATCATTTACAACAGTATGATGATCAGATTGTGTAATTAAAGACAAACAAGTTGCCTAAAAGACTGGTCACCCTAGAAAATATATTAAATAGAGATGATGAATTAAGGAAAGAAAAGTTTGATTTATCAACCAAAGAAGAACACTACACAAATGTAGAGATTGCAACTAGAAAAAAAATTAAAGCTAGGTAAAATTTGCACATCTTCAAAGAAAGAAGCTTTTATTAAGTTATGTTCAAAATTTGTAGATGTCTTTGCATGGCTATACAGTGACCTTAAAGGATTTGATCCAAGTCTATCTAAACATACCATTGAGTTATAAGATGAAACTAGGTTAGTCAGATAAAGGCAAAGGCCAATAAATCCAAAGATTGAAACTCTAATGAGAGTTGAATTGCATAAGCTCATTGAGTCAACCATAATATTTTCAATTAAGCACTAAACTTGGGTAGCAAACCTTGTACCAATACAAAAAAAGAATGGTACAATAAGGCTATGTGTGGACTTTCATGACTTGAACAAGGCCTGTCTCAAAGATCACTACCCATTACCATCAATGGAATAGATTTTACAACTAGTTGCAAGTTTAGAAAGATTCTCTTTATTGGATGGTTACAGTGGATATAACCAAATTTTGGTAAAAAAAAAGACCAGTACAAAACAACCTTCACCACAAAGTGGGGGACATTTGCATATATAAATATGCCTTTTGGTTTATCTAATGTTGAAGCCACTTTTCAAAAGGCTATGGACATGGCATTTCAAGGTCTCCTCAACAAGTTTATCCATGTTTATCTACATGGCATAACAGTATTCTCTAATAGCACAAATAAGCATATGATTCATCTTAGACAGGTGTTTGAAAGGTGTACGGAATTTGGAGTGTCTTTGAACCCTTAAAAGTGTGTTTTCTCTATTCATGAAGGTAGGCTTCTTGGACATGTCATTTCAAAAAAAAGTACAAGCATAGACCCTAACAAGATAGAATCAATTCTTGCAATATCATTGCCTAAGCATAAGAAAACCTTACAAAGCTTTTTAGGCAAGATTAACTTCTAAATAGATACATTTTAAAATTTTCTACTTTATCTAGGCCACTTAAAGTCATGTTAAAGAAAGGTCAGAGTTTCATTTGGTCTAAATAAGGAGTGATTTTTTTTTAAGAAATCAAGAAAGCTATAGCTAGTGCTCCTACACTCCTGAACCCTGATTTTACAAAATATTTCTTCTTATATAGCTATGATAACCTTGACACAATATTAGGTATTCTTGTGAAATAGAATAAAGAGACTTTAGAGTATCCAATATCCTTTTTTAGTCAAGGCTTAGAATAATATGAAACAAGGTATTCTTTTATTGAGAAGTGCATTCTTTTAGTTATAAGGTCTCTTAAAAAGTTTAGGTACTTGTTGTTCAATAATAAGATACATTTGATGGTTGCACATCCAAGTGTCAAAGACTTTATTCTAAACAAATATATAAGTGACAAAAGAGCCAATTGGATAACCAAAGTTGTGGAATATGACATTGAGATCAAAGTCCCAAAGTTGGTTAGAGGCAAAAGACTCTGTGAACATCTAGCCCAACACTTACAGGAGTTTAATGAATAGGTTATGGTGTTAAATGATCAATAACTTGAAAGTAATTAGGCTTCAAATTCTAGTTGGTTTCAAGATATGGTAAGATATCTACAAGATGGTATTTATCCTTCTCATCTCACTCTTTCAAAGAGGAGATATTTCAAATTACAGTCAATTCCTTTTCTCCTTGTGGATAATGTATTATTTAAAAAGGATATCAATGATATACTACTAAGATGCCTAGAATTAGGTCAAACATAAAAGTTACTTGAGCAATTCCATAATGGACATGGTGGAGGACATTTCTCAGCCAGGATTATAGCTCACAAGATCATGAGAGGTGGGTATTACTGGCCAAGTTTATTTGGTGATTGCCATGCATAGATCAAGAAATGTAGATAATGTGTCATGTTTGTTGTAAAAGTGAGACTTGCAGCCTTAGCTCTCCAACCAATTTTAGTTAATCAACCCTTTGTCCAATGGGGATTGGACTTTATTAGTGTTATCAACCCCCCATCAAGCTTGGTCACAAATGGATCCTAACTACCACAAATTATTCTACCAGATGGACATAGGCAATAGGAAAAAAAGAAGCTAATGACTAGTGTTTTAGACTTCTATGAAGGTTTACTTACCATAGTTGGGGTCCCTTCAATTATAATTTCTGATAATGCTATGGCTTTTTTGAGGATCTAAGATTAGTCAGTGGGCAGTTCAACATAGTATTTTTCTCAGTACCTCATCAAACTATTGTCCACAAGGCAATGGCCTTGTTGAGTCTACCAACAAAAAATTGTTGAAGATCATTATGAGGAATGTATAAGATAATCAAAGATCGTGGCATCTCAAATTAAAGTCAGCTATGTGGGCTGACAAGATTACCTATAAAAAATCAATTGCCAATTCTACATACAAATTAGTATATGGTAAGGAAGCAAGAATGCCTATTTCTATTGAATTCCTTGCTTTGGAACTAATGCATCAGCTTGAGATTTTGGAGACTGAGCCAATGGAAATAAGATATACTAAGCTCATGGAGCTAGAGGAGACAAGGCATCAGGCCATGTTAGCTATGGAGGCCCATCAAGTAATGATAAAGAGATCTTTTGACAAAGAAACTTCTTCAAAAAGTTTCCAAAAAGGAGATTTGGTCCTCGAGTGGGATGAGGATAGAGCCAAGCCAAGAAAACACACAAAATTTGATTCTCTCTGGAGTGGACCATATATAGTTTCTAGTTACAAATCCTACAATGCTTTCCAGCTCATAAGGATGAATGGTGAAGAACTTCCTATCCCAGTCAATGGGTTACATCTCAAACACTGCTATTATCGAAAGCTAAGCCCCTATACATAGTTAGTTTTTCTTATTTTTCTCCAAGTGTTTTCTAACACATTAGTTAATTTCCTTTCTATTTTTTTCTAAATGAGTGTTTCTTTCTTACACAATCATTCGGTAGTTTAGTTGCCTTTGTTAGGATAGTTTCCCTTTCAAGTTTGTTTTCTTTCCCTATTGTTGGGATTTTTTTGTCTTTCCAAGTCAAGAGGTTGTCTTATAGTCATGTAATAATCCATGTATTATTTGTTACGAGTCAGAGAGTTATGTATATGGTCTGAGTTTGAGTATAGCAGGCATGCTACCTAGCTAAGTCAATAAAGATGTTGGCCATTTTTGGCCTACATATAGAGCTTTTCAAGGATCAAATAATGTTCTTGATTGAAGAGAAGGATCCAATGGTAAATGGAGAGAAGGATCCAATGGTAAATGGAGGATCTGAATAAGTTTGCATAAATTATCTCATAGTTCAGGTCATGGATAAATTTTCTTATGTTTAAGAAGTTCATTCGAGCTTCCAAAGTTCAAGCAAAAGCAGAAAAGGACAAGTCTAAGATCTAGACTGTCATCAAGACATCACTTAGAAATGGACTGGTCAGCTTGTTTACACATTTTATAAGTGTGTTAAGAAAGCCTCACAAGCCCTCAAGTCACATGGACATGTTGCTCTTAGTACCTGGATCATCCCCTACAAGTTTTGTGCCTCCATGAATTTTTTACTTTGAGATCTAAGCCTTCAAAGTTGGACCTACAATATAAGACTTTTGTGCTAACGTCAAAATGAAGCTTGAGAAAAAATCCATCTGTGCTTTAAATTAATGATTTATGAGACATCAAATACATCTGCATGGATGTCAAATGGCATTCACATGAATGTCAATTTTAATCAAGTCAAGTAGCCATTTGAGTTCAAATGGTCCTTAAAAGGTTTGAAGTTGGTTGAGATCTAACGGTCTGTGGGAGCTCTTATACTGACACATCTTGATTGAACATAACAAAATGGAATCAACTAAGTCAAAAGGTCAATAGGTTAAAGCCGTTAAAGATCTACAAGTTGGACACGATCTAATGGTACAAAATAATCAAGTCTTGATCAGATGAAGTGAAATCACTCACAAAAGGATGGGTCCCAAGAAAATCAAAGGCTCACACTTCATTATACCAATAATCTAATGGAGTGTAAGAACTAACATGAAAGTGGGACCAGGGAGATCAATGATGCACGTGAACTCATAATTCTTGATCGAATGGTGTGCATGAGTCAAAGAGGTTAGTGAATCCAAGAAGCTAATGAGTCAAGGACATGTGGCACAAGCACATTCAACTGGCAGAAGATCGATGGCTTGTGAGCATCTGTGCATAGATAGATCAATAGTGCGAACATGGTTAAAGAGTCAATAGTTCGAGTTGGTAATCAATAACTAGTGAGAAGAATCAAGCTTAGGACATTTTTTATGAAAGTTGAAAAGGTTATTCAAAATGCAAAGACCAGGGTTGAACTAGGGGCACAATTTAGAAACCAATCATCATCAACAAAGCTCCATATAGGTGAAATATATCCTTTAGGTCTAATACAAAAGTCAAAGATAGCCCAGTGACTGTGTGAAAACCAACGGTCTAAGGTTGGTTTTCATATATAGTGGACCTATGTCTCACCTCATCATGGTTCACATTTTTCAGATGGCCACCTAATGTAGATGTGGCATGTTTCTATCAATTCCAAGACATGATCCTCGTCAATAGATCAAGTAAATGATGAAATGATTCTAAGAAAAGATCTGACAATTGGATAAGGGTAATGCACATTTAATTCTTTTACAAAGTTGGCTCTTTGTTGATAAGATCTGAGTCAACATCCTCGAGAGTGCTAATCCATTGAAAGTGATTGGGCCTTTTCCAATGCATGGCTCTCTCTCTCTCTCTCTTTATTATAAATATAGGCTTCTAAGCCTTGATATGATCCATATATCCTTCTCTTTTGGTATGACTAGACTCTACCAAAATTTGTACTGTGACACCTTTTTAATGCAACAAAGATTGAATTTCATCATTATCTAAGACAAATTGAAGTGTGTTCTATGAATTCATGCAATATAGTTAAGTGAATGTATGTTCCTTGCTTGTGTCTAGAGTTTTTCTCACCTTCAAGAAGTGTTTAATAGTCTCACAGGTCATTATAAGCGTAATTTATAGTTTATTGTCTATCCTAAAAGTGGATATTTTCCCTCTCTTGCTAATTTGATAACTGATTAATGTCTTGTTCTAAAATATTTATGTGAGATAGATGTTCTTTGGTCTAAAAAGTGTCTCATAGAGTGTTTAGTTTGAGTTGAAGTGATCAAATCATTGGTACATCACCGCTTTTTACATGCTTTTATAAGTTTAATCAATTCTTTCTCCCTTTTCCAAGTAGGTGCTAGTTTAGGTTTAGTGTAGGTGATAGATCCATAAGGAAGTCGGCCTTCTTAGGAGGTTTGATATACTTTTAGGTTATCCATAGCCTAGGATTAGTCCCATGTTAGTCTAGATTTGAGTAAAGGACCTAAACGATCCCCTTCTCAGCTAGGGTGCAATCTGGAACCCCAACACTTACCAAAAGCATTCAATCAATAATTCAAGTGAGCAAACCTTCCCTATTCTTTCATATTTTAATATCAATCATAGGAAAAATTAGCTATAGCTCTGTTGTACTGAAGAAGAATTCCATAAGTGATATTTTCCAAGTTACAAGTTAGGTCACTATATGCACTTGCTTATCCCATATTGCATCCTTATGCATACACAAGCTAACATGTAGGGGAGAACTACATAATTCTTAGTCTCTCTTGAGAGTATTGACTATTTAGGCAGTGTCTATAAATAGAGGGGTCCTTGGGGTAGCTTGACACTATGTGTGTACTAACCCATTTTTTCCATGCTCACTCTAAGGGTGATGAATTTAGGGTTTGATAATTTGATAGAGAGTGATAGCCTATGCATGAGATCTAAACACACAAGAGTAAAGACAACATAAAACTTAGAAGGTCTTAGGTGGTTACACCTAGATCTAGCTGATATTTCATACTAGACACTTGCATCCAAGTCAAACAGTAGTGTCAATGTAACCATCTAGATCTGACACAACCCTTTGAGATCACATGGTGTAATTTTTATAGAATCTGATAATTGATCAAAAATATAGATCCAAGCTACTTCCAGCATATTCCATATCAGATCTGCACATGCACAATAAACCAAGTGTTATTGTTTCAAATTCATTGCAATATCAATCAATAGTTGTACTTTATATTTTTTAGCATATCTCAACATTTAAATTCAAAATATTATTTATTTGAGTTTACAAATTAATTGACCTGCTATAAATTTGTTAATCACCCTCATGTTTATTCATTTTTATATTCTTAACCTTATACTATATTGACCCATCTCAATTTAGGATTAAACATTTTACGAACCTGACCTCTGAGTCTTCCTTTTCAAACCTAGCCCAGTATAGGGTTTCCAACCTCTCAGAGTTTCAATTTGTTGTGATTGATTTTCATATCTGAAAATTTACCCTATGGTTTTACACTCATCTAGATATAAGGGTTTCTTGTACATGCACTTATAATTTCATCCTTTTTGATTTGTATATTTTATCCTTTTAACATATTTATTTTAAAATTTCTCAAAGTTATTATCTACTTAGGTTGGTATACTCAAAACCCTCTTTTTATTCACCAAAATTTGATACGAAAATTTCAATTTTTATAATTTACTATTTTTAGTAAATATTAACATACATGTTGAATTGTGTACTTGTTTTCTAACTAATTTATAGGTTTCATCTAAAATAATATTTCATTCAAAAACCTCTCTTATATCTCTAAAATATTTCCATTTTTATTGAAATTATTATTTTTTTTTTGGGAATATTCTAGGGCTTTACTTGTGAAGCTTTCCACATTGTTTGGCCTATCTATAATTCATAATAGATCAATTTTTAAATTCCTCGGAGTTTTTTCATAATTATGTTGATATAAATAAAAAACTCTCTTTGTTTGTCAAAATATCGTACACATTTTGTGAATTTAGCATTTTACTACTTATAGTAAATTTAAACCTACATGTTGTACACTATACTTTTGTTTCCCTATTTTTATGGGTTCAACTCATTTCCTATTTTTACTGAAAAATCTATTTCATATACCAAAATTTCTCAACCAATAATTGTATATTTCTTTCTCTTAATTTGACACATCGTTGTCAACCCAAACTTTGGTCTCCAAACCCTTGTTGACCTAGGGTTTCTTGATTTCTTATTTTTCTGTATTACGATTTCTATTTTTAAAGTATTCAAACTTTACAAATCATACATTTTTTTTCCTAAAAATCATGCTAAATATGGATATGTATGTTGAATTTTATTTTTCAATATCTCATTGTGGTCATTACTTGTTGTATTGTCTACATTGTTAGAAATCTCAAAACCACAAAACCAGATAATAATCCTAATAAAGATAAAACTCAAACTTCTCTTTACCAATCTTATTGCAATAATATTAAACCTCTTCCTCCTAACCCTAAGGAGGGTGATAACTACCATCCCTCTACCCAAGTCCATGATTTATCTCCTTCAAGGGATAAGGTAGATGGTATATATATGTACATTCAATCTAAGGTGACTAGGGTTTGTACTTATGAAGCCCTAAAAGATCAAAATATAACTATGAACAAGTTAATATAAGCATTACAAATACAACATCAATTTTTTCAGTTCAAGGCTCACATCATTGAAAAATCATATTATATATACGAAAAATCCAAAACATGTTAGTGTTAATCATGTGTTTGCAGCTTCATTTACCAATGTTGTGCAAAATAAGGTTTCTTGTCCAAACACAAAGCTACAACATAACACATCTAAAATAAGTGATTCAAGTATTATACCAAAGGTCACCAAGATACCATCAAAATCCTAAAAGAAATAATTCGAGATGAAGTGATCAAATTACCTCCTCCACATCCTATTAAGAGATCCAAATACTATTGTGCACATCATAAAATGCATGAGCATCATATCGATTATTGTCTTGCATTGAAAATACAAAGTCATAAAGATAGTGGTGATCATATCAGTGATACATCAACCAAAAAACCAACTCACATTGTGAGTACCTCTCCTAAATCATAAGTACCACTACAACAAATGTGGTTACCAAAGAAAAAATTAGATTAAAAATAATTGCAAATATCAAACATAGAGCAAAAAAAGGTTCAAAAAGAAAAATCAGATAAAGAAAATGATACAAATTTACCTCTCGATAATGATACTCAAATTTCCAAACAATATGATTTTGGAAAATAATATTTATAGAACTTTGGTTATCATGATCAAGGATTAGGAAAACATGCACAAGGCATCGCTTGTCCCATCTCTACATTTTATTAGAATGAGTGTCAAGGCTTGCGATATACTGAAAAAGCTAATACAAATCAGTCAAAGACGTTTGTCCTCTTTGTTAATGTAAAAGAGCAAAAACTTATAAATGACAACAAGGTACGAAAAGAGCAATTAGAACGTATAGTATTTAAAACATGAATTATAATAGAAGAGGTCAAAAAACAAGATAAACTTGACAAATCTAATGCTCTAAATGTGGATATAAGGGAGGAAATTACAAGCCTTTCCTCAAATCAAGTCAAATTCACTGCTTATATAGATGGCAAACAATATTCAAATGAACAATTCAAAAAACTATGTTCTAATCCATTCGGTAACATACCACATCATCTATCCATGCCTATAGGACCTGGTACTTATCAATTGAATCCATCACTCACAAATGAGAAACCAAATCTAGATAAATACAAACCAAAGCTACTAAGTACAAACTTGCCAAAACAACATGATACACTTTATGATTCTGTTATGCACACATGTGACACATCTTGTTTAAGAAAGGTTACACATTTACCACTCCTCACAGATTCTCATCCTCATCTGGAGATCATAAGATGGTCTTTTATTTTCAAATATTCTTAAAAATTAAAACATTCAAAAATTCAAAAATATTTTTCGCATTTACATGTTCTATTGACTCTTTGGCAATTATGTTGTTAGTTCCATGTTAGTAGAAAACATATAATCTATTTCTATATGCACGTGTTTCATTCATCTTTTGAGTGTGATACAGGCATACCTAGGCACATTATCTATTCACTTTTTGAGGTTGGGTCTTCCCTCTACTCGTGTCACATGGCCATTAGGGGCACCCACTTCTTTAATCACGATACATCAAAGTTATATCATTCTATAATCATTTTACCATTATCACATTTGAGATTAAATACTCACACATGCCTTTATCTATGCTTATATCTTTTGCAATATACTTGATATATTACATACTTAATATTTTTTGCTAACACATATATCCAGGGAGTAGTATGATATGTTTGTGTTAGTTACTTATGATTCCATGCTTTCATGTTTACACTTTCTTGAGTGTGTTCCTTGCTTGCTATTATCATGCATTGTATTAATTATTTGAGCATTTGAATATGCTCCATTGATTATGGTCCCCGTGCCTATGTTTGTCTATTGTGACATTTGCATATGTCATAATTTGTTGTATGTGGACGTTTGAACATGTCTTTCTATGTCTTATGGACATTTGACTAATCACATCCCTTCGATTGTATGACATTTGAACATGCCCCTTGTATGAGATCTCATTAAACCATTGTCTTTTGATTTATTTTTGAGTGTTATTGTGTGTGGGTTTGATTATTTGTTGTGCTTGTATTGTTACCATGTAGACATTACCATGATTCACATCATGCACCTTAAGATTTGATGTGATCACATACTATGTACCTCATTTCTATATCTACCTAGACATGCTACTTTTATTTGCTACATGATCCATACACATATTATATAGTTATCTTATTCTTTTGAGATAAGGTAACTACCAATTTCTACCTCCACTTTCCTCAAAAGGTGGGGGTGCATATCAGTAGGAGAGTATCGTAGAGGCATGGCTTTCACACCTTCACAGTTTCATATTATAGCGAGGGCATGTTTTGGAAATATATTCTCCACACTCATACCAGTTCTCAGTATCATATTTAAGTGGGGGCATGTCATGGGAACATGTCTTCCACATTTTCAAAAGTCAAAATTAATCAAATTTCATAGTTATATGATTCAAATACACATTTTTTACAACATTCTATACATTGGTACTATTGTTAAACCCAATTTTTAGCTTGAGACATATATGAGGTGCATATACCATACAAAAGAGCAACTTAAATTACAAAATCAAACTAACTTTTATATTTCAAATACTTCTATGGACTTTAGCATACATTAGGATGGATTTCAATAGTCTGTTATTGAGTCAATCTTCTATAGTAGATGGTTTGATTTTGGCAAGGTTGAGGTGATTACATCACTCAATCTTTCCAAGTTTATAGGATGGAGTGATTAAATCATCTACCCTCACCAGATTTATAGTGTGAGTCGATTTGGATCACTCATGCCTACCAGATTATAAGTATGATTGAGTTGCACGGTTGAGCTAATCTTAACTATCGAGTGACAACTCACCTTTTCTCCAAGGTTAGGTGCAAGTTGTCCTCATGCGTGTGTGTGTGTGTGTGTGCGTGCATGCATTTGTAGGTTTTTAAATTGTCTCAATCTCAAATCCAATACTTCATATTGAAGCAACTCTTCAAATTAAATTGACAAAAGGTAAGACAATTACATCGATACACAGATGTACTAATATTGCTCTCTTTATTTTCAACCATTTCAAATTATTTCAATTCTAGATTATATATTGTAACATGTTTTTGGTTACAGGTCAGTCACCAACAAAGCACTCAAGTTGGACTCATGCAAATACAAGGTGTGTTATACACACCCAGGTATGCATTTCATTTACTTCAAAGTAGAAATTTCGTCACTAGATTAAATGGGGGGGGAAATGTAGACACGAAATATGAATCATATAACACCTTAGTCTTGTATACTTGGCAAGTACTTCTCGTGGTTATACCCTTCAATTCTAAGACCTTCCTGCTGCCAAAAGGCTCGCATTCGCTATCTCTTGTGCCTATTACTTATCTCTTACTTTGACCATATGTTATTTTGATGACTAGGTCATCTATGCTATGTAAAATGTTATAAACTTACTTATTATCACCCTCTACAAGTTTTGGACCTATGCCTATTTTCCAACTTCTTGAACACTTATGTCCCAACCAGACGCCTATATCGACGCTAGTGTCCCATGCCAAACTAAGTGTCTAGTGCCCTAAAGTTATCAATTTTGTAATTAAGATGTATCCTTATGTTCGGCCTAGGTGCTTTAATACGAGATATTTCTAGAAGGGATTGATATATATACAAGATCAATCCTCATTCATTCCTCACCTATCATAGACCTAACAACTCATAAGGCAACTTACTAACAACATTCGAGTGAGTGAAGCTTCTATATTATTTCCTATTTCAATATTAGTCATAAGGACAACCCATTTATAGCTCTAATTTACTAAATGAACATTCCATGAACCATATTTACAAAGTTACAAGTTAGGTTACTCTATGTACTTTCTTATCACACGTTACATTCTTATGCACACGTAACCCAACACGTAAGGGATAACTACAAAGTATTTATGCAATCCTAAGACCCTCTTCAAAGTATTGGCTATGTAGACAACACTCATTGATAAAGGGGTCCTTGGGGTAGCTTGACATTGTGTGCCCACTAATCCATTTTTCCCATGGTCACTCTAAGGGTGAGGAAGTTAGGGTTTGATCATTTGCCAAATAATGATTGTCTATGTGCGAGATCTGAACACACCAAAGTAAAGACGATAGAAAACCTAAAAGGTTCTAGGTGGTCACACCCATATCCAATTGATATTCTATAGTAGACACCTACATCCAAGTCAAACAGTAGCATCAAAACAATCTTCTAAATTTGATGCGAGCATCTGAGGTCATAGAGTGTGGTTTTCTAGAATCTAACAGTTGATTAAAATTCATATCCAGCATGCTTCCAACATGTTTCATATCATATCTACACATGCAATAAACTAAGTACCCTTGTTTTAAATTCATTGCAATATTAATCAATGGTTGTACTTTCTATTTTTAGCATATCTCAACATTTAAACTCGTAATATTGTTTATCTGAGTTTGTAAATTAATTGGCCAACTGAGTTTGTAAATTAATTCGGCCAACTATAGATTTATTTATCACCCATGTGCATATTCATTTTTATATTCTTAACCCTGTCTATATTGACCCATCTTAATTTAGGGCTAAACACCCTCAAAAGCAGCCTATAAGAAGCTTAAAAAATTGCTCAGGGCTATGTGGGCCAACTTTGAAGGCAACAAAGGCTTTTATAGAGTTGCCTAGGATATTTGTTGTTAGCCTAGAGAAGCAGGCGGTCTTGGGCTAGTTGACATTAATAAACAAGGGTTTGCTCTATGTGCCAAATGGATTATCAGGGCCATTGAAGGGTGGGAGGCTTGGAAAATTCTTCTTAGAAATTGTATTTTTGTAGGGTGTCCTTATGAAAAAAAGGCTTAGTGGAAAACTTGGGCTTTCAAACCTTGTTATCACCCCATTTATTTTTAAGATTATTGGAACCATTGTTGTCAAAAGTATATAGAAAACATGGGAGACTATCAAACCATCACTGATTTGGAAAGGGGATGGCTTCAAGTCAAGCCTATCTATGAACTCTCATTCACTATGGTGGTATTTTATTATCTCTATTAATGAGAAACCTTTGGCATAGGCTCCTATAATTAAAGTTTTGAGGCTCTTTCGTTGAGGCATTCAAGTATATTGGGGGTTATATTTGATAATGGCGTCAAGAAGATCTTGGCTCCCTTGGGATAACCTCTATTAATCCAAATTTAGGCTTAATTAAAGCTCAGGCTCTTTTTGAGTTAAGTTTTTGAGATTTAGATGCTTAGAAGATCTTGGTTTGATTATGATTTGCACAAAATTGTTTGTGTTACAGTGTCTCCTCAATGGTGGAGGGACTGGCATAGGCCTATCTCCACCCCTATGCTCTGGTATCAAATCTGACTTGGTTATTAGTGGCTATCCCAAAATAACACTCCTTGGGAAATGCTAAATAATCGATGGAATATCAATAGCTCTCCCTTTATCTGGAATACGAGATTTCATTATGTTTGTGCTATTATAGTTGAACCCAAAAAAGCCATTTTTGGTTGGTTTTTGTTATACCAAGGTTTCCTTGTGGGAGAAAGGTTACTTCACACGGGGATTCCTCAGCCCAAATGCCTTGCTCGTGGTCATATCGAGTCCCTTAAGCACACTTTTTGGTTTTGTGTTAGAGCTCAAGTTGTTTGGAATTGGATTCATTCATTGTTCCAATGCTTTATGATTGAACCCTTCACCTGGAACACCATCCTTTTAGGGGATTATGTCATCCTCCCTGAGAACTACAAGCAAATATGGTATATCTTCTACATTGAAATCATTTTTATTCTATGGAAAGTTAGGGATGCTGCTAATTTCTTCACATGGGGATTCCTCAACCTAGATGCCTTGCTTGTGGTCATACCAAGTCCCTTAAGCACACTTTTTGGTTTTGTGTTAGGGCTCAGGTTGCTTGGAATTGGATTCATTCATTGTTCCAACCCTTTAAGCTTGAACCCTTCACCTGGAATATCATCCTTTTAGGGGATTATGCCATCTTCCCTAAGAACTATAAGTAAATATGGTATATATTCTGCATTGAAATCATTTTTATTCTATGGAAAGTAGGAATGCTGCTAATTTCTTCACATGGGGATTCCTCAACCCAGATGCCCAACTTGTGGTCATACCAAGTCCCTTAAGCACACTTTCTAGTTTTGTGTTAGAGCTCAAGTTGCTTGGGATTGGATTCATTCATTGTTCTGACCCTTTAGGCTTGAACCCTTCACCTGGAAGACCATCCTTTTAGGGGTTTTTATCCTCCTCCTTGAGAACTACAAGCAATTATGGTATGTCTTCCACATTGAAATCATTTTTGTTATATGGATAGTCAAGAATGTTGCTACTTTAATAAAGAAAGCTTAAGTAGAGATTTTTCTATTTCTAATAGAGTCTTTGTCTTGTCTAATGTCATGTTTTAGATTCAAGTCAACGCTAATAAAATGGAGATGGAGGTTAGGCTTCTTTGCCCTCTTCTGGACCACCGAGGCAATGTCCCATGCACAGTCAACAGAGCACCCTCAAAAGTTCTTCAAACTGTCAACACAAAGCAAGATCGATGGAGTTGTGGCATATCTTGGAGCTGCGATCATTATAGATCACAGAGTCGCTCGATCTTTTCCCCTTGTCCCCTCCTCCCAGGTGGGGATTCTCTCCCTTCAAATGATTTGGAGGGCAACCATTGCCCAACACCAATCTTGGTCATGTAGGGTTTGTCCCTTTGGTTGGAAATGGACAAAGGAACTTTCCTCTACTGGTTTTGCCATCTTCTCTTGCGATGTTCCAAATAAAGAAGTTGAAGAAGAGAATAAAGAATAAATTAATGAAGATGATCCCTGGACCATGCATGATACCTCTCCCCTCCACTGGGGAGGTTGGGACAATAAGCCTAACAATCCTCCATCACCTCAGCGGGCATCTACGATATTGGGGGCTCTTGTTGTTTATCTTGAATTGCAGATGTCAATGATGATGTAATAATCATTCAGTGATTTTGGTTTCCCTGGTTCTCTTAATTTATATTAGTCTTGGGATGTACTGCCAAATCTCTTGTCTTTTTGATCGTATATATATTATATTTTTATCTTTTTAAATATGATACCTGTTCCAAAAAAAATAAAAATAAAAATAGATAATGAGCAAGATGATTTCTAAGTATAACTGTGTGCATAATTTATGATTGAAGCATTTAGAATTTTTTATATATTTTCTTGAGAATGAATCACATAAAGTGATTTGAAACATTTCAATCAAAAACTATGCACACAAATATACCAAAAAAATCATCTTACTCATTCATATAAACTATGAAAACATCAAAATTCTTATTAAAATAGATAATATGTAAGTAATCGGTATTGAATTTAACGAATCGAGATCGTCCGATAGAGATAAAAGACGCGAGGGTTAACCGAGGGGGTGGAATGGTACAAGGCTAGCCAGCAATGAAAAAGTAACGATGCCCGTGTCACTATCCGCGAATAGGTTTAAAAAAAAAATATAATTAAAAAATACTATAACGAAGGCTGGTCTCTTTCCTTCCCTTATTCCCATCGATCTTTCTCTGCACGTGTTATGCGGGTAAATGATCTAAAAGAGGTCACAGGTTCCATTCCCGCACAGAGTCCTGGCAAACACAATGGAAAGGTCTCGATCCAAACGCCCCTACTACGAAAACAACAACGATGAATATAACACTACAAACAAACGCTATCAGCCCTCTTCCTTTTTCTCCTCCCGCCATCCTCCTCCAGGAAGAATTTACAGACCCTCACATCAACAGCAGCAGCAGCACTATTACCACTATGATAATGTGAATACTACTCACAGCATATGTTTTCGTATACTCTGCCCAGACGCTAAAGCAGGTAGCGTGATCGGGAAAGGCGGCAGCATAATCAGCAGCCTCAGGCGCGAAACGGGCGCCAGAATAAACGTGCAGAATTTAATACAGGGCGACGACGAGCGCGTCATCGAGGTCTACGAAACATCTCATTCTCATTCTCCCTCGCGGAGATTCGATCCTGAGACCGCCAGCAACAACAACCTTCTTTCTCCTGCACAGGATGCCCTGCTCAAAATACACTCCAGAATCAACGACGAAGGGTATAATAATAATAATAATAATAATAATAATGGTCATAATAATAATAATGGGAATTATGAGGAGGAGAATCACAACCGTAGGATCACGACGAGACTCGTTGTGCCACGTAATCACGTGGGGTGCTTGCTTGGGAAGGGGGGAAAGATTATTGAACAAATGCGGGAGGATACAAATACACAAATAAGGATTTTGCCCAGAGATCAAACCCTGCCAAGATGCGTTGCTTCTACTGAAGAAATTGTACAGGTCAGCTTCGACATTCTCTCTCTTCTTTGCTTTTGGAGACCTTTAGTTTCTAAATTCGTCGGCATTTTGGGGGTTATGGTTTTAATTATGCCCCCTTGGGCAATTTTTGTTGTTTGATGTAAGGGTAAAATGTAAATATGTGTTTTTTATATGGTTCTTCCCTAGGTAACACCGCAACTTCACGTATGAGACCCTCATTGTGGGAAGAATGAGAATCTTTCATTTTACCTCATGCACAGTACTAGCAAATGTGGTTGCTGCGATTCAAGCCCAGGTCTCCACGACCACAATGTGGAATTCTAACCACCAAACTACAACCACCACGTTCTAATTTTATACTTCTTCGGTTTCGATCTCATGACCAACCTCGTGGCCTTCATAACCCCTTAGATCTTGTAGCTCTTGTACATTGTCTTCTGGGCTCTAAGGATAAATGTAAAGGTTATTTGCTTTTACATGTCCTTGCCTTTGCGCTGACGTGGCGAATGAGACCGTGCTTCCATTCATCTGCATTCTCGAAATTTTTCCACATTTTTGGCTTAGGGTTTTAAGTGGGTTATTGTAGGGTATATTTTGTTGCTGGACGTAAAGATGAAAGATAAAGGTGATTTTTTTTCTTAAAATTTCCTCCTCTATATACCAACTTGGCATATGAGACCCTACTTGACGTATAAGACCTTGCTTCCATTCATCTGCATTATCTGAATTCATCTATATTTTGGGGCTTACGGTTTTAACTGTGCCCCCTTAGGGTAAATTTTGTTGTGGCATGTAAAGGTAAACCATAAAGATGGTTTTTCGAGGTCTGCCTGGCCAACATAGCAACTTGATGTATGAGACCCTCCTTCTATTCATCTGTCTTCTCTATATTTGTCCTTTTTTTGGGGGTCAGGGTTTAATTGTGCTCCCATGGGGTAAATTTTGCTGTTGGATGTAAAGGTAAAAGGTAAAGGTAAGGATTTTCTTTGTTTCGGCTTAGTCTACACATCAACTTGGCATATAGGATCTCTTTAGCCCTTAGGTTTAGACCTTGTGACCAAGCTCAAGTGAACCAAGCCTGGCCTTGCCAATCCTGTAGGTTTTGTATATTGTATTCTGTGCTCACAAAAGTTTTGGTGAAATATAATTTTAATAGCTTTTTTCCTTGGCTATTCTTACAATCAGTAATTTTTTCCCTGGAGAGTTGGACTATCACTGAAAATTTCATACCATATTTCTCTTCATTTACACTTAGCCAAAAATTCACATTTTAATAAGTGTATCGATCTGCTGGAGTTTTTCTTTTTCCTGCAGTCAATCTTGATTGGGCTCAGGGTTTTGATTGTGCACCAGGAGGGTAAATTTTGTTGTTGGATGTAAAGGTAAAAGGTAAAGGTGTGCTTTTTTAAAGGTCCTGGACTAGCTAACCCACCAACTTGCTGCATGAAACTCTCCTTGAGGGAAGAAGGATTTTTTTTTCACTTTACCTTACCCTGATTAACAGCAAATGTGGCTGCTGGGATTTAAACCCAGGCTTTCACTCCCACAATGGGGAGTTCTGAACTACAGCCACAGTTTGGGCTAATGGTTTTAATTGTCCAAGTAGGATACATTTTGTATGTTTGGTGGTAAAAGGTGATTTGTTAGGTCTTGGCCTAGCCAACTTGGTGTATGAGACCTTTTTACCCCTTAGGTTTTGACCTCACGATCAAGCTAAGAGTAAACTCGGCCTTGCAAATGTTTTAGATTCTATACATTGTCTTCTGTGTTCATCAACAATTTGAAATTCATATGTGAATGTTTATTTGAATAGCTTTTTTCCAGCTAGCCCTTCCCCATTTTGGGGCTTACGCTTTTAATTGTGCCCCCTTAGGATAGATTTTGTTCTTTGATTCAAAGGTAAGAGGTAAAGGTGATAGTTTTAGGCCCCTGACTTTGCAGCACACCAAACTCTTTGTTTCCCTATGGTTTGGGCCTCATCACCAAAATTGGATTAAACTTGGCCTTGCCAATCCCTTAAGTTTTGTACATTCTATAATATGCTTATCAAAAAGGCAAAAGTTTTTGGTGAAATTTCTTTTTAGTAGCTTTTTTCTTGCTAGTCCTTCCACTAGTGAAAATATTCATCTACTCTTAGCCAAAAGTTCACAGTTTTAATTAGCGAATCCCCTGTTGGTGAATTTTAGTCTTGAACTTGGACATTTTAATAAGCACGGGCTAGCATTCAAGCCCTGAGTCTCACCCACTCAAAATAATAAAGAAAATCAAATTTTGAATCTTGACCTCATGACCAAGTTCAAAGTTAATCTTGCCTTGCCAATTATTTGGATTTTGTACATTGTCGTAACGTCTCATCAAGACTTTGAAAGAATTAGATGATTTTTTTTGTGCTAATGGATTTTTTTTTGCGGCTAGTCCTACTATTAGTGAATTGTTTTCCGGCTGGTCGCAATATTAGTGTTGTGCTTTTTGTTAGTATCTTCCATCCTGCTGCATACTAGACTTTGTGCAACAAATAGAATACTGCTTTGTTGACATATTACTTAAGTCAGAGACTTAAGCACTCACCCGAGGCACAGTTGGAGATCATTGAGAACCACATTGTGAGGAGGACATAAATATCATCGATTGCATATAACAATTCATACAAACCCTAGCTCTACCAAGATGGAAAAAAAACTACAGCTAATCAATACATATAACACATAGATCAATTATCCTTTCCATTATCATATCTAACACCTTCACATCTGTACATTATATCGATTTTGTGAATGAACAATAGTATGCATTCATAATACAAGATACACTACAATAGTCCCAAAAGACTCAATCTATTGATCAAAATAAGCATGCTCTTTGAAAGCTCTTCAAATCTCTCTGTCTACAAAATGTGTAACAAATCCAAGTTCTCCAAATGAGAGGTTGAGGGGTCTATTTATAGGTTTTTAAGACCCCCTTGTCCTTTGCTATCTGTAGCTGAATTAGTTCCACTTGTCCATGTTTGCCAACTGTTGACAACTAGGACCCCCAGTCATCCTTCTAGGAGATTCATCATCCCTATTCTCATGTTCTTCTCCATCGGATCATTCCCTAATAATCTGCTTTATATTGTATCATCTTCTCTTGATACTTGTCATCCTATGCAATTTGTCTTCAATGAAGCTTCATGCGCATGTATCCCTTTGAGTTTATTCTACGCATTGTGGAATATCATTTATGATAATGTGTGTCTCACCCGCACATGATCATACCTAGTATTTTCTTTAGCAAGTAACCTTATGTACAAAATCTTGGGTCAACATTCTCCCGTACTACCTTGTTGTCTATCCTCAAACAATTGTTTTTGTTTCTTTTCTTCGTGCGCTTTCAAAACTCAGGAATGCTTTCTTGAAATGTATTTTCAAATTTGTTCCATTTCTTCATTGTTTCACTAATTGATGCCTTCATATCTTGCACAACTTTTATCATTGATTCTATTTCTCTAATGTCCTCATGCTTCTTTACTTATGTCTTCTCATAATTTTCAACCTTCTCTTTCAACTCTTCATATGCGTCGCGCATACTAGCGTCTTCTTCCAATGCTTGCCTTGGATTTTAAATTTTTTTTTTTATATGTAATCCTACACTTTTTTGAGTTACTGCCGATTTCCCAATAGTTATCTTGTCCATCTTCTTTTGTTTTTTTGTTTGACCACTAGTGTTCCTAACTCTTCGCTGTTGTCTTCATCTTCCTTCAATCGCATGTTGATGTATTTGTTTCAAACTGTTTTCGCTTTTCTACATTCAAAGAAAGTAAGAAACTAAGATAAGTGGTCTAGGGTTAGATGATACCCGAATGAGGTCTGCGCACCGTTATCCAGACGTTGTGAGAACTCCTCTTTGGTTGTGGAGGATGACACTTGCAGAAGAAAGAGACTCAAACACAGAGATTGTTAGATAGGTAGATGGTGGGTTGCCAAGCAAAGCTTGATCCCAGAAGTGCGGAGACTTCTATGAGGGATGACAACCCACTAGTAGATAAAAAAAATGTCTGATAAAGAGCAGAATGTTGCTAAGAACAGAAATGATAAAGACAGAATAAAAGAAATGAAAGCAAATGCGTACCGGAAGGCTGCTGTTGGTCTGGTCACAGTCGCCGACGTCGGTTAGTCTGTCGACGTCGGTGGAGGCAGTGGTCAATGTCGGTCAGGACAATGGTCCGAGACAGGTTCTGGACGGGTTTATGGTCTGTGGACGGGTCTGAAAAGGGGTCTGGGACTCTGTGCAGGGTCTGAGAGTCTGTTGCAGGGGTGTGGGACAATGGACAGAATGTCAAAAAGGGACAGAGGGGTAGAGGAGGCCTTTCAGCGTCTCCGAGAAGGGCAGGTCGGGTCTGTGGTCTGGTTGATGATGGCTGAGTCTAGTTCATAGCACTTAGAAGCAATAACTAGAAAATATGATGAAAACACAGGAAATACTTACTTGTGGCTTGCTAAAGGAGTGTTGCGGATTGGTTGTACTTGTTGCTGATGCTGCTGGTGTGGAAGACCTGTTACTGATGTAGAGGCCTTGTTGCTGATGCTTGCTGTGTGTACCTGAGAGAGAGAGAGTGAGAGGTCTGATGATTGGAATGATTGACGGATTGAGGAGTGAAAGATTGGATGGTCGAAGATTGAAGGATCGGATTGTTGAAGGTTGAAAGGTCGGGTCCGCACTCCGGAGGTGGAATACAGTTTTGAAGGCAACCGACGCCGGCAATACCGCCGATGTCGGTCGACAGTTGACCGACGTCGGCGGTTGGAAGGCAGGTAAAAAGGCTAAAAATAGCCTTTCGTCCGTTTTTCCAACTGTCGAGTTTAAGTGTCGGGGTAAGAAACAGTCGAAGGTGGTTTAATAGGCGTGGGAAATGAGTGGAAGGGAAGTTGGAATAGGTCATAGAGTGATAAATGAGGGTATCCAAGGGAAAGGGAATCCAAGGGGAGGATGATGTGTCATGGGTGAAGAGAGAGAGGGGAAATTATTAATTTAAAATAGATAATTACTTTAAATTAATAAGACATAGGTTAGGAGTGGAAAGGGACCAAGGGGGAGTCGACCAAGGGTTAGACACGATTTCGGTGTCTACATTTGCCTTTTTTTGTCTTGTTGGTTGTTCTTGACGAACTGCAAGACAAAAACAGGAGTTGATTGCCCTAGGTATGGGATGAGGTCTCTTCGTCTTGTTGGTTGTTCTGGTGAACTGCAAGACAAAAATGAATGTTGGTTGTCCCGATTATGGGATGAGGTATTCCCCCTCAAAACAAGAGTCGAGAGAAGGAAACTTGGAATCGGGTGCTGATTTGATAGAGAGTGGATGGATATGGTGAAGGTTGAGGTGAACGCTGCAAAAGTCGAGATTGCGCGCATGCCACTCTACGAGATGGTCAGGTCAAATTGTCGCAGGTCAAGGGTCGAGGAGTGTCAGAATCAAAATAACCGGGCCCTAGCATTTAGTCGTAGCTGATTGGGTTATTCGATCCAAGCTGTAGTTCCAATGGTCGTCGTGCTCCAAGTATCCCGGGCTCAAGAAGTGCTCTTGGAAACACGAAAAATGTCACAAGTAGTGGGGATCAACTTGCTCGCGATCTTATACTTGTGAGGGTCGAAATATGGGTTGCAGACAATTTTGCTAACCATTCGTGAGGTAGCATACATGCAAAAACAACCAAGGCAAAGTTGTCTTGGAAGTGGTCGGAGTCGGATGAGATATGCGCGATCTCCATGGTCTGAGGAGATAGTCACGATCTCCAAGGTCATTGGTCGAGGATGGACTGAGAAATGGCCCAGCTAACCTCAGAAGAACCCATGTCAACTGAGTGCTACCTACATAGCCCCTGTGTGAAGGGCTTCAGTGCAATGTAGTTCTCCCAAAAAGGGAGGAAGAGAGTCGGTTATGGGTGGGTTGGACGAGGTCAAGTCATGGTCAAAGGTAAGATAGTTTGTCCATCTGGTAGACGAACAAACGGGTGTGGTCGAGCTAACCCCAGAAGACGTCATGTCGATTGAGTGCTGCCTACATAGCCCCAGTCTTAGGGCCTCAGACCAATGTAGTTCAAACTAAGAGGCAAAATGGTCGATGATAGGCTTTGGTCATGATGATGAAGGGTAAGATGATGTTACAACCTTTTTCATATTATGTGATGGTGTATTCTGTAACATTGGTTGAGTGGTCTTTCATCCCTAGCAATTTTTCATATCGATGATGGATGTATGTTAAAAATGAATTGAGTCGATTTATGCTTCAGCAAGTACTGGTTTATGCTTGACATAAATTGAGTCTGGTCGATAGTTTCCATGTGTATTGGTGTCCATAGAAACTATGTGAAATGGACTAAGTCATGTTGGTGGTCTGAAAATGTTTGGGTTGATTTGGTTTGGGTTGGCAAAATGATTTGGTTATATGTGACCAAGATATAGAGGAAGTGAAAGGCACGTTGCTCTTTCATTGACAGGGACCATAATGATGGCATAGATAAGGGGTTGTCGTTGACCAGTGGTTGTGTTAGAGAAGTAATCGAATCACTTGACATTAAGTGGGCTCGAATTCCCTTGAGTATGTTGGGGTGATAGGTGTGACTATGTGAGATGGATGAAAGGGGAACCCTTTTTGGCAGGAACAACTTTGCCCCTTTTATAGGTGACCCCGAGAACGACTATAGACAAGTCCATGACGTAATAGTTTGTCAGCCAGTTTTTTTTTTTTGGGCAGATTGATCGATGCGGGAAGTCTACGAGGGGATGTTGTCTTGCTTTGTGGTCATGTTGTGAAGCTGATCGATGCGGGAAGTCTGCGAGGGGATGTTGTTTTGTGGTCATGTTGTGAAGCTGATCAATGCAGGAAGCTTCAGAGATAATGCTGTTTGTAACAAGATTAGGCATAGCTATCCTTCGAGGGAGTGGTCTATATTCTGCTTTTGTATGCTTTTGATATGACTTTGGCCTAGCTGTCCTTCAAGGGAGCAGTCTAGTAAATACAACAATGATGATGCAGCTGTCCTTCGAGGGAGCAGTCTACATTTATAGTTTTATGACCTTTTGAGATAGGCATCCCAATTTTGTATATATATATATATATATATATATTTTTTTTTGACTGAAGTTTTGGTCATGGACTTGACTATAGAGGTTTAGAGGGTTTCCCTTTTATTAGGACAAAGCATTCATGCTTGACAAAAGGGTTGACTGATGTTTAAAGGGTTGAAAAGGAATAGGAATGATGATGACGGGGATTGCTCAAGGGCTCGAGCTCGAGCTCAAGTTAACGTCAAGTGAATAATTACTTGACTAACAGTAGACTGGTTGAAGATGCAAGGCATAAAGGGGCTCAGGTTCTGATAAGTCCCTGACCCATGCTTGTGTGTCATGATGCAAGGTCCGAGTCAATTAGGAGCAAACTTGCCCCATTTGCTTCGTTCCAAATTGGTCACATGTTGGAGATGAGTGGTTGAGGTCATGATTAAAAAGGTTGGTTGACATTTGGTCGGATTTTGGTCAATGTTGGACATGAAGTTGGTTGATATGTTGTTGGCATGTTTGGCTGGTTGATGTTTGGTCAAGGTCAAATATTTGGTCGAGGCTTGGTCGATGTTTGGTCGAGGTTAAATGTTTGATCGAGGCTTGGTCGATGCTTGGTCGAGACTTGGTTGAGGCTTGGTCGAGACTTGGTTGATATTTGGTCGAGGTTGATAGTCAAGGTAAGGTCGAATTCCCCCAGTTGCTAGGGAGAATGTTTGACAGATTTAGTTTGAGAGGGCGAGATCCTGATCTGCCAGGTTGGAAGCAGGAATCTCAAAATCACGGATGGTGACAGAGGAAATAGTTGGTAATGATTTGATTAAAGTGGCTAATGGTTGGGGGTCATCAGGTTGAACCTCCATTGATTGTAAGGCTTGGATCAAAGTTTGATGATGCTGTGGAGAGTTTTGTATGAGATCATACAAAGACATCTTCACAGGGGTCGTGTGGTGAGGTTGTTTCACCACGGAGTCAGGGATTGTCTTTGAGGATGCTGGTCGAGATGTGACCAAGACAGTAATTTTGGGTTTTGGTTGTGGTGAAGGCTTGATAGATGGGGATGTCCACGGGATAGAAACATGTCTTTTCCCTTTATCCTTTTGGGTTGGTGGGCTGGTGGTCAAGTTGACTGTGTTGATTTCAAATAATGGGGTTAAAGGCGATGGAGGGACTATAGTCTGGTGTTGAGATCTCGATTTAGGTGATGATGTTTGTGAGGCATGTGATGGTGTCAAAAATTTGGCAAAGGGGTAGTCAAGAGGATCTTTGATGAGAGGGATATCTTTTTTCCGGTGTTGACAAATGACAGCTTTAAGAGTGCAACAACGCTCGGTGTCATGTCCCGGTGTATGATGATAGTGACAAAATTTAGTGTTGTCGAACCAAGATGGTCTTGATCCGAGAGTTGATGAGTGTGAGGAGGTATGGGAAGCATGGGACAATGTTGAAGGTTTGTTGATAATATGGTCAAGAAGAAGGGTGTCTTTCTCCAAACATTGGCGAATGACAACCTTGAGGGCACAACAATGCTCAGTGTCATGTCCTGGCGTGCGATGATATGCACAAACTTTAGTGTCATCGAACCAAGGCGGTTTTGGTCCGAGAGATTGATATGGTTTAAGAGGTGGAAGACTAATGCGAGAAGACTGCAACAATTGTCGTAATAGCAAGGCATAAGAACCTGCCAATGGGTCTGCGTGTTTTGTTGCAGTAGGGGTCGATGACTCTTGTTTTGGGGACGTAGGAGGCATTGGTCGTGTTGGAGGAAATATATGTTTAATGGGTAAATGAGAGAATGGAGGCAATTTGCTTCTATGAGGTGTTGGAGTAGGAAGCACTCCTATTAAGATGGATGGATGTGGGCCCAAAATAGAGGGCAATGATGAAGGTGGGGGAGGAATTCTCCGGTGTGGTTTAGTGGCCTTCTTTGGTTTGGTTTGAGGGCCACTATTGTGCGAGACAAGATTAGATATGGGGCGAACATCAAGAGATTTAATCTCTTTTGGCATGGTGGACGCCTGCGTGGGTTTGGATTCAGATGTGGACGGAGGTGAGTGAGATGTAGCGATCTCAGGCAAAAGGCAAAAAAAAACCGTCACTGGGTCTTCCTTGGTCGAAGTGGGTGAAGAGTCAGGGTCTTCTCTTGGTGGAGAAGAAATTGGAGAATGTGACTCCTCAAGAGGGTAGAGGGCAGGGAGGATTGTGCCTTCTACTTGTGGTTGAGGAGTAGGCAAGGTATGGTCCTCCATTGGTAGGAGGAAGGATGAAGGTGAGGCTAATGGCATTGGTATGGTCGAAGCGTCCTCCAATATAAGAGAGGTCGATGGAGAACTAATAAGAGAAGAAGGCTCTTCTACCTGTGATAGACGAATAGGAGAAGAAAGCTCTTCTACCTGTGGAGGAGGTTGGTCAGGGACAAGAGGCGAGACTGTGTTGACCGTGCGTATATCATGCTCTTGGGAGCTATCGGCCATGGTCTGGACATTGTTTTGGCTAGGATGGTTAGGAAAGGGTTGTTTGAAGATGTCGATGTGTTGATTAGGCGGTGCGGTCGGGTTGTCCAAGACAAGGTCACCTTTATCTATCATGTCTTGGACAATGTTTTTGAAGGTTCGGCAGTTTGTCATGGCCTTGGATGCGGTGATAGTGACAGAAGTCGTTTTCCATGTACCATGCAGGGATAGGTTTTGAAGGGTCGAATTGAGGTGGTCGGATTGGAGGGAGATTAAGGACCCCCTGCTTGACGAGTTTATCCAAAACGGAAGCGTATGATTCTCCTATAGGAGTATACTGACGCTGTATGTACCGTTGTTGGAATTGTTTGGTGATGCTTTATGATGTGGAAGGTTGAGATTGGTCGGTTGTGGTTGATGAGGATGGTGATCTAACGACTACAGTGTTGGCCACTCCCTTGGACTTGGAGTGGGAAGAATAAGGTCTGGAAGAAGGGTTATCGATTTTTGCGTGGGTATTACGCAATTTGACCCTGTTTTTTTCAATAGCGCGGAGTTCAAGCTTTCGAGCCATGGTGAAAGCTTCGTCAAAAGTGCAGAATGTTTGAACCTGCAAGGTAGAAGAGATGTGCGTGGCACATGCTCGAGAGAAGAGCTCAATGAGCTCGGGTTGAGGTAAAGGGAAGGAGAGTTGGTTGATTAGACGTCTCCAACGGGCGACAAAATTGGCTATGGATTCGTCGTCGAATTGTTTGATAGAGTAGAGGTCCGTGACAGACCTTTTTGGTGATATTGATCGAAAAGTGGTCAAGGAATAATTGGGCGAGTTGAGTGAAAGAAAAGATAGAGTGACTGGCAAGGGAGCTATACCAATCAAAAGCAGCACCAGAAAGTGACATGGAAAACGTGCGTAGCAATAACGCATCGTCATGGGCTATGAGATAACAAGCATGTCTGAATGCTCGTAGGTGCTGTTGTGGGTCTTCCTTACTCTGGAAGCGAGTAAACTTAGGAAGTTCCCACTGGCTTGGATAGGGTCGGATTGGGACGGAGGGATGGATGGGTTTGTTGCAAATTTGGTCATATGAAAGGACATTGCTTGAACCAGAAATGGAAGCCGCGAGATTAGACATTTTGTCCATCAGCATCTTGATGAGATTCGCTGATGGATTGGCAGATGGGGCGCCCCTAGGTTGTAAGGCGCTTGGAAGGTGCTAGAAGAGGCGTATGACGTAGTTGGTTGCGCTTGTATAGGCGCAACGTATTGATGACTAGTCATAGGGACAGAAATGGAAGTTAAGGGCGGTTGTGTCATGAAGGTAGAAGACATAAGTTGACTAGATACCGCCAAAGGTGGTTGCATGGCGGCATTGGCAAAAGGAGAGGTAGACACTCCTGCATTTATAGGCGCAAAAGTGTGTGGAGTCGAGACAATCAAGTTCTGGTATGATGTAGAACTTGGTTGAATTGCGTGTGGTTGAGGGGGTAATGAAACCCCGATGGAGGTCGGTCCAAAAATATATGGGGAGGCCAAACTTTGCGTATTGGCCATGGTCGAGTTAATGGTTGAGGCGATAGTCTGAGTCATAAAAGACTGGGTAGCGGATGGTGTTGATGTCATTGCCGCTTCACCCGAAAGGTCTCGCGTTTGGTTCCTTGCGAGATAGTGTTGGAGAGCCTTGACGTTGTGGTCAATGAGTCTCTCAAAGTTTGGGTCCCCTTCGGGGACAATTGAAGGTTGATTGGGAGTTGGTCGGGTAGGAGTTCGTTCGGTCTCTGAATGATACTCCATTAGAGGACTAGGCATAGATGGCGAAGGCGGGGGCGGTCGATGTCTCGCGTGGTCAAGAAGAGTTCTGGTTTGACTGCGTGTCAAAACCATTCAAGGCAAGAGGAATCAGGTTTCAGAAACTGTGTTTTTCAGTCTCAGAAAACCAGAATGGGTGTTGGACAACAAGAAAGTCGGGTTTTAAGCTTGCTGTTTTGAGGAGAAAAAATTGTTGCAGTGACCGACATCGGTTGAAAAATCGATGCCGGTGAGAAAAAGTGGCCGACGTCGGTTAGATAACTGATGCCGGCGACGAAAGGTTGCCGACGTAGGTGGTAAAATCGATGTCGGTGACTGTGTTTTCCAGAAACTCAGAGAATTTGAGAGTTTTTGAAAAAAAAGAAGAAAACGTCCTCACTAGCTCAAAAAATCAGATGGAAATAGAAAAACAGATGAAGACAGACATACCCTAACGTTAATTCCTAAGAATAGTTTTTAGAATCTTGTTGGCTTATGCCTTAGATGAATATGTTTGGGAAGTTGGCTTGTAGAGCGGGTCCTAGAAGAGATAGTCTAAAGTTGGTTTCAGATTAGTTTCGGTGCTCAAGAGTCTGTATTAGGTTCGGTATGTGGCCTGGTGCTAAAGAGCAAGCTCCCCTCACTTCACGAGCCCAGTGATACGCTAGTCTCGCTTAGCCAGTATATACGTCCCCTAGAGTTTATCCTCTGCCAGAGAACAGAGTGGGTTTTCCCCTTGGTGGTGAAGTCCAAGTGGGATTGCCGGGACGGGTAAGGTATCCGCTAGGTGATGAAATCCTAGTCGGACCTTGTTTCAAGTGAGTTAAGATGTTTGATTGTGCAAGTGATTTGGTCGTGTAACATAAGTGTGATTAATTCATGATGCGGTTTTAATTACTAGATGTGTGGACTAAAGATGCATGCAATCAGAAATGAAATGCAATTGATTTTAAGCCCAAATAGAAATGTGTCGTTCGGATGAAAACAAGTTGAGAAAGGGTTGAAGAATATGACTTTGACTAGTCTAAGATGCAGTAAAGAAAGAAAAAGAAGGATTCTTTTTAATCTTTGCTAGTAGTGTCTTTTGGAAGAGATAGAAGAAAGAGGTGAAAATGAGAAACCTAATGCACTTATATGAAAAGAAATGAAAAAGAATCCAAGGAAGACCCTAGGGTCCCACCGGGCGTGCCAGAATGTTTCAAACTGTTTTTGCTTTTCTACATTCAAAGAAAGTAAAAAACTAAGATAAGTGGTCTAGGGTTAGATGATACCCGGATGAGGTCTGCGCACCGTTATCCAGACGTTGTGAGAACTCCTCTTTGGTTGTGGAGGATGACACCTGCAGAAGAAAAAGACTCAAACACAGAGATTGTTAGATAGGTAGATGGTGGGTTGCCAAGCAAAGCTTGATCTCAGAAGTGCGGAGACTTCTATGAGGGATGACAACCCACTAGTAGATAAAAAAGACTGTCTGATAAAGAGCAGAATGTTGCTAGGAACAGAAATGATAAAGACAGAATAAAAGGAATGAAAGCAAATGCGTACCTGAAGGCTGCTGTCGGTCTGGTCACAGTCGCTGACGTCGGTTAGTCTGCCGACGTCGGTTGTAAAGTTTGCCGATGTCGGTTAGTCTGTCGACGTCGGTTAGTTTGTCGACGTCGGTGGACGCAGTGGTCGATGTCGGTCAGGGCAATGGTCCGGGACAGGTTCTGGACGGGTTTATGGTCTGTGGACGGGTCTGAGAAGGGGTCTAGGACTTTGTGCAGGGTCTGAGAGTCTGTTGCAGGGGTGCGGGACAATGGACAGAATGTCAAAAAGGGACAGAGGGGTAGAGGAGGCCTTTCAGCCTCTCCGAGAAGGGCAGGTCGGGTCTATGGTCTGGTTGATAGTCTGGTTGATGATGGCTGAGTCTAGTTCATAGCACTTAGAAGCAATAACTAGAAAACATAATGAAAACACAGAGGAAATACTTACTTGTGGCTTGCTGAAGAAGAAGTGTTGTGGATTGGTTGTACTTGTTGTTGATGCTGCTGGTGTGGAAGACCTGTTACTGATGTAGAGGCCCTGTTGCTGATGCTTGCTGTGTGTACCTGAGAGAGAGAGAGTGAGAGGTCTGATGATTGGAAGGATTGACGGATTGAGGAGTGAAAGATTGGATGGTCGAAGATTGAAGGATCGGATTGTTGAAGGTTGAAAGGTTGGGTCCGCACTCCGGAGGTGGAATACAGTTTTGAAGGCAACCGACGCCGGCAATACCGCCGACGTCGGTCGACAGTTGACCGACGTCGGCGGCTGGAAGGCAGGTAAAAAGGCTAAAAATAGCCTTTCGTCCGTTTTCCCAACTACCGGGTTTAATTGTCGAGGTAAGAAACAGTCGAAGGTGGTTTAATAGGCGTGGGAAATGAGTGGAAGGGAAGTTGGAATAGGTCATAGGGTGATAAATGAGGGTATCCAAGGGAAAGGGAATCCAAGGGGAGGATGATGTGTCATGGGTGAAGAGAGAGGGGAAATTATTAATTTAAAATAGATAATTACTTTAAATTAATAAGACATAGGTTAGGAGTGGAAAGGGACCAAGGGGGAGTCGACCAAGGGTTAGAGACGATTTCGGTGTCTACAATATTCTTGTGTATTCCCCAACTCTCTAAACACTTGTCCTGTTGTATTTGCTTGCTTTTCAGCTTCCTTATGTAAATCATTCAATTCCTTGGCCTATTTCTCCCATTCACCTTTGGCATCTTCAAATCATTTCTTCTAAAGCTCCTCTTTGGTAGGTTGTGCAACGGGTACAACTAGTGTATCGCACAACAATCGAGGAACAACTCTACGGAGTTTCTCAACAGGGTCCAACCTTCAATTGTTATTGTTCGTGGTCTTTCTTTTTCAATCATCTTTATTATCTTATTGATTTTTGAAATGCGTGCTATCTTTTCTTTTTTTTGAAACTTTTTGCTTCTTGTGCTTGAGAGCTTCTTTCAACTTATCAGAATCAACTTCCAAAACCATGCCACGATATACCACATTTGTTGCCAATCTTATCAAACCCCAACTTGATTATCTCAGTGTTAACTCACGGAGATCACAACACATTCCTATTTTGCGGTCTTCAAGTTCTCCTTGCATCTTCATTATTTCTATTGGCACTTTGAATATCGGATCAACATTATGTTGTGCAAACATACTTTGTAAGTGCCGCATGGTGATATCCTTTGCGTCATCACCGCTCTTTCCCTCTAGATGTTCCTATCTAGACTCAACATTTACCTATAATTGTTCAAATAGGTTTGGACTCATTGACATCTGGGCTTTTCATTCCCTTCACTAGACCACTGTATTGGTGATTGCTTCCCCTAGCTTTGTGCTGCACCCATAGTTGTTGGCATTTCCTCTCCTTTCTTCTTAGGTTCTTTGATTATGTGCAACATCGGTGAGATCACCTTCTTCTTTTGTGTCTCGCACTTCTTCCCATTCTTTGTCTTTGTTTCTTTTTGTAAGGGCTACTCTTTTGTCTTCGAGCTCTCTTCCTCCTTACTTGTACCCTTCTCTCTAACTTTTGATTTAGAGTTGTCTTCGTCCTCTACCTCATCTTTATCTTCTTCAATCTCTTCTTGTGCATTATTCTCTTTACTCCTCTTTCTTTTCTCCCTCTTTTCTATTTGCTTCATTTTTTTCTTCTCACCCTGTGTATACTCTTTTTCTTCCTTTGCAACCTTCTTCAATGGAGGATTGACAGGGACTGGCTTCAACACATGCCAATGAATATTCTGCTCCCAATACTTCAATTTCCTGCTCGGGCTCAATTCCTAATTTTTCATCTTCCAAGCCGTCATCCTCCTTAGTAACCTTCTTCCCAATAGTTACAAATTCTTCCTTAAATGGATTCTCTCTTTGTCTGCTTCTTCCACCTTTATAGTTGCGAATGGAAATCTCTCCAACTTGTCCAATGCTCTCTCCAAAAATGCACGGACAATGCATATGGCAATTTCATCCAAGGCTTTCTTTGGCTCCATGTTCTTTCACCTTTACAAGTTTGTAACGAGTCTTTACATAGAATGTACCATATCCATTATATGCTTCCACCAAATCTCTTGGAGATCCCGCTCCCCTACAAAAGCTTCATTCATGTTACTATATCAATTCCTCATTTTATCTTTATAACCAACATTCATTTTATCTACCCATTGATGCACGCTATACTTGAAGGATGATGATCTCTTTTGTTGTGGTATTTCAAACACGCAGCTCTTCGGAATGCTTTCTTCCTTTAGTAGCATCAACACTAGGTACTTTCCCCATTTGGATGTATTGCTCCTTGCATGTGCTTCCTCCCCGACCTCTTTAGCTATGAACTTTGCAAAATTAAACTTCACTTGATCCTTTGCTGCTCTATATGCAACATACACTATGTCCTTGGTGTAGTTCCCCAACACATTGCCACTGTTAACTTTGTGCTGATTAGATGCGTAGCTACCCAGGACAAGTTAGGGAATTCGTCCAATTCCATGGTATAAACTCCCCTTTGCAATTTCAATTCGGTAACAACCTCATCAATTTTGTTTAACTCCCTTATTGCCATGCACATATCTTCTCCTTCATTTCTTAGGCTAGAGATCTAGTTAAGCCGTGCAGGTGATATCTTCATACTTCTCCTTGCGAGATATGCCCCTCCTTGAGGAGTCTTGGATAATAGCCATTTCGTCAATTCATTTGGATTTCTAAAATAAGATAGTTCATATAGCTGAACACCAATGTCCTTCAAATTTGCCCTAACTGACACCTTATTGTTAGTCCTTCTTGGCACATCCAACTCTTTCTTGAATATATTTTGATATTCAGCCTTTTTGTGTTTGAAATCCTCAATCACGCATTTGCCATATTTAGTTTCCAGTGTTTCTCCTATTTGCATTGCATCTGGAAATCCCATGGGTGTAACCATAAATGATACCCTAGGGTTCTTTCCCCCTTTCTTCTTAGGTGATTTTGATGGGGTTCCTTTTGGTTGCTCTACCTCCTTTTACTCTTCTTCTTCCGATTCACTTGCTAACCTGAAACTTTCTGACTTCTCACTCTCCTCCATTGGATTAATTACCACTTGTACAAGTTTCTTTCTTGCGACTTCTTCGATATTCCTTTCCGTTTGAAGCCCAATAATCTATAGTTGATTTTCCTGACCAGCCCCCCTTTTTGCAACTTCTCAAGTCACCTTTCACGTGCTTTCCACCTTTACGCTCCATAATTGGTGTTGAAATCCTCTTCATGCAATGCCCTAGTACTCTGCAACTTTCTGTGCACTTTTGCCCTAGCTTTTCTTCACTTTGATCACTCATACTCTTAGTTTACAAATGATATTTTGTCGACTATGTTCCCTCCTATATAGCTTTAGGTGCATTTAGTTCTTCACCTACCCTCGATCAAATTGCTCAGTTGTTCTCCATTTCCATCACAACTGTTATAAAATGTTAAACATATGACCATTTCATGCCATTTATTCTTGGACTTTTGAATCTTCTTATTCTGTTATGTGCACACCTCATGCACATTTTCCCATGGTTTCATTTTTCCACTTCTTTATGCGCAATGTTCTCTCCCTGTTTTTGCTCACCTCCCTGTGCCAACTCACATTTTGCACAACCTTGTTCCTTCGTGCCCATCTTCATATGTGAAGTTCACCTTATGCCTTTTCTCAAGTTTCCTTTGTTAAGCAACCCAACTTCATTCTTCTTCCACAACAAATATGCGCTAAGTCCTCTTGAGCATTTTTCACGTTGTCGGTTGTCTTGACTTGTCGTTTCTTTTTTGACTTTTCTCATGGAATAGAACTCAATTATTTGCATAAAACAAATGCACACAATTATCCCTCGTCGAGCTAATTAGACATTGGGCCTCTCGAGGGACCCCTTGTTGGACTTGTTTGGATAGATCTACAGGATAATCTGCACTTATTACATAAAACAAACTGCATGTTAATTAAAGCAATATGTCCTTTTGTCTGACAATTTTATCATGGCCATTGGCCTTGTACATTCTTCCTTTGTGTGGTCATTCGAAGTAGGGCTTGAGCCTTCTCCCATTGAAATGCCCTTATAACAATTTACCATTTAACTTGCACAGATTCCAGAATGTGCTGAATTACATAAGGTCCCATCCACCTTATATGGAGCTTTCCCGGGGCTTTTGCATATTTGGAATCATACAACACTTTGGCGCCTATGCACAATTTCTTGCTTTTAATGTGCTTATCATGGCAGATTTTCTTTCAAGTTATTTTTCTATCCCTTGGCTCCACCTTGCTAATAGTATTTTCTCATCCAGTTTCATTAATTCCACTAGTCTCTTGTCTTATGATGTGTGCTCTTCCAATCCTCCTGCATGCATAATTCTCAATGATGGTATTAAAAAAATTCCACTGGTAATTCTGCTTCCCCTCCATAAACTAATTAAAATGGAGTATACTATTCATTTATTTAAATGTTGTCATGTATGCCCACAACAAAGCTGAAATTCTGTCATCCCAGTCCTTACGCCATGCATCACATATTTTTGTGAGTGTTGTGTCCAAAATTTTGTTGAATGCCTCCACCATACCATTTGCTTGTGGCTGGTGGTGTTGTCTTGTGATGCACTATCATATCATAAAATCTTGTAACAATATGCGTACCATGTCTACAAGAAAATGGGTTCCTCTATTAGTAGTCAAACTAAAAGGACACCTATATCTCGTGATTATATTTTCCCATAAAAATCTGGCTGCAGTAGTTGCTGTACAGTTTTTCATTGGTACAGCTCTAGCCCATCTCGTCAAAAAGTCCTTGGGTGTTACAACATGCACCACTGCATTGTGCAATATGATTGATTGAACCCACAAATTCTTCCGCCCATTTTTCAAACAGTTCTTGTGCAACTATCGGCGTCAAAGGCATTTCATCTTGTTTGTTGGGTTTCCCTACCCATTGACATATATTGCATTTTTGTGCATATTATTTTGTGTCCTTGTACAAAGTTGGCCCCCAATACCCTACCAACAATATTTTTCTTGTTGTTGCTTCTCTTACGTAGTGTCCACCTGCAATGCCCTTGTGACACTCACACAATACTTTTGCGTGTTCATGCTCCATAATGCTTCTATGCATGACCTTGTCTCTCTTCCCATTTTGTATAACTGTCCCCCGATCAGCGAATAAGATGCAACTCTTACTGCAAGTTGTTTCTCTTGTTTAATTGACCAATCGCTTGGGACTAACCGTGAAGTTAAGAATGCGCCTATGTGCGCCATTTCCTTAGGATTTATTTGTACCCCATATAGTTGCGTGTTCGAAATCTCACTCAATTGATCGTGCTATTGCCCTTGTCTCAATGCGTGACAAATAACCTGATCATGCATTTAACCTTCTAGGCTTTACCGCCACAGAGAACTGAAACTCTTGAAATAGGACTATCCATCGACAAATTCTTCTGTGCGATACAAACTTGTTCACTAAATACTTCAAGCCTCATGATCCATAATAAATACAAATGTAGTAGCCAGTAGGTGGTGCGTAAACTTTTGTAGCACATATACCATTGCCAATGCTTCCCTCTCCGTCGTTGTGTGATTCTGCTCGCCTTGAGACAATTTCTTACTTGTAAAGTAGATGGAATGATCAATTTTTCCTTCCTCAAATTGTGCGAATATTGCCCCTAGTGCTATTCCATTATGATATTTCTTTAGAGAAATGTAAGAAATTCTCAAATATAAGGCCAATTCGAGGGGGCAACCTCTTGAAATCAGAATAATAAAGGAATGTATTATGTAATACAACTTATGATGATTTAGGAGAGCCTTGCTCATCCTTATTTTTAGACATAATTAGGTAGGGTCACACACCTTCGTCCTAATTAGGTCAGCCTAAGAAAATGATTAGAATTAATAAATGAAAAGATTAAGGTTAAGTGTGCCACAAGTCAGGCACCCATAATGTTAGTATGTAATGCCCCCTTCTTGGGTTTAGAGTGGTAGAAGACCCTTAGCCTATTTTCTTTTTGTTTCCCATAGGCTAAGGGAAGGAAGGAACAAAAGAAACTTGGTTCTTTGTTTATGTTGCTAAAAAGTAACATGTCGGCAACTTCTTTCTAAATTGATGTGTAATGAAGAAGGGCACTTGTCTAATTCGATGTAAGTCGGTCCTTAATTTATAAAGTATTTTGGAGAGAAAGGACATAAAAAGGGGAAGGAGGTTCATTTTGAAGAGCATATTTGATGAATTGAACTTTGAGTTTGAGCATGAAATACTTGGCTTATCTCCATTGAAGATGACAACCTTTGTTGGAAACTTGAAGTTAAGGACGGAAACCCTTAACCTCATTGGGCAACTTCATTTCAAAGGTTGCAAAGGGCAGATTTGAGTAGTTGGTGGTTTTCTAGGGCATCATCTGGTGGTGCACAATAGTTTGCAAGGTTTAGAGAGGGATATGTGAATGTTGAAGACCCTTTAGAGGGTGGCAAACTACATTGCAAGACCCTTTTAGGTTAGCGACCCACTTGAGGAGTCTATCCTAGGGTGGCAACCCACTTTGGGAAGGAAATGTGAAGTTTCTAAGGCAAATTATTGGAGATTTTGATTTATTTACAGTCAAATAATCAACTGGTATTTATTTGTGATTTTTCAGCCCTACACTTGTATGCAAATATCAAATTTGAAGGTGTTTCATGCGCTGTAATTATTCTGGAAGTTTTGGCAAGTATTTTGATAAAAAAATATTGAAATTGGTGCCATAAATGTGTATTTTTAGAATTCTGAATTTTTGTTAGGGTTTGATATAAAAATCAGAAAATTGCATTTATTGTTAGGGTTTGTTGGGAAACCCTATTTGTTTTCATTTTGCCCTAGGAGGGACATTACAGTGGTATCGGAGCCAAATTCTTGGCTAGGTGTGGGGTGTTGAGTTGGCTTCATGCCAAGCAGTGATAGGAAAGTGAGGTACCATGAAAGGGAAAATAAAAGGGGTCCAGAAAATTAGGGAGGAGATCAAGAGCAGCCAAGGCAAGACTTAGAACAACCAAGGCATAGTGACATGGGTGACTCAGATAGGGCTGTGTTTGAGAAATTTTCTCCAACACGAGCGGTTGACAGGGATAATAGCTGAATTCATCCAAACCATGAAAGATATGAGTGGACATAGGCCACAAAATGGCGAAGGCAACAATTCAGGTACAAACAACCTTCTCCCCCCAACAAGGATGACGATTGGATCTACACAAAGGCCTAATCAGCCCAACTTCCTTCGGAGAGAGGAAGTCATTCTAGTAAGTGAGGAGCAGACTTCTATGAGGGATGATGTGGCTGCAAACTATGAGGAGTGTATGACTTATTCACCAAAAATCAGAGGGGAGATGAGCCTTGCAGATTTCGTGGGATTGAAGAAAGGCAAGGGTGGTTCAAGGGCTGGTCATAAACCAAAGAACAACCAAGGAGATCTTCAATATGCTTTGGGAAAGCTTACACTTTTCACTTTTGATGGATCTACCAAAAGTTCAGCTAGGGCATGGATACGGAAGGTAAACACATACCTTAGACTTCGACCTATGATGGAAGATGAGGCCATAAAATTTGCTACTTTGCACTTGGAGAGCGCTGCCCATGAGTGGTGGTACCATGGCTTGGTGACACAAGGACACCACCTCATAAACACCTATGAGGAATTTAGTAGAAGGATAACTGAAAGATTTGATAGGGCTGATTTAGAACTTCATTTCAAGGAATTGGCTCAGCTGAAACAAAAGACTTCCATGGAGTATGTGACTGATTTTCATAGGGTTTCAGTTATGGTAATGGATGTTTCAGAAAGAAGACTTATAGTTTTGTTCGTAGAGGGGTTGGCTGACCCACTTAGAGGTTTAGTCAAGGCTTTCAGCCCTCTTACACTTCAAGAGGCCGTTCAAAGGGCTTTTGACCTTGAATCTACAACTCCCAGGGGAAAAATTCTGCCTTTTGGACAGCAGAAAGTTAATACTTTTGGGTGCTTTGGAAAACAGATGACAAACACCTTTGGGCAGCCTGGGACAACAATTTTTTTAGCAACTAAAATCAGTTCCCCTTGGATAGCAAAGAGAGCCTTATCAACAAGGATTTGGGCAGCAAAAAGAGCTGCCAATGATGAACAAGGAAGGAGGAGAGTCAAGAAATTAATTAAGGAGAAAATTTGTGCTTCACTAGCAAAGATCCTTGGATGTTGGGTCATCGTTGCCTTGGCAAAGGGCAAGTTCATTACATTGAGGTAGTGTCGGATGGGGAAGACGAAGATGTATAAGGGGCAGCCCCTAACAAAGAGGAGCAAGAAAGGAAAGAAGAGGATGACCCCGTGGATGAAACCCTTGTCACATTGTCTAGCGCTTCTAGATATCATCCTTTTAGAGTGAGAGGAGTATTGCAAGGTAAGAAGGTAATGATGCTAATTTATAGTGGGGCAACCCACAACTTCATTGATAAAGCTTTGGTATCTAGATTGGGGTTACAAGTTGAAGATTTCAAGGGCTTCAATGTAACAATAGCAGGTGGCTCCGCCATTCCATGCACAAAGAAAATTCAGCAGCTGAGTAGCACTTTGAGAGGGCATAAGATTGATGATGATTTTTGTGGTTGGTATTGGTGAGATTGACATAGTCCTTGGGGTGTAATGGCTGTATTCTTTAGGAGAATTCACCCAAAATTTCCAAACCATGAAGCTGAAATTCAAATCAGCCGGTAAAGAAGTCGTGTTGCGTGGTATGACCAATGGAGCTCATATGGTAGTGACAACGAAAAGGATGGAAAGGTCTTTCCATAGAGGGCAGGTTGCTTGGTCAGCAAAGTACTTTGTGAGTTTTATAAATCAGAAATTGGAGCAACAACAACATCATAAATATATTCATCCCACCTTTGATAAGCATGGCAAGGTTTTCAGTAGTATTCTGCATGGACTACCATTGGATAAAGGTTTGCAACATATCATTGAGGATGATACATGGGAAGGGACAATTATGTTGCAACATTCTAGCTTGAAATACCTGGAGGGCAAGCAATTACGAGAGGGAAGGAGTGTAATGTCCCCTTCTTGAGTTTAGAGTGGTTAAAGGCCCTTAGCCTATTTTCTTTTTGTTTCCCATAGGTTCTTAGTCTAAGGGAAGGAAGGAACAAGAGAAACTTGGTTCTTTGTTTAAGTTGCTAAAAAGTAACATGTTGGCAACTTCTTTCTAAATTGATGTGTAATAAAGAAAGGGTCTCCTTTAATTTGATATAAGTCGGTCCTTAATTTAGAAAGTATTTTGGAGGGAAAGGATATTAAAAGGGGAAGGGGGTTCATTTTGAAGAGCATGTTTGATGAATTGAATTTGAGTTCGAGCATGAAACGTTTGGCTTATCTTCATTGAAGACGACAACCTTCACCAGAAACCTGAAATTAAGGACGAAAACCCTTAACCTCATTCGGGCAACTTCATTTTAGAGGTTGCAGAGGGTAGATTTGAGTAGTTGGTGGTTTTCTAGGGCATCTTCTGGTGGTGTGCAGCAGTTTGCAAGGTTCAGAGAGGGAGATGTGGGTGTTGAAGACCCTTCAGAGGGTGGTGAATTACATTGCAAGACCCTTTTAGGTCAGCGACCCACTTGAGGGGTCTATCCTAGGGTGGTGACCCACTTTGGGAAGGAAATCTGAAGTTTCTAGGACATATTATTGGAGATTTTGATTTATTTACGATCAAATAATCAACTGGTATTTATTTGTGATTTTTTAGCCCTACACTTGTATGCAAAAATCAGATTTGAAGGTGTTTCATGAGCTGTAATTATTCTAGAATTTTTGGCAAGTATTTTGATAATAAAATATTGCAATTGGTGCCATAAATGTGTATTTCCAAAGTTCTAAATTTTTGTTAGGGTTTGTTGGGAAACCCTATTTGTTCTAATTCTGCTCTAGGAGGGACATTGCATAGTACGCTTAGGAAGATAGAATATTAGGTGCCTAACATTCCCTTTCCCTTTAGAAAAGCATTACTCTTAATGCTTAGCAACTTCACATTCTTTTGCATGAATTGTTCATCTTCCCATGTTGCATCTTTGGTTGACAGATTCTTCCACTTGATTAGGAATTCAAAAATGGCTCGGTTTTGCAACCTTGTCACTTGTTTCTTAATGATAGCCTTAGATTCCATTATAAACTTCCCTTATTCATTTAACTCGGGTAATTTTGACTGGACTGGAATATATGATGAATTTTGCAAGAGGATGGAAGTTCCAACTTATAAGCTACATTGCTTGTCTGGAGGAGAACCTTATAGGTTCCTTAAAATTTTGGTGCTAACTTGATGTTATTATGCTGCTCTAGTGAAATTTGCTTGTAGGGTTGCAATCAAAGGAATACCTAGTCTCCTTCCTTAAAATGTCTCTAATTTCGGTGTTGACCTGCTTGTTGTTTCATCCCATTCTGAGCTATGACCAAATTCTCCTTAATCCTTTAGAATTTGAAGCATTTCCTGTTGGTGTTGAATATAATCCTCTATCGCACGAGCTTTGGGATGACCTTGCAAATTAGTAGTAGGTGTTGGGGGGGGGGGAGGGGCGTAGCCATAAAGAGCCTCAAATGGAGTCATCTTTCTTGTTGTGTGAAATGACGTGTTATGCTACATTCTGCCTGTGAAAGCCATTTGGACCATTGTGCTTGTTTTTGAGGCAAAGCAATGTAGATATTGTTCCAAACATTTATTCACAATTGCTGTTTGGTCATTTGATTGCGGATGATAAGATGAACAATGTGCTAGTTTTGTGTTCCATGCTACAAATAAGTCAGTCCAAAATGTACTAGTGAAGATAGGGTCACAATCACTTATAATGATTTTCAAGATGCCATGGAGTCTCTATACCTTTTCCATGAATAATTCTGCCATTGTACTAGCTTGAAATGGATGAGAGAGTCCACAAAAATGTGCACACTTAGTGATTCTATCGACAAACACCAATATCACATCCATATTATTCGATTTTGGCAACCTTGTAATGAAGTCCATCGATATTTCCTCCCAGCGTCGGGCTGGAATGGATAATGGTTATAAGAGCGCGGGGCACTTGTCTGTTTCTCCTTTATTTTGTTGACATACCAAACATTCAGCCACAAATTTTTGTACATCCTCCCTTAAGACCTTCCCCAAAAAAACCCTTTGTACGGTGATATGTCTTTAAGATTCTAGAATGTCGTCCTCTTGATGAGTCATACATTTGTGACAAGATGATAGTTTTCAATTGAGAATTTTTGCACAAAAAGAGCATGTCTTTGTACCATAATGAGTTTCCTTTGCAAACATACTTATCTGAAGAAGATGGGTCTTGGTAAAGTTGTTGAATGAGCTTCCTTGTTGGAGTGTCATATTGCCACACTACTCGTGTTGCTTCTACCTATTCAGGACGCAATAAAGAAACGACAGAAATTGTTGCTTCTTTTGATTCCTATTGAGAAAGGGCATCCGCTGCAATATTCTCCGTGCCTTTTTTGGTAAATATTTACAATCATACCCTAGCATATTTGTGACCCATTTAGTTACTCCTCCCAAGATAATCGTTACTCCAAAAAATAATTTAGACTTGCATGATCTGTCTTGACTTTGAATTGCCTTCCCATGAGATATTGGCGCCATTGTTTGATTACATGAATGATAGTTAATGCTTCTTTCTCATATGTGGGCCTTACCAAGTTGTTGATTCTCAATTGTCAATGGACGCCCTTATTGCATAAGTATTGTCCGAATTCCATTTTCGGAAGCATCACATTATACCACAAATAGCTTAAGGAAGTCTGGGGTAGCTAGCATAGGGGTGGAAATAAGAGCTTCTTTTAGTTGCTTGAAAGCTTGTGTGGCTATCCTTGACCATGAAAAAGAATCCTCCTTCAACAATGTTGTTAAGGGCACGCCCCTATATGAGCATAATTGTGAATAAATCTTCTATAGTATCCTATCAAATCCAAGAATCCTTTCAAACTTTTGTTATTTTAGGTGTTGGCCACTGTTTGATTGCTACAATCTTCTTAGGGTCCACCTTAACACCTTCATGTGACACCATATGTCCTAAGTAGTCCACTTCTTTCACCCCAAAGGTACATTTGGATTTTTTTGCATAGAGTTGATTATCTTCCAATACTTGTAATGTCTTATCTACATGCTGCAAATGTTCTTCCCATCTTTTATTGTAGACTATGACTCATCAAAGAACACACACACATTTCCAAAGAAAAGGGTGGAAAATTGAATTCACGAGGCTCTGTAAAGTAGATGGAGCATTAGTGAGACCAAATGGCATAACTAAGAATTTATAATGACCATCATGTGTCCTAAATGCAATCATTTGTACATCCTCCAGTGTTACTTGAATTTGATGATGCCCTAAACATAGATCTAACTTAGTAAATAAAACAACACCATTCAATTCATCCAATAAATCATCAATGATAAGAATATGAAACTTATCTTTGAGAGTGAGCTTATTATGCTCTCTGTAATCTGGGCACATTCTCCATGACTTGTCCTTATTTTTAACCATAACCACCGAAGTTGAATAAGAACTTTTGCTGGGATGAAAAGTTCCTGAGTCTAGCATTTCCTTGATCAATTTTTCTATTTTTGACTTTTGTTCATAAGGATAGTGGTAAGGTTTGATGTTAGAAGGAATACTTTTTGGAATCAATTTAGTGGCATGACCATGATCCCTAACTCGAGGTAAGCCCTTGGGTTCTTGAAAAATCTGTTGGTGGTGCTAAATGATCACTTGAAGCTTTGGTGGATCCTGAGTTTTCACATCACGTGCTTCTAAAAAATGTAATTGTGCAACTATGTTGTAAGATCCTTTCTTATGTGATTTCTTATCCTATAAGAGTTGATAATTTGGCTTGGTTGTGATTGCATCCCGATATGTTTGTACTTTTTTGCGATTGTACTAAAGGGCAAGAATAAGTCTTGAAAATTGAAGGACATTGTTCCCAACTGTTTAAGCCACATTAACAAGACTACATTTGCTCGCCCAATTTGGATGGCCAGTATTTCTAAATCTAGTTTATAGTACCCCATTGAGAGTTTGATATGATGACATTTACCACCACAAGAGAGTTGCTTCCATTGGCTATCATGACCTGAAAATTAGAGATTGGACACACAAAACAATTGAGCTCATTAGTTAATCTTTTGTCAATAAAGTTATGTACTAATTGCATGGACCAAATCTTTACCTTCTTTTTCTTGATATAACCAATCGCTTTGAGTGTTTGCGGTGAGCTTATCCGATTTAATACTTGTAGAGGGATAGTAGCGCTTTCTTCCTCAAAATTCACATGCTCATGCTCTACTTCTGGTTTCTTCATAGTTACTTCTTCCTTTTCCACAACCTCATTTTCAATAATCATGTCTTTTCTCGCCATTGGCACACTTACGACCTCTAGACCATTTGCTATCACAATGCCAACATAGTACTTTTTCTCTTTAATCCACCTTTTGTTGAGGAGAGGGCTTAGCAATTTGCCTTACGTTGAAAGCATTAGCCACATTTATGTCAACATTACTAGTCACATTTCTATTTGTCCATCACATAGTTTGACCTTGTCTGAATCCCCTGGTGTTAGCGTTGCTTTGCTCACTGTGCATTGCTTGCTGCATAGCTTTCCTAATTGTTCAAGGTTGTAATAAAAGAACATCATGCTGAATTTGGTCATTAAATCCATTGTTATAGAATTGTATCCTCTGAAAAGGCATTGCATCTTAAGTCTGTATTTCCAATCTCATATGCTTAACATTATATTTTGCTACAGATCTTGTTTGTTTCAGATTTGTCAATTGGGTGAAATTGCTTCCCTTCTATGGTTGATCACAGCGTGTTGCTAATTTATTAGTAAATTCTTTCCAACTAATCACTTACACTTGATTTTCACTCATCATACACTGTTACAATTGATAAGGTTCAGATTCTAAATGTAGAGAGGCTTGTCAACCTTTGCATTCTTTGGTATATAGTGAAGCTTAAAATACTGTTCCATGAGACTTATACACAAGTTACATCTGTACCATCAAACTTGCAAATGTCTATTTTTGGTAGTTTCAATGTTGGACCTTGGAAAGGTTGCCCTATCCTTTGATTTGGTCTGTTTGTGTTGTGCCCTTTCGGGTGGCTCGGCTTTGTATGAATGGTTGGCATTGGCCCAGATCCTTGAGGTTGGTTATTTTAGGGTTTCAATTTAGACAATAGTTCCCATTCAAACTTGTCCAAAACCTCATTTAAAGCTATTGCAAATGGAGTAAACAAACTACCCCTGATAAAAGTTACCACATTTTCACATCTTGGTGGAATGTTTCCCTTGTTTTTAGATGGTGGACAATAAAAAGAGTCATTAGACTCAGCGTTTGTCAAAGAGTTCTTTGATCCAAAGGCGGAAAGGATGACATGGTTTTTTTGAGCTCTAGATTTGTGATTAGGTGGGTTGGAAAGTACACAGTACAAGTGGTAACCATAAAATTTTAAAACATGAGCTACATCTAAATTTGATGTTCCTCGTACTAAACATTGACCATAAAATTGTAGAATGTAATTAGCCTCATGTCTGAAATCATAAAGAACAAACCCTGCCTAATTTTTCACGAGCTTTTCGAAAATATAAAAATATTAAAAAAATCCCGAATTTGCGACCTATAGAGCAACTTTATGAAAATCACACCAACTTAGTGGAAAATGATCACAAAAATTGAATTGTAACTTTCTTGTATAAATCTCCAACTTCCTTGAAAAATTCACAATGGTTTGTGAGATATGACGAAAACAAATTCTTTGCCAAAATCATTGCTCCGATACCACTTGTTATGATATTTCGCAAGAGAAATGCAAGAAACACTCAAATATAAGGCACACTTTTATGGGGCAACCTTCAAAAATCATAATAATAAAGGAATGAATTATGCAGTACAATTTATCATGATTTGGGAGAGCCTTGCTCATCCTTATTTATAGACATAATTAGGTAGGGTCACACCCATTTGTCCTAATTAAGTAGGCCTAAGAAAACAACTAGAATTAATAAATGAAAAGATTATGGTTAAGCGTGCCACAAGTCGGCCACCCATAACCTTAGTAAACTTCAACATGCACATGAAATAGAATTTTCCAATTTGGAAACTGTAAAATTGATGCACTTACCAATTTCCCTTTTAACTTTTTGAATGCCTCTTATTGCATTTTTGTCCATCTAAATGGCCCATCTTTTTTCAACAACTCTCTAAGGGCCTTGCAACGTGCACATAATTGCGACTAAACTTATTGTCGTATATGTAATGTCCAAGAAATGCACGCACATCCTCTAGTTGCAATATTACTACAATTTTAGCAGATTCCACTAACATGCCTTATTTACATATGACATGTCTCGATAAGGGTTCTAAATGGTACTGTGAATGCACATTTCTTCAGATTTAGTGATATATGAAGTTATCTAGATTCTACATCTTTCAAACTTCAAACGTAGATTTGCGTAGTGATCCTTCACCAATCCATACACAATTCATCCACATGTACTTTTAAAATTTTGTGCATGAAATCCCTAAACACGTCCACTACAATGTGCAAGAACACAACACGTGCATTTTTCAACCCAAACGACATCATGTTATATGCGAATGATACCAATTTGATCACAAATTGACATTTCTTGATCTGCAATTTGAATTTGGTGATACCCTAAGAACCCTTCTATGAATGTGTATATTTCACATCTAGCCACTGCTTCCAACACTTCTTTCATAAATGGTGTTGGTAATGGGTCTTATACACACACATCATTCATCACGTAGTAATCAACTCAAACTGTAAATCTTACGTCCTTCTTTATACTTATGACCATTAGACTTATGCAGTCAGATTTCTCTATTGGATATATTATTTTTGCTTCGAGCATTTTATCAATCTCTTCCTTCACCTTTGCTTGAAGATTCGGGTTCATTTTGTATGGTCTTTTTTTCATTGGTTTTGTGCTTTCACACAACTTAATGGTCATCTTTCCCAATGGGTCATGTACTCCCTTCATCTCACTATAATTTGCAGGGAACAAATCTTTAAACTCCTTGGTCAATTCTACGATGCATGCAAATTTTACATCTGTCCAGTAGTCTTCAATTGTAGGTGTTCTTGGCTCTTCATTAGCCCCCACATTCACTTCTTTTGTGTGCAGAGGTTGATTATAATACTTCTTTTCATTCTTGTGTGCACCTTCAACAAATATTTCTCCAGTAGTTGTTTCCACATTTAGATGATCTGCTTCATCATCTAGCTCTTTCTCTCCTTCGATATTGCAAAGATCTTTCACTCTGCTTGGTATTTGAACCTGCCCATTTTTATCTTTGTGCATGCATCTTATGCTTTTCTCTTCTCTACTGCTTGAACTTGTGCATTCCTCAAATAGATGACCACTCCCATAGCCACCTTCCTCGTTCATCTCTTTGAACCTATCTTCCATTTGTGCATCACTTTTGAACATTGCTTCGCACATCACTTATAAAGGTTCATTGAGCCCATTCTCTTGAGATTGAAACCTAAAAATATTGTAAACTCTTCTTTCATGGTTTCCTAGTTTGGTGTCTTCCTTTTAGTCTCATGACCACATACCATGCATGTACCCATGTTTTCAAATTGGCAAATAGTGCATGTGGCCATAACCATACAGGGAGGAGGAACTCATTCACAGTTCACACCTCTTCACATGTTAAATATGTAATGTTCCCTTTTTGGGCTGAATATGCAAAAACAAAAATCTCCACAAATCCCAATCATATATAAACTGAAAATCCACAAAAAATATGCCAAAAATCTGGATTTGAAGCCCTAGGAACAAATTGTCCTACTTTGCCCTAGCGCTAGGGTTTGGGGACTAATATCAATGTTTTTTCACTAAAAAATACTCGGAAAATTCTCAAATAAATTTCAGAAAATTGCATTTATTCTCTCAAATCTGAGTGTGCAAAAATATTTATCTTTCAATTCAAAAATAATTAATTTTACCAAATTTTCTAAAAACTAAAAAATTGCATATCTTCAAAATGGAATGTTTTGAGCCAAATAAATGCTCAAAATGATCATAAAAATATGGAGGATCAGATTACATGTATTTCAGATTTCTTTGAGCAAGATAAACCCTCAAAAATGCAGAAGTCAACCAAGAAGGGTGACGTCACCCCTTGGGGGTGTGACATCACACCATAGAGAAGCTCACCACACTTGGAGATGGTCCAATAATGCCTAAACACTGATCAAAACACTTCAGATCTGATGTTTGCTCAATCTTGCCCGGAAATGATGACCTAAAATGCAAAAAACTGGAAAATACTTGACCAAAGCAACAACCAACAAACAACAAAATGTATTCAATGTGATTCCTGAAATGAAATCACCCTTCAAACGATAGCAACATTCATTGGGCATCCATTCCAATCATTCTTCAAGCATGAAGATTCAATATATAATTTCAGCATGTCAAAAATAAAACCTCATATGTGTATTTATACTCTCCAAAAAGGGGGCGAACCACCTTTGGAGGGTAAAATACCCTTTTAAAAACAATTGTCGACTTTTGAAATATCTTTTCCCTCTTTTGCTCATCTCCAAAGCTGACATTAACACTTTTCCAATTATATTATTAAATTAATTGCCTTAAATAGAAATAGTATTTAAAATTATTTTTTAGGCAATAATTCAATAATTAATTAATTAATTTACCCAATTTACAAGTGATTAAATCACTTTTGGGCAAACAATTATTTAAAATACCTTCTCCAAATATTATTCGAACTATCAAGTGCAATAGTGGTAAAAACCGCTTTTATAGAATGCTTTGGTGGTAAAAACCATTTTTTAATAATATTCTATTAACTAACTAAAATTGCCTTATATGGTCAAATGATCAAAATCACTATTCGAACTATCTTATTCAATTAATAAAATAAACTCTCCAAAAGTTAACCCGCAGTCTATGGGGAAAAGTAGATTAACTGTCTTCAATACTTGTTTACTTGTGAATCGGAAATGGGGACATTACAGTCCTCCCTTTCAAAAATTGCTTGCCCTCAAGCAATTCTGAACATGGCTGATTCTTCTCTTCCACATAACCATTTGGCTTCTTTGATAGTGCATCCGCTACCACATTGTTTTTACCTTTCACATATTCAATGTCAAAATCATAAGTTTGCAGTTTGCTCACCCACTTTTGTTGCCGGTCATTCAATTCCTCTTTGAATGCTTTTGGATAATGGTATGGAGTGACAATAACCGGTTTGGCACCCATTTCTAGCTCAATATTATGTTCAAAACCTTTATCCAGTGGCAACCCAAAAGGCAAATCATTAAAAACATGAACTTGGTTGTCTAAAATAGCTTGTAACTCACCATGAGGGGGCTCTATTCTGTTTTTTCTGATTTTTGTGTGATAAGACAGCTTGCTGCTTATGCAATCTGACCTCTCCTAAAAGCTCTTTCCATTCTCTTCATGAACACTTCTTGGGGAACACTATTAGCTGGACCCTTGAGGACCACTTCTTTGCCTTCTTTGAAGAATTTTAGCTCCATAGTCTTATAATTTTGAGTGAATTCACCTAATGAATGCAACCATTGAACACCCAACACAACATCAATCTCACCAATGCCAACAACATAAAGATTATCTATTACCTTGTGCTTCTCGAGAGTGAATTGAAGTTGTTGAATCTTTTTGAAACTTGGAATGGTGAAACCATCCGCCATAGTCACATTGAGCCCTTGCAATCCGTGGCTTCCAATGCCATCTTCTTTACCAAGTCCTCATCAATGAAGTTATGAGTGGTTTCACTATCAACCATGGTAGTCACTCTTTGTCCTCTCAATGTGCCCTTCACTCGGAATGCATGATACTTAGGAGCTCCGAAAAGAGAAGCAAGTATGCTGCCCACTTCTTTGTTGTCATCCTCATGCACATGCTCATCATCAACAATTTCATTGTTTTCAACATTAGAATCAACAACATCAAAATCTGAATCATCATCAATTACTTCAATGTAGTGGACAAGTCCTTTGCCCATGCAACGGTGGCCTCTAGTCCATGGTTCTTTGCATGTGAAACACAAACCTTTTCTCCTCAATTCATCTCTTGCATCTTTCTCATTGCTGCTATATGGCAACGCTCTATGTGGTGGTACATATGGTGAAGATGGCTTCCTTTGTTGTTCATTTGGTGTTGACTTAGGCTACCCATTTGGTGCCCTTGGCTGTCCACCAAAATCAGACCTTTGCTGCCCTGAATTTCTTGTCTTTGGCAGCAATATAGTGGCTGTCCCTTTCTGTCCTGTAAGTTGAACACTCTAGATCCAATGCTTTAGTAATGGAAACTTGCAAGGAAAGTGGGTTAAAAGCTTTTACGAAACCTCTCAAAGGCTCAATCAAACCCTCAATAAATAGAACAACCAACCTTCGTTCACTTACATCCGGTACCATGACTGAAATCGATCCGCCACATACTTCTCTACATTATGGCTTTGTTTTGAGTTGTGCTAACTCATGAAAGTGGATCTCTGGATCTCTCCTATCAAATCTTTTCATTACTCTCTTGCTGAATTCCTCCAAGGTAGTAACAGATTCGTGGCCTTGTGTGATCAAGCCATGAAACCACCATTCATTAGCAATACCCTCCAAGTTTAGTGTGACAAACTTGAGAGCCTTATCCTCAAACATGGAGTTGAGTGATAAATAGGTCTCCAATTTCTGCAACCATGATATCACTGGAAGTTTATCAGTACCATCAAAAATAGGAAGAGAAATCTTAGACAACTTTTGTTGCAAGTCTCTATGGGGCTGCATGTTTGGTACTCTTGGTTTTGATACATCCTTCATCTCACAATAATCACGAAATGTCAAGAGTGCTTGCATGTCAAAGCTTAGGGATGCATACTTTTGTTGACGTGTATCAAGTGGATCACACATCGGTGTCTCAATCTCAACTACTCGTTCTCTTTGCAAAAATGCAGCCTTGAAGAACTTATGAGGGGGGTTGATAGAAACCCTTTCATTGCCATTCGAACTTTCCTCTCTTGTGTAGCGATGGCTTTTGCTTGGATTTTATGTGGTCTTCGACATAGCTACCAATTGCATACTCAAGGTATGCTGAAGGTCACTCTGAATTTGCTTGATCAAATCTTGCAAAACCCTTTTGGATCTTGATCACCCACGGTTTTTCCTCCTTTGATAATGCAAATTTTTTCTACCTTGCATCCAAATCTGCAACACCAAACTTCACAGGTGGACAAGATCGGTGCTTTGATACCATTGTAATGTTCCCTTTTTGGGCTGAATATGCAATAACAAAAATCTTTACAAATCCCAATTAGATCTAAACTGAAAATCCATAGAAAATATGCCAAAAAAATGAATTTGAAGCCCTAAGAACAAATCATCCCACTTTGCCCTAGCGCTAGGGTTTGGGGACTAAAATCAATGCTTTTTCACTAAAAATTACTTGGAAAATTCCCAAATAAATTTTAGAAAATTGCATTTATTCTCCCAAATTTGAATATGCAAAAATACTTATTTTTCAACTCAGAAATAATTAATTTTACTAGATTTTCTGAAAATTGAAAAATTGCATTACTCCTTCAAAACTGAATGTATTGATTCAAATAAATACTCAAAATGATCATAAAAATATGGAGGATCATATTGCATGGATTTCAGATTTTTTTGAGCAAGATAAACCTCGAAAAATGCAGAAGTCACCCAAGAAGGGTGATGTCACCCCTTGGGGGTGTAACATCACACCCTAGAGAAGCTCGCCACACTTGAAGATGGTCCAAAAATGCCTCAAAACTAATCAAAACACTTCAAATCTGATGTTGGCTCAATCTTGCCCAGAAATGACCTAAAATGTAGAAAACTGGAAAATACTTGACCAAATCAGCAACCAACAAACAACAGAATGTCTTCAATGTGATTTTTGAAATGATATCACCCTTCAAACAACAATAGCATATATTGGGCATCCATCCCAATCATTCTTCAAGCATGAAGATTCAATATATTATTTCAGCATGTCAAAAAGAGAACCTCATGTGTATTTATACTCTCCAAAAGGGGGGTGAAGCGCCTTGGGAGGGTAAAATACCCTTTTAAAAACAATTTCTAAGTTTTGAAATATCGTTTCCCTCTTTTGCTTATCTCCAAAGCCGACATTTACACTTTTCCAATTATATTATTAATTTAATTGCCTTAAATAGAAACAGTAATTAAAATTATTTTTTAGGTAATAATTCAATAATTAATTAATTAATTTACCCAATTTACAAGAGTGATTAAATCTCTTTTGGTCAAACAATTAATTAAAATACTTCCTCCAAATTTTATTCGAACTTTCAAGTGCAATAGTGGTTAAAACTGCTTTTATAGAATGCTTTAGTGGTAAAAACCACTTTTTAATAATATTCTATTAACTAACTAAAACTGCCTTATATGGTCAAATGATCAAAATCACTATTTTGACAATCTTAATCAATTAATAAAATAAAATCCCCAAAAGTTAACCCTTAGTCTATGGGGAAAAGTAGATTAACGGTCTTCAATACCTGTTTACTTGTGAATCGAAAATGGGGACATTGCAAACTAAGTGTTCTTCAGGGTTTGTATCACGTGAATACGTTGGTAGTCCCTTCTCTTTACTGTGCCCAAATCTTATGCAAAATGCTTCCTTGCACGTTGACCATGTAGGTAGGTAAGGTCGCCTACCGTCGTGCAGGGGTACTATGCAATATGCGAACAAGTGCGGAAACCTGCCCTACTTCCTTTGGTAAATGTGCTTTCAAGTTTTTTACATACGCCTTCGTTCATGTTGTTCCATCATATTGAGGAAGTTTCCCAAGATGACCTCCTCTAAGCTTAAACACCTTTGGCGCTTGTGTGATGCGTGACACCCATTTCTTTGTCATCTTTCTAACCTTCCAATGTCCCATTTTCTTTAATCTGCATTGCACCATTCCACTTCTAACGAAGTTTGAATACCTTGTTTTCACTTGTGCACATGTCCTTCTAGTCACCTTGTACTCTTCCTACATCCATCTCTCGTAGGCATGATTGGTTGTATCTGATACTAGTGCGCTACTTTTCCAACTTAGTAGCCCATCCTCCCTTGGATATAGGTACCTTTCCCTTGCACATTTTTATTTAAGATATGATTGAATTTTTCATCAATATCCACCCTCTCTACATAGAATGGCCCATGTTTAATCACCACCCTCTCTTCCATTTTTGAAGCTCATAACGCTGTTTGAAGCGCATCTTTGCTTTGTTCTCATAACACCACAACCTTCCCAACAAAGTTGGGTGATGGCAAGCTTTGGCTAAATTGATTACTTTGAAGTTAGCTTTAAATTTTGCTTTCAAAATGACCAACTGGACTCCTTTTAAGAATCCCAATTGTCTTCAGCATGAATTGTTTTCCATGAACAACACAAAAGTCGAAGGTTGTAGCCTTGGACTTCCCATCTTTCTCCACGCATCTTGAGGTTAGTATGTTTACTTTTGCTCCAATGTCAATCAGGATGTTGTTTGAGTCCCAATCTTTGATGCCCACATCAATCATCAAATCCCGATCATATGGTTCATTCTTAGCAGAATGTACCGTCTTCATCTTCTCTTAGACTTGCTTGCGCACGTCCTCTGTACTATATGTAAGCCAAGTTCTCAATAATGGAAATATGCCTCTTATTGAGACAATGTTTTTGTTATTTTCTCCATCTACTTTTGACTAGGATTCTTCTTCTGGCTTTTTTTAATCTTTGCATTAAACTCATTGGTTTTTTGCAACTCTCCTTGGAGACTTTGAATTATCTCCTTTGCTTTCTGATAACATCCACTTCTCTATCGGCGCATCAGAGTACTCCATTACCGCTACTCCCTGCTTACATGGTAAATTCTCCTTCTGTGAAATAGGCATTCTCATCACCTGTGTAGTCACACCTCCCCCTGTGGTTATCTTAACTTGTGGGCTTTCACATTCTTTCTGGTCATTTTGTTTGATTGCTCGCTTCCTTTGTTGCGTAGCAATCCTAATCGTTCACACTCCCTTTTGAGCCATATCTCTTTGCAGGATCTTTTGACAAAGATCAAGGAATTCTTCAATCTTATGCCCCTCTCCATAGTGAGCAAAAGTTGGAACCTAGGACATTACCGCTGGTAATGATTAGTAGCTCCATACTTGAAAACACGAGACTTGATATCTATTTCCATTCCTTCTGCCACCTCTTCTTCCATTTGATCATCCCCCATATCCTCAACCTTGTTGAGGTTGTTGATATTGTGTGGAATTTTTTTAATTGAAACCTCGTCCATGCGCACCACGCATTTCATCAATGACCCAACAATTTATTGTGTCATGCGTGTGAGAGTATCATAGATTTTGCACCACATTGCTTTGACTCATTTGGGCTTCTTGACCAACGCACAATTTCTTTTTTCATGATCCCCCTGACACACTTCACAACAGAAAATCAAAACTTGCACTTACCTTCATGTGCAATTGTTTAGTGTCCTAACTCACAGTGTGTGCAATATAATCTACTTTGGGAATCTTGCGCACTATTCGCAGATAGATTTTGCAACTATGTTGCCATTTTGGAAATCTGTGCTTTCAGAAAGGGGCTAACTCTTGTATCAAAGTTCCTTGTGACCTCCATCCTGAGCGTCATTTGACGTTTCGTGTGCATCAACAAAAGTCTTCATGGCTAGTTGCATTCTAAATGTTGGTCACAATCGTCCAACAAACCACTTCACATGTTGTAGTGGATGTATATCGTAAGACAACTTAGATAGAAGTGTCTTAAATTACGCATCATATGCGCTTACACTCCCAACAACATCCTGATTGATTTCCTTGAGCACATAAATGCTATACTGCTCAAACTTTGGTATATGAAATTCTCTTAAGAAAGCCGTCTTAAGTTGATCAAAATCTACCATAGTCTAACTCGGATCAAACTTGTGGTACCACGTGTGGGCATGATTCAACAGTGTTGTGGAAAACTGGGTAGCCTTCCTTCCAGGAGAAGTTACTCCTTTAGCTCTCTAATTTATCTCACACTTGTGCATGTTCTCAAATGCATCTTCAATTCCTCGATACTTAGGCAACTTCATCGACATTTCATAGAAGATCCTCGGTTGTACATGTTGGTGCACCTGTGCACCACTCCTTGGTAGACTCTCCTGCCATTTTCTGCTTTGATTCCTTCTGTTGGGATTCCCTCTTAGCTAGCTTAGCTATTTCCTCCTCTTGGTGACGCCTTTCCACTTCCTCTTGTTCTTGTTTCTTCGCGTAAATTTATCTTTTTTTGCCTTTTGTTCCTCCTCGGCCTTTTCTTCTCTCTCTGGCCTTCAACATTGATCCTCTCTTTGACTCCGTTATTGTATGATTAGTCTCCATTAACTTTGAGTAAATGTATTTCTGGTTATCCTCATAGTGTGCCATGCGGAGTGGACACTGGAGAAAGCCCTTTATGGCTTCGGGATGTATGATCTTAGAGAGTGCTTCTTATATTTGGGCCACTCAATCTTCTTGTCTGGCACAATAGGTTTGGGCCTCCGTCTCCACTATCTACTACCTAAATTTCCACCTTTGGATTGCAATGCATAGTCGATTGCAATTCTTCTTTTTACCCTTAGTTCTATTTTCACTCGGTTTTTTGTCGCCCTTTCACTCCTATGTTTTTGCATGTCTTGTTTTCTTTTTTCCTTTCTTACCCTTATGCTTTGCTTTTTCGAGTTTTTTTCCTTTTTACTCTGCCTTTACACCTTTTCTTCCTTTTGTTTTTAATGTTTCTTTTCGCATTTAATTATTTTTACTGTTTTAGCTACATCTCTAACTTTATTGTTTCCGCTTTCCCTCATTTTCTTTCTTCATGCCACTTCTCCTTAACTTGAAACTTGAGATATTAAAAATTTTCTTAAGTTTTAGTTGCCCACCATCCACCCACTTATTATATGTAGGCGAGAAATGTCACAACTAAGCTGCCAATTTAGATTTCATGTGGTAACAAGTGTTGACTACACTTTTAAGAGGATCACTCTTGCAGGCTTTCACATCTCTACTTAACCAAGCCACCATTGATTGGTTTTCAACTTGATAGGCAAACCATTTTTTTCGTCTTTTTTTCTTTTTTTTCCCATAGTTGTTTTTGATTTATTTCTATTTTTCTGTCAAAATTGTCTCGACTTTTTTCTATTTTTTCCCCAAAATTGTTGACTTTTTTTTGTTTTTTTCCTTGTTTGTTACATAGGTTTTAAGCCTTGCACCATTTACATAGCTGTTTCGTAACACGCCTAATAGTGTTTTAAACTTGATTGCCCCTAAAGACAATATATGTTCAATGAAATATGGTCATAACCATCTGATTTTCAGCTTCCGTAGGCGCTTGTGCTTGCTACCGTATAACAATTCTTTATCTCCTTGCGCAAATTCTTTATTCTTAAAATTCTGGCCATGGCATGCTTTTTGGCACCTCCTTACTTGTGTGCGATTATAGTTTGCAATAAACATTTTTTCATCTAGTTTTTCCAATGCAATCAAGCGTTTTTTGATTGAATCCCATTTGTTCATCTTAAAGCCTCAAACTTGGTATAACATACTCCATTGGTACTGCAACTTCCAACCCATATACTAACTGAAAAGAAGAAATGCTTGGTCAAGTAGGTTATGCAGTATGCCTGAAGTACCGTAGGGATATTTGTGTCCCGATCTGCTGTATGTTATTATTTGCCTGAGGATGGTACAATGTGCTTCTATTGTGGCTTATCAGGTATTGTTTTTAACAACTCTATTGTATGATTGACAAAGTGCTTCCCCTAGTCACTTGTAATGCTGATAGCGCAACCAAACCGCTTTACGATGTTCTCATATAAAATAATTGGTGTGGTCTTCACGGTAGAATCCTTGGTAGGGATTGCTTCTGCCCAACTTGTCAGATACTTAGTTATGGTTCTTATAAACCATGCTTGGATTTTTCTTTCCTCATGCTTGATTGGGCTTATAAAGTCAATTGCTCAGTTTTCGAATGGCACCAATGCAAGCTCAGGTCTTCACGATCTCTCATCCTTGGCATTGGGTTTACCTACCCTTTGTCATATGTCATAGGCTCTTGCATATTTATCGGCATCCTTTAATAGTGTTCGCCACCAACAACCCGGCCAATAGAGCCTTCTTCCTTGTCACATTACTTGGGTTGTGACCTCTAACAACCCCATTGTGTGCTTCCCTTATTATGGCCTCCCTCTCATGTCGCAACACTACCTTTTTCTTAATACTTCAGCCCCTCCTATCTTATAGAGGGCTCCTTCTATGAGTGTGAAGGGAATCACTTGTATTAATAGCATCTTCTGCCCTTGCTTTCTAAATTCCGTAGGGTACTCCGGTTTCTAATAACTTGGCAATGTTTTCCATCTCCTAGTGTACAACCTCAAATTCTAAACATTGGTGTGTTACTAGATTCATCTTCAACATTGATTGTATCTGCATCTCCGTTACTGTATGATCAATCTCCATTAACTTTGAGTGGATGTACTTGTGGATATCCTCATAGTGTGCCTTGCGGAGTGGAACACTGGAGAAAGCCCTCTGTGGATCCGAGAGGTATGATTTCAGTGAGTGCTTCTTATATTTGGGTCGCTTAATCTTCTCGCATGGCACACTAGATTTGGGCCTCCATCTCCACTATCAACCGCCTAAATTTTCGCCTTTGGATTGCAACGCATAGTTGTTTGCAATGCTTCTCTTTACCCTTAGTTCTATTTTCATTGGGCTTTTTTTTCCCTTGTCACTCCTATGTTTTTGTCTTGTTTTTTTTTTCTTCTTTTCTTTTCTCCTTTCTTACCTGTATTCTTTGCCTTGGATTTTTTTTTTCGTTTTACTCAACCTTTTCACCTTTTCTTCCTTTCATTTTTAATGTTTCTTTTCGCATTTAATTATTTTTACCGTTTTACCTACTTCTCTAACTTTACTGTTATCCACTTTCCCTCATTTTCTTTCTTCATGCCACTTCTTCTTAACTTGAAACTTGAGATATTAAAAAGTTTCTTAAGTTTTAGTTGCCCACCATCCACCCACTAATTATACTTAGGCGAGAAGTGTCACAACTAAGCCACCAATTTAGATTTAACGTGGTAACAAGTGTTGACTACATTTTTTAGAGGACTGCTCTTGTAGGCTTTCACATCTCCACTTCACCAAGCCACCACTTATTGGTTTTCAACTTGATGGCCAAACCATTTTTTTTTTGTCTTTTTTTCCCATATCTGTTTTTGATTTTTTTTTAATTTTTTTGTCAATTTTTTTTTGATTTTTTTTCAAAATTGTCGAGTTTTTTTCCTTGTTTGTTACATAGGTTTTAAGCCTTGTGCCATTTACATAGCTGTTCCACAACACACCTGATAGTGTTTTAAACTTGGTTGCCACTAAAGACAATATATGGTCATCTGATTTCCAGCTTCTCTAGGCGCTTGTGCTTGTTATCGTATAACAATACTTTATCTCCTTGTGCAAATTCCTTATTCTTATAATTTTGGTCATGCCATGCTTTTTGGCACCTCTTTACCTATGTCTGATTATAGGTTGCAATAAACATTTTTTCATCTAGTTTGTCCAACCGTTCATTGATTGAATCCCCGTTGTTCATCCTAAACCATACCACAAGCCTCAAACTTGGTATAATATACTCCGTTGGTGTTGCAACTTCTAACCCATATACTAACTGAAAGGAGAAATACTTGGTCAACCTCTTGTAGGTTGTGTAGTATGTGCGAAGTAATGTAGAGATATTCGTGTCCTAGTCTGCTGTCTCCATATTAGTTATTTTTGCCATTACATTGTTAAATGCTTTTGTGGTATTATTTGCCTGAGGATTGTACGGTGTGCTACTATCATGGCTTATTAGGAAATGTTTTAACAACTCCTCTATTGTATGATTGACAAAGTGCTTCCCATCGCCACTTGTAATGCTGATAGCGCAACCAAACCACATTATGATGTTTCATATCAAAAATTTGGCGTGGTCTTCACAGTAGAATCCTTGGCAAGGATTGCTTTTGCCCACCTTGTTAGATACTTAATTCTTGTACTTATAAACCACGCTTGGCTTTTTCTCGCCACATACTTGATTGGGCTTATAAAGCGAATTGCCCGGTTTTCGAATGGCACCAATGCAAGCACAGGTCTTAACGACATATCATCCCTAGTATTGGGTTTACCTACACTTCGGCCTATGTCGTAGGCTCTCGCATATTTATGGGCATCCTTGAATAGTGTTCGCCACCAATAGCCCGACCAATAGAGCTTTCTTCCTTGTCACGTTCCCTGGGTTGTGACCTCGAGCAATCCCATTGTGAACTTACCATATTGTGGCATCTCTCTCATGCCGCAACACTACCTTTCTCCATACTTCATCCCATCCTATCTTATAGAGGGCTCCTTCTATGACTGTAAAGGGAAACACTTGTATTAATAGCCTCTTCTGCTCATGCTTTCTATATTCCACAAGGTACCCTGTGGTTGCTAATAACTTGGAAAATGTTTTCGGTCTCCCTTAATATAGTCTGAAATCTCAAACAAATGTGTGCTAGGGAAATTGTTATCTATTGGCCCCTTTTCTTCCCATTGTCAATTTTGGATAGGTAGTCCAGCGCTTTTTTGGCCGGCCTTGGTTTCACAACAATTTTTAACTCAAACTCTTGAAATAACATAAGCCATCTACATATGTGCCCTTGTATCATTGGCCCGTTGGGCAGGTACTTTGGCATTTCATGGTAAGTGTAAAACACAATGGTGTTGCTAATAATTAATGCTTGAATTTTTGTAGGGCATACACCATTGCCAAGGCTTCCCTCTCCATAGTTGCGTAGTTTATTTCAGCCTTGGCCAATTTTTTTTTGGCAAAGAAAATTGGATAATCCATGTGTTCGTACAGCTGTGTCAGTATCGCTTCAATTGCTATTTTTGAAGCATCAACATGTACATGGAAGGGTATCTTCTGATCCCGAAAAACCAAAATTGGCACCTTTGCCAATTTATTCTTCAATGTGTCAAAGGCCTCCTGGTATTGCAATGCCCACTCCAATGCCTTGTTTTTCTTCTTCAAGAGCTCTTCTATGGGTGCACTAATAACATCATAATTTTAGATGAATAATTTATGATTGCTAATATACCTTAGTAGTGTTCTTACATCCTTTTATATTTCGAGTGGTGGTAGTTTAATTATGATTGCAATATTCAGGGAATCCACCATCAATATGCACCAATAGGATTCCAAATGGTGTTTCAAATATGCATTTCTTCAAATTCAATGATATTCTCAAAAATATACATGTTTCAAACATTAGCCCCAAGACCTGAACATGATCTTTGAGCAAGCCATACATTGTCCAATTATCAAGGTATACCTCCTATAATTCATGAATAAATTCTCTGAAGGCAATGACCGTGATCATGCTAAATACTGCAGGTGCATTCTTCAATCCCAATGGCATCATTGTATACATAAAGGAATCCCATTTATTGACAAAAGTTGTTTTAGGTCTATCTTTTTCCACAATTTTTACGGAAGGAGTAGACTTCTCTCCTTGTCACATTTTTCGAAACATCCTCTGTGAATAGTGTGGGGAAAGGGTCACATACACATGCCTTATACAACTCTCTGTAGTCGAAAGAAATCCTAATTTTGCCTGTTTTCTTATTTTGTGTCATCATTGGGCTTAGCCACTCTGAGTCATTAATAGGAGTTATGATTCTGCTCGTTAACATTTTATCCAACTTTTTCCTTAACCTTGATTTTCACATTTGGATTTAAGTGGTAAGGTCTCTTCCTCATTAGTTTTACTTCCTCTTTGATGTGAATTTTCATCATTGTTGCTTCGTCTCTGATGCCTTGCAATTCTGTAAAAGTTCCGGGGAACAAATCCTCATTTTTTATTTAAAGCTCTACTATTTTGCTTACTTGGGCCTCTTTCTAGTAATCTCCTATTTAGCCATTTTAGGTTCCTTTTCCGAGGCTATATTTTTTCCTCTTATGTATAAGGGTTGATAAAAATACTTAGTCTTGTTTTCATCTGTTTCCAATTCCCTTTTTCCTTGTACTACTTGCATGAATAAGTATTTGGGGTCAACATATTCCTCCTCATAGTCTTCTCCTTTCTTGATATTGTAATATTGTGGTATCTTTTCTACTTCCTTATGGCAAGCAATGTACCCTATGGGCTCCTACTCATTAGTGTTCCCCAAAGCTATTTCTTTTTTTTCCAGCATGCTCAACCTTGCTACTGCCCTGTCTTCTAAAATCAACAAGAATGTTCAAATTATCCTAAGGAACCTACACAACCTTTTATTTGAATCCCAGGAATATAAAGCCTTGCAGAAGTCCATCCTCAACTCTTCTCATTATTTTGTCCCGTTTCTTAACTCTTGATGCATGTACCATGCATGCGGTAGTGGCTTGAAGGCCCACTGAAAATATTGTACCTAGAGCCTTTTATTTGGTTCGCCTTTTTGGTCCAATATGCCTCACAATTTTCTATATGGTGCCTTGATAAAAGTCCTTGTATACTGCATTATATCCTTAAAATATCCCTTTCTTTATGTACCATGTTCTCAATAGAATCTCCACACCTCTCTAAGAGGTGATGTTGTCCATTTGGGTGCCCCACCACCTCACGACATTAATTGCGAGGGTGTCTTCCAATGCTTCCATTCTTGTTGCTCATTCGTGAATACCCGCTGCATATGCGCTAACTATTTGTCCACATCTCCAGTGCTACTGAAGTTTAGGAGCTTCACATGTGAGGCTTTAAGTTCGATACAAAATGCTTGTTTTATATGGATGTGCGGTATCCGTTCCAAGGTTGTAGTATCATTTGTGGGTATAGGGACTTCCTTATGTAGAGTAGTTTCCCAACCCTTGTTTTGGATCTCCATAATACGTATAGCCATGCCTCAATGTCTTCTTCTGAATTTGACAACTCTTTGCTCTCTAGGCGGATTTGCCCATCCTCATTAGTCTCAAATTATTTACTCAGAGTGGGAGACATTCCTTATGCATACACTTGGTGGATGTCATAATTACTCTTCTCATCATCATCCCAAATCTCCTCTGTCCATGTGGCAGCCATACCAGTCTCTAGCGGTAGGTGCACTACTAGGCCATATCCTTTGAATTTTATTTCTTCGTCTTCAGAATTAGACACCCCATTGCAATCTACAAACCACTCTAGGTTCAACCGTACTAGATATGAAGTGTTATTCTCATATGTTGATGACTTCAAAGTCTACTTTTTAATTTTTAGGAAATTGACTGCTGCTCTTGTTAGTAATCCTATTGGAGACCTAGGGGTTCCACCCGCTAGTGCTATGTCATAGGTTGATGTCAGATATGGTGGTATCCCCAAAACCTCCCATGTGCCTTGTTCTTATGATATTGTGTGGCTTTAGGACAACTAAATGAATCGTAGGTCCCCCTCTCATGACAAAACCTACAATCTATTTGTCGTCCTTTTGTGCAATTCCTGACGATCTCCTTTAGACCCCCAACATATCGACTGAGTGCTGACCTAACTATACAAAATAACCAACCTCAACCGACTTCATGGCTCAACCACCAGGTCGCCCAACTATAGATAGCTGCCCTCAACTTCCTCTCCCATTAGTCGTGTGCCTAGCTAATATATCCTCCCTCGACCTAACCTAAAGTAAAGGTCGAGTGGCGGCTATGGCTATATCTAGTTGTCTTGGCAGGTTCCCATGACTTCCTATTATCTAGATATTGCTTCCCTGGCCTTTATATATAGGTGGATTGGATGTCATTTGAGTCCCTCTCCCTACCAGTTGAGGCCATTGGTCAAGGGCTCTCCCTTATGGTTGAGCCATCCATACTCAATTATATACTTGAGAGAGGGTTGAGTAAGGCAGAGGATGGAGCCCTTTTGACAATGGGGTGGAATGGGCTATTGGGTCGAGGGATCCAATAGATATAGATATAGAGGGGGGTCGGTGATGGTGAGTGAACCCAAGGAGCTAGATTCTGAACTTGAGGTAGAAGCGGAGGCAGTAGATGGTTGGGAGGGCGAGGTTTGCTCAAGGGGGGAGCAATGCCTAGGTTTAGTGATTTTAAAACATGTTGGTGGTGTGCTATCTTGACTACAACCTCTACCTCCTTGACAATCCCCTCTGTTGTTACTGCAATATCCTCCTCGATAACCCCCCTTGGTTCCCTTCTTGGTACCCGTTATAGAATCGATTTTGCGAACCTTGGGGTCCTGCCCTTATTTATAAAGGAGGTAGTATTTTATGTGGGGTCTAGGGTTGGTAGCCCCGAATCGATAAGGTACAATATACCCTGGGGCCACTTGCGGTATCTGTTGAGCAACAACAACTTTTCCTTTGTGCTCTTTAAGCTCTTCCATGGCATTTCTCCCTGGGCACATGTGATGGCAATGATTAAATGAACTGCATGTTCTACAATACATTAATTGGTTTGTTGGGGGAGCCACTTCCATCAGGGCACATGTTTTGGTCATGTTGGTCCCATGTTTCACAGATTTCGCACCACACTCTATCCTTGTATTTTTCTTGTTGTATTGATGTTGTCATGCCTACCAGGGTCATAGTCATAAGGTTCGTCGCATTTTTGGGTAAAAATTCAAAATTTGGCGAATTTGATGACATTGACCAAAGATTTGGTCAAATTAGGCATGTTTGGCAAATTTATTGCAAAGACGGCGAGAAAACTGTTGGCGAATTTACTGCTCAGTCGGTGTGACCTAAAAATACCTGAGCGTGGAACAAGTGGGAAAATAACGCAACGACTATCTATTAACCAGGGGCATTTTTGTTCAAGTCCACCAAAAATAAATATTGATTCGACCTTTCCAAGTGGATTTTTCTTGGAATACATAGTTGATATTTTACAATATACATGCATTGACAACCTTGTGTACCAAGGGAGTTGTCCAACGTGCTTATCCAACCAACCACCTAGCCAGTGGTGACTTGGCACGAGATAGGGTTTACAATGATGCTTTTTTGGTCAAAAAAATAACGAACTTCGTTTTTAGATTTTCTTTCATTGTTTTAACTTTTTAGTTTCTCTATAGTTTTTAAATTATTTCTTTTGTACTTTTTTAATTTTATTTTTAATTAGTTTGTAATTATGTTTTTTATTTTATTTTAATTTTTATGTTGTTTTTATTTTATTTATTTATTTTTATTTCTTAAAATTTTTACAAAATTTCAAATTTTTTTAATTTATTTTTAATTTTTTATATTAATAATCTTTCATATTATTTAATTTATTTTTTATATTAGTTGTACTTTTTTTTATTACTTTTTAATTTTAATTTAATGATTATTCTATTTTTTATTTAATTTAATTTTTATTTAGTTAATGTTATTTTTATTATTATTTTTTTAATCTTTTAAATTTATATTATATTTTATTTTTTAGATTATTTTATTATTTGCTTATTATATCTATTTAATTTAATTTTTTTAATATAATATTTAATTTGTTTTTATTTTTATTTTTTTGTTTTACTTTTTATTTTATTTCTATTTTAATAATCTTTTAAAAATATATATATTTTTTCTTTTGTTTTTTTTTAGTTAATTTTATTTTTAATTTTGTTTTTATTGATTTTAATTTTTTATTATTTTTGTAAACTTTTACATTTGTTTTTTATAGTATTTTTTAATCTTTTAAATTTATATTTTATTTTATTATTTACTTATTATTTTTATTTAATTTGTTTTTATTTTTATATTTATTGTATTTCTATTTTAATAATCTTTTAAAATATATATATTTTTTATTTTGTTTTTATTTAGTTAATTTTATTTTTAATTTTGTTTTATAGATTTTAATTTTTTTTACCATTTTTGTAATATTTTACATTTTTTTTTTTCATTTTTTTATATTATTTATTTTTAACATTTACTTTGTTTTTGTTTTTGTTTATTTTGTTTTACTTTTTAATTTATTATTATTTTAATAATGTTTTAAAAAAAATATTTTTTTATTTTAATTTTTAATATTATTTTTAATCTACTTTTAATTTGTTTTTATTTATTTATTTATATTTTTAGTTTGCTTTTCATTCATTTTTATTTTTATTTTTATTAATATGTAATAATTTTTATTTTTACTTTAATTTGCATTTTAACTTTTTAATTTGCAGAAAATTTCATGGCTCCTTAGAAGTCAAAAGCCGAGGCATTGAAGGATGTATCCAAAATCGGATCAGGGCATGAAGTAAAATGTAACTTGTGTGGAAAATTGTTTTATGGGAGTTTAACTAGGGTGGTGGACCACCCATTTAGTAGATCAAGTCGCTATGGTGGGGGTGTTAAGGCATGTGCTAATGTTACCCCAACAATCAGAGTGACATTAGATAATGAAGAGGAACAATCACTAGTTGGAAAGCTCATCGCTGCACAAAAAAAACAAAGAATTCAAGAAAAATTTTCAGGAGCACATAAAAAAGTTGTCGGCAAGCATGCCATCTTCATTTATGCAGTCAAACACTAGTGGAAGTGGAACAATTCCCAGCGCGTGGAAGACAACACAGAAGCAAGATGTGGATGATGCATTGGTTGATTATTTTATTCAAGTGTCATTCCATTCAACGAATCCATGAGTCCATTCTTTACAAATGCAATCAAGAAAGTCTTTGAATATGACAAATGATACATTCCACCTAGTTTTACGAAGCTTAGTACCACTGTTTTGAAAAAGTCAAAAGAGAGGGTCACTGGAAACATGGCAGAGGTCAAGGCCTTCCGGAGTGTAATAGAGTGCAATATATTGAGTGATCGCTAGTCTGACATGTGTCAAAGGCCATTGATTAATATCTTGGTGTATTGCCCTTAAGGCATATCTTTCTTGAAAGTGATCGATACCATGAATCATAAGAAGACTAAAGAGCATCGTCACAAGGTTTCACTGGATTTGGACCAAATCTGGAACGATCCGGATTTTTTTGACGGGTTAGATTAATTCGATCCGGTTCGGGGGGTTTTTTGAATGGAAAAAAAAAGGTTAAAAACTCGAAAAAAATAGTAAAAAAACCTATCGCTTCCCTAAAAGCATGAACCCCAAAACGTGAACCTTAAAAAGCGACTGCTGAAACCTTAATTTTCTTTATAAAACACGGTTTGCTTATAGAAGTTATTCACAGTCAAAGTAAGAATGACAAGCGTGAATCGAGTGAACTATGAGTCGAGTGCTTGGAGTAGGTGATGGCGGCAATGAGCGAAGTGAAGGCAGTAGGGGGCGGCGGTGCGGCGAACACCACTCATCACTCACCAGGGGATTTGCCTAGGTCGAGCTAGACCAGCAGCGAAGGGCCGCAACCACCATGTAGTTCTTTAAATTTTTTTTTTAACTAATTAATTTATTTTATTTATATTATATAATACTTAATAGTTATAATAATTGTTTTAAAATAAAACAAAAATTTAATAAAAATTATATTATAATTTTAATATTTATTTTATATTTAAATTATTTTATTTAATAAATTGATAATAATAAAAAAATTATATTTGAATTATTTTATGAAATAAATTGAGAGTATCAATTTATTATTTTTATAAATTACTTTATTAAATAAATACTAAAAATAATTTATAAAAATAATAAATTGATAAATAATTTATTTATTTATAAAATAGTTTACAAAAATAATAAATTGATAAATAATTTATTAAAAATAATAAATTGATAAATAATTTATATTTAAAATAATAAATTGATAAATAATTTATTTATTTAATAAAATAATTTATTTATTTAATTAAATAATTTATTTATTTATTAAATAATTTATAAAAATAATAATTGATAAATAATTTATTAAAAATAATTTATTTATTTAATAAAATAATTTATAAAAATAATAAAGTGATAAATAATTTATTTATTTAATAAAATAATTTATATAAATAATAAATTGATAAATAAGTTATTTATTTAATAAAATAATTTATAAAAATAATAAATTGATAATATCAATTTATTTAATAAATTATAAAATAATTTAAATATAATTTTTTTATTATTATCAATTTATTTAATAAAATAATTTAAATATAAAATAGATATTTATATTATAATTTAAATATATATTTTATATTTAAATAATTTTATTAAATAAACTAAAAATATTTTTTTAAATATTTCATTTTATATTTAATTTATTTTATTAAATAAATTATTATAAATATGTGCATTATAATTTATTAATAATTCAAAGAGTATATTATATTTTTATTAGATTTCATATTTTATTTTATTTTTATTATATTTTATATTTTTTTTATATTTTAAATATTTATTATATTTTGATAATTTAATTTTATTATATATTTACTTTTAGTATTTATGCAAATAATTATAGTTTTATAATATTATTGTATATATGTCATTTAGTTAAATTAAAAAAATATATTTTTACATAGTTTTTTAAATGTGTATTTAAAAATGTTTATAAAATTTTTGCAGGGCAACGAAAGACAACCTATCATCATGGCAAGTACTCTGCTTGAGAAGAAATACATTATTCAACGAGATGCGAATCTTAGAAATATGAAATGCACTCTTTGTGATTCAAATATCACGGGGATTATAACAAGGGTTCAGAACCACTATCTTGGAGGCCCAGATGTGAAGATTTGCCCAATAACCGCTGAGAACCCCATATATGCACCATTTCTTAGTCAACTCCGAAGCAAATATGAATTGAAGACAATTGCATCAGCTACTGAATCTTCAAAGAGGGCTAAAATTCAACGCAATCTGACACAGTTTGGCTCATTTTTTAGCTCAATGCATTTCCCAACGTCTATGAAAGCTAGCAAAAGTGAACATCAAGTCTCTTAGTCCCAGCCTTCTTTGAAATCCATGTGGATGCTGCAGAAAAAACATGGAGTAGATAGATTGGTGGCCCTTTTTTTATGCAAATGCCATCCCTTTCAATGCTGTTCGAAATCCACATATGAAAGCAATGGTAGAGGGGATCACCAATTTTGGAAAAAGGTACACAATGCCATCTTCCGAAAGCCTAAGAACTGTTCTGTTGGAAGAGGAGGTGAAATCAATATCTAGTGAACTAGATCAAATGAAAAAGCATTGGAGAAAATCAGGGTGCACTGTAATAAGTGACGGGTGGTCTGACACAAAGTGAAGGCCCCTCAATATATTGACTCAATGTTTTAAAGGGTCTATGTTTATCAAATCAATTGATACAAGCAATGATGTGAAGACTGCAGAGTTCATTTTCAAATGCATTGAAGCCGCTATTCTGGACATTGGAGAAGAATATGTTGTTCAAGTTATTACAGACAATGCAACAAATTGTAAAGCAGTAGGAGAGCTTCTTATGGACAGGTTTCCTCATTTGTTTTGAACACCATGTTTAACTCATGTTTTGGATCTTTTGCTTGAAGATCTTGCAAAGATAGAGTAGGTGAATAGCGTTGTCGAAGAAGGGAAACAAATTTTCAAGTTTATACTTAATCATTGCTTGACTTTGAGCTTGTATCGCTCATATGCAAAGCGTGAACTTCTTTCTCCAGTCGAAACACGATTTGCATATAATTTTATCACTTTGCAAAGGGAGGTGGAGGAGAGGACAATATTGAGAAGAGTTGTGACTAGTGAAGAATGAGTACAATCTAAGCTTTCTAAGGAAAGCGTTGCAAAGGACATTGAAAGAATTATCTTGGGTAGTTTATTCTGGGAGGGCGTCGAGAAGATTCTTGAGGTTTTTGAGCCACTTGTTCAGTTGTTGAGATTGGTTGATGGCATGAAACCTTGTATTAGTTTTGTGTATGAAGGCATGGAGCAAGCAAAAGAACAAATTAAAAAAACACTTGTAGATGAGGGTGATGAAGTTCAACGCATTTGGGACATTGTTGACATTTGATGGAACATGTTACATCGACCTATACATGCTACAGGTTGCTATTTAAATCCTAAGTTCATAGAGGTGGATCATGATTCAGATGAGGAGGTGAAGAATGGTTTATTGGCAACAATAGACATTTTGGTTCAAGATGAAAATGAAAAGCCTAAGGTGAGAAGGCAACTGACTACATTCAAGAACCAAGAAGACATGTTTTCTCTCAAGGAAGCGAAAGAGAACATTGGTAATATGGATACCCATTTATGGTGGTAGACATATGGTTCTTCTACTCCCGAGTTACAAAAGCTTGCCGTGCGTATCCACAGCCAGTGTGCCAATGCTTCTACATCCGAAAGAAATTGGAGCATGCATGATTTGATCCATATTAATAAGAGAAACCGACTAGGAGCCAAAAGGCTCTCAGATCTTGTGTTTGTCCATAGCAATTTAAGATTGCTTGAGCACAATCTTGCAAAAGAAGATCACAATCTTCTTCTTGGAGATCCATCTTTTGAAGGAGTTGAGGAGAATATTGATAGTGTTGATGGTGCTAGTGCTAGTTTTGATTTTGAAGAAGTAGGGTTTGATGTTGCAAATGTTTGAAACTTTTTAAGTTTTATATCAATTTTGAGCTTAGGCTCTAAACTATGGACTATGGATATTTTGCTATCTTTTAATGTAATTCAAGTTTGAAACTCTTATGCATTTCTTAATTTTGCAAGTGTTAAATTAATGATTATTTTTTAATAGATTGAAAATTTGAAATATTTTATACATACATACATATATATATATATATATATATGTCAAACTGGATTTTTCTGGATTTTTTTTGAACTTTTTCAAGAAGTCTGTATATCGCATTTTTTGGCCCTTCCGAACGCATTCGGATTTCCGAACCTTGTGACTATGCTTCAGAGTATGTTTTCAAAATCTTAGATGAAAGAATTTTTGAAGTGGGTGAAGAACATGTAATTCATGTTGCCATTGATAATGCCACAAATTGTATAGGGGCTAAAAATTTTTTTATGGAAAAGTATCCACAAATTTATTGGAGCCCTTGTGCAACACATTGCCTTAATTTGCTACTTCAGGACTTGGCCAAATTTTCATGTGTGCATGAAGCAATTCAGAGAGGGGGGACAATTGCAAATTTCACAAGGAACCACCGCCTCATATTGAGCATTTATCGACAACATGCATCTAAGGAGTTGAAGCATTGTGAAACAAAATTGGCCTATTTTTATCACTCTAAAAAGAGTGGTTGAAGAAAAATCAGCGATAAGGTCAGTGATTGGTTGCAATGAGTGGAAAAGATCTGTGCTTTCAACAAGCCCCAAGGGAAAGCAAACAGAAAAAATCATTTTAAACCTTGGCTTTTGAGAAAGTGCCAACAAAGTTTTAAAAATATGTGAGCCTATTGTTGATGTGCTGCGCATGGTTGATGGTGACACCCCTTGTCTTGGCATGCTTTATGAGGCCATAGACCTTTGTAAGGAATCCATTCAAAAGACATTCAATGATGTGGAGACAAATTACAAAGAAATATGAGATGTGATTGATGTCAGATGGAAAATGATACACACACCCTTGCATGCATTGGCTTGTTATCTAGAGCCTAGGCTCTTTCATATAGATAGAGATAATGTTTCTGAAGTCATCGGTGGACTTTATGAAGCCATTGATAGGCTTGACCCAGATTCCGAAGTCACATGTATAATTCGTGACCAAACAAGGCATTACGGGCACAAGGGGTATTTGCAACAATAGGGGCCAAGTATGACATGCCATGTCTTGAAGGTTAGAAATGGTGGAAATCTTATGGATCAAGTACAAAGGAGTTACAATAGTTTGGTATTCGAATTTTGAGTCAAAGAGCAAGTGCGTCAGCATGTGAAAGGAATTGGAGCTGTTTTGATCACATTTAATCCAAAAAAAAAAACAAGTTATTGTTTGAAAAGTTAATAGATCTTGTTTATGTTAACAACAATTTGCGTATGTGCATGAACAAAATGACAAAAGAATCTTTTTCACAACCTCAACCTATTGTAGCTGACTTGGAGGACACAGATGATCTTGACTTGCTTTGTGATGAATCTAGTGATAATGATGTTTATGAGCCAAGTGCTCTTGATGACATGGACTTTTTTGGTGTAGCTAGTAGCCTATAAGGCCATAGAGTGTATTGGCTTTTGATGATGTAGAAATTTTTGATGTATAGTTCGAATGAAGTTTAAGAACTTAATAGTACATGTTTTACAATTTTACATTTTGAGACAGTTTTTCAAGAAGTATCTATAATACTTTGATTTGACTTATTTTTATATATTTCTTTATATTTTTCTATGGTTCAAACTTAATGGCAATTTTTTTTCGAACTTTATCCATTGGTAAATTCAAACCGAATTTTATACTTGTCGAACTCGAACTCAAACCTTGTGACTATGACTGTGTTTGTTGTTATTTGTTGCTGCCCTCTTTGCCATCTCAAAGTGTTGACACTCTATCCTCATATGCCCTTCCGTGTAACATACCATGCACGATACCCCAGGTCTTGTAGGACTCTGCGGTGGGGCAAAAGTGCTTGCTTCTCTCTTCATCTATATATTTTAACTTTAACTGAGCTAACTCTTGCTGTAACTTTTTAGTTTTCATTGCCGAGTCATTTTATTGTCTCCATGACTATGCTTTTAGTATTGATGATGTCCAATGCTCCAACAAAAGTTATGAACATCATCCCGTCTACAAATGGTCTCAAAGGTGGCACCAGTCCAGATACAAACCATTCTATCCTTTGCTTTTCATTTAGGGGCTCCTACAATTTTTTGTATATTGTTATAAACTGCTGGTTGATATTTTACTCTCTCCAACATTTTGTATTAAATTTTGCATTTTGCTAATGCTCTCCATAAGATTGTCGGGGAAATGGAAGTCATTCTTAAAAGCCCACTTCATTTAATCCCATGTCACATTGTGGTTCGGGTTGATCTTCATCTATTATTTTAAGGTTATTGTCCCTTAACGTTTGAACAAAATTGAATAATTTTACCTAGGGGTCATTAATCCCATGACTTCTCTAGTACGAGTTTAAACATGAATAGATGTTCCTTCACATCCTTAGAATCCTTCCCGAACTGTGAGATGTTCATCCTGTTAAGTCCAATCGCTGGTGGGTTTGACGTTGTTCTCCTTCCTCTAGTGTAATTATTAGTTGTTGAGTCACTCTCTGTAGAAGAAGGCATACACTTCATTGTCTCTCACTTGGTTTACTATGGGGATGCCTTCTCCCTTTATCTCTTTTGGACTCTTCTCTGCAATAATTTATTTCTAACACTTGATCTAAGTTTTTCACAATCTCTTTTCTGCCCTCCGTATCCTCACTAAATCTTGTGTAACTATTACACAATTGTTCTCCAATGCATATCAACTCACTTTATCTTGGTTGCTCTTTATATCTCCCAAGCGACACAAGGAATGATGTTGGGTCCAAGAGGTTCATCTCCACACAGGGTCTCTTTTGGCTGGGTGTTTGGAACGAGCTCTCGCCCAAATCTCCTCTTCTTTCTCCTCTATTTTCTTCTATTCGTTTACCCCTTCCTCATCTTTATCACTAATTTTGGTTCCCTTCATCTTCGAGGTAACTAACTTCATCTACTTTCTCATTTCTTCTAATTTTTTCCTCTACCCGCGTTAATAATTTTACATCCTTCTTTATTTCTCTCTTTTCTTCATTGTTTTCTACATTTAATTCTACCACTATTCTTTCTTCTTCCTTATCTTTTATCCTTAACTTTTGGGAGCCAAATTGTCCTTCCCATCGGTTTTCTGCTCCGAAGGTTTGGATAACCCCCTGTGCTAGCGTTACTGTCATTTTAGTTAAATCTTCCCTTATGGATCTCATTACTTTCCTTTTATCTGAATTTATTTCAATCATACTTTCTTCTATCTCATTTCTTTCACTCATTCCTTTCGTGCTTTTAGTTATAATGGGCATCAATACTAAATTTTGTGTGCTTGTATCATCTAATGTTGCTGATTCTCTCTTCCAATTACCTTTTCTAGATGTCCTTGATTATCTGATTTTGCTAATTCTTCTTGATTAATTTTTTTAATTTTTTTTAATTTTCAAGGTTTCCTATAGTTGATGCTCCTTCCGCTCGCTCCATTTTCTTAATGCTTTTTTCCTAATTCTCTCCTCTTTCTTTTCTTTCTCTCTCCTCTCCTTTATTCTAATTCTCTACTCTTCCAAATTCTTTATTTCTTCCTCTAATCTCATCTGTACTATTACTTTCACTAATCTCTATCTTACCTTTTCTAGATGCCCTTTGATTATCTGATTTTGCTAATTCTTCTTGATTATTTTTTTTATTTTCAAGGTTTCCTATAGTTGATGCTCCTTCCACTCGTTCCATTTTCTTTAATGCTTTTTTCCTAATTCTCTCCTTTTTCTCTTTTCTCTCCTTTATTCTAATTCTCTACTCTTCCAACTTCTTTATTTCTTCCTCTAATCTCATCCGTACTATTACTTTCACTAATCTCTATCTTACCTCTCCTTTCTTTATTTCCTCTTCCATTTATCCTCCCCCATTTGTCAGACCAAATTTATCCATAAGTCACATCTTTTCAAGGATTCCCCCCTTACCACATGCGATCCCTTAAGTGCTTGTTCCTCAAAAAAAATTATTGCAGTTTGGTGATAACTCCTCCATTCTCCACCAAGATCATGCAAGTTAGGTTTGGCAATTTTTCTATGAATTTGCCTCTTGCCTCTCTAGGATTTCAGTTTTCTTTGCGTTGATCCTAACCCAACCTTGAATAGCCCAATTATAAGGGACAAGTCTAAAGTTGTCACAAACCAATAGTCTACAACTCTTGTCCAAGGTTTGTTGATTGCCTTGAGCTTTTGAATCTTCTCAAGAGTCCACACAATAGGTTTCTTCAACCAGAATCTACCATCTTTGGTTGTGTTTTCTGTCCTCAAAATCCATGGACAAACAAATTTGGGAAGGTACACCAAAACTCTTCTTCTTGGTTCCTGAAGAAAACTAGCCTTGCTCCGAATAAGATACTCCACTTCTTTTAGACTCTGCTTTGAAAAATTTCTTCCATCTCGACTTCCACCAATCTTCTAATTTTGTTAGTGTTGGCTTCCATAAGTGCGAAGGCTACTCCCCCCTAGACATTAGTTAGCCAAACACTAGGCAACGCCACCAAATGTTGACATAAATCGGTGTTATACACTGCCTAATTAAGATCGTAAACTTTGGTTAGAGGTGAAGCTACACAAATTAGAATATGCAAATGCACTTAAATGGATTATTTTATTATACTTATAAAATAAAAGAACGGGGTACTAGATTCCTCACACATTTATCCGCATGACACAGTTCACAAATATTTTTGACTCTAACTTTCTCTTTATTCAATATTACTGTCTACTAAAAGCCACCATACTCTATTTCACTCTATCCACTATTCACTCTTCTATCTATCTATCTATCGTACAGGGTATATACACTGCATCAATACATTACAATATTAAGGGACATGCCCATTCTTCATCTGGATGTATGAGATATACTGCAAAGCTCCATATGATGTCGCTCAGGTCTAAAGAGAAACCGCTTTGTTTTGTCTATTTGTCAACATATATGATTCCATGGCATGTTTTAGGCTTATGTGGTATACAAGAACATGTATTCCAACTTGATGAAGAATCCTATCAACACTCATCATTTACCTATGTTACCGGATATGTTACTTGTAGGTCCCGGGAGCGCGTAGGGATACGGCGACGGGTACGGAGCGTGGGGGGGGGTGGCAAAAAAAAAAAGTGAGCTGAGTTGATTGCCGCGTGGGAGAAGCCGAAGGAGTGGTCGTCGAGGAGCGGAGTGGTTGTCGCGGAGTCATCTGTTGTTTTTTTTGTATTTTACGGATTGGATTTTTTTTAATATTTAGCATATCCTAGCTTTGTTTTTTCTCATGTTTTTTATTTTTTAATTTGTATTTTATTTTAGTTATAATATGATTTTTATTTTATAATTTATTTTGTTATATATTTATATATTTTTATTTTATTTTTTAATATTGTTTTTATTTATTTGTTTGTTTTTATTTTATCTCTTTTAATATATAATTTTATTTTTTATCTCTTTTATTTATTTGTTTATTTGTTTTTATTTTTAATTTTGTTATTTTTAATCTATTTTTATTTTATGTTTTGTTTTTATTTTATATTTTATATTTTTATTATTTATTTTATTATCATTTATTTTTTATTTGTCATCAAATCCTAATATTTAATTATGTTTTGTTTTGTTTTTATTTTATTTTACGTTTTTATTTTTAATTTTATTTCCTCTAGGCATATTATGTGGTTAATTTTGCTTATATGACTATATTTCTATATTTTTAATTTTTTATATATATTTTTGTACAGCCGTATCTAACCTTATCCAAACTCCCAAAAAAAAAATCCCCGCATCCCCATGTCTGATACTCGTACCCGTATTCGTATCGGCAACTTAGTCATTTACTCTTCGCCAAAGTTCACAATTTTAATAACCATATCCCATGCTCGAGAACATTTTTTTCCTGCAGTCAAGCTTGAGCTTGGGGATCTTAATAATCTTATTTTGGGGCTTAGGGTTTTTTGATTGTAAAGGTAAAGGTAAAGTCAGTTTTTTAGGTTGCTGCCAAACAAGACACCAATTGGGTGTATGAGACCTCCATTTTAAGGCCACATGGGGATTATTTTCCATTTACCTTATATATTGCTCAAATTTGTACTCCTGTTTTTTGACCTCATGACCAAGCTTGGTAGTAAACTCGAACTTGCTAATCCACCTACACCTGGAGTGCTCCTGGTGGGTGAATGGTTTATAATGTAAAGGTAAAAGGTAGAGGTGATTTTCTTTAAATCCTAGGCTTGCCAGCACATCAATTTGGTGCACGAGACCCTTGTGGAAAGAAAGGGACATCTCAACTATACCTTATTCTCAAGAACAACAAATGTGGTTGTTGGGATTTAAGCCCGGCTATTCATGACCACAATATGGAATTCAAACCACTAAAATACATACACATTTAGAGGATTAGGCTTTTAATTATGTCCAGGTAGGATAATTTTTGTTGTTTTTGATGTAAAGGTAGAAGGTAAAGCTTATTTTTAAGGTCCTAGCCTAGCCAACTTTGTGTATGAGACCTTTTTACCCCTCAGATTTTGACTTCACAACCAAGCTCATTGTAAATTCAGTTTTGTGAATCTTATAGGTTTTGTACATTGGGGTTTGTGCTCATTAAAATTTTGAAAGTCAGGTGAATATTTGTTTTAGTAGCTTTTTCCCAGCTATTCCTTCTTGATTTCGGGGCTTGCATTTTTAATGGCGCCCCATTAGGGTAAATTGTGTTCTTTGGTGTAGGCCTCTGCCTAGTCAACACATCAAGACCTTTGTATTCATTATGTTTCATCCTCAGCACCAAGCTTGGATGAAACCCAACCTTGTCAATTCCTTAAGTGTTGTACATTGTCTTATGTGCTGATATTTGAAAGTTTAGGTGAAATTTTGTACTAATCAAAATTTACGTTCTAGTCCTTCCATAAGAGAAATACTCAGCCAAAAGTTCAGAATTTTAGTAAGTGTATTCCATTTTGGATATATATATTTTTTTTCGTGTAACCAGGCTTGAACTCAGGCTAGCATTCAAGCCTCTAGTTTCACCAGCGCAAAATAAAAAAGATCAAATTTTGACATTGTGACCAAGTTCAATGATAACCTAGCCTTGACAATCAGTTAGATTTTGGACATTGTCTTTTGTGCTTATCAAGGTTGTGAAAATCTTAGCTTTTTTTTGGCTAGTCTGGCTATCAGTAAAAATTGTTCAGCTAGTATCAGTGAATTTTTTTAACAAAATTCTCCCTTCATTTACTCTTAAGCCAAAGTTCACTGTTTTTTTCTGCTGTCAAGCTTTAGCTTAGGGATCTTAATAGTCATATTTTGGGAAGTGCATCACTATGTAGTATCATTTTTCAGAAATCAGATGCGTTAATTTCAAGTCGATCTTCATGACCCATATTTCAGGAGTAATGGTTCACCCATCTCTCATGGGCAATAATGGTTCGCTTGGCACTCATTGAATCCAGAATAATGTTTTTTGTTGGGCGTAAATATAAAGTGTAAAGATGATCATTTAAGTCCCGGCCTAATGAACACACCTACTTGGCATGTGATACCTTTTCACCTCTTTGGTTTCTACCTTGCGGCGAAGCTCTGAGTCGTCCCGGTCTAGCGTTGCCCATCACATAGGTTTTGTACGTTGTCTTTTTTATCACTGAAATTTTCATATCAATTTTTCTCTTCATTATCTAGGCCAGTCTTATTATCACTGAAAAATTCATAACACATTTGCTTGTCATTTATTCTTATTAGCTGAAATTTCACAGTTTAATTAGTGTATTTGATTTAGGAGGATCTCCCAACAATGGTTCCACTAACACCGCCAAGCATGTTCTCAAGATGTGCGATAATTGTGGTTCCTTCTCAGTGGTTTGCGGTACACCAAAACCACATCGAGAGGTTCACGGTATTTCCAAGATCATCATCCCATCTCCAATAGATGCCACACACACTCTAGTAGTGGTGCAAATCAATTTATGTAGAGTGGACGTGGCACCACCTATGTGTGTGCCAAACCTTCTTTGGTACCTACCATCGGCTTCAACAGGTTTGACATACCTTCATGCCAAATTGCAAAGGAAAACTCACTGCGCAGTATTGCTAGATGCCGACATATTGTTGCTTCCATCCTAATAGGCACAGAGCACATGTTCTTCAAAGGCGTAGCCATTGTGGGGTTGATGGCAGCGCCTTCTTTCACGAGGCAATGTCCCACATCAAAATATTGAGAGTTACTTTTGACGTTGATTAACACATCCGTTGGAAGGCGAAGAGTCACATAGAAGCTCAACTAGGTCAACTTTTGTAATGGTTCTCTCTTCCTTTGCAACTTTGTAATATATGTATACACATCTATAGCTTTAGTTAGTAATCATAGTAGAAGATAGACAACTATACATCTTTCTGAAGAGTACACCATGTACATAACACAGATTAATTAAACATTTATTGTTCCAGTTATATCAACTCTCTCTCTCTCTCACACACACACACACCCGATTCTATGCATGATTTTTCTTATGGATTTTGCATATGAATATAACACATCTAGATCTTCATTTAGGTTGTTGTCCACAAGAACCCCCCCGGGCCCCGGATTAGAGGTATTAGAGTACTTATTGTTTGTGCATGTCCTATCGAACCAGGCCAGAGTATTTGAAGCTCGACGTCAAACCACGAGACCCATTAGATTACTTGTTGGGTCATTTCAAGCAAGTTCAAATGGAGAAAGCCTCACAAGATGCAATCAAAGAGATGATCAACAACATCCAAAAAGCATTTCGAGAGCAAAAGACATTTATGTTCAAGCAGTTCGTTGAAGTATTCGAATGGGTAATTTCATCAGCTCACAAATTACGTAAAGCTTTTGGTGGTCGAGTCCCCCCTAGGTTTCAAGTAAATATAGACTTTCTTGTGTTTGAGGGAATAATTAATATAGATGCAAAAAATCGCTGGTTAGATCGGTTAGTCATATTTCTCTATGAATGTCCTTTTTTATGAAGAGAAAATCAATATTGCACTTCTGAAAGTTTCTTCGCCCATCAAGAGGTGGTGGCAAGCACATTCTTTGTGGGAGAGAGCTCAAACAAAAGATTATGAATGTCTTTTTTTATGAGGAGAAAATCAATATTGCACTTCTGAAAGTTTCTTCGCCCGTCAAGAGGTGGTGGCAAGCACATTCTTTGTGGGAGAGAGCTCAAACAAAAGATGAAACTGATCCAACTTGGGATAAATTCATGGCAACCTTCAAGGATGAATATTCCCCTGAAGCTATCTATGATGATCATTACATCCATTGGCAACAACTTCAGTCCAAACCTACACCGATGCCTTTGATGACTTGTATGCAAGACTAGGCTCAATTGAGTCAGACGAGCATAGAGTCCTCAAGTTCCACAGCGGCTTACGACCGTACATTCAGTCCAAATTGAAGCTAGCTAAGGTTAAGACGAGGGGAGAAGCCTATCGCTCTCTGGAAACCATTGAGGAAGAGTTCAAGTAGAAGGGTGAGCTGGACACATTATTTGCACCAAAGAAAATCCCTTCGTTATACAAAAATCAACTGCTGTCCAAAACAAGTAAATGGTGTGCCAAACAAAAAAGCAACAACCACTCCAATGCAGAGTGCCATGCACAAAAGAGTTTTCTTATGCGGTTGGAAACATAGGATTATGGAGTCAAGCCCTTTAATGGAATCATTGATACATATCCCAATGTTTTAGTAACCACCACATAAGCAACACCAATAGTGCAAGATGCTGAAGCATAATGCCTATTCCATTCACAGATGTGGGTGCAAGGGCAGTCATTGGATTTTCTGGTCAAAGGTGGTAGCATGAAGAACGTCATCTTTGAAGCAATCGTCAAGTGATTGAATTTGCCGACCATGCCTCATCTGCAACCTTGCAAATTGGGATGGTTCCTGCAACAACAAAGGTATAGCATTACTCGCCAATGCTACTTCACATTTTCTATTAATCCTTTCAAAGAGGAGCTAGTTTGTGATGTAGTGCTAGGTGATGTCTGTGATGTACTCCATGGGCATCCATACATGCTTAGTCACAAGTGTATGCACAATGCCAATCTTTGTAGTGAAGTTGTATCAATGGATATTAAGAAATATTGGATTCTTGAAGTGATTCCACACTCTAATAATTTTGCACCAACTCCCAAGAAGATTATTCCATACAACTTTGCATATTCAACATTCAAAGCTTCACCTCCTATTGACACACGACCTCAATTGACAAAGACAAATCAAATTATGGAAACTGTGTTTACGCATAATTGTTCTATGCCCGTGTATAGAGTCGTTAGAGCAGGTAAGCTCCAACAACAAGCAAAAATGGTTCACAAGGTACCAACTAGAAGCCAACATTCCACACTTGCTTCCCAAACTTAATGCAATTGAGACTATTGCCTTACAAGGAGGGGCAATTGATCAAGGAGGATCTCCCAATCGCAGTTCCATTAGCACCGCCAAGCCTATTCTCATAACTTGCAGTAATTGTGGTTCCTACTCAATGGTCAACGGAACACTAGAACCACATCTAGAGGTTCACGGTACTTCCAAGATCATCATCCCATCTCCAACTGATGTGGTACACTCCAATAGTGATGCAATGAAAGTTGTGTAGAGCGGATGTAGCACCACCCATGCATGCACCAAGCCTTCTACAATACCTACCATTGGCTTCGACAGAGTCCGATAGTCCTACCACCAAGTGTCGACATCTTCTTGTCTCCATCTTAATAGGGGTGAAGTGCGTGTTCTTCAAATGCTTAGACGGTGCGAGGTTGAGGAGCAATGCCTCCTTTCACAAAACACCTCTTGCCAAAATATTGAGTGTTAGTTTTTAACGTCGGTGAGCTCAATTGTTAGAAGGTAAAGAGTCACATATAAGTTCAACCATTTTGACTTCTGCAATGGTTCTTTCTGCCTTCACAAATTTTTAATATATGTATAAAGTGTACACATCTGTAGCTTTAATTAGCATTTAGAGAAGAAGATAGACAGCCATACATCTTTCTCAAGAGTACGGCATGTACAAAATGCACAGATAAATAAAGCATTTAATATTCCAATTCTATTATCTCTCTCTCTCGATTCTTTACATATTATCTCATGTAGCTTCCACATACACATATAACACATCTAGATCCTCATTTAGGTTGCTGTCCTCTAGGATCCTCTGGGTCCTGGATGAGTATTCCTACTGGAGAATTGTTTTTTTGGACAAATCTGTGAGGAATTTTTGGATTTACTGGCAGCAGTGCAATTGCAAATCATTGTTGCAGTCGTGTCATCAACATTGACAATTTCACTTCTCATTTAATTGTCCATCCACTTTGTTTTCTCTCTCTTCATTATTTTGAATTGCTTTCTTCCATTAATGCCTTTGTTATCAATAGCAATCCTGCAATTTGTAAGTTCTTTTTTGGTGATAAAAAAATTGTTGGAAAATGTTCATTGAATGTACTTGGGAGAAGGTTTATAAGTTTTATAGAACTTCGATGAGAACAGATCTTACTCCTATTCAAGATTAAGTTTTATGCTGGTTTAAGATAAGAAATTCTTGAAAGGCTGTAGGAGAAAATTCCTGTGAGATTCATCCCTTCCAAATGGTGAATTCAACTTGTTTCGTTTTAGATTTGTTGTTTGGATGGGCTTATGATCAAATGGTGGAAATTAGTGGAACATCTTAATGCTCACTTTTATCTTCAGAATTATCGCCACAAAACCATGTTTGGCCTGTTGTCCCGAGGACTTCATCATGAACACATACTCTAGATTGGGATGATGTACAAACTCTATCTGAAGTTTTTTTTTGATAGATAAAATGTAGGGTTCTATTGGGGCCCTCACCCTTGAAATTAAAAGTGTTACATAATATTAAAGAAAGGAAGAACATACTTGTAAGAAGAGAGGAACATATTATCTGGAGTGGAACGTAGAAGAAAGGTGGCCATGCAAAACAAAAATCAATTTGCTATTTAGGGAAGGTCCAAAGATTGGATTTGATCCCACAAGAATGATCAAGAATTTTTTTTCTCAAACAAAATACAGGCGTATAGGAAGCTAACCATAAACGAGAGCTATGCCAAAAAGATTTCACAACTAGTTACCAGAACAAGGAATAGGGTCTCCATGGGCTACATTGGCTGGGTTGCACCTGCTTTAGTCCTAACAGGCACTACTGTGGAGCCTTTTCAACATTGCCTTCCATCGTAGCACAAACATCTGTTTTATTTTTTTGCGGAGCTGCAGATGCTCAAAATCGATGGTGGACTTGGGACCCGGGTATTTCCCCAAAAAATTGCTCCGTAGAGAATATAGTTTGGGCCAACTATAATTTAGGTCAATTTGCTTTTGCAGCAAGTACGTAGCTTACAACAGTGGCCATTTCAGTACGCATATATATGCCCATCAACCATAGTCACAAGGTTCGGCCGAATCTCGGCCAAATCCGGAACGATCCGCATTTTTTCGGTCGTCCGGATTAATCCGCCGGGTTCGGGCCGTTTTATTATTAAAAAATAAATATTTAAAAAGACTTTCACAGAACCCTAAAAAACGCGGCCTCGTCTCCCTCGCGAACCCTAAAAGCGCGACATAAGTTATTTAAACAGGGCGACTAGAGTGTTTGAAGCACACCGAGATTTCGAGCAACAAAAGATTGAAAGAAGTGAGTCTTGAGAGACTGAGTGTAGTGCGCGTGCAGCAAAAGATTAAAGCAGTGCGCGCGCGGCAGGGTATTGAAAGTTTTTTGCTTTTTGCGGCTGAGCGGCTGCACGAGGGAGCCCGACGACGTTCGACAAGCAGCTGATCGGCTGAACGAGGGAGCCCGGAGAGGCGGAGACATCCAACGAGCGGCTGAGCCGCTGAGCGAAAGGCCGAATCGCACCAGTCGTGACCGCCGCTGGGAGGTAGCCAGGTAGGGTCTGTTCTCCTCTGGGTTTACCAGTTTATGATTGCATTTGCGGCATTTAGCTTTAGGTTTACCGTTTAAATTTATGTTATTATAATTATTTAATATTTTTTATTATTTTATTTTTATTTTTATTAATATATTTTAAATTATATATTTCATATTTTACATTTTTTTATTATTACAAAATACTAAATATATTATTTAATATTTAATTTTATATTTAATATTATTTTTTGTATTAATATTTTTCATTTATAATTAATAAAATATAAATGTAAATAGTATTTATATTTATAATATTAATTTTAAATATTTATAATTTTTTTTAAATTTAAATTTTATTAAATATTTTTAATACAAATATGATTTATATTTTATAATCTTAATATTAAAAAAATTATTTTTTATTTTTTTAACTTGTATTATATATCTTTATAATAAATTTAAACTATATTTAGGTTTATATTTTATAAATTATAATTATAATGAATATATTTATTTTTATATATATTTTAAAATCTAAATTTTATTATATAATATTTAGTTATTTAGATTTATCTTTTATAATATTTTTATTTTTTGTATTTTTTAAAATTTATATTTTATTATATAATATTTATATTTATCTTTTATAGATTATAATTAATATATATATATATATATATATATATATATATATATATATTTTTTTTTTTCAAATTTAAATTTTATTATATGTCATACTTAGATTTTATTTATATTATATAAGTCATTATTTTATATTATATTTTTTTAAATTTAAATTTTATTATATAATATTTACATGTATATTTTATAAATTATAATTATAATATTTTTTTTATTTTTTTAAATTTAAATTTATTATATAGGTCATTTATATTTTATTTATATTATTAATTATATAGGTCATTTTTTTTATATTATTTTATTTTCATTTATTATATAGGTTATTTAAGTAATTTAAATTTTATTTTATTTTATTTATATTTTCTATCATACATTTAAAATTAAATTTAATAGTATCACTATCATGTTTTGTTTTAAATTTTTATTATTTTTATACATCTATAATTGTATTGTATATATGACTACGTCATTTAGTTAACCCCATATATGCACAATTTCTCAGTCAAATCCGAAGCAAATATGAATTGAAGACAGTTGCATCAGCGTCTGAATCTTCAAAGAGGGCTAAAGTTCAACGCAGTCTGACACAGTGTGGTTCATTTTCTACTTCAACGCATTCTCCAACATTTACCGAAGCTAGTCAAAGTGAACATCAAGTGTCCCAGTCACAACGTTCTTTGAAAGCCATGTGGAAGCCACAGGAAAAACATGAGGTAGACAGATTGGTGGCCCGATTTTTTTATGCAAATGCCATTCCCTTCAATGTTGTTTGAAATCCACATACAAAAGCAATGGTAGAGGGGATCACCAATTTTGGAAAAGGTTATACAATGCCATCCTCTGAAAGCCTAAGAACTATTCTGTTGGAAAATGAGATGACATCAATATCTAGTGAACTAGATAAAATGAAAAAGCTTTGGAAAAAATCAGGGTGCACTATAAAAAGTGACGGATGGTCCGACACAAAAAGAAGGCCCCTCCTCAATATTTTGACTCAATGTCCTAAAGGGTCTATGTTTATCAAATCAATTGATACAAGCAATGAAGTGAAGACTGCGGATTTCATTTTCAAATGCATTGAATCCGCTATTTTAGACATTGGAGAAGAATATGTTGTCCAAGTCATTACAGATAATGCAGCGAATTGTAAAGCAGCAGGGGAACTTCTTATGGACAGGTTTCCTCATTTATTTTGGACTCCATGTGCAACTCATGTTTTGGATCTTTTGCTTGAAGATCTTGCAAAGTTGGAGTGGGTAAATAGTGTTGTCAGAGAGGGGAAACAAATTTCCAAGTTTATACTTAATCACCGCTTGACTTTGAGCTTGTATCGCTCATATGCAAAGCGAGAACTTCTTTCTCTTGCTGAAACAAGGTTTGCATATAATTTTATCACTTTGCAAAGGGAGGTGGAGGAGAGGACAGCATTGAGAAGAGTTGTGATTAGTGAAGAATGGGTACAATCTAAGCTTTCTAAAGAAAGCACTGCAAAGGACATTGAGAGAATTATTTTGGGCAGTTCATTTTGGGAGGGCGCTGAAAAGACTCTTAAAGTGTTTGAGCCACTTGTCCGCTTATTGAGATTGGCTGATGGCATTAAGCCTTGTATCAGTTTTGTGTATGAAGGCATGGAGCAAGCAAAAGAACAAATAAAAAAAACACTGCCAGATGAGGGTGATGAAGTTCAACGTATTTGGGACATTGTGGACATCCGATGGAATATGTTACATCGACCTATACATGCTGCAGGTTGCTATTTAAATCCTAAGTTGATAGAGGTGGATCATGATTCAGATGAAGAGGTAAAAAATGGTGTATTGGCAACAATAGACAGGTTGGTTCAAAATGAAAATGAAAAGCCTAAGGTGAGAAGGCAACTGACTACATTCAAGAACCAAGAAGGCATGTTTTCTCTCAAGGAAGCACAAGAAGACATTGGTAGTATGGATCCACATTTATGGTGGCAGACATATGGTTCTTCTACTCCAGAGTTACAAAAACTTGCTGTGCGTGTCCACAGCCAGTGTGCTAGTTCTTCTGCATGCGAAAGAAATTGGAGCACGCATGACTTGATCCATACTAACAAGAGAAACCGACTAGGAGCCAAAAAGCTCTCGGATCTGGTGTTTGTGCACAACAATTTAAGATTGCTTGAGCACAATCTTACAAAAGAAAATGACGAGCTTCTTCTTGGAGAACCATCCTTTGAAGGAGTTGAGGAAAATATTGATAGTGGTGATGACCTTGATAGAGGATTTACTGATAGTGCTAGTGCTAGTTTTGATTTTGAAGCAGGGTTTAATGTTGCAAATGTTTGAAAATTGTAAGTTTTATATCAATTTTGAGCTTAGGCTCTAAACTATGGACAATGGATATTTTGCTATCTTTTAATGTAATTCAATTTTGAAACTCATGCATTTCTCAATTTTGCAAGTGTCAAATTAATGTTCATTCTTTATTAGACTTAAATATTTTGCATATATATATATATATATATATATATATATATAACCGAATTTTTCCGGATTTTTTCCGAACCTTTTCAAAAAATTCCGGATTCCGCATTTTTTCCCCCTTCCGAACCTTTCCGGATTTTCGAACCTTGTGACTATGCCATCAACATTGAAAGTGTGTGGGATGGACCATTAAGAATCACCGAGATGTCAATCTAACGGTAACCTCTCCCCCCTAATTTCCACTCCTTTGCAGTTCATCCCCCACCTTTTGGGGATGCTTATCCCGATGGTCACTCCAGGTGTTGTTTTGCAGGGCACACCGAGGATTTCTGAAGGAAGGGCTTCAATTTTTAGCCCTTTGACTGGGCTTCTTAGGGCTATGAGTGCGAGAATTCATAGCTGAGAGTATGTGGAGATGAACCTCACAAAAATTTACTTGCCTTTCAAGGGAGGAGAACCTGCACCCTTATTTTTTACCAGTAGCAGAGAAACCAATCTCAATCTCTTCCTTCGGGGAGTGCCAATTAGGTAGCTGCTCCTTGAATGCTTCAGGAAAGGAGGGGTCTTCCCTATTCTATTTTGACAGGGCTAAGGAGGCACAATAAATCTTCCAAATCGCCTTTTGTTCATCCCTCAACAGGAGGGCATGGGGAGGGTATAGCAATTTCACCATGAATTGAAAGATATAAAACTTGGGAGAAATAGCGATCACTTTTCCGAGGAAATCATCTTAGATGGATTCCACTGACATCTGTCCTCCATTTTAGTCCCTGCAGCCACCTCAGTGAAGAATGTGCTGAACCAGGGCCTCACGAAGGCCATGCAACATGAAGAGCATTTGTGCAGGCAGGAAGAGGAGATTGACTCTTCCTGTGGATGTGAAGATTTAGAGGTTCCAGCTACATATGCTATGGACGTTCTGCAAGGATGAGGGCAAGAAAATAGCAGTGAGGAAGGGGTCGAAAGTATGAGGGAATGAGTGTGACATAGAGGATTTAAAGGAGAGGGAAGTGTAAGGGGAAAGGAATGTGGGACTGCATGATGCAAAGCATGCTGAAACGAGCCACATGTTTCCTGCTGTGAGTGGAGTGTGTACCGCCAACAATTCATACTCCAAGTGGCAGCCATTAGTCACTTCAAGTTATGATGGAGAGGTATTTTCAATTCTATACCATCTCTATTTCTATTTTAAGATATTTCAATGGTCACATAAATTTATTAATGTGCCATGACCAACCTTTTAGACTAACAAGCTGTACTCAAGTTCCCCAGTGTCTCAGAGGATCAAGGCATCCAAGCCCGGCCATTCGGAAGAGAGAACTTACAACTTTTGAGAAGATGCTAAGATCTTCTCCTGAATTGGCTAGAAGATCTGCTAGGCTATTAGCTTTCTGGAAGTAGTGAGAGAAAGAAATCCACTGAAATAGTTGTCGGATTTCAAATTTGGATGAAGGAGATGATTAAGCTTCTACTTGGGAGTATATCCTTTGGTCATTGCATTCTAAGTCATAGAAATTGCTGGATTTCATTTAAAAAATTCAAAATTTGGTGATTTTTATCTGAACCCTAAAAATTCATTAAAAATCACATTCAAATTCTTATGGATTTATTTTTCTTTTCGATTTTGGCCAAAACTCTGAAAATTGTCAAAGTGCAGAAGGTTATGTGCATGTTTAGACTGTGGAAGGGTCTGTAAAACGTGGCGTCTACCATTGTCTTTCACCATCAAAGCCGTGAGAAGAAGGGTTTGTGCATTGTTGCAATAAATGCAATGGTTTGTTGTTGCGCATTAAAACATTAGGAAACATGGACATGATCGGAAACGACATTTCCAGCCATTTCAATGTGTGTTTTTATTTGTTTAATTTTCAGGCAAAGATCAGCCTTCAACTTTTTGGAGCTGCTGAGGCTCCGCCTGTGATGGGCCCTGTTGTTTGAGAGGTTTCATGGGTAGAGGGAGATTGTGCTAGAAAGTGTAGAATACAGGCCACACATCCACCACCACTAAGCCTATCCCCGCACACAACAGATTGATAATTTGGATGAAGTGTGTACAAAAGATAAAATCTCACACAACAAGGTTACATATTCATAGCGTAGAATTCTCCTTAAAATAAGGAGTAAATGCATTATCAATAATCCCTACAAACACACTATTAAAACCTATTTAAGATGAGTTGTTGTGACAGCTCATACTAACACACTTGTACGCCAAAATATATTATTCTAATAACATGTCCATGCTAAATATTTTTAACACCCTCCCCTAGTGCAGACATAGGGAGAAGAGTCACGTTCTACAGATTTTTTTTATTTTTTTGAAAACAATTGTTGGACCAGGGAGTACTCTATCAAGTTGCTTCGTAACCCTCGCAAAGGTGTAGCTCCGGAGTTGAATTTCCAAGTTCCTGGATTCCACCTCTCCGAACTCCTGAATTCACAAAACTTTCGAGCTATTAGAGCAACCATCCATGGTGAGCTTCATCTACAATAAATTTATTCATGTCTTCAAGGTATGGGGTTCTTAAAATACAAGTTCTTCAATTTATCATCATAGGGAATTTCATTATTTTTTTCACACCACACATCATACAAATAGAAAGAAGAATTTGAGGATTGAGTCCTCTTTGTCACATTTTTAGCCTCTGCTCTCGATCGTTGCCACACAATCGCAGATGGCATAGACAACCTCCACTTCCATTGGGAGCTCCCCTCGGTGTTAGTCAATTTGGTTTAATTGGTTGTCATTGCAAAGTAGTTTATATGTATGTCAGTTTCTACCAATAACACACCCGTTTACAAAGAAAATTAAAGTCTAAACCACTTAATACAAATTGATGAAGATTAACCTATAACATTCGCTATAGACCACATGGACATTTTTACATTGATATGACATTTTCCTTTTAACATAGGCTTATTTTGAATGGACTAACACTTATCCTAAACAAGACACAATGACTCTTTTATTAAAACAACCAATGATCAACCAAAATAACACTCTAAGAAATAATCTATGGACCCTAGTTAATCTAACAATATTACCACTCTAAAAAATTAAATGAGACAAATAATCGATTCCTATGAACTAAAGTGACTTGTCATGTATGACAACTTTAAACTACTAGTAAACACGTATATACTAAAAGCTATCTAAATGACAAAACAAACTCTTAACAAAAAATCTATTAAGACAGATGGATTAAAAAACTAAAATGAATTCAATAACTTTTGACATATACTAGAATATAATATATATAAAACAAAACAAGACTACACAGTTATATATTCTGGAAGCTGGCAAACCAACTTTAGAATCTTGTCCATGGACCAAGCCAAGATATGCATGGGCCAGGTTTGACCTGATCAACACATGTATGTTGGTGGGAAAGTCTATGAACACGAAGATAGTCATGGGTGGTCTGGCAGATATGAGGTCTGTGTGAAGGTGGACTGACTGGTGCAGATAGTTTGGGACTGGTAAGTCCAAGCGTAGCATTCACTACATTCGCCTAGATCAACATAGGTAAGCTGATCCACAGTGCACGAATGGATACATATGTACCAAGCCGAACTCCCAAATTCCACCAAATCTGAGATTTGATTTGCAGTAGTCTGAACAAGTAGATGCATGGGTCCACAAACATAAACAAATGCATGTGTGAGTATAGGCTTGAACGGACCATGGGCCCACGAACCAAAAAATGCAGACCATCAGCGCTTTTGCAGTCAAATCTGAAGAATGACGTTCACGTTTGCTGCTAATAATTATACTCCTTTTCATGGGCATCTCGTATTATAATCAAATAAGAAGAGAAACGTCCCGGCAAAGTGCTTTCTAGGGCTGTGCTACACTTAATTTTATGGACAAATTGGATCAGCAATCAACACCTTTCTACTAACTTTATAAAATCTTATCTCACAACCCAAAAAAAAAACCTATTCAGTCACTGCTATATGATTTGAAAAGGGAGAGTTCGCATCAATTGGGGCAAAGAAAACAATGGATTTGTCCCTTCACTAATATTCTATCGTGCCGTTTTCACATGCTCTTGGTTCTTAAAGAAATGGTCTGCTCTGATACCAAATCTGATAATCTGGACAGAGTATGTACAAGATAATATCTCATTTTTTATTCATGCGACAAAGCTACATATTTATAGCTTAGTATTCTCTTAAAAATAAGAAGTCAAGGCATTATCAATAATCCCTACAAACACTATTAAAACCTATTTAAGATGAGTTGTTGTGACGACTCATACTTACACTTACACCAAAATAGATTATTTTAATAACATGTCTAAACTAAATATTTCTAACAGAAACAGTAAAACCAATACTGCCTACGATACTCTCTTTTATCATTCTTCCTGCTAAAAGTCTTTGTTCCGTGTTCATAAAGACTGAGCATAGAAAAAAATATGGCTAAATACTGAACCCATGGTGGCGGCATGCTGCAGCAATAAAAATGGGACTGTTTACGGTCAATGTAAACCTACCACATCACCTCCCCTAAAATAAATTAAAATGTAGTTTCTATACCAAAACACATTTCCCTTCCTAGTTAGTGTATATAGACACACAAAATGTAAAGGTTAGATATGTTTTTCTAACTTTCTAAAGTGTAAAAAGCTTAAAATTTTAATATTACAAATATTAACATGTTAAGTAAAAATATTACAATTAAAATATTAATAATATAAATTTTAAAAGTTTGTCATTTTAATTATTTTATTATAGATTATTGTATATAGATGATGCAAAAGAGAACAACACTTAAACATGCCAAAAAATGTGTGTTTTGTTTTAGTTTAAGTTAAATTTTATTTTTTACATCTTAAAATTTATTAATATGTAGTTAGTATTACATTTAATTAGCTGACTTAGGTTAGTATTTAGTTAGTATTTTCTAATCAATTTAGATTAGTCTTTGTTATTTTTTAGTTCGTATTTAATATTTAGCTAGTTTTTCATAATCAATTTAAGCTAGTATTAATATATTATTAGTTCCTACCATGGCAGGAAACTATAGTATTCACTTGAAACAATAAATATTCGTCAACAAACTAATGAAATGCAAGAATTTTAAGAATTTTAATCTAATGTTGAAGTTTTTAAAGTTTTTATTCAATTTCTACAATTTTTAGACCCCCAAAAAAACTCTTTAAAACTATTCGTTTACCATCCTATTGGCTAACATGACAATATTTTATGTTCTCTTAGTACAAAATTGTTCTAATTTTTAAAACAATTTTTTTTCAAGTGACATGGGCAAACAATTAATCATCAAATACAAATTTTTAAAACAAAAATATCAATGATAACATGTGTACAATACCATTAATTACTCGCATTAAACAAACAGTTTTTGGCTCTGTGCATAAATCATCAAATATATTTTTTTAAAACGAAAATTTCAATGATAACATGTGTACAATAATATTAATTACTAGTATTAAACAAGCCGATTTTTACTCCATGCATGGATCGGAGAATGGTCGAACTCCCACAAAATCATCAATATAATTATTACTCAAGTGCTAATTACGGGCAATGATTTTAGGATACTAGTTTGGTGGAATTGGCATCCTCCCCCAAAATTAAGGGCTTGACAGTGTATTGCCTAGATATCGAAGTTGCACTTAGCCATATCTAATAGAAGCATAGTTTTCTAGCAGACGTGGGTTGCATGTTTTAGAGTTGTTATCGAATCAACAACATGGAAATTGCCCTTAAAAGAAAGGGTCAAATATTTATATTTTTAATATAACATAATGCGAGGCATGTGGTGCATTGGAAATGAGAGAATGTCTTTCTTTATATAAACCAATACAAGGAGTATATGAATTTAATGGTTTGCACGTATCAATTCTTAGTATATGAGCACGTGGCAATCTAAGTGGCAATTAATAGCTTAAATACTGGGCCTAGGCACGAGCCAAATACGATCATTTTTTGGTTGCTGCCAGCCGGTATAAGATGCAAGCTGAAATTTGGGCAGCCCTTAAAATCCTGTAAAGGATTATAATATAGATATTTATAGACTTTTTCCTGTCATCGTCGGGGACTCTGCGGATGCCTTTTTGAGAAAGAAAGTACCTATCCAAATTTTGTTAATGTTAGACCTAGCACAGACTATTCACAAAGATGACTTAATGCAATATATTTAAGTGACCACCACTTTTTAAACATCATGTGATCAATTGCTCAAATGGCACAAGGGTTGCTTGAGTTTCACGATTTGTATGCGTTTTACACATTTTTAAAGGCTTATTGAGGCCGAAACATCAATCTTGAAGTTTAACATTCAAGACAAACATCATGACAAAATGGCTGCTAATGTGCTTCTACATTACCATATTATGTCTATTTTGATGACAAATTGTATTGCTATCCTGCTTACTCTAGTAGATAATTCAGATCTAAACATAGGAAATTGTTTTACCTATTTAGTGCACTAAGGTAAATAATTTCTGGACCACCATTGTCAACATTGTAGTTAGTGTGGTGCTTATTTATAATTTTATAAATACTAAGGTCCCTAATTATATACTAAAACACTAATTTTATGCCTAGTTATGATAAAATATTCCCAATGCTAGGCAACTTAATCACACGATCTGGGTAAGATAGCTACTACAATTCATTTATTGGTTATGAATAAATTTTATTAACGTTGGGCAACTTAATCATGTGGTCTGGTTAGGAGAGGTACCAACTGTTAAGTACATGTCCACAAACTAGATTTAATTAATTCAATTCTATGCAATTCAATATAAAACATTTACTAGCAAGCCTAGCCACGTTGTAATTCTTATACTTATGGACAAATACTTAACCATAACAATGTTCAATACAAAAGCAGGAACTAGCCGCTATGTGGCCCTTGTTTAATTAGTATTATCTGTTAGTATTTAATAACTTAGTATTAATATATTATTTACTATTAGTATTTTGACATTCTTGTGCTTTTTTTTAAATTTTGAAAATAAAAATGTGAAAAAATTAAATTTATATTATTTGAATTTTATCACAATTTTTTTCTTGAATCTTATCAGTTGACAAACTTGTTCGAAATTTTATCCTTGCCGAACACGAATACAAACATGAACCTTGTGACTTAGATTGCATCAATGACCAATTGTGAATCTCCCACCATTTCCAAGTTGTCCACATCGTTCGTTCTAGTAAGGCAGAGGACCTTCCACCAGTGCTCAAATCGCAACTTCATTGTTGGTGGCATGAGCCAAAAATGAGGAGGATGCCGCTATGAATTTTCCTTGAGACGATCTCAAGATGCAACCCATACCTGTGATTCTTGGATTGTCTCTAGAGGCTCCATCGAAGTTGAGCTTGATCCAACCTTCCTTGGAGGAATTCCATCTGGCCATTGAATGATTGATTTTATATACTCTTATCTCATGAATGGGGGTCTCTATTTGAAGTTATTACTAACGATGATTATTTTTCATTTAATATTTTTTCATATGCATTTTTAGATGATTCATTTTTTTTCATTTCTTTTTTTTTTGGTGTAAAGGTATTGGTTTTATGCTTGTATTCTTTCGATGGGGGTATTCTTGACCGTGTCATTCATTGTACTTCATACGTAGACATGCAACTGTGAATGTATAATATTTAAAATTTGCCAATGCATTTGAATGGTAATGATAAGAAGTTTATGTTCTACTCCTACATTAAGCTCCTCAATGGAGTACTGGAACAGAAATTCTCTTATGCCATTGTATTCAGGATGTAACACTAGATCCATTCTTTGGTAGCAAGTGTTTGGTTGGACCATTTAAATAGTAACTGTGATTCTTATTTTCATAGCTCTATTGAACTTTGTAGAGTAAAGAGTTCTGTGAATCCATTCTGGTATAACATAATGTTTGAGGCTACCGTCAATGAACTAAATAGGTTACTAATACTATTACGCTGTAATATTACATAGCTATACAATCATTTAATTACATGTATACATATCAAAATATTTGAAGCTAAATAACTTGGTTTGAACAATGGGGCATGGGATGCCTTCCTCACATGGGCATATTTTACTGCTTGCAGGTTGTAGGTGAGTTGAATGCAGTGAAGAAAGCCATGAGAATTATTTCAACCCGATTGAAAGATAATCCTCCTAGAGAGCATGGTCAGCCACCTCCACATGGCAGAATGTATTCACCCGAACATCGTTCTCCACCTGAAGATGATGTTTCACCATATGGAAACATTATGGCACGTCGATCAGGTTTAGATGGTTCTGTGCCAGGAACGAGATCATCTGTGGCATTTAGTGGTAGTAGGAGCTCAAGTAACCATCCAAGATCTTCTGTACACATTCCTGATGTTTATGAGCCGCATGAAAATGATTACGAGCAATCTTTTTATAGCGAAGAGCTTGTTTTTCGGATTCTTTGCCCAAATGAAAAAATTGGGAGTGTCACTGGGGAGGACGGAGGCATAATAAAAAGACTCCGTGAAGACATTGGCGTGAATATTAAAGTTACTGATCCTGTTCCTGGTTCAGATGAAAGAATAATCATCATATCAGAGAATGAGGTATATTTTACACATTACTTTCATAAAATATTGAAATTTCAAGTTTGTATGCTATGACAAAATTTCAAGATATAGAGTTCATCTTAGGAGGATTGCAATAATCTTATATTGTATGATATAATATATATGTGTAGGCAACAGTTCCTCTAAAGTCCCAGACAGAGTCAGGAAATTAGGCATGCATGTAAATTTTATATTATGCTATTATGAACCTGTTCATCCATAGAAAGCTACTCCATTCTCTTTGGAAAGAATCAAGGTAAACCAGATTTTAAAGTAGAACAGAACTTAAAATGAATTTTCATTTAGGAGAGGAATTATTTGTTTGTTGGAATGATCAAATGATCTTATGTTTTTGAACAAAGGCTTGCTTGTATCTGGAGAATTGTACTCGGAACAAAGGTTACAAGAAGCACATGCATGATATATGATAAAAGATACAAGGATGTAGAAGCACATATATGTAGTTGATGAAATAGATGACTATTAAACTCTGCAGCATCAACTATCATCCCACTGTTCAAATACTGTCTTTTTGATAGAACTCTGCTTTAAAAGACCACAAGTATTCACAAACCTATTTACACAAAGTATCCTTTGTAATCTATAATGGTGGTATCATGGAAATTCTGACCACTTTATTTATGTCTACAGCCTATATCTCAAAACGGGTGCCAACATACCAAGTTCTACAAAGAAATCATTTGAAACTAGTGTGATAGCAATTCTGATTATTCTTATCATGTCTACAAGGTCTGATCGTGGTGGTTGATTGGCACACACCAACAATTGGTACCAATTTATATCCACATGGATAAATCAATATATTTGAGTATTGAATAATGATATGAACAAACAAGCCCTGATACTAAATGATATATAACAATAGGTCGTATTAAGTTATATCCATATGGATAAATGTATATATTGAATAATGATAAGATGGTACATTGGCTATCAACTTGGTGAATTGAATTTCATATCAAGAAGGGTTACACATGATGAGACTTGCCCCTTTTACATATAAAGCAATAACTAATATTAAGACGAAACCAAACATAGATAGGAGAAAACATTCAAACGCAGAAAATGGAGAGAGAAAAGCTTGCTGTACTTTGACCAATCATAATGAAAAATGAAATTGGAGAATACCATAGTAGCAAAAAGTGTGAATAACTCACGAGTAATCTTGGCTCGCCACGTTTCCCGTGCTAATTCAAATTGCCATGCCTGTTTTTAGTCAAATCTGAGTTTTGACTTGAAAAACTTTTTTTTTTTGGAAAAAATGGGAATGTAACTAGAGTTTTTTGAGAAATTCAAAAAACTTAGTGCAAATTATTCGAGATTTTTTAAAAAGGCTCTGATTTTTTTTATATATACCTTTATTTTCAAACCTGTACTTGGTATGCTGAGTTTTTGCGAAGTTTTTTCTCGTTTTAAATTGAGTGAATGGAATTCCATTTACGCTTTTGCCACGCAGTGTCAATGTTGTGTAAATGAAATGCTACTATGGAGAAGACATTACATTGAGAGAGATGACTGAGATGACCAACTGAATATCAATTAATAATTAATGGCAAGGGTAATTAATGAACCCTCCTTTATTGCTACTTTTTGTAGAACACAATGTTATGTTTTAATACCACGCTTTTATTTCCTATGTCAATGTACTTTTATAACGTAAGTGCACATGACTTCATTTATAACAACCATTATATTGACTATTTTAACACCTTTTCTTAACGGTTCTATATAAAAAAATAATTTTTTTCTCTCAATTTGATGAAGTTTTCAATACAAAGAGATTTTGTAAACGTATCTGCTGCTCACTCCTTAGTTGGACTATATACCAGCTTAATAACACCTTTCTCTACTGAAAAAACAAATAAAATAGAAATCAACCTCTATTTTTTTGGTATGCACATGAAAAATTATTTTTTAACCAGTTTGAGCACATCCTGATTTTCACAAAATATATCTGCAGGCTGCTCCTGATGTAAGTGTAAATCTTTCAAGACCCTCCTCAACCAAACTGCTTTGCAGGCGTCCAAAAGAACAACCTTGTACTTTGCTTATGTTGAAGACAAAGCTACAACCTATTGTTTCTTGTTCGCCCAAGATATTTCACCTGTTCCATGACCGAAGGTATATCTTGTTGTTGACTTCTTGTCATCATCTAATCCATCCCAATATGAATATGTGAAATGAATTAGTAGAAAATCATCAGAAACGGCATATAAATTTCGAAAATCCAATGACTTTGATGTGCCTAATGATCTTGTTTGTTGCCCTCCAATGATTAGCATTGGGATAACTCAAGTCTCTGCAAACATAGCTAACATCAAAGGAAATGCCAGGCTTAGTGGAGGAAAGAAATTTTAGGCTTCCTGCCAATTTTTGGCTGAGTGACCCGTCAATCTGCTTAATAGAATCACATTGAGATTGCTAGTTTTAAACCAGCCTCCATAGGAACCATCATTAGCTTTACAATGTGCCATCTTGAATTTCTCAAGTAGTCTCTTGCATACTTTTGCTAAAAAGAAACACGCCTATATCTATTTGCAAGAATTCCCCTAAATTATAGTGTATGAAACCTAAGTCTTTCATGTCGAAAGTAGAGCAGCCATCTAGTCCTACCTTGTTAACACTGCAGGTATTGCTTGCTGTGATATTTTAGTTATCCACATAAACAATAAGAATGACTATCATCATCCATCCAACTTCTATCATTAAGATTAGGGATTATAAGAACTCCTCCCGAGCCATAAATTAATCAAAACATGATCAATCTTTGTGTGCCATACCCTTGGTGCTTGCCTCAAACCATAGAGCGCTATCACCAACTTGGACACAAATTTTTCCTTGGCAACAACCACAAAATCCTTTGGCTATGTCATGTACACCTCCATCAAATCATCATTCAAAAAGCTACTTTGACATCCATTTGAAACATTTTAAAAGGACACTAAGAAGCAATGTAACCATGCCCTGATTGACACCATCTTAGCTGTAGGTGCAAATGACTCCTCTAAATCTATCCCCTCCAACCGGCCAAACCCCTTAGCTAAAAGCCATGCTTTATGTTTGTAAAACGAACCATCTGCCTTCAATCTGTTTTTTTAAACTCATTTACAGCCAATTGCCTTTTTATCTGGTTGAAAATCAGCAAACACCCAAGTTTTGTTTCACATAAAAGCGTCATACTTGGCCTTAATTGCTTCCTTGCACTCTAATTTTCCTTGTGCTTCTTGGAAGGGAGGTTAAAAATTTGAATCTTGTAGCGGGGAGGGTATGTTGTGCTCGTATTTGAAATACAGTTAGGTGCCTCCCTACTCGGAGTATGAGGTGATCTCAAATGCTATAAGCTACCTTGCATGTAGGTAGGGCACTTGCCATCGTGGACCTTAAAAAGACATTTCCTTTCCTTTTTCTTAAAAAGGAAGTTATTCCACGTTCTTAATGACAAAAGCAAAATCATCACCATCATTAAATATGAGCCATATATGATATGTACAACCTGAGTGGACTCGATGGTGAAGAAGTTGTGCTTTAGGAGGGGAGGTAACATGTTCAAATGTGGAGTGGGGTAGGGTATGTACATCATGTATCACAGTAACATATACAGTGGCTTCATATAGGAAGTAAAATGGGGTCTCACATGTTGTAAAGCTGCCTTTGCATTCTAAGCACATTGAGGTGCACAGGGTGCTTGGCATTGTGGACATCAAAAGGACCTTCCTTTTCTCTCCTTTCTTTGGTCTTTGAAACAGCATTCAATATGTTTGTCATCCTGCTTTAAATCCAATATGGTATGATATTACTTTAGTCTCCTTATTGGTGCAACCTGCTTAACCAATCTATTCTGCGTAACCAAACCAGATCTGATCAAGTCTAAATTAGCACCATTAGAAACCTATCCAAGAGGCAAATAAACTTCTAAATCAGTCTCGCTAGTAGGCATTTCTGTCCGCACACAATCCTGAACCTCTTGCGCATCCTGAGTACTATTCAAATCCATGTCACTAGAACTCAAAATGCATGGAGAATCTGATTGTGTTGCTGGTTTTGATTGAAAATCAAAACTAAAAATATTATCACCTTCATCAAAATTTATTATGAATCTTTTGTGGAGGCTTTACACTTGATGGTAGCAAGCCAAATCGTAACATTAGATTAAGGCAGTTCCTATTTGCTGTATAAAAAATGTAGGCAGAGACAAGTAAATGAGTCTAGTGCTGGACAAACAAAGAGTGCATTTACTACTCAGTCAAAGGGGAAGTGGAAATGTATTTTTGGGGATTCATTTTCCAAGAACCAGGTGAAGTATTTTTACTGTCATAAGGTTGGGCATGTCAAAAAAGATTGCTGGAAGCAACAATATGCTCTTTCCCAACAAAGTAGTTAGGCAAATGTGGCAACAATTGAATATGAATGGAAGTTCGAGGAAGAACATGCCCTCGTGGCATTGTACTTGAACGATAGTGCCACCAATTTTTGGTTCTTTGATTCAGATGCATGCAAACATTTTACATGTCGTGAGGACTAGTATGTCACATTTACTGCAAATAGAAATATTTATGATTCAGTTTTATTGGTTGATGGGGAGTCACTTGCATTAGATGGGATAGGAGATGTTCGCATAGTGTTGAATAATGCTGAAAAGGTTATGGTAAGGAATTCTAGGTATGTTTTTTTGCATGAATAAAGATCTCATCTATTAGGCAATTAACAAAAAATCCCAACATTGCTGTAAATTTGTTTGGAAAGTAGTGTATTGTGTCTGATGTGAAATAGGACATAGTAATTGTCTTAGGCATTGTGTAAGGTGGTTTGTATAGGCTTGTTGAGTCTGCTATAGTTAACTTAAATGCACATGTGTAGAGAGACTCCATCAAATGGGATTAGTGAGAGGCTGAAATGCCTCAATCGAATGCACAACTAGTTGTGTGGGAGGCTGCAATGCCTCAATCAAAGGCATTGGCTCAAGGGACTGGAACCAAGGTTGTTTATCCATTAGAGCAAAAGCAAAGCCGATGTTACTTTGGACAAGTACAAGGCATGTCTTGTTGCGAAAGGTTTTTCACAAGAGGAGGGAATAAAAAATGATGAGTCATTTGTTTTTGCTCTTACGGTGAAGATGGTCACATTTCAGTTGCTTCTCTCCATAGTCGTTGAATCTGCAAGCTGCTCCTTATATATTACTTTAAAATCTGTAGTTCTCTAATGTTTTGTTGCCGCCCAATGTATGAACTTTGGTTGAGATAAAAACCAGAAAAGATTGTTAAATAGCAAAACATTGATTTGGTTGTGTGGAGATAAGATACATCAGGCTGTCCACCAGATGTGTAGAAAGTGATTGATTGATCAATAATGAATTATTATTAGCTGAAAACTTCGCCCTGACCTCCATAGTTCTGAATCTAGTAGATGTTGACCAAACAAAATATACCAGGCTCGTGGAGCTTGCTTGAGTCTATATAGGGTCTTAATCAACCTACAAACCAGATGATCATGACCATGCACCTGAAAACCTTCATATTATTTTTCTATAGCAAGGAGATACAGATTCCATTGAGGTGTCCTTACCTTTGGTGCTAAGCTCCAAACTGTGTATTGGATGCAACCAAGCATAAATCACCAATGTGTTAGCAACATCAAATCCATAAAGACTATGCTCTCTAACCCTCTTCGCAAGAACCTTACCTCAACTCTTCTCCTTAATCAAGCATTTATCATCCAAAAATATAACCTCCTAGTTCCCATAATTAGTGATCTGACTAACAAACAAGAAGTTTTAGTCAAACTAGGAACATAAAGGACATTTTGGAATATCAATTTTACACACCCCTATCGAAGCTGATCTTGACATGTCCAAAACCCTATACAATATGTGACTTGCCATCAACAAGTACCACCAAACATATCATGTTTGAGTCTTCAACAAAATTTACAAACCAATCACGTTGGTTAGTTAGATGATTAGTAGCACCTTAATATACGAACCAAATATCCATCCCATATAAAAATATCATTAATCCATTCCTCTTCATCAACCATATTAGCTTGTCGTGCTTTCTTCTTTTTCTTTGACCATAGGCCTCTAATTACAATCTTTTTTTGTATAAACCTTCATTCCACAAAATAACACCTAATATTTGACTTAGAAGTGTTATTGCTGAAGATACCAGATCCAGCTGGATCCGCATTAAATTTGGTTTGGACTGGATTTTTCTAGCCTCCCGGATAAGTTTGGTCAAAGTCAGCCCTGTTCTTTTTTTTTAGTAATTTTTTTTCTGGCAAAAAGAATACTGAAAATAATTATATTACACTATAATTCTTTTCTGGCAAAAAGAAGACTGAATTTTTTGTATGGTATAATTATATTACACTATTAATTTTTTTTCTTTGTATTTGTCAATTTTGCATATTTATAAAATTATGCTTTTATATATATATATATATTCCGGAGCAAATTTTCCAAGCTTTTTCAAAAAATCTGGATTTTCAGGGTTTTTGGCACTCCGAAATGGATACAGATTTCCAGACTTGGTAACTATGGCCATAGTGTTATCAAATCCAGCCGGATCTGCACAAAATCTGGCTGGATCTGCACAAAATCCAGCGGGATCTGGATTTTTTGGTGACCTGGATAAGTTCAGTCCAGGTTGGCTCTGGTTTCTGATTTTTTTTTTTTTTAATTTAGGTTTTTTATATAGTATTTAATATTAAAAATTTAAATATATTAACATTTCATAAGTTCTATATTGTTTTATATATAAATTGTTTAATTTTTTTTTTATAGTATAACACGGATTATATCACATTATTACTTTTTTTCGTTTTATTTGTTAGTTTTTCATATTTATGAAATTGGTTCATATATGTATATATATAGTCTACTGGATTTTCCAAAATATTTCACAAATTTTGGATTTTTTTGATCTCTTGAATGGATTTGGATTTCCGGACTTAGTAACTATGGAAATAACTACGAAACACCAAGGCAAATCAAGGACTCGTGAAGTTTCAGATATTTTTGTCCTGAATCCAATTGACAGGGTTTCAACCAGGACTTTCACAACTAGCAATAATACCTGTACCCTCAACCTTAATCTCTCAAAATTACAATCAAAATATTATTTTTAATGAAAAATTTACTCACTGAATTCTGCAATAAATTAATGTTTCCCTGTACAGCTGGAAACCGCTCAAAACTGCCTTGAATTTCGTTCCAAAATCCAAAAGATAAAAAACTGGAAAAATAAAAAAAACTGAATTTGAATTTTCGTGATTTTTTGTTCACATACTCTACAATCTGTATAGAAAGTTTTGTAGATTTACTGTACCTCTATTCCTTGGGGCAATGTGCCCTTTCTGCTCAACAATCATGCTCTATGGATGTGTATAATGTCCTGGGTAATGTGTCAGCAACTCAGCCACCGAAAACCTATGCAAAATATTGGTCGAAGTGACGATATGCTTAGATTAACACTGGTAACTTTCAATACTTGACTGCATCTGGATGTTATGTTGGCATAGAAATTGACGTGTTCGAACTGATTCATCCATTTTACGGACAAGGGAGGTTGCTCAGTATTGATGGTGCCATGGACATTTATTTGCCTTCTCGACACTGTTCTGAAAAATATGCTGTAGATTTGAAGTTTTGCTGTTACTCTTATGTTCATGTTGTTCTGTCCTAATTTTGAGTTTTTCTGTGAAAAACTCTATTTTTAGATTTTGGTACAGTGAAGTTTCTGTTTGAACATTCTTGGGATGTATTCATTGCAAGATAAACGAGATACCTTTTCTTTCATATCGCCCTCTAGCTTTGATGGCAGCAACAGTTGTACAATCAATGTCTGAGAAGTTAAAAATTACTTCTTTAGTTCTAGTATTTTTTGGAATGGAAAACAAAAATACCATAGTGCAGAATATTGTCGATATTTGAACAGGATAGGTACGTCTCCAAGTTATGCATTAAAGATCATTCTGGATAGGTTCGGATTGGCACTATGCTGCAGTAGACAATTTTTATGAAAATAAAAATTCCAAAGAGTAATGTTAGTCCCGATACAAGACACGTGATTTTAGCAGTGGATGAACTACCAAATTCTATAAATACCACCTCTTCTTATTGTTCGGGATGCTTCAGCTCACTTCATACATATGTTACTTCTGTTAAGTACCCTTATCCTAAAAAATGAAGGGTTTTAGGAGACATAAATTGCAACCCATATCTGTATGCGAGGAAGTAGCATCAACCACAGTGAATCACCAATTATGGGCCTTGGGGCGTCTTTTGGAAAAAGGTTTCATCTGGGAGAAATAGGCTTGGGAGGCATGAGATAAAAGGCTCTCTTAACATCTAAGGCTGCAGATCTATTGGAAGAAGTAAAGAAGTTGGTGATATGCATGTGATATGACTTCAGATAGGAGCTTTAGTTTAGGTATAAGGAGGAACTATAAACAGATATTAGTTTCGAGTCTAACCACATGAATATGTCTAGAAGAAGCCCTGTTTTATGAGCACTCGCTGACAGGTCTCATATTGTCCATGCCAACATTTGTAGTAACCATAGGGTGCTTTATGATCCCATCAACAGAGATGGGCCTATAGAATGAAGTAATTAACCTTTAGTGTTTATGGATGCTCGTGGTGTTGTCTCTCCGAGACCCAAAGGTAAGCATACTGGTCAGGGTAACAGGTGCATTTTTTTGACAAGTCCCTAAATATCTGAAAATATGGTATTAACTCCCTTGGATGACAGGGAACACCTAAAATGTCCTTGATCTCTACCTCCCACGTCTTTTGTCTTTCATCAAGCTCACAAGCATCTAAATAGGGCTCTACTGCATTTATCCAAGATATAAAAGTGGCCATTAACCCATTTCCATTATATCCCAGAAAAGTTATTTTATCTTCATCTGCCCCTCTTACTTGAAGATTCTACTGTGGTAGTTCCACGTGATTTCCTTGTTGATTGGTCCTAGAGTTCTTGCTTCCTGCTTCCTACTTTCCTTTGGGAAGTTGGTCACTTCTCTCTTTTATTGTCATTTTTTTTCTTGCATGTCCTCTACATGTCAAAAGTCATTTGCTTTAATGCTCTTAGCATCTTTGAAAGTTTTGATTTAAGAGGGGTTCTTCCAACTTCTCTGCCTTGGTGTGTTCCTCTTGCTGATTTTTTCCTGTCAGTTTTCTTGGTTGTTCTCCATCTCCTTCAGGGTGGGGAGGGGTTAATTACCTAGTCATACAACTATAATAGTTCTTATCCTATATTAAAAAGATAATCATTCAATCATGATTGTATATGTCAAAACCATCTATACAAATGTAATTTTGCTCAAGAATTAGGGGTCTGGATTGAACAAGCGATATTCTGTAATGCTTTCAAAAACCCACACTTAGTTTTAATGATTACTAATTAACTTTTTATAGAAGCATAATCATCATAATCTCTGATACGGATGATATTTGATAGCTCATTAGGGGTAGGTCACTTTGTGACTCCACGTGTCCTCATCAAAACTTCTTGTGGACACAATGGATTTACATTATGCCTCTGATCTTTTGCCGCCTAGTTAAGGATTATACTTAATGCAGTTGGCAAGGCTCATTCCTCAGCACTGGAATTTTCCTGTTACCCAATCTTCATATGATTATCATATATTACTAACTATATCAAAGCAAACGACTACCCCTTGGAGGATTGGGGGAGACATTTAGGAGAATTACATGTAGTAAATACTGATCTTCAGAAGGCCCATGGGAAGATATAAGCAATGTTGGAATATTGTCATTGATGTCAAATGAATTGATTGCCAGAAGTGAATGGAAATGTCGACGGAAGTGAACGGAATTGTTGCCGGAAGTGAACGGAAATGTCGACGGAAGTGAACGGAAATGTCGATGGAAGTGAATGGAATTGTCGACGGAATTGTCAACCTTGGCTGACCTATTGGGAAAAGTTGTGACCGTTCGAAAGGACTTTTTCACTTGAAGAGTCACGACCTTAATTTGTGGCTTGCCGTGGGTTATAAATAAGTGCATAACGAATGGCAAAATAAAAAAAGTAGATTCGAAAGTGGAAGAAATAAAAGAAGAGCAGAATTTTAAAAGCAAATTTTTGTGAGAATATTAAAAAGAAAAAATCAGCAAGTATAAGGAAGAGTATAGCAGCGAAAACACTCAAGTGTAGATCGAATCTAAAGGAGATAAAGCAAGTGTTCTATCATCTGTTGTTTTGACAACAAATTTGAGATAGAAGAGTGATTTTTTCTGAGAAAGTTGGTGCCTTCGTTTTGAAGAGATTGGTGTCTCTTGCTGAGTTGGTGCTCGGTGAAGGGGGTTGGTGCTCCAGTAGGTTGGTGCCTACAAATATTTATATTAAGAGAATTTTTGTGGTTTTCTCCCGAAAGGGTTTCCACGCAAATCTGTGTCTATTTGCATTGTGTGGTTTTACATTGTATTCTTTGATTGCTTTGAATATATTAATTGCGGAGTAATTTGAGGTTTTGGATTTAATATTAATAGTCGAAAGCGAAAAAATATCTTATATTGATTCACCCCCCCTCTCAGTATAAGCTTGTGCTTAACAATTGGTATCAGAGCTGGTTTCTTCGGTGTTAGCACAACTGCTAGAAGGTAGATCTTGGAAATCACATATGGCAGGATCTCAAGTGCCAGATGGTTTCTCCACTAACAAGGCTCTTTTGTTCGATGGAACGAATTACACATTTTGGAGCATAAGAATGAAGACTTGATTGCCCTAGGTTTCGATATTTGGCAAGCAGTGGTAATAAGATACACGCCACAAATTGCACCAACGGATGCCATCGGAAAAAAGGCCAGTGAGAACAATGCAAAAGCTATGAATGCAATCTTATGCGAGCTTTCAGAAAATGAGTTTGTTAAGGTTATGCATTGTGAATCTGCAAAAGAGATTTGGGATAAACTCAACACTATTTATGAAGGTGATAATAAGGTTAGAAAAACAAAACTCCAAACCCATTGGAGGCAGTTTGAAAGTTTAAAAATGAAGAATGATGAAAACATTGCTGGGTATCTTCTTCGTGTCGATGAGATTGCTAATGTCATTCGAGGACGAAGAGAAAATTGAAGAATCTGTGATCGTTCAAAAAGTCATGAGATCCCTACCATTGAGATTTGATTCGAAGGTCTCCGCCATTGAAGAAATGAAGGATTTAGACACGATGAAAATGGACGAGCTCCATGGAATTCTTACGGCCTATGAAATGAGAACCGAATCTGAGAGACAGTCGAAGAAGGAAGCAACATTCAAAGTCTCGAAGAAAGAGAAGATCAAAGAACCAGAATCAAGTGAAAATTCAAGTAGTGAAGAAGATGAAAATGAAGCTCTATTCATTTGGAAGCTAAAGAAAGGATCGGGCAAATATAAAGGAAAGTTACCATTTAAATGCTTTAATTGTGGTAAAATTGGTTATTTTGCATTGAAATCTCCAAATAAAGGAAATAGCGATGATGAGAGAAACAAATCAAAGTACAAAAAGGGATTCAAGCCGAGCAAAGACAAGCAAAGATTTGAGAAACAAAAGAAAACCCTATACTCCAAGATGTATAGCAGCTCATTCGAAGAAAACAAAGAAAGTGATGTTGAGAGTGATAATGAAGAGATTCTGTTCATGGCTATAGAAGAAAATGCCACCACCAGCATAGATAATTTGGAGGAAGACGAAGACATGGAAGAAGAAGGTGAAGTGAACCTTGAAGAAGACCTTATTTGCGCATTGGAAGAAATAAAAGCATTTAAGAAGAATAATCATAAATTAAAGTTACAACTCCGAAAATATGAAGAAGAGAATCGAGACTTCAAAGCAAAAACATCACAAGTCTTTGAGGAATCAAACAAGGTAATTGCTGATCTAAAAGTCCAAATCGAAGAAGCAAAGAAAATTGAAGATCTAACGAATCAGCTAAAGAACGGAGAAGATTGTGAAAAGTATGAATCTGAGATAGATGTTTTAAAAAGGGATATAGAAAAGACGAATTCTAAAATAGCAAGTGAATTGAAATCTGAGAAAAGCACTCAAGTTTTGAATAAGATTCTAGAGAGTCAAAGATCACCATCGAACAAGTCAGGCATTGGGTATGAGAAGGAAAAAGAGAAAGCTAAGAGCTATGCTGAAACTCTTAAGGAACCAGTGAAAAAGGAGACCAAGAAGGAAGAAGCCCTGAATACAAAAACCAGCTCTATCAACAAAGAAAGCAAAGGAGAACAAAACTTCAGAAGACCATTTGCTCCAAGATATGCAAATAAAACCAGGTTTGGTAATTATTTTGATGGATATTGTTATTATTGCAATCATTTTGGTCATAAGAAATTAGATTGTAGAAAGAGAGCCAAGGATATTGAAGTCAGGAGCAGAAACAAAGGAACCTATGGAGCTTCGAACAAAAACTACAATTCGTTTGCTCTCTTATCAAACTTTGATGAAGCTATAGTTTGTTACAAGTGCAACAACTATGGACATATAGCATGTTATTGTAGAAGTGTTTTTGAATCTGTAAGACAAGATCAAAAGTTCAAAGCTCCAGTGATAAAGAAAAGAGAACCATCAAAGACTTGGAAGAAGAAGCAAGAAGAATCCATGATTGTTCAAACAACATTCATGCTAGAGATGAAGGACAACAATGGTTCATTGATAGTGGATGTTCGAGACACATGACTGGAGATAAAAGCAAATTCATCTCATTAAAAAAGGTCAATGAAGGCACGGTGAAGTTCGGAGACAACACTACAGCTAGAATAACAGGAAAATGTACACTTAGTCTCGATAATGGAAAAGCCAAAACAGAAAATGTGTTATATGTGGAAGGGTTAAAGCATAATCTTCTAAGTGTTAGCCAAATGTGTGATCAAGGACACACACTCAAGTTCTTTTCTGAAGGTTGCGAGAGCAGAAAAAGAGACACGGGAGAACTAATTGCAGATGCTCATAGAACCACAAACAACCTATACATGCTTGGAGAAATGAGAGGAGAGAAATGTTGTCTGAGTCAAGTTGAAGAGAGTTGGCTATGGCATAGAAGGTTAGGGCAAATAAATTTTGATAATCTTGTGAAAATCAACAACAAACAGGCTGTGCGAGATATGCCCAAGATAACAAAACCTTCGAGCACTCTATGCGAGCAATGCCAACACGGGAAGCAAACTAGAACAAGGTTCAGAACAAAGGAATATTCAACCACCAAACCACTAGAGCTGATTCATACGGATCTTTGTGGTCCTACCAGAATTGAAATCATGCAAGGTGAGCTACTTTATGTTGCTCATTGATGATTATACTATAATGACGTGGGTAGCCTTTCTAAAAGAAAAATCAGAAGCATTTGAAAAGTTTAAAACTTTCAAGGCATTAGTAGAAAATGAAAAACAGCTGAAAATAAAATGCCTAAGGTCAGATCAAGGAGGTGAGTTTATTTCAAATGAATTCATTGAGTTTTGCGAAGATCATGGAATTAAGAGACAATACTCAGCTGCAAGGACTGCACAACAAAATGGAGTGGTGGAAAGGAAAAATTGAACCGTTCAAGAGATGGCTAGAACTATGTTGAATGAATCTAAGCTATTAGATAGATTTTGGAGAGAAGCAGTTAATACAGCAATATATATCTTGAATAGAGGGCAAATCAGAGTTAATAATGACAAAACTCCTTACGAATTGTGGAAAGGAAGACCAACTTCGATCAAACATTTCAAAGTGTTTGGAAGTAATTGTTTTATCAACAGGAATGAAGAAAACTTGGGCAAATTTGATTCAAGAGCTGACGAAGGAATTTTTCTTGGCTACTCCATAAAAAACAAAGCCTATAGATATTATAACAAAAGGCTACAAACTATTGTAGAAAGTGCTAGAGTTAGAATAGATGAGATCATGAATCAAAAGGCAAAAGAACCTTCAGAAGAGCCTCTAGAAATACCCAATATTGTAGAAGGGGAGGAAAAAAATGTAGAAAAATTGAGTGAATCTGAAAGGCAAGACACCAAAGCACCATCTCACTTTGTTCAGAAGAATCATGCTGAAAGTCAGATCATTGGCAACATTGATGCTGGGGTGCAAACTAGAAGAAGAATTGTGAGTATACATGAACATGTAAATTTCTCTTTGTTATCCAAGGTAGAGCCTAAGAATTTTTCTGAAGCTAGTCATGATAAACATTGGGTAAAAGAAATGGAAGAAGAGTTAGATCAAATTGAGAAGAATGAGACTTGGGAACTTGTGCCTAGGTCAATGGATCAAAATGTGATTGGCACTAAGTGGGTTTTTCGAAACAAATTGAATGAAAATGGCCAGGTCACTCGAAACAAAGTAAGGTTGGTATGTAAGGGGTATGCTCAAGTAGAAGGTGTAGATTTTGAAGAGACTTTTGCTCCTGTTGCTAGATTAGAAGCAATTCGAATATTTCTTGCATTTTCAGTATTAAAAAATTTCAAAGTTTATCAAATGGATGTTAAATTAGCATTTCTAAATGGCAATCTAGAAGAGAAAGTTTACATAGAACAGCCAGAAGGATTCCTCTTATCAGAAAACAAGGATTATGTGTGTAAGTTGAAGAAGGCTTTGTATGGATTGAAACAAGCTCCTAGAGCATGGTATGCTAGGCTTGATAAATACCTACAAGACCAAGGATTCAAGAGAGGATATGCTGATAGTAATCTTTACATCAAAACTGAAGGAGACCACCAGTTAATTGTTGTGGTGTATGTAGATGATATAATCTTTGGAGGAGACAATGAGGAAATGTCTAAGATATTTGTCGAAGATATGCAAAAGGAATCTGAGATGTCCATGTTAGGTGAGTTGTCATTTTTCCTTGGTTTACAAATCTCTCAATCTAACAAAGGAATATTCATATCCCAAAGCAAGTGTGTGAAGGAGATGTTGAAGAAATTCCATATGGAGGAGTGTGCCCCTGTTAGCACACCTATGGCTACAGGTACGAAGTTGAGCAAAGATGATGAATGTTCTAATACTGATCAAACTTTACAGATCAATGATTGGGAGTTTACTATATGTGACGGCATCTAGGCTAGATATCATGCAAGCAGTAGGTATGGTTGCACGATTTCAAGCAGCTCCAAAAGAAACACATGTGCAAGCCGTGAAATGTATATTTAGATATTTAAAGAGAACCTTGGATTATGGGTTGTGGTACCCAAGAGGTAAAGACTTCACATTGGTAGCGTACACGGATTCAAATTGGGCAGGTTGTGTAGATGATAGAAAAAGTACAAGTGGAGGAGCATTCTTTCTTGGAGATAGCCTAGTATCATGGTTGAGTAAGAAGCAGAATTCTGTATCTCTATCCACAGCAGAAGCAGAGTATATAGCGGCAATGCTATGTTGTACACAAGTTCTATGGATGAAACAAATCTTGAAAGATATCAAAGTAGAGTATAATCATCCAATCTCCATATTGTGCGATAATACTAGTGCGTTAAGTATTTCGAAGAATCCAGTTATGCATTCCAGAACTAAGCATATCCCTATACAATATCATTTCTTGAGAGAACAGGTGGCAGAACAACAAGTAAAATTGGAATATGTTTCCACATCCGAACAAATGGCAGATATCTTTACTAAGCCACTTCCAAAGGAAACATTTGAGTACCTATGACAGAAGTTGGGAGTAATTTCTTTTGCTTCTTGCCACTGAAGGGAAGCATCCGCTGAGGGGGAGCTAAGTACTAGCTCTTGGATAGACCCTTTGCCATTGATGTCAAAGAGGGAGAAGTACAGAAAGAGGATGTCACAGAAAGGGGGAGCTACAGCAAAGAAGGATTCAAACAGAAGAGACAGTGCAACAAGGGGGAACAGTTTCAGTATGTGGTTGCCATCAATGACAAAGGGGAGATTGTTGGAATATTGTCATTGATGTCAAATGAATTGATTGCCAAAAGTGAATGGAAATGTCAACGAAAGTGAACGGAATTGTTGCCGGAAGTGAATGGAATTGTTGACGAAAGTGAACGGGAATGTCGACGGAAGTGAACGGAAATGTCGACGAAAGTGAACGGAATTGTCAACGGAATTGTCAACCTTGGCCAACCTATTGGGAAAAGTTGTGACCGTTCAAAAGGACTTTTTCACTTGAAGAGTCACGACCTTAATTTGTGGCTTTCCGTGGGTTATAAATAAGTGTATAATGAATGACAAAAAAAAAAAAAAAAGATTCGGAATTGGAAGAAATAAAAGAAGAGCAGAATTTTAAAGGTAAATTTTTGTGAGAATATTAAAAAAAAAAAATCAGCAAGTATAAGGAAGAATATAGCAGCGAAAACACTTCAGTGTAGATCGAATCTAAAGGAGATAAAACAAGTGTTCTATCATCCGTTGTTTTGACAACAAATTTGAGATAAAAGAGTGATTTTTTCTGAGAAGGTTGGTGCTTTCGTTTTGAAGAGATTGGTGTCTCCTGTTGAGTTGGTGCTCGGTGAAAGGGGTTGGTGCCTACAAAATTGTTTTTGGGGTTGGTGCTCCAGTAGGTTGGTGCTTACGAATATTTATATTAAGAGAATTTCTCGGGGTTTTCTCCCGAAAAGGTTTCCACGCAAATCTGTGTCTATTTGCATTGTGTGGTTTTGCATTGTATTCTTTGATTGCTTTGAATATATTAATTGCGGAGTAATTTGAGGTTTTGGATTTAAGATTAATAGTCGAAAGCAAAAAAATATCTTATACTGATTCAACCCTCCCCCCCCTCCCCCTTTCAGTATAAGCTTGTGCTTAACAAGCAAGCCCAACAAAAAATTGGTGTATTTGCCAAGCACTATGGGGTAAAGTGTTTTTATTGTCATATGGGTGTTTCTACCAATGTTGCATGAGCTGAGGCTATCAACAATTAAAAGAACTCATGTAATTCATGAGTCAAAATATTTTTCCCCAATGATATTTAAACATAAACATATATTCGTCAATCACAAATGAATGCATTGCATCGCTATTATGGAATGTTATCAGCTCATACCCATGATATATACTAATGCATGCATTACATTGCCATTATCAAACAGATCATCTGAGACCCATGTTGTATACTTGATAATTACTCTTAAGGAAAGGTCCTTGAGGCCTTATGAATAAATTTATTTAACTTCATTGTCATCAGGGAGAACATATTTCCTAAATAGAATATCATAAATGCATCAACATATTTCAGTCCCGAGGCAAAATTTATACTTAAATACATGAATTTCTGTAAATTTATAGCAGTACGCACAAAAGTGAGTCTAACTCTGAACAGCAAAAAATGGTCTCAGCATCAAGTTTCCTCCTATATGAGACGGCTCCCTAGATTGAATGGTTTCTATTCATTATATTCATGCTTCCATGCACTACTTGGAATACCAAATGAGCAATGTTTGGATTTCTCAAGTACTTAAATGCAAATTTAAAGGATATAACATAATTTTCTATCGTTGGTCCTTTCTCAAGGTTGCTGAATGTTGTGCTCTCTGTTACAATTACACAGGTACCAGATGATGATCTGTTTCCTGCCCAGGAAGCTCTGTTGCATATTCAAAGCTGTATTGTAGATCTTGGTCCGGACAAGGATGGTGTTATAACCACGAGGTTACTTGTTCCATCCAGGGAAATTGGCTGTCTACATGGAAAGGGTGGATCTATTCTATTGGAAATGAGGAGACAAACCCGTGCAAATATACAGATTTTGCCTAGACAGTACCTTCCTCCGTGTGCTTTAGGTGCTGATGAACTGGTTCAGGTTTGCTCTATGTTTTCAGGCAGCAGTGTTAAATTCTGATAAGCTATCGTTGTTTTGCAGTGATATATATTAAAATCAAATGTGCCACACTTCTGATTTTATCAGATCTGACTGACATTCTATGGTAAATGTTCTAAGATTTTTTACAATTCATAAGTTATTCAAGATGTTCTAACATTGATGTAAATCTGGACAGATTGTAGGTGACATACAGGTGGCTCGTGAAGCTCTAGTGCAGGTTACATCAAGGTTACGGAGGAATCTACATCGTGAATTGTCATTTTCAGCACAGGGGCTAATGTCATCCTTACCTTCTTTGGATCATCTGGACAGTAACTTTGGACCGAGTTCTCCTGGTAGATCAATTTCATCTGCTCCAGGTTTTCGAGGTAGTGGTCATTTTTCTTCAAACCATCAAAATTTATCTCCTTCACAGGGTCGATCGCCATCAAAGGTAAATCTAATTTGTATATATTCCGTTTGGCAGTGTCCAAGGAAATGTTGCAAGTTCAGTTTGAATTTATTCAATATATACTGTTTTTAATTATGGCACTAGTGTGAGAACCTCTGCAATGCCTCAATGCTTATTGTTCTAGATCAGTGAAAGTTAGGATTGACCGTAGTTACCGGGTATGAGAGAAATTAAAGATGCAAGGGATAAAAAAATCATGAACATATTCCAGTTAAGTTTGGGTTAAAAAAAAATAATGATAATTATCTTGCCTTTATGCTAATAACTATCTTTTGAAACTCATTGAAGTAAGGATGGACAGAAGCATTCTAATAGTATTTCAACACTGGAAATCAATTATTCTTAATTTTTGTGCTGACAAAATTATTCTTTGGAAGTTATTTCTGTAGCAAATTTGCCATTGACACCTTTCCATTGCTCTGCATCTTTTACAAATGCTCTGGGTAATAAAAGAATGAAATAACCTTTAGTGGGATGGTAATCTCTATTGGAGATATGCTGAGACGAGAGGTCAAGAAGCATGCAGAAGTAATTGTAATAAATGGTGGCTGCATGAGGAGACTGCCTATTGTAGTATTTCTATATTAACAGCAGTTAATAGAACCACATAACAGCATAAGAACATGAGAAGATTAGATTTTATTTCTGAATTAGTGTTCATACAATGCATGTGGTACAGAGAGGACCTGATTCCAGCGCCCCTACCCTGAAATTTGCCAAGATATTTAAAGGACCAGACTTATGGTTGTTGGTTAGCCCAACGGTTAACAACTGAACATAACCACTAATTCAGTACAACACTACCTAATGCCAACAAGAATCATATACCAAAGTCAGCACAAAACACATGCAAAACATCTCAAGAAGGAGAACGGTAGGGGTGAGGAAGACATCCCTGGAGGCATAGAAGAGTGAGCGGGAATAGAACCAGAAGAGGCTGCTGCAGTTCTGTTTCAATTTGTTGAAGTTCAGCCCTAAGATCATACACTTTATTAGTACGTTCTTGCAACAGTTTTTCACCTTCCTGCAAGCCTTTAACCATCCTGGCAGCTTATTGCATCTTCACTGGTCTCTTCCTCAGCATCCAGGAGCTTTCTATTAATCTCCTTGACCGTGGCCTCATACCCAGCATCATTCAGCACCTGAGCTTGAGTGAGCTGAGTCTGCTAGGCGAACTGATCCTGGAAGTGGCTTTTTCGCTCTTCCAATTGAGTCCGTAATGTCATTTCTTGCATGTAGCCCTGTCCTTTTCATCATCCAACCTCTGTTGCTCACACAAAAGACTGCAGAAACAAATATTAATATCTTCAGGTGTGCTCAATGCTGCATAAAGAATCCAAGATGTTCTGCACAGGGGGAAAATAGTATGGGGAGCAAGTGTGGGTGACCATTCCTCGTGCATCTCTGAAGTATTCTGTTGTGGCCATCATTTGTTGATATAGACCCGAGCAAACTCTAAGTGGCATTGTTACTATACAATTTTTTGGATTCGAGTGACTTAATCCAAAATCTCCCAGATCTGGGATGGTCCTCCTATCACATCCAGATTCCCCACTACAGTGGAAATGCCTTGAAGAGCTGTAGGCCCCATAGTTATTAAAAATTGAGACAAACTTTCATATGGATTTGCATTATTAGGGCTGGGAAAAAATACTGGCACAGTGGCATCCTAGGATCCCTAAACCTCAGTGGGTCCAGTCTTTGAGGGCCCTGTCTCAAAGTGGAACTCATAATCCGTCCCAAGTAGAATCTCCTCTCACTCTTGCTGATCCTGCTTGTGCTCGATAAACTACACTGGTCTAAGTGGGGTTTCCATCACATGATTAATTGGTTCACCTATTTGGTTCATCTAGTCCTCAATCTGTTGCCACTCCGTGATAGGTTTGATCTAATGGTTTGGGAGAAGGAACTAGGAATGGAGGCTTCAGCAAATTTACAATGGGTGCACTATCATCCTCATCCTCATATGTGGTGGAGTTGTCTCTCTCTTCCTCTTCTGAAGTGATTGGCTCTATTTTGGGTTTCCGCTTTCGTTCCTTGTTATCCTCCCTAGCCTCAGCAAGCGGACTACTGAGATATCTCCATCAAAAAACAGATGGCCAATGTGGGTCATAGGAATTGTCTGATGGAAATTTCTTTTCCAAAGTTGCACATGTATACACGGCATCCAAAAATAGCCCAATGGCATGCTAAGTCATGTAGAATCCCTTACATGTAAGATATAAAAACTCGTGAATCTGTGTCAATAGCAGCACCACCCAATTGTAAATTTCACCTCAGCGTAACTTGATCGTGTACTTTGTCATCAAACCAACAACCTCAGATGCTCTGGTGGCCGCTACTAACCGGCATTGGTTCACATCTAAGATGCATCACCACTCTTCTGAAGCCGAATACTTTATTTTTAATTCTGCGATGCCCCTTTTCCCACATGTTGCCCAACTTTTCCTTGGTCAAATCCCTTTTTGCATAGGTGTTATATAGCTTGGTCCTTCTGAGCAGCTATCATTGTGAGGGTGGTAGCCTTGGTAACCAGCAGCCCATGGGGAGGCGCACTGAATACCTGTGTGAAATACTGCAGAATGTAGGTGGCTTTGATTTCTTTGTTCATGTAGTGGGCAAATGAACATTGAGTGTCCCTGTTGTAACTCAAAAACCATTCGACCAAGTAGGGTTCGAAGGTCTTCGCACTGAAATAAGGCATTTGCAAGATTCTATTCACCCCAGCTCTGTGCAATGTTATCCTTAGCTCATGATTGTCGGGTTTATTTACCCACCAAGTGCAGGAATTTGTGGCAGGTAGGCTCGCCCAGGTAAGTGTGTCCAAAGTGGGTAAATATGTAGATTTATGTTTCTATCCATATTCACCCACTTTTTGCTTATTAATGCCTAGCACTGCCACTTGTTTTGAGCTACCCACAACCATAGTTACCATGTTCGGCCGAACATCCCTGATGTTCTGTTCGAACCGAATTTTTGTTGCTCACCGAATATATTCGGTAATGTTCGAGCGTTCAAGTCCTGTTTTTTTTAAATCACGGCAAATATTCTGCAACTATATGTGCAGTTTGAGGTAAAAATCGTGGCAAATATTCTGCTCCTACTGTGTTGGAGGCTGGAGCTATCGATTTAATAATGCATCTGCTGTAAACCATGGTGTGGAGTCACGATGCAGCCTGCTGTGGACAGGGTGAAGTTGGAAGGGGAAGCCGGAAGCATTGATGCAGGGACCGGTCAAGTGTCTCCCTTGCCTGTGGTCGAACGCAAAAGAGAGAAGGGTGATTGGTGTGAGGTTGGACGAGCTCAACTCTGGATGGCCATGCGCTGTTAAGGTAGGGTTTGTGTTTGTATTTATTTGCTATTTATTATTTTATGTTTTATTTTTCATTTTTTATATAATGTTTTGTGATTAATTTTGTTTATAATTTTTTCTTTTTTCTTTTAAGATTTGTTTTTGATTTAATTTATTTTATGGTTTGTTTATAATTTTGTATTAAATTTTATTTAATTTTTTATTTTTTATGACCTTTGTATTATTCATTTTATTTTTTAATATTTCAAAAAATAATAATAATGGCGATTTTAAGTTTTTATATGTTTTTCTATACAGTTAATTTTATCCTCTGGCCTGAACTTGAATATATATGTTTTATCTTATTAGGGTTAATAACTTAATTTTACGCTTATTAAAATTGAAAACCCTAAAATTTTATAATGCTAAAATGTGTTTAATAATTTATCATTTCTATTTGTGTTTAATTTTATTTGTTAACGTGTTAAATTTTATTTGTTAACAATGTGTTAAGTTTTAAGTTATTAACTATATATCGTTTTTATGAATTTGTTAACAATTTGTTTATTTGTTTTAAGTGGGTAAATAATATTTATATGATATATATATTTTTTATAATTTATAAAAAATTCCTAGCCGAACTACCGAACCTACCAAACTGAATTTTTTTAAAAATCCTGAACTTTCGAACTTTTTCCCCCTTCCAAACAACCCGAACTTTTCGAACATGGTAACTGTGCCAACAACCAATGAAGTTAGCACATTTTGGAATTAGAAATAGGGTTTTGCCTTGGAATTATACACCCTTCTCTGGCTGTGTTTAATTTTTTGAATGCTGTCTCAAGGGCATTTTTATGCTGGACTGTTGGTTTGAATATGCTTAAAGGAGGGTTTGCATTCACACTTGCTATAGCGAATCCAAAATTTTTAACCAAAGAGTACTTGCTAAATCCCTCTTGTTGGGATTTACTAGAATTTGGCTGCAGTTCTTGAATTTTATTGGCTTTACTGAATCCAACCTTGGGGCTACTCTTTGCAGTCAATGCTAGGTTTGTCGGATTCTGATTTGCTTGTGGAAGAAGAAACCTAAAATTTTGCAGTATATTCTGTGTTGTGTGCTGGTGCAACTGATTTTGTGTCCACCCAACACCCTCTTTTTTATTCATCCTCTAGTTTCAGATGTTGTGAGTCCCTGTGGAGCTTCAATGCAGTGGACAACATTAAGAATTTGCTTGGTGGTGACTCTAAACTGTTTGTCGTGTGTTTATGATGCTGTTGTGGGTCATACAACTACAATGGGGTTGGCAACAAAGGGTCAACTAGAGTTGTTGAGTGGTTGAATGGTGGGTATGGGTGCAAGGCACATGTATGCAATTCGTATGGGTATGGGTTAGGCATGTGAGTCGTATGCAATAGGATGTACAGTCTTGGTGGTGACAAATATTTTGATAGTGGTAGGTCATGTGGGGCAGGGGAATGAAATAGGGTGTACAGGTTGGGGAATGAAACAGGGGATCAAACAAGAGGTTAATTGGTTTATAGCTTGGTCGTACGGATTTGAAATCTTTTAATTGGTTGTTCACATTTATATAATTGGCTCTGTCTACGCTTTTGACCTTGTGGTGGTCATATAGATCCTTTTCACTTATATTGCCTTCATTCTTGCTTTTCCCCTCTCTAATTTCTTTGTTGGCAACTTGAGCTTTTGTACCAAAAATTTCGATGTTGAACTTATTGACCTTTTCGGTCCTTAATACAATTTTAGTTTAGAGCCATTTATTGTGTCTTTGACTAGTTTCTCGTCCAAGTACTCTAATTTCACTACCCCATTCTCAAAAATCTCAAATTTTAAATGGTCCAAGCCACAACACTTTGAACATAGCTGGTTTAATTTCATGCCCCCAATTATATCTTAGTACCAAAGTGCTGACTTTGAAGTTCATTCGTCAAAGGTGTTTATTGTGCCAATACATCCTTCGCTTCTATGTGACTTACGTTGCCCATTGTGCCATCACCTTGCGTTCATCCATTTTACTTAATTAAATAAGTCGTTTCTTGTCATCCCCCAATTGGTTCTCAACAATGACCCTTACACATGGTGCTAAATATTCCATGGGAACAACCACCTCTTGGCCATACATCCCCTGGAAGGGTGTATGGTTGGTAGTGACTTTATGTGCCATTTGATAGTCCCATGGTGTGATAGGGCAATTTTCTTCCTAGTGAGAATGAAAGATGCAGAATTTTGAAGTCGTCAACCGGATCTCATGGTGAATGAAAAGCCCTCTATCGCTCGTGATCTATATAAGAATCTCAAATCGGGTGACCACTTGTTCATATGTGGACTACGCAATATTCAGTGTAGTGTTGTTGGGCAATGCTCTCATTTCTGCTTAGTTAAGTATTTTGTGGCTACTACAATGTACTTGCTTTGATGAACCTTACTTTCAAAGGCCCAATGAATTTTAGGCCCCATATTTCAAAGAGCTCTTGAGGTTGAGACGACCATAGGGACATAAAGTCTCATTTTAATTGTTTCCCAGTACATTGGTAAGTGTTGTATCCCATTATCCACTCCTTTGGGTCATGGTGCAATGTTGGTCACCATAATTTGGCCAAGAGTAACTTACTTGTAGTAGCGTCGCCTCTAGTGGATCCTTCATACGTCCCATAGTACACCATTCCAAGGGCTTCTTGTTCGGTAATACTTTAGATCTTCTCAGCATTTGACAAAAGCCGACATGCATAAAAAACATGGTGGTCTAGTCCTTAGGTTCCTACTTAGGCTGATGTATCTCCAATAGCATATATGGAAGCATCCACATGCACATGGATTTCTATCTCAATCTGGATATACAAAGATGGGTGAATTGATAAGGCATACATTTCATTGTTTAAAATGCTTGCTCCTATTTGTTTGACCATACAAAAGGAACCCCTTCCTTGTTAATGTGTATAGAGAATGAGATATTTGTGCAATTTTTTTTTAAAACGTCAATAATAACTGACATGTCCCAAGAAAGACTTATTCTTGTGACATCATTCTGTGCTTCCATTTCCACTACCACACGTATTTCCTCCGTATCAGTCTTACATCTAATCTTGTAGACAATATGCCCAAGACGTTTCTCTTGGGGAACCATGAACTTGCATTTCTCTGGATTCAACGCCAACTTTACAGCGTGACAATGTCGCATACATTGCCTTAAGGCTTGAAGATGTGTATTTTGAGTGCATATATGGATCAATTGTCAAGGAAAGCTGTTGCATGTTGCCATTTTGTCAAAAATGTGCAGGATGATCCTCTAGAAGTTAGCTAAAGCATTACATAGCCTAAATGACAACCAATTGTAAGCATAAACTTTGTCTTCCACTATAAAAGTGGTTTACATTTTGTCCTCTTTGGCTATGTTGATTTGGTTGTAGCCAGAGAACTTGTCCATGAAAATGTTATGATGCTAGTAGCAAAAACCAGCCAAATAGAATAACAATTTGCGAAAAATAACGGATTACTCAATGAACTTAGAAGTAATTGCAAGCCTTGCTTATATTGAGATATCATAGGCCTCTTCGAAGGGGCAACATCCAAAAGAACAGAGCTCAGATTACAAAAATAAAGATGATGCTTACCCATCATTACAACATAAATATATAGGCATTCCAACCTTAACCCTAATATCCTTACAACCCTAACCCTAATACTAAAGGGTTGGCCTTACATACAAAAGAGGTACCCGAGTTAATTAACTATCCCTATTACTATGTAGTTGGATCCTCCTCTTTGGGTCCTCGGATACTGATCCAAAATGTATCGATCCGGATCCCTATAGGATATGCCTTGGATATGTCTAGGATCCTGTGGGGACCAATGGATATGCCCAAATACGCCTTGGGACGTATCTAGGTTGTATCTGCGTGTCCTTGCAAGATCTTGGACGTATCCAGGGCATTAACTGTAGACACGATGTTTTTTTTTCATTTTCACTTTACGAAAAGTCACATGTGGACTTCAAAAAACAACTAAAAATAAAATAAAGTAGAGAGGCAACCCTAAAAGCAAGTTTCACACTCTTTTTCTCAAAAGAAAACAACGCATTTACCTTTCGTTGCATTTTTACCCCTCATTGCATATTTGTTCTTTCACTTTCATTTTTTTAATTACTTAAGAGTTAGGACTGAAACTCCTTCCTTTTGCTAATCCTATGCTATTACAACTACCCATTGAGAGCCAAAGAGTTTAAGGAGCTTGCAATGAAGAGGATTGTTGATTTATGGTAACTTTTCAATTTTGTGTTTTTTTTTTTTTTTTTAATTACAAACTTAAAAATGTTTTTAACTAGTTTTAACTTACTTTTTTTTAAAACATTCGTTCAACTAAAGTATACATAACCATAACCGACTAGTACTCGCCAAGGGGGATTTTTGAGTAACCAAAGAATAACCGGAAGCTCTGGTCGATTAACTAGGAATTAATGACAAATGAAAAAAATGCTTAAATTTATTAAAAAAACAATATTTCTTAGAAATTGCAGAAGCGAATTAGATCAAATGAGTTTGTAAAACGTTGGAAAAATGTTTTCTATTAGATTTGAATACAAATAAAGTACAAAATCATATAATCACGCGAATACAACTTTGATATTGTCAAGTTGTCAACAACAAACTGATATAGTGATACTTATACAAGAATCTACATGTACAAATTACAAGAATCTATATTTTTCTCTTCCTTGTGCCTGCAAAACTAAGGGAGACTGAAAAAGTCTAGTCCTCCCACTCGGTTGCTCTCCTTGCTCTGCCTAGAACGATGTATTTGCGCCTGTGGTTCCACCTCTACCTCTGCCACCACCTCTTCCTCATCAAGGATGTCCTTCAATCCAATATCTCCTCTTGTTGCAATTGCACCCTCCATAGCTTGCCTCTCGAAATCAACAATCTCGTCTTTTGTGAACATGGAGGCCTCCTATGCAGTCCAATCACTGGAGGGATCAATTACATTTAAATCAATAGGCACCTGTGATTCGTTCTCCAACTTTTTTGCATGAAGTTGAAGGTTGTATTTCATAGAAATCAGTGCATTGAGGCATTATTTGCTTAACTTGTTGTGTTTCGTCGTGTGAATGATGTTAAATAAACTCAAATTGTGCTCACATCTAGAAGCGTTAGATCAAATGAGTTTGTAAAACGTTGGGAAATGTTTTTGAGAGTTGTTGATTGTGAGGGGAAAGTAAAGGATGCACGATTCATTGTCGACATCCTGATAGAGTCGATTGAGGTGGCGGGGCCTCAAAACGTTGTCCAAGTTATATTGGACAACACAAAAATTGCAAAGCTACGGGCATGTTGGTTGAGGCAAGTTATGGGCACATATTTTAGACACCTTGCCCCATTCATTCCCTTAACCTTATGTAGCAAAAATTGGGCACCAAAATTGACTGGATCAATCAAGTCTATAAGGAGGTGAGTGAGAGCCAAATGTTCATAAGCAACCATCACATGTCCCAAGGCACCTTCAGGGCCTTCGCGAAGTTGCAATTGTTAAAGGCAAATTTTTTAAAATCATTTATGAATCATGTATAATTTTAATTTAATTTTGTAAGTTTGTAATTTGTAGGATTTTTATTTTTGAATAATTAAATAATTTTATTTGTTTTAATTTCATATTAGGTTGTTAAGACTTGCTTTGCCTCACATTCATCTTGAGACAACTTGTCAAGGTGCGCGAGGCATTGAGCAACATGGTTATCAACCACCGTTGAGGTGTATGGAGGCAGACAAACATTGAGAAGGCCACAAATATGAAATGGTTTATTCTTGATGATGTGTGGTGGGAACGTGTGGAGTATTTATTGAGTTTTATTGAGTCCATCATGAGTATGTTGGGATTTGTGGAAATGTATAATCCACGTTTGGGTGAGATTTATGATGTAATTGACTCAATGATTGAGAAGATTAAGTCCATAAATGTTAAAGAGCATGGTACTACGAAAAGGTTCCTCAAGGAAGTGAAATCTTATCTCATTGAAAGGTGAAACAAAATGACCACCCCATTGCATCTTCTTACTTTTGCTTTGACTCCAAAACTCTACAACGCAAAAATCCTTTCTTTGCCCATGAAGGTCCCACCATATAGGGATATTGAGGTTAGTGAGAGATATAAGACGACATTCTCTAGACTTTTCCCCGATCTAAACGTAGAAGACAGTTACGAGAGAGTTTGGGTATTTCATAACCTCCATGGGTCACTCCCTTGGCGCTCTTTGTGACAAGTACAAGAAGGATGTTCATATGTGGTGGTACCTCCAAGGGCAACCACCCACCCACCTCCAGCTACTTGCAATAAAAATTCTATCACAAGTAAGATTTAAAAAAGAAAAAATTCTCTATCATTCTTTTTGATGTTTTGTTTTAACTTTTTATAAATTATAATTGACTTTGCGGCTTGCCTCAATAGGTTGCAAGTTCCTCCTCAGTTGAGCGGAATTGGGGTACCTACACCTTTATCCACTTGGTTAAGTGGAATAAGTTGGTAGCGAAAAAGGTGGAGGATTTGGTCTATGTGCATTCCAACTTGTGTCTTTTCACACACAAGCAAGATGATTACAAGCAAGGTTTTTGGGATGTGGACCTAGAGACTACTGACTTGGAAGCCTCCGTTGCCTACCTTTCATTGCTCGACACAGAGCTAGAGGTTGCTTTACATGCCCTGCATAGTGGAGCCAGTGGGAGTGGCACTACTACTGCTTTTGGTTCTAATAAACCACGTGATAATGCTTTCGATGAAAACATTGAAGACCAATATGAATATAGTGAACAATGAATATGCTAATTTGTGTTTATTTTTGTCCATACATTGTAACATTTGCACTATGTACTTGTTCTAAGACTAATTTAAGTTCGGCCATTGAATATTATGACATTTGGCATTGAATTTTAATATGTTTTGTGGTTATTTAACTTATTTTGTTTCCTCTATACATATTATTTGGTTAATTTTGCTTATATGGCCATATTTTTAGTTATATATATATAGTTTTGGACGAACGTATCCAAAAATGTATCCAGGCCCCAAAAAGAATCGCCATATCCATGTATCCGAATTGCGTATCCGTATTCGTACCAATATCAAGATCGACTACTTAGGCCTATTACTCAAGTGTCAGCATTACATAGAAGTGGGTTCTTGAGCTAATGAACTAAGCAAGATTATTTCAATGCAAAAAGAATGATAGATGGTTAGGACATCGGGGTCCTAACAGAATGAGTAAATCTCATGCCCTGTAACCTCTTCGAGTATGGAATCTGTGAATGGGATTGGAAATGGATCCTTGATAGTGACAATGCTAAGGTTTCAAGCATATTCTTATCTATGGGGATTCTTTCTTTAAACTAATCATGATGGGAAATATACATCCACTTGTCTCTACTTGAAGATTATAACCTCTTCTAACATCTTGTTGATCTCTTCCTAAACTTTAGCAGCATAATTTTTATTCATCCTATAAGATTTTGTTCTTCTGGTTGTGCTCTTGGTATTAGGAGAATTTTTTGTACACACATTTTATGGGGGACCCCTTTGAAGTCTTTGTATGCCGAGGCAAACTCGTCCTTATAGACCATGACTATGTGGAACTTTGTTGCCTTAAATATTGAGTTCCAATCATCACCTACTAGAATCAATTTGGGCTCTACTTTTGAACCTAAGTTCACCTTGACTGTGGTGGGTTCCTTGTACTTCATATCCTCGATGCCTCCAAAATTATGATTAGGTTCCTCATTTAGTTGTGCATCCCCAACTTTATATTATGTAAACTCTTTGGGGTATATCACGTGCGAGGAAGAACGTTCATCTTGTTGTGGTTCCTTGCTTTCCTCGATTTCCATAATCTCTACTAAATTGCAATTTGGTTGAAATACCTCATAGTCTTCTATTTGCTAATGGAAAATACTATTGAGGGAGTTTGTCTCGTCTTTTGAGCATGATTTTAATTATAAGAGCCCTTCTTCATTTGGTTCCATTATATCAGTCATGCCCAAAAATTCACATGACGAAATCCACACAAAAACATGCCAATTTTTTTTGTTGAGAATTTACAATTCACATTCTACATAACCACATTGCCAACATGCTAGCCATCTTCATGGCACGAGACGCATAATGTTTTGAAACAAGCTCACATGGCTAAACAACACGGATTGCAATGTGCAATTGGCCACATAGTCACTAGACAACCATATCGGCCCCACTTGCTCTAATCAGCGTACAAGCCCTCCACTAGCCTTTAGCTGCATATGCAAACTTGGTGGGCCCCATGACACCAAGACCTGAACTGGATGCTTGATTGAAGTGAGGTGGGTTTGAGCAACCACTAGCTTGAACGATTTGATCTAACTCTTTACGAGGTAAAAATGGGAACCCAAATAGTTTCAACCCCCTTCACAGTGCTCACATAAAGGCTCCATGACACTTCGACTCTGGTATAGATGGCAAGGACGTTTTTGGCGAACACACCCTTAGCGACCATAATTGGGTGCATTCAAGCCCTTGACTCTGAAGGTCAAGATGGGGTGATATCTCAAATCGCATAACATTTGGGGTTGGTCCTTTGGGTAAAAAGTCGATTCGGGTCCTTGAAACCTCCAACAACTAACATTGGCCTCCCAGAGCTCAAACACAAGATGGAAGAGTTCACTTACAATTATCATTATGCGTATCAATACTTGCTTTAATACGAAGAGGGTTCAAAATTAATTGGGGTTCCCTAAGGGTCACCTTGCCTCTGGGGCTCCTAGGGATCAGTTGACGGTGAAAATTATTACGTCGATGAATCTACCCGTTTGCCTATCGTGAAGGTTAATGTGGAATCGTACCCGTTTAATTGTAAGGGGACCTCTGACTAATAGATTAGTTCTAGGGCATGGGGTATTTTAGTAGTTAAGTGTGCAAATTTAAATAACATTCAGGACAACTAATTTTTTGGGAATCAAATATTTCTTTCAGGTAATTCAAATACGAACATTCAAGATATCAATTTTCAATATCAGCCATTTATGTCAGATTTTGAATAAGTCTTTATTAATCCTAACGGACGGGGTAAAGCCTATGAAAAGCCAATCTCTTGAAGGATCGAACATTCTGAGGTTTATAGATATCTCAATATGCGTCACTTCTTTTAATCAAATGACATTCTTATATGCTTCCTTTTTAAAACAGCACAACACTAACAAAGAAAAACGAAGGTAAAGACAAACACGAAACCAAAATAAGAAAACTAGACTAAGAACAAAATTAGTTACAATGTACAAATTAAGGTTTATATAAGACAAGTTAAGAAAAAGTGAAATCTAAAGTAAGAAGTTAGAGCAACTAGGCAAATTAGATGAAACAAGAAAAGAAAAGATTTTATTAAGATTAGAAAGAAACTTAAAATCAGATATTAAACTAAGAAATGAGATCGCTGAAATAAAACTAAACAAATAGAAAATAAAACAATAAACTAGAGAGAAAAAAAGAGAGAACTAAACTAATAAACTATGACGAGAGAATAGAAAGTGAATTCAAGTTGTATAGAAAATAAAGATTTTATTGAGAAACTGAAAGAACGTTTCGTGATTGATTACAAAGATCTGAGAAAAGATGTTGCAACTTTATGAAAACTCGACAATCTGTCATACAAAGTATGAAATATTCATCATTTTTCAGGCAAAATTCAGATTTGGTTCCACGCATATGATTGAATTATTCTGCAGTCATCAAAGAGTTATAATCCTGTCAATTTTCAGATAATCAGTTTATAAATAAATAATCATCCTGGATATACCTGATGTACCAGGAAGAGTCACTTCACCGTTAGAGTATGTTATTCGGTCTTCTTACAAGTTGTACGCGATCTCAGAGATTTGTGATAGAAGAGAGAGCACAATATGAAACTTGAACTTAAAAGTTCTGGTACCTATATCCTTCTTGAAAAAGATGTCCTTCAAGTCTTTATATAAAGTCTTTCCTTCAAAAATTATTTGTACTTTTAAGTTACAACTGACTTTAGTTAACTTTAAGAGTAAAGGTAATTTACACTTTATTTAAAGTTAAAGAATTGATACTTTAGGCTTTTATTTGTAAGTTCACAAGGTGAACCTATTTAAGGCTTGAGATAAACTTTTAAACAAACCAAATGTAATATTTCTCTAACGGGTGGGGGCCCAACTCAGCTTACAAACAATTTATTTAATCATTAACACAAGTCGATATGCAAGTCAATCAATCGTTTATGACTAAATCAAGTAAGTGTAAGCATCAACCTTTAACATTGATAAACTGAAACAATTCTGCTGATGCAAACATCTACCACAAATTATTCAGAGTCTGCAAAAATTTTGAAACTTCAATAAAGTCAACCAAACCCTAATACTCAACATTTGTTTTCAACAGTGCCACCATTTACCATAAAAAATCATCTCACTATATAGTCCAAATCTTATCTTTTTCCACAAAACTTTGAAATTATTCTGAGACTAAAATCTGATTGAATAAGCTGACAAAACTATTTGAACATCATGAATGGATTAAACATTATTTCCCGAGAATGAAACAGTTTGCATAAAGTTCATTGATTTCAAGAAACTCAAGCTCGAAGTTAGAATACACAAGAACAAATCCGAGAAGGCTATGGCAGAGGAATTAATCTGCATGAAACCCTTGTAAATCCATTGATAAATGTCAAATTATGGGTCGATCATTAAACCATGCATAATATCAAGAATTATATTGAGACAATTTCGGGGTTTGATCAAAATAAATTGTCGTTATCTTCACACATCTTTTAAAATGCATGCGAAAGAGTTCAAATTATTTCAAAAAATTCCAAACTATCCATATCTTTTGGCAATTTTCCTTTAAACTATAGATGCAGGTATAAATCTATCCATTTAAATTGCCATTTTTGTTTGCAAACAACTGAAGATAAACAAGGAATCTTAAAGGATCTTCGAAGACTATGAGGAATTTTTTTATTGAAGCACCAACATCTAAACGAATCAATCAAGGTTTCAATTGTATGGATTTAGCACTACATACAATTACCCACCAGAGTCAAATCCAAGATTTGCAAATAAAAAGCTCAAAGAGTGTTATCAAAATCAAGATATATATATATTAATTTTTTTTTTTTTTTTGATAGGTAATTACTTTTGATTGGAGCTATGAACCGGTGTAGGACACAATGGGGGCCCAAATCCCCAAGTGATTAACCACCACCTTGTATACTAGATTCACGGCCAACCGACTTCGACAATACTACCAATAGCCACAACCGGCCACGAGAATACTATCAATAGCCACAACCGGCCTCGAGAATACTATGAATAGCCACACCGGCCTCACATGCCCAGGGAGATTTGAACCAGGGTGAGACTTGAAACAACCAAGTCACTTTACCAACTCACCCATATCTCATTGGCAACATATTAAGATATTATCAACATGCAAAGAGTTTATTTGAAAGGGCATTTTATCAAGATGTCAAAATCCTGGAGTTTGTTTACGAACTGTGCAAAAAACTAATCTTTTCAACTTGGCTTCAGAACTGTAATTTTCCTTTTTTGTTCATGAGAACAAAACCCTTGAGAGTTAAATTAAAACTGAATCAAGCTTTAAGATGTATTAATTCTTCAAGAAAACTATTGAAACTTTTGTACTTAAAAACAACAAATATATGAACTGTCTGCCGAGCTTTGCAAACAGATATTAGCAAGAAAAATTTCAAACTGATATATTTGTTTCATTGTTCCATAATATTTATGCTCAGTGAAAAAAGAAAACTATATGCATGCAAAGAACTGGTTGAGAACGGATTCGAATTTGTGAATTGGTAGGCAATATCATTATAATTTCAGGTTTGAAACTTCTCTATTTATCCTTGAGACTGAACCATTAACGTTTGAAACCAGTGAAACCCATACCTGCGGTTTAAAACTTGAAGCATGTTGAAACTGGGTGCAAGCAAACAAAAATCTTCGAAGATTCCATAGTCCACTAAAGAACGACTTATATCTGATAATTTAATGACTTCCAAAAGAAAGACCAGCAGCTTTTGCAAGAAGCTTGATAAATGGAGAGTGAAATGATCCAAAAGAGAGGGGAACGATCTCGCCCCAATCCCCATACTGCGTTAATAGCAGACTCAGGCTACTAGGTAGGTGTGGTGCATTAAGTGCATAACACGTCCCGTACTTTGCTATGCCAATGACGGTGATTGTTAAAACATTTACCAAGATTTACCTTCGAACCTCCACCACCAAACTTAGCAAGTTATTAAGTCTTTCCTATCGACATTTTATTGTCACCAAGTTTGTCATGAATTTGCCACTAAAACGACCACCTTCTATTAAATCTTGTAATCATGCCAGTTGTCGTGAAAGGATTTAATTGAGCAAATGCAATAAAGCTGACGAGACTCAAAATCTTAGAGACTGTCAAACCAAATCAAAACATGACATATATTGTAACTTCAAAGCAAAGTTTAATTAATTCCGAATATGATATTATAAAACATAGTCGGGATGTTAACCAAGATTTGCATATATGAACATATTTTAAATCATGAAATCAATTCTTGGATTGAAACATTTACTCAAAACAAATGCTGATGTGGATATGATGGACAGTATTGGGTTTAGATAGGATTTAGAGTATTTAGAACATCAGGGTTTAATATTTGTGAAATACAATACGAGCTAAACCCTTAAAGCTTAAAGTTTAAGCTTACATCAATGTGTTCGAAGACAAATATAATGCGGAGAAGCATCAGAACTGAAGTTACCTGAATTTACAAACTGCAGGGAAGTGACAGTCTTATTTTTGGAATTGAAACTCCGAATCTATATGAAAGCAAAATTCTGTTTTCAAAAATATTATCTCAATTCTTACCAAAATGCAACATTTACTTTAGTATTTTCCCAAAGTTTGCATCATTTGATCTGTCATTGTTCAAAATTGAGCATGTGAAATTAGATCGATCCGAAGACGACAAGAAATCAAATTTTGCTGCTTATGTATAATTTCTGATTGAATAACATATGATGCCAATGGATAATCACATTAGAAACTATCAAATACGATAATCAACATATGGTCAACAAGTGCAATGACAAACAAGCATTTATAAAACAAGTTGGCCGCCACCATATATAGTGATTTTAAAGTGGTGCAACATTTTTTTTTTTTAACAAAATTTTAAGTTTTCAGTAGGATACAAATATTTTTAATAACATGCTCCCTAAAAGTCCATTAAACCCAAAAAGGGCTTCCTTAAAGAAGGGGTTTAAAACTTGTTTACTTTTGCGTTTCAGTTCTTGAAATCTCCTCTATGTGGAAGAGCACAAAAAACTAAGGGGGGTCCCTTTTGGGCCGCTTGGCCCCCAGGCCACTTGAGTTACTCAAAAAGGCTGCATAATATACTAAGGTTTTAGGCCTAGCCTAAAGGCTTGTTCATCGACTATATAGGTCGGATTAACTATTAAACAAATGAACCTAGAAATATACTAATTTTATAACCCCTAAACAAAAGTTAAAAAACCAACCCCAAATTTTAACTTAAACCAACTATAGTTGAAAAGTATAGTGGCCTATGAAATAACCGTTGGTTGACACCCAGGTTGTTGTCAGTTGTCTTGAAGATCTAGCCTTCGTCTCCGTCTGCAGCCAGTGACGCCTCCAAACCAAGGCACCAAAGAAGCCATCGCCGCCAATGCTTCTCGCTTCTTTGCCAACACTCCTCTCCTGCAAGCCATCCTTCGACATTTGCTCGGCATAGAATTCGCCGCCACTACTACCAAGCATCCTTCCAGATAATTCTGGGACAATTCAAGTTGCAAGGTGGGCTTCTAGCGTTGGTGCTCACTAGTGGTGGCTCGGTCAAGGCCTAGCCACCTTAAGTACCCACCGCTCCCAACAAAGCTCCTAAACATGCTTAAGCCCTTTTAGACTATGGATACAGTGACAGGCCCTTTGGCTCATTGAATGCATTTCAGAGCCTTTCGACTCTTTGCTCGAATCTTTGTAGGCCTCTCGGTCTTCTTAGGACAGTTGCCACCTATTCGGGTGGCACCACCGCTCCCCACGCTCCTAGGGAGTCTCAAAAATGTGTGGCCAAGGTTGACTCCTAGTGGTCAATGATCGCTACATATGCTCCCACGGTTAATGATCACTACATATGCTCGTGTAGTTAATGATCACATTCATATGAACTTGCGTTGGTGGTTAGTGTTATCACTCAGAAGTGCACCCTTGCAAGAACGTGTCCCTATTCTCACTCATGTTGATACAATGGAAACTCCAAGGTGTGGGTGACTTTATATTAGAGAGAATCTCCGAATGAAGGGTTGGTTCCCTTTGGTACACTCACTTATCTCTAAACTCTCTAATTCTGTGTTTTCTTGATTAGAAAAAGGATAAAAGGAGCAATGCTCAAGTTGAAAATAAATATGAAAACTAAAAATTTGGGGTGATGCACCAATGTGAAATTCAATTATGCAGATACTGGACACATTTTGCAAGCTTAAGAACTTGCACACATTCACTTCATCTTCATACAATGACTCTTGCATTGGTTTTTCATACACAGGTCTTTACAAACACTCACACTAGTTTAGAAGGAATGAACAATGGTTGAATTCACTTTCAGATTAGATATAAATCAAACTTAGACACTTTATATGACCTGGAAGAATTCTCATTTGCTGCATAAAGGTGAAAAGTTTAGACTTAAACATAGGAAAAACAATCATTCATTAAATTACATCAATGAACACCGGACACACTTTATAAACAGCTTGAAAATAAGAAATATTTAGCTCTTTATTATTTCAAAGGTGGTGTAGTACAAATTTCGACAGAATGCTTGTAAGCCAAAAACATAATCTCTTTAGGTACAATACGGATATTAAACCACTTGAAAACCTTCAAGAACATCAAACAGACTTCCATGTCAAATTTCAAGAGATTTCACTCAATAAAATTCAAAATATGCACTTTTTGGTGTTTCCTAGCTTGTACAATTTCATTTATGAATGCCTGTAGGTCTATGTTTTGCCATTTTCTTGAGTTTTATGAGGCCTAAAGATTTTATTTTTTTTGCATTAGGACATGTAAGAACCCCTTTCAACATTCCAAACATTGGTAAGCTCAAACAAATAGTTAAACCTCTCAAAAAATGCCTTTTTTGACTCTCTCTTGTTTGAAACGCTGCAACTTGTGCTTTTACCTTTATTATTTACATTGAACTTTTGATTGAAGAAGGTGTAGAAAGGTTATTTATTCCCCATAAGAGCTCACACAACTTTTCATTTGCAGCAAGGAACTTAAAATTGCAAACATATTGCCTAAAACCGAGCCATTGGCATTTTAGAGCATCTTTCCTTCACGATTGTTTATAAAGTCAAGCACTTGTAACCTGCAACCAATGCATGGAATCTTGAGGGCATAGAGTCTCCAATCTTCTCTTAAGATCATTCGAACCAACCCTTCTCCTTTATGAAACGAACATTTGAAAATTGTCTTCACTAGCTTGCAACTAGCTTGCTAGAGGAATAGAAGAAACCTCTGTCAAATTTTAGACTTATGAGTTGCTTTCGAGCATAGTTTCGGCTTGATGAAGGTTGTATGATGTTGTGGAGAACTTCCTGAGTCCTCACTCCATAAATGGAGTTTTTTTGAAAACTTGTATATGAGCAACCTTGATCAATGGTGGCAAAATTTGTTAACATTTTCGATGACTTTGCTTGGATGTTTGTTTGTTAAACACTCAAGACTAGTAAAAACTAAAACAACCACAATATTCATGGGGCTACGGAGTTATAACAATATCACTAAATCTGAAACTAAAAATGTCCTTAAGCAACTACAACACTTGTGCAAAAACACTTATTGAATTGAAAACTAGAACAACTACCAACTGAAAAATGTGCAAGATAGCACCTAGACGAAAGTGAAAACTAAAACGACCACCAACTGAACATGTGCATAACAACAATTGGAGGAAAGTGAAATCTAAACACCACTATATACAAGATGACATTCCACCTAGATCAAAACAAAAACCTCGCAGGGCCTCTCCATGTGATTGACAAAGATGAGGAACAAACTGCTGTTTGAGTGCCATTCTAATTGAATTAGCATTTTCCCTGTTTTTCAACCTTTTTGGCTCGTCTCCAAGTGAATCAACTGAATCAAACATATGTTCAATATGAACAAACTCTTCTTGTAGTTCAATGCTCACCTCATGTTGCTCTTCCACTCCAAGGAAGCCTTCCAATGTAACCACATTCTGATTCATAGGAATAGCTGCAACTTCAGCCTTTAATGGCTCACTAGAACATTGTTTTTGGCTTTCTATGACATCTTTAGATATGTCATCTTGATTTTCAACTGTTGCTAATTGTTCACTAGCTGCTGCCATGTCATCTTGAACATCTTCATAATAGAATTCTTGAGTCTCACTTTCAGTCGCAATTTGATTTTGATTCTCAAAGGCTGCAACATGATCTTCTTTTATACCAAATTGAAGCTCATTTGATCAACATAACTCTTGATCATTCTTTTTAGACAAATTCTTTTCACCTGGATGTTTTCATTTTGCCCTCCATAAAATAGGCCCTCCTTCAAAAAGGGAGATGGTGGGAGGGCAAGAGGTTCTAATTGGTGGCATAGGAAAATAGGGTATTGTGGGATGCTCTTGAATGGGCTTTGGAATTGAAGAGGCATTAAGAACGCTTTGAGATTTGGAAGTTATTGTTTCAGTCAATATTTCTTTGAAAACAGGGAAAAAACTTGTGTTAGGGATGCTTCATACTTCTCTTTACACTCAACAATCAACCTCTCACATTCTGATATGTCTTGATCTTCATGGATAAATTCAACTTGAAGATTTGATGGGGGCTCAAGAAACTTGAAAATTTTCTTGGTTGGGTTTCTACAGCTTTCCACATCTCTTGATTTTTGATTGGCATGGGAAAAGACTCTTTTTCTCAAGAGTAGGCATGGCATAATCAGGTGTTTCCAAGATGGAATGGTATTAGGCTCTTGGGGAAGAGTGAGTAAAGATTGCATAGGCATAGGCTCTTTCATAGGTTTAAGAGCACTGAAACTTGGAATTTTGAAGTAAGTGGACTCTCTTAAAGGTTCAAGGGGTTCTAGTTCTTGTTTCTTACTTGGGATTTTGGATTCAATTCTTTGTACTCTCATGGGTAGCTGTTGTATTTGTTCTTTTGTAGCCTCATAATATCTCTTCAATATTTTTATCTCTTGTTGATGTATATAGCCTTGATATGCAAGCTCTTCTTGATTCCTATTGTATTCCTCTTCCCTATCACTCTCTCAAAGTCAAATCTTATAACATGCACACTTTTAATACACTGATTAGAAAGAACATGATTTGGCCAACGCTGATTGGAGACATGATTAGGGGTTGGAGTGGGGTAAATATCATGAGAACATGGATATCTTGCTGGTTGAAGGCTACTTGAAGTGAAGCTATAAATATCTTGAACTTGATACGAAGGATATGAAGGTACAAAAGCTGTATTTTCATAAAATAGAAGACTGAAATACATACCAGTTGATACTCTTTAGGTACATGGATTGTTTAAACCAACTGTATATAACTTGGAGTCACCAGACGCTAAGTATTTGAATAATTTTTTTGTTAAACTACTATAATTAACATCAATATTTAGCAATCTTTTGAGCTATGGTCCCACCAGGCATGCCAGAAATTGTTATCACTCAGAAGTGCACATTTGCAAGAACGTGTATTTGTTCTCACTCCTGTTGATACAATGGAAACTCTCCAAGATGTGAGTGACTTTATATTGGAGAAAATCTCCAGCTGAAGCGCTGGTTCCCCTTGGTACACTCACCTACTTATCTCTAAACTCTCTAATTCTGTGTTTTCTTGACTATGAAAAGGGTAAAAGGAGCAATGCTCAATTTGAAAAAATTACGAAAACTAAAAATTTGGGGTGATGCACTAATGTGAAATTCAATTATGCAAATACTTGACACACTTTGAAAGTTTAAGAACTTGCAGACATTCACTTCATATTCATACAATGACTTGCATTTGTATTTCATACACAGGGCTTGACAAACACTCACACTAGCTTTTAGAAGGAATGAACAGTGGCTAAATTCACTACTAGACTAGGTATAAATCAGACTTAGACACTTTATATGATCTGCAAGAATTCTCATATGCTGTATAAAGGTGAATAGTTCAGACATAAACATAGGAGAAACAATCATTTACTAAGTTACATGAATGAACCCCAGACACACTTCATGAACAATTTGAAAATGGAGGAAAATTCAGTTCTTTATTGCTTTAAAGGTGATGTAGTACAAATTTTGGCAAAGTTTCTGTAAGCCAAAAGCATAATCTCCTCAAGTACAATACGAACATTAAACCACTTGAAAACCTTCAAGAACATCAAAACATACCTCTAGGTCAAATTTCAAGAGATTTCATTTAATAAAATTCAAAATATTCACTTTTTTGGTGTTTCCTAGCTTGTACAATTTTATTTTTGAGTGCTTGTAGGTCTGAGTTTTGTCGTTTTCTTGAATTTTATGAGGCCTAAAGGCCTCATTCTTTTTGCATTAGGACTTGGAAGAACCTCTCTCCGCACTCCAATCATTCGATACGCACAAACAAACACTTAAACTTCTCAAAAAATGTCTTTTCTGAACGTCTCTCTTGCTTGCTTGAAACCCTGCATCCTGTGCGTTTAACTTTCTCCATTATCTGCATTGAACTTTTGATTGAGGAAAGTGTAGGAAGGCTATTTATGTCCCATAAAAATTCACACAACTTTTCATTTGCACCAAATAACTCAAAAATACAAAGATATTGCCTAAAATTGAGCAATTGAGGTTTTAGAGCACCTTTCCTTCTTAACGATTGTTCATAAAGTTAAGCACGTGTACCCTGCAATCAATGCATGGAATCTTAAGGGCATAGGGTCTTCAATCTGCCCCTAAGACCATTTGAACCAACTTTTCTTCTCCTTTATGAAACGAACATTTGAAAATTGTCTTCACTAGCTTGCAACTAGCTTGCTAGAGGAAAAAAAGAAACCTTTGTCAAAATTTATACCTATGAGTTGTTCCCGAGCATGGTTTTGGTTTGATGAAGGTTGTATGATGTTGTGGAGAACCTCCTGAGTCCTCACTCCATAAATGGAGCCTTCCTGAAAACCTGCACATAAGCAACCTTGACCAATGGTGACAAACTTTGTCAATAGTTAGTACACTGCCAACGCTTTTATTTTTGTTTTTGGCTAGGTTGTGGTCAGATGATTTCCTAGCGGCTAGCCTCCGCCCTACAATTTTAAGGGCATGTGTAAATGTTTGCCCTACAGGGAACCAAACTTAGGCAATTCACTACGACCACCTGATAAATCAAAAATTATGAAACAAACCTTGTAGGATTTAGAAAATTGTGAATTTTATTTTTAAAATTGTTTCGGACCCAATTATGCTTCAAAAAACCTATCTAAAAACTGCTCGAAAAAGGTCTATTTTTGTTAAGGATTAGAGGCATAATGATAGTTTCGACTTTAAAAATTCATATCTTTTAAACTGTGACTATAAATATTAATTCACGAAATGCTAGGAATTCATGGTGATTCTAGTTTAAGAATAAATTAGTTCAAGGAAGATTTGATTAGGGGCATAATAATAGTTTTGACTTTAAAAATTCATAACTTTTAAACTTTGACTATAAATATTAATTCTCGAAACGCTGTGAATTTGTGGTGGAGTCTAACTTAAGAATAAATTAGTTTAGGGAAGATTTGGTGAGTTATAGTTCTTGTAAATTTTTTGGAAAGCAAACTGACCCAGCTCTTTAGGGTCTAATGGTTTGCAAGTCGTTTCTAACAATAAAAGCGAAATTGAAATATTTCCTTTACACTACTGTATTATAACCAGCGAGATAGCGTTCTTCACATAATATTTCCAATTCAATTAAACACAAATACATAGATCCATAATTTACAATTTTTGCTCTTTCCAACAAAGGTTTAAAAATAGTGCCCCAACGCTTGCAAGCTGAACTAAATTTACCTTTTTGTTTCTCTTTCTCTACACTTTTAAATTGAAATAACTTACATTTTTCATGTTTTCCAACAACCAACAAAATTTACAAAACTATTATTGAGAGGAAATGAGACTAGTCTCCAATTCCATGTTCCCAAAGCAATTTTCAAGATGAAATCAAGGAGAGGCTCGGCTCCCATCTGTTTTTCATCATTAGGTGGATGCTCTAGGCATCCCCGAGCCAAGAACTCCCAACCTAAAGCGTTTCATAACCAAGCACAAGTTTATCAAGGCAATAACATGGCCTAAACCAAGGAAAGGGTGTAAGATACATTCAACTACACATACTTAGGAGCACAACCACTCTTGTATCAAGCTAACAAAACAAATTCAATACCACAAATAATACAAGGAGAATTTCTTTACTAGCCTATTAAACACAAAGGCTGTAAGGAAAGCCAAATTCCTTGTTTAGCAACATAGTCACAAGGTTCGGCCGGATCGGCACAAAATCTGGCCGGATGCCCTTTTTTTGGCCAACCTGGATAAGTTTGTCTGGATCAGCCCCCCTTTTTTTTTTTCAAAAAAATAATTTTGCTTTATTTGTTAGGTTTTTTGCAAAAAAAAAAGGCCCAAAAACCATAAATATCATATAATATTAACATTTTATTTTATTTAATTAATGCTTTTCATTGTATTTGTCAGTTTTACATATTTATAAAACTATGCTAACATATATATGTATTTATTCCGGATCGGATTTTTTCCTTTTTTTTTCAATAATTCTGGATTTTGGATTTTTTTGCCTCCCGAATGGATTCGGATTTCTGAATCTTGTGACTATGCTTAGCAAGCAACAATCATTCCAATTTATTTATCATAATAGGGGGCATTTACTTTAGCCAAGCCCTACCTTTAAGCACCAAATTCATAGAGGTGATCCATTAAATACACAAGGTTGGGACCAAGTGGTAGCAAGACCTTACCACCCTCAACAAAATTCAATAAGAGGCAACCATAGAGGGATTTTAGCACTCTCAAAACTACTTAAAAAGGGTAACACAACACATTGTAAAATTTCTAAAATTATTCAATAATTAAGAAGGTCATGAGCCCCAACAATGACATCATGACAACCACAACTATATTTTCAACAAAGGAAGAAGACATGGGAAATAAAATCAATTAAATTAAGCCATACATGGGAGGATTTTATGGCTAGGATCCTATCTTATGTCCACCAGTTGGAAGAATGTAGCCATCTTTCTTTTAAACTTCTCCCCTCAAAACCAAATATCAAAATAATCAAATCACCAAAGCTAAATTCTTGCAATCCAAGAAGAGCTAAGGGCTAACCCACTAAGGATAGAAGAATATAATGAAAGAAGTCGTCCCTCACATGTGAATCTCTCTCTAACTCATAGAAATTACTCCCAAAACTTTACCCAATTGAAACTTTCCTTGTTCCATCTCGTCTCCCAAGACTTGCCCCTCAAGTCTTCCTCAGCAATTACTCTCCCTTGCAATAAATAATTATTTCTTACAAGTCACATAGACACCATGCCCTTCTTACACATTTATTTACTCTCTCTTCAACTAGGGCATTCAAGAGGGTCAAAAGACACTTAAAAGTCAACAAAATGCCAAGAATAGTCTCCCTAACTCATCTATAAAGTGGAGAGGCCTAATTAAACACCTAATAAATCCAAAACTTGTACAACACCCTTCAATAAATGCCCCCCTTCTAAAAAATCTGAATTTTGCAAGCGGTCATTTTTTAATGAACTTCAACAATATTCCAAAAGTCTTCTAGAAGCTTTAGGGGTCAAAGGTCGAAAGGGAAGAGCTTGGAAATAAGAATAAATAGATCAAAACTTTATACAATTCCAAAATTGACAACAAGTTCAATAAATCTAACATGACTAGGCAAAATAGCAACACATTTAACATCCTAGGCGGAACAATGGTTAATAGATGCTCCGTGTAGTTCAAGTTCCCTCACTTGGTCTCTCTATAGTCCTGCACATTGTTGCACACATAAAATTGCGCTATCCTAGGATAGTCGAAGCAACTAAACTTGAAACAATCTCAAGTAACATGTAGAAACACATAATGCATACATAAAAGCATCACAAGAATCTTATTTTCTCAACATATCATGTGAAATAATTATAAATGTCTAATTATCCACTTTCTAAAACAACATGATATCAATGCAAAAACACGTAATACATACATAAAAGCATAACAAGAATCATATTATCTCAACATATCATGTGAAGTAATTATAAATGTCTAAGTATCCATTTTCTAAAACAATATGATATCAATGCAGAAATTCGACAAACACAATTTAAATAGGAAAGGTAGAAATTGGGCCTTAACAATATCCCAATTCTCATCTATCAAGCTTTATTCTTCAGATTCAATGTCTGAGTCCAATGAGACTACTTCCTCATTAACCACTTGATTTTTTAAATCTATGATGAACTTCTGGTCTTTGTTCTCAATAGAGAGAATATTATTTTTCTAGTTATGGTGGTTTGGTTTCTATCAGCGATTCCCGACCCAATAGTGCATCATAAGCTTTCTTTTTTAATGAGATGACTAAAAAATTCAATAAGGATTGGGTTCCAATATTTACCTTTTGTCCCATCAGGTCTCCCATGCTGGTCTACTCCCACCAATAGGAGGATTGGAGGCCAGATCGCTGGCTTCCCAAGATTTTTCCTAGTCTCTTGTGGAAGAACATTCACTCTAGAACCCCTGTTGACAATAGTATTTTTTAGATTCCCATCCGAGGATTTACATATGCATGACTACAATTGTCTAGCTAGATTCATTGTCAGAATTATGAGATCAATTACTTGCTCACCTGACAATGAGGGTTCTACTATTGGTTCATTGTCTAGCTTTTTTTCCCTTCCATTTCCACGCCTTTGAACACTAGGTGCACTGCACGCTCCATGTTGTGATCAATGCTTTGCACAACAAAGGTTATAGCATTTCTGAGCTATGGAATGATCTACAATGGGTCTACTAATTTAATGGATAGGGTATTTTGTAGAACTTCCCTTGCAATTTCTTCATCAGATTTCAGAATTACGAGATCAATTACTTGCCCACCTGACAATGGGGGTTCTACTATTGGTTCATTGTCTAGCTTTTTTCCCCTACCATTTCCACGCCTTTGAACACTAGGTGCACTGCACGCTCCATGCTGTGATCAATGCTTTGCACAACAAAGATTATAGCATTTCTGAGCTAATGGAATGATCTACAATGGGCCCACTATTTTAATGGGTAGGCTAGTTTGTAGAACTTGCATTGCAATTTCTTCATCAGACTCGAGCCAATTGGTTACCATCCTTGTATGTTCACTAGAATGCCTTCGTTTCTTAACCATTGCCCTTTCAACCTTTATTTTTGTGTCATCTAGTTCTTTCTTTGTACATGGGTTGGGGTAATTTATCTTTTTTGCTTGGGCCTTGGTGATTGCCATCACCCCTTCATTTGTTACGTCAATTATGTTGATGCTTGCTTTAGGGAATTGGCATCCTTATGATCTCTAGACCCACTCCATATACAGGGAAGTCCAATGTTGACTTGGTTGGTGCAACAATCTCTTGCAAAATGGCCCCACTAGTTGCACTTCCAAAACTATACAATCAACCGACCTTGGTTGTCGTACTGGATGTAGCTACCACCTCCCCCCATATTGTTCTGGTGTCTTATATTATTTCTTTGGTTTCTATACCCACCAAGGGATGCACTAGGCGACACTCTCTTATTACCTTAGAACTTTTTTAGGGTGGTAGTTTGTGTTAATGGCTCTCCTTGGGTGAGGAGAACATGGGCACCCTTGTTTTTAAAGTTGTATGTGTAGTTTTTGGTTTCATGGCCTTTAACTTGATAGATTTCATAGAACTATCCTCTAGGACAATTGGCCTTGGTGTGCCTTCTCTGTTTAGCACTTTGTGTGTCACAGGTCCTTTCCTTCTTCGTAGGTGTTTTTTCTAGTGCTCTTATCATTTAGAGCATGTCCCTTCGAAGAGTTAGTACAAACCTTGGTTCACTTAACACTGAAATTGAAGTCCTCATCTTCACTCTGTCTTCTCATGTGTGATGATGTTTTATTCTCTCTTTTGATGTCCATTGCTCGATTATAGGCATCCTCATATGACGAGGGTGGGACCACCTTGATTTTTTTTCTCAATGAGGGAATAAACTCTTCAATAAACCATCTCTTCCTAAACCCATCAGCTGGTTCCTTTCTGAATTTCCCAAGCAATTCCTTGAGTCTTCTATTGTAAGCTCACACCATCTTGTGCTTACCCGACCAAGTGTTATAAATTTCGGCGACAATCTCGTTGACTTCCCTCGGGGGTTTTAATTCTTTCTTGAAGGATTGCTTGAGTGTTGTCCGTGATGCTGTCTCTGAGCTTGGTGCATCTGTGTACCAGTCAGTAGCCATTCCCTGAAGGGTGGCTGGGAAATATCTTAACCACATGTTCATCTATATGCCCATTGGCAGTTCAGATTGTGATGCACATTATGCAGTACCATACCGAATCTTCAGATCTATCGTCACTAGTCAATTTCAACACCTTTTGTTTTTCTAGTGATGCGGTCGACAGAGTATCCATTCTTCTAAGGTGGTTCACCGAATATGATCTTCCTCCTTAGGAGGTTTGTGTCGAACGTTCCTTTGCTCTTTTAGCATTGTTGGACATGTCTTTGTACTTGACCTGTCCTTGGGCAATTATTCGTATTTTGTCTTCTTCACCTTCAAGTTCCCTTTCTGTGCTATTGCCCCCCCTTTGCCATTCAAAATGTTTTGGTTGTTTCGGCTGCCCTGGTTCCTTGGGGTTGGATCTTCATTTAATAATTCTTTGATCCAAATAATATTGTTTCATGTGGCTTGTTTTTCCTTTGTGAAGTTGTTTTCAATCTCTCTATTAGAAAGAAGAGTTCCCTTAAAAGAAGGGGGTTGAGTAAGATCCTCATCACTAGGTTCCGTTGATACCGATGTGGGGTTCCCCAACCATATATGGAAGGGCAGATGCCTAGCAATCTCCTCCCATTGCATAGGTGGGAGTGGTGGAAAGTGTTCAATTACTTGTTCCAGTACCAACTGAACTCTCTCTTGGTTTTGGGTCCAACTTTGGCTTTGACCTCTACTTTGGCTATTGAGTTCCCGCCCTTGGTTTCTTGAGGTGGTCGCTTCTTGCAACCTCCTTCGCTCTTGTTGTTCCAAGAGTTTGGTAGACCTCCTGTTATATATTTCATCTTTCCTACCATGATTTCTTCTTTGACCGCCTTTATTCAGGTTGAATGGCTTCAACATCGGTCTTCCGATCTCTCTTCCTCTTCGTGACTTTTCATTCCTTTGTACCTTTGTAAGATTTGTTGTCTTTGATCCTCTCAGTGACGTTTGACACAAAGGTTTTGCAAGATGATGTAGTGTTTGGTGAGAAGTCTTTTGTAGGTGATCAAGCAGTCGCTCTACTTCTTCCATTACCGCCAAGCTACCCCAAATGGAATCTATCAGTGCTTGGGTTCTTTCGGCTTCTTCCTTGATGCGCTTATGCACAGAAAGGTCCCACATGAATTGCAAGTCTTTTGTGAGTTTTTGTTTTTGTTGATTGGTTTCTACTTCTTGGTTAAGTTGATCCATTTAAGTTTCCATCAAAAGTATGTCATTGTCAAAAGTATTGTTGACCAATGTTTGCTTCCAACAGTTTGAAACTTGACCAAAATTCTTGAAAGGCAATGGTGCCAGAATGTCTATTGTAGTATTTTTATATAAACAGCAGTTAATAGAACAGCATAATAGCATAAGAATATAACAGTAATAGATCTTTATTTCTGAAGTAGTTTTCATACAATGCATGTAATATAGAAAGGCCCTGATACCAGTGCCCCTACCCTGACAATTGACAAGCTATTTAAAGGACCAGACTTATGGTTGTCGGTTAGCCCAATGGTTAACAACTGAACATAACCACTAAAACAGTACAACACTACCTTTTCCTGACAAGAATAATATACCACAAAGTCGGCACAAAACACATGTTTATTCATTATGATTGTCTATAGAGACCTAATTGTTGTGTATGGCTGGTCCGTAAGATTGATAGTTGAAAGAGTGAAGATATGCAAACTCTCGTGACAATAGAGCTCGTGGTCCTAAACTGTTTCTATCTAACAAAAGTTTGAATTATTCTAGTGATGCATATCAATTCCCGCCATAAAGAGGTGGTCAAAATGCCATCCCTTGGAGATGAGACAGTTGCTCCCTGAGTGCATGTTGTAAGAAGCTAGTTCATCCTCTGTTTGGGTATATTAATTTGGGAGGGCTGTTCTTGATGAAGAGGGTGCAGTTATCAAGCTCCCATGATAGGGAAAGATGTAATAGAATGCTTTTGAATTGGAACCATGTGAGATTCCATCACGCAATAAACCAAGGTGACTCCCAAATTTGATATCTTGCCTATAGTAAAATGTGAATGCAATTTAGACTGGTGATCTGTTAAGGAGAAATGTGATGATAGGACGCCAAAACATGAATGTAAATTGCTCTAAAAATTTCTTGAGGAGAAGCACAACATGATATGGGAGATTTATAGAAAACCTAGGAGTCTAGATGAAATGCCTACAAGTGGTAGAAACTTACGGCAGATTCATGTTAGGGAAGAGATAGGAGGCTTATATGTAGTTCAACACAGACAGAATGTCTATGATAGAGACTTAACTGGATTCTTGATGATCTGCAATGACTCATCACTGTTATTTAAAGACTGGAACTCATCGACATCCTTTATCATTGATTAAATATTTGGTGTCTGGTTTTTATGTAGACATTTATCACTGGTATGCCTCATTTAATTTCCTATGGGTAGTTGATGTATATGTTTTTCCTTTAATGGGGTGATGTCTCCCACTCTTGTAACAAGTTCTAGAGTACAGGTCCTTGAAAATTCAGAGGCAAGCTTAATTAATAAAGACGGCACCAAAGTTGTATTTAGGGAAGATGTAATTAACAATTCTATTGTATTTAGGGAAGATGTAATTAACAGTTGTAATAGATTTTGCCAAGTTGTTGATTGGAGCATGATTAGATTTGCACAGGGAAATATATTTCAACCAATTGACACACGTTGGTGTTTGATGCCCTGGCTATAAGGGATTTACATTATGATGAGGGACCCTAGGCTTATGATTTCTAATGATTTGAATATAAATGCGTTTCCTAAGGTTTTTTTAATTAGTTAGAGGTAGATTTATAAACAAACTTAGACTTAAGAAGTTCAGACTTCTTATATACTTGTGAAGCTTTAATAGCCAAAGGTTTGTACAGGCTATTTTCTTTTTCAAGGTTTTCTTCTATAATTTCTATGTCAGGACATTCAGATAATTGTTCAGGGATAAAGGGAGGAAGTTCATACATTCCTTCTATTTCAGATTCATTAAGGATTTCTACTGTAGAAGACATCTGGGATTTACCAAATTCCATTGATGAGAGATTAAGGTTCCAGTAAGCGAGAAAATTCTGATAAGGGAAACAGGGATGCAGAGGAAAAGGGCCTATGACAATTAATAACGGCCAAAGACTCGATGCAATAACTTTCTCAAATAATTATTCAAAGCAAGGAAACTTAAGAGTCTATCAAGAAATTCTTACAGATATATTCAATAGTCGATTACTACCAGGGCTCTGATACCAATTTTTTTTTTGTTAAACCAAGAATAAAATCTGTCGAACTTACTTTAAGTTATAAGCCCAAAAAGTCTTTCCAAACAAATTTATTGTCTTTATTGCCATAACCTGAGATCAATTACATCCGATCTCATGAAGATGTTAAATTTGTTCATTTTGGTCTTATCAGAATACATATTACTCCATTGATTCTTGGTAATATTAAATCTGTTATATATCTAGCTTTGTGTGACAGACGCCAAGTCAGTTTCAAACATGCTTGTCAGTTATCTAGCCTTGGACGTTTGAATGATGAAGTTATTTGCTTCGAGTTTTGTCTAAACCTCTCTGTCGCAATCCACGATCGAGGATGTAAAGAAGTCAAGTTTGGATCTTTAGATTGTTGGGGTTTATTTACCTCTCTGTTTGGTTTAGATATGTTTAGCGAGTTTAAATATGCCTCTATAAATATCTCTGTTGTGTATAGCATGATAAACACTAATCACCCAAAAATTCTTGAGAATCTTCTTTATGCCCGCAGACTTAGTGGAACCGTACAATTGCAAAAAAGTCATATAGAGTCTGTAGAAATCCCATCTGATTGGAAACTTGACTGGTTAAAAAATGTTTCTCCTAAAATGAAAGGTCAAGCTACTGTGCATAAGAGTGATGGTAAAACCATCAACATACTTTCCAGATCTCTTTCTGTGAATAATTCTTCTATTATTTCTCCTTCCAGACCCTCTACCTTTTCTTCCAGGAGGACTGTAAAAACATGTCACATCTTGATTGAAGATGAAGAAACTAACCAAGGACCTGATTCAAAAGATCAGTTACCTTGTACTTTAATGAATCTTCCTAGAGAAGCTAATTTAGAATTCTATACAGAAAACAAGGTCAATGTGTATAGAGGTGGAAGGTGGCCTCCACACAAAGGAATGTATAAGCAGACTGAAGGTCTTGTACAGTATTTTTCTGCAGCATTCCAAGGAGATGTTGAACCATCAAATGAGTTCAAACATAGAAACTATGTTTCTAGATTTAATTCTCATCTCTCTGAAAATCTTGATGACCTTTGTAAAGATGTCTTATACATCAAAAATAGTTTAGATAAACTAACTATTGTTGAAGACAATACCAATCAAGTTTGTACAAATATACAAAATCAATTGTCTTCTATTGATACTAAAATTGCAGCATTAGAAGACAGCCTTGACTGGCTAGTCAAACAAGATCAGGAAGCCGAAGCTCAACCACCGGCATTGACATATGGGGTCAATTTTGGTTTTAGTTTCAGACCTCATAAAAAACATCCCAATACTACTATGATGCAAAGGACTCATTTACAGCTTCAGCCATGGTACCTAAACATTGATGATTTGCTTAATTCTCTGAATGAGATCTCTCCCTGGTGTAACTCCATGAGGGTTATTACAGTGAATTCTCATTTAGACCCAGTAGGTACTACAATCTTTGCTTCAAATTTTTTTTGGGGGATTGTTACCCAATGGTGGGAATCAATGACAAAAAATGAACAGCATGAGCGTATTCATCACCAGCCTGATCCTCTTGCTGCCTTATACCATCTACTAATTAATGAGTTTGCTCCTCCAGTAGGTAACAAAGAACTGGAGTCAAAGAAATGGCTTCTCAAGATGGAGCCTTGTGACCTCAAGCAATTTGATGCATTTGCCAAACAATTCAGAGAATTGGCATACAAAAGCAAGAGCTTTAAGACTATTGAGATCAAGTTAAAATTTTTGCATGCTTTGCCTTATAATCTCATTGACAAAGTTATTGCTTATATGGATCTCAAAGGCCTAACCATTGAAGATTTGTCTTTGTCTGATGTTATTGACTTTGCCAAACAACAGGCTATGCAATTAGTCTCAGAGACTAAAACCATCTAAAAGCTCACCAAGCATCAGGTCTCTCAAATTGCTCCAGTCTTTCCTGAAACAACCCCATTTGGCTGTCGGCCATTTGTACAACCGCGCACGCAACAAAAACAATGTCGCATCTGTCTATCTTTTAAGCGCCGCTCTTTTCTTCGGAAGCATTCCTATGCTCCTCCACAGGGTTTTCCTAAGAAATGCCATACTCCACGTCCTCAAAGCAAGCAACCTATTTGCTACATCTGCCGCAACCATATTGCTCCACAATGCCATTGTAAAAATCTTGCTGTCAAAGCTGTTTTTACCGCCAACGCAGCCACGTGGTGGGATATAGTCGACTCTGATGAAGATCTTTACCTACAGGTTGACATCTATGAACCAATTCTAGATGATCTCCTCGCCGAAGAATTCGAAGACAACGACGATGCAGAAGCTTTCAAATCATTAGCCGATGATTTAGAGCAGCTGCTCACTAACATGCAACGGCCTTGGCACCATGACTACTCACAGCGTCCATATGAAGCACATGGCAACTAGTCTCGCCACCACCAAGAAGTCCTAGAACGAGACGACCGACCAAGAACAAGAGGACAGAACAAAGGACAATGATCTACAAGAGGGAGACAACCCTCTATGCCAAAAATACCACCAACCTTGCAAAGGCCTCAGCATCCTCCTTTGCAATTTCAGAGCTCTTTCAAGCCCAGTGCCTCTTGGATAAAGAACAAATTCACCAACACTGAACCTCCAAGAGAAATTCCAGCACTAGTCATAGAGCCATAGTGGGATGTCTTATTGCCCACAGAAAAATGAGAAAATGATGAAGTAGAAAGCTTTTTCTATTCAGACCAAGATTACTGCCCAGGTGAATGCAGTAATATTAGAGAAGCAGAAGACGAATAAGTCATCTACACTGAGCAAGCTGCTGTACAAGATCTAGGGAGACAAAAACTGGTATGTACTAGTATCCCTCCCTTAGAAATTCCACAGCCAGCGTATCTTACTCAGTCAATCAATGGAAAGTTTGCCCAGTTTATAACTTTAGAAATAAATGGCGGACTAGCAGATGCTAAAATAGATATTGGAGCTTCTCTCTCATTTGCGAAATCACAGATCATCCATGATTGGAAGACATTGGATGAAACCCTAACTTATAAGAGCTTAGATGTCCAAGGGAACAGTGATCCGAACAACAATTCAGATGACAATTTGGGTGATGGGTCCACCCCAATTGATGGCGAAACTTTCGAGAGCCGTAACTTTTGCACAGTAGCTCCAATTGACTCGCCGTTTGAACCATTGGAAAGCTAATAATGAGGGGAACATCGTGAGATGGCATGGAGTTCCGCTCGATGAAGTTTGACCCCTTAAAACCCAACGAAAGTGTCCCAAATTTTAATTTTAGTAGTGCAGTCTAAAAATTGTAAGTTTCTAAAAATAACAATTCCTCGAATTCTGTATTGTTGTAAATCGTGAAAGTTGAACCAATTCATCTCTCTTGAGATTGGTGACTTTCCATATCCTCCCCACACCTTCAAAACATGTATAAATGAAGATGTAACCCGAAATGGAAATCAGACATCTCTTCTCAGAGATAAGCATATGTTTGGGTTTGCAAATTTGATCAATAAAACATCTCTTATCAGAGATGGCATTATTTGAATTGTTTTGTTCTTGTTTCTTGAATTATCTTTCAACCAAAGCTTTCAAGTTTTGTATCAGTGGTATCAGAGCGGTTTGTCTTTAGAGTGTATGATCCCGAGGACGAGGTCAAATTACAGGAAGCTTGAGTGGAAAATAAAAATAGCAGAATATCCACCTATTCGCTCCAAACGACTTCAAATGGCGGACAACACCGAGGCATCTGATCCTTTCAAGGAAATGATGAATTAAGCCCTCCAACAGCAACAAGCGCAGATGCTACAACAATTCGCTCAAATTCTCCAACAAATCTCGATGGAAAATTCTGGCTTCTCATCCGCACCCGCACATCCTTTCATTGCCTCAACATCCTTCAAGGTTCAGGTGAATTTTGATATCCCTACATTTGAAGGCAAAATCAATGCTGATGTAGTAGAAAATTGGTTGGATCAATTGTCATCTTATTTTTCTGTAAATAAATTCACCGATAAAGAGAAGATTACTTTTGCTCTTCTGAAAGCATCATTGCCTGTCAAAAATTGGTGGGAAGTGTACAAAAAGAGATTCAGTGCAGATGATATTGGCCTTCAGACGAAACTTACATGGGATGATTTCATAGACGCTGTAAAGGAAGAATACTACTCCATTGGAGCATATGACGATCTGTATATAGTGGCAGCAACTTCGCCAAGGTAAGGAACAATCTGTTCAAGATTACATTGACATTTTTCATTTTCTATCTGCGAGATTGGGCATCCAAGAAAGTGATAAACACAAGGTTCTCAAATATCGTGGCGAACTACAATGGTACATACGGGGAGAAATGAAACTCTTCAATTTGGAAACCATCGGTGAGGCATACAAGTTTGCAGTAAAGATTGAGCAGAAGCATGGAAGAATGAATATAAAGAATCAGTCTTCAAAATGGAAAAGTGACAAAGGTCAAACACGAGGCCAAAATTGGAAGCAAAAAGAAGGAAAGACTGGGAAGAATGTCGAGCTATCAAATCACTGCTTTCTGAGTCACAATCCTCAACATCTACTGCTCTACCTCATACAGGCCCTGCAGTCGAAGAGGTTGAAATAAATTATAGATGCTGATCTTGAAGCCATTGTTGCTTCATCACAGACACACGACGAGATGCTAGATGACAAGGAAAGGTTGTTTCACTCTAAGTTATGGGTGAAAGGTAAGCCTCTGCATTTCATTCTTGATAGTGGAAGTCAAAAGAATTTAATCTCTGCTAATGTTGTGAAAAGCCTAAATCTGTCCATGAAGCCTCACCCAAAACCATACAGTATTGGATGGTTGAGTCCAGGGAGAAACCTCCGTGTCACCCACCAATGTCTTCTCTCATATGCAATACAACCTTTCCAAGATGAGGTCTTATGTGATGTGGTCAATCTAGATGTTTGTGATGTACTCTTTGGTCAGCCATTCATGTATGATCGACATGGTATATATGAATAAAAAACTAGAAGGATCACTCTCACTCTTGGAACACGACGCTACAGGGTACCAGAAGTACCACCTTCTACATCTGTCTCTCTGATTAGTGCCAAAATAATTGTTCTCATGGTGGTCAAGCCAAATGAATCCAAAAGGGCCGATGTTACAGCCTTGACTACACAAACAACACAACAACAGAAGCAAATAGATACTGAGCTGAAGAAGTTCACGGCCTTCCATCCACAGACTGATGGTTAGACAGAAATGGTGAACAATCGGGCCCTGCACAGTTCCATAAATCATAGTCCCTTCCAAGTATGTATTGGGAATCAAATTGAAGTACAACTACCACACTTGATGACAAATCTTGATGCAATGGGGACCATTGCTTCTCAAGGAGGGAGGAATGATCAAGACAACAATTCAGATGACAATTCGGGTGATGGGTCCACTCTGATTGATGGCAGAACTTTCGGAAGCCATAATTTTTGCACCGTAGCTCCAATTGACTCGCCGTTTGAACTGTTGGAAAGCTAATAATGAGGGGAACATCGTGAGATGGCATGGAGCTTCGCTTGATGAAGTTTGACCCCCTAAAACCCAATGGAAGTGTCCCAAAATTTCAATTTTAGTAGTGCAGTCTAAAAATAGTAAGTTTTTAAAAATAGTAATTCCTCGAATTCTGTATTGTTGTAAATCGTGGAAGTCGAACCAATTCATCTCCCTCGAGATTGGTGACCTTCCATATCCTCCCCACACTTTCAAAACATGTATAAATGAAGATGTAACTTGAAATGGAAATCAGACATTTCTTCTCAGAGATAAGCATATGTTTGTGTCTGCAAATTTGATCAATAAAACATCTCTTATCAGAGATAGCATTATTTGAATTGTTTTGTTCTTGTTTCTTGAATTATCTTTCAACCAAAGCTTTCAAGTTTTGGATCAAACAGTTTTATTTGCAACAAGTATAAGCACCAGTAGTCCCTTAGGATACAAGACAAAATCTTCCAGTGTGATTTCTTTGCTTTAGATAGAATGCCTGTAGATATTCTATTAGGCGGTGCTTTTATTGACCAATACTCACCTTATGGTTCTACCACCAAGAGTATCATGTTCACCATAGATAATGAAAGGCTTAGGATCCCTTGCCTCATTTATGCAACTGAGCAATTTCCAAGCTCAATGGCCCAAACCCCTGAATTTGTAATTCCTGCTGAAATACAAGCCATAGGAGAAAAGATTAAAACCACTATCTGTTTTGACAACCCTCAACAGTTTTGGTCCAAATCCATCCCTGAGATGGACATCATAATCATCGAAGGTAAATACATGAAAATTGGGAAGAAGATCCCAATACTAGCACATGATTACAACGATATGGAACTACAGATCAAGAAGTTAGAAAGTAATGGTTTCATAGAAAAATCCACCTCTCCCTTTTGTTGCTATGCTTTCTTGGTTAATAAACACTCTGAACAAAAGAGAGGAAAGAAAAGAATGGTCATCAGTTACAGACCATTAAATGCCATTACTCAACCCTTTCCATATCCAATTCCAGATAAAAGCTAATTATTGGAGAAAGTTGCGACATGTAAATACTTCTCCCAGTTTGACTGCAAGACAGGGTTTTATCAGATCAGGGTCAAAGAAGCCGACAGAGAAAAGACAACATTCAGCTGCCCATTCGGCTATTATCAATGGACTGTTATGCCATTTGGTCTTATGAATGCCCCAACATTCTATCAAGCCCACATGGATAACATCTTTAAAGGCACTTCTAACTTTTTGTGTGAATATATTGATGATATATTAATTTTCAGTAATTTTTTCTCTGACCACTACTTCCATCTCTCACAATTCTTCCAGCTGGTGAAAGAAGCAGGAATTGTTCTTTCAGAGACAGATTCAGCTCTGCAAGACTGAATGTAATTTTTTTGGAATGATTGTCCAAGATTCGAAGCTGCAATTACAGCCACACATCAAAGAGAAGGTTATCAGTTTTTCAGAAAAACTAGATAAACCACGACTGCAAGCCTTTTTGGGATTATTGAATTATCTGAATAGCTTTTATCCTAACTCTAGTGAAGACAGGTACATATTTAACTCTAGTGAAGACAGGTACATATTTCAAGAACTTCTCCAGAAAAAGAAAGGTTTCTTATGGAAGGATGAACACACCACTGCTATCCAGAAAATTAAGCAAAAGGTAGCAAGGCTACCTGACCTTCGTATCCCAAAATCTAACCAAATGGTGGTTTATACTGATGCCTCCGATATTGCATGGGGTGGAGTACTTGTTTGTATATATCAAAATAAAGAATTCATTTGTGAATTCTCTAGCGGAGTTTTCAATACTGATGTTCTCAAGTGGATTTCTTCTGATAAAAAAATCTACTATGTTAAAAAATGTTTAGAGAAGTTTATGTTAAAACTCTTACATCTGCCACACTTTGTTGTAAGAACCGATTGTACTAGATTTCTGACCTTTAGAGAAAAGGATCATGGTCGGAAAGATGGTCGCGGTAAATATATTAGATGGCAGGTTTTCTTTAATCAGTTTAACTTCTCTATAGAATACATTAAAGGTACTGACAATATTACCACTGATTGGCTCAGTCGAAATCCTCCTGCTACTCTAATGCATCAACCCATTCCTGGCTTCAACCTAACCAGGGTTTATAACCAGGGATTTGCCTCTCTGAACATTCTTGTACAAATCCTCTGAGAAGGGTTACATTCGAGGTACACTCAGATATCATATGCAGCAGGACAAGATCTGCAGATGTCTTCTGCAGCGACTATACAAGCAAACCGTCATCAAAACACTGGGGTTACTGTTATAGAAAGACTCAATAGTGAGTTTCTATTTCATCAGTTCACTGAGCTTCTGAAGTGGTGGTAAAAATACGATCTCTACATAATGAACACCTATACAGGTGGATAGCAAGATACGGTCCGCACCGTATTCATGAAGAGGAAGATCACGATCAAGACACAGTTGTGCACACCATCATCCGAAGACAGCTGAAATGAGAATCATATTTTTACATCAATCCTCGCTATCATGCATGTGAAGCTGGACCCCAACACTAGCATCTTTCCAGTACGTTCCAGAGGTGTCTTTTCCAGCCAATAAGTGAAGATGACTTGCTAACCGAAGCAGAAGCAATGTTGGACCCACCTAGCCAGATGTCTTCATCCAACGCGTCCAACAACATATCACTGTAGCCTACTTATGAGCTGTAAAGCATGATGGGACATGACACCGCTTAGGCAAAGATTCCAGGCAGGATCTCCCAAGTGCTATAAATAAGACTCTTCTACATAGAGTTAGCATCGAAAAATTTCTAAGCATTTTAGAAGTCTAGTAGCTTTGTTCTAAGAGTATGCTCTTCTCTTGCCCTTTTTGAAGGATCCTGAGAATCATAAATTCGAACAAATATTTTGTAATAGTTTGAGTGATAATAGTGAAGCCGTAGCCATTCGGCCCTTACCTACTGTCGCGGGTTTTCTTGTAAACAACTGCTATCAGGAGGAAGCGTCTACTGACGAGAAAAAATTAGGGGTTCAAGACCTAAGATTTCGTTCATTTTAACACCAATTTTAATTGGGCAAGAGGCAAATATAGATATTAAAGAGGTTATTTCTAACACTAAGTGAGCTGACATATGTTGAGTTTGAAAAAGACTTTATCACAACAAATCTACAAACAATGCCAAATTTGTCTTGTTTATTAGATTCTAATTATTTTAGGAGAATTTCTTTAGGAATGCATGGTGTGAAGGTATGCCCCTTTTGGGTTTTGGTGGTCATTTGTCTTTAGGTTGTTTATTCTTAAATTTATAAAACTACTTCTACATAGTTTTGTTGTTAATGATTGATTTTATACGGATGTATTTTTATTTTATTTTAGGTGCATATATGCTGTGTTTCTATGGTGCGCTAGTACATTTGGGGTTTGGTGAGACTTTATTCTTGTGTGGGTTTCAATTTCAGAGATGGTTGTATGCAAGGCTACATGGGTGCGCTGGTGTGGGGGTATGCGGGGTGTGGTATGCAACACCTGGTGTGAACTCCCAAAATTTGGGTCCATGGATGAGTGTGCAAGGATACACAAGGTGCAAGGGTGCAGCGTATGTATGATGCATACCCCCAAAACTTGGGTACATAGTAAACTTGGGTATGCTGTAACACTAAAACTGAAACATCAAACTCAAAACTTGAAATGTAACATCTTCATGAAATTTAGTAAAACTAAAATTGAGTAAATTTGTTTTCACCTTTTTCCTTCTAAGTTTTAGCTTTTTAATATGTTAACGTGTTTTTTAAGGGGGTGTACTTGAAATTTAGGGTAAATGCACTGGGTGCACCAAGGTGTGCTAGGTTGTACCAGGTGCAGATTTCAGTGTGTTTTGCACACGTACCCACGTACTGGGTGTGGGAGCATCTCAGGTGTGCCCCACATTTAGTGGGATTGCACACCTTGACAACCCTGGTTGTATATATGTGTTCATTTTCAAATGATTGATTGAATGTTGTGTTATTGCTGAGCATTATGGGTTTGAGGCACTAAATGAGGTTAAATTGTTGATTTTTTGAGTGGGCCAATGATTCGTGTGCAACCGCTGTGCAGATGAACACTCTTCATTTGTTCTACTAGCCAAAGCTCACACATCTCATGCAATCATGCATGCTTCTTTGCTTGACGTTTGTTGACGACCTTAGGCACAAGTCCCGCCCTTTGTCGTAGACTTTCGTGCATTGATCTCCTCAGATTGCAGCCTGCGCACCTCACTACGCACTTCACAGCTCGCAGCCCTGCTCACCTCATTGGCACCTATTCGTAGACTTGCTTTCTCCTTTGGGCCCCACTGTAGCACAACCATGTGTCGACAGGGCCCGACCGCGTGGCTAATTCAAATCGCCCAACTAGTTGTCTCCAAGAGAGGATCTTGGAATTGGAAGTGGTTGGAGACAGCCTAGACAGTAACTGTTATGTCCATTACCAACTACCACATTTGACAAGATTGGCATGCTGGCAACATCCTCATTGGTAACCACACAACAATTATCACTGCTCTTGTATTATGCATGTTAAATATGTAACATATGCATCCGACATATAGTTAACACAACCATATCAATGCTATTCACAGTCATAGCATAGTTTTCTCTGCGTATCTAATCTACTCCGTATACACACATTGTAGACATTGTACTCTGTATTCCCTATTCTTTGATTTATGAATAGAAGTTGCATTTTCTACAAGACTTCCGTTCCATTGAATGTGTGTTTGATTGTTTCATCTGATTACTCTCTGCGCATTCACTCTACACAACCAAACTTTGTTGTCCTCTGCACACTCGTCCTTGGGCCCCGTGGTGTAGATCAATTGGTATCAGAATAGTTAAAAAGCTCAGTTAATAGATTGGCATCAAGAGCTTCACTCTCTTATCCCTTGTTATGCGTGTAATCACATGAGTGCAATGAGAGAGAGAAGGTTTATCAGCGGGTTCTGTTTTAGAAACTCCAGTGGAATGTTGTAACAAAAGCCATATGGTTGACACCCATAATCAACCTGAGGCAGCATCAATAATTCGAAGGCTCATTGCCGATGCACTGGAGGCACAATGCAGTGAAGTTTTTGGTCAGTTCCGTGAGTTAATGATGCAACTCAACCCGACGCCTTCTAGACCATCTCAACAACACACTCCACAATAGTTTCAGCAACAAACCCCTTCAAAGTACAAGTCAATTGCGACATCCCTCTATACAAAGGCAAGATCGATGCCAAAGCATTGGATGCCTAGATTCGACAACTCAAGACGTACTTCTCAATTAACTGCTTCACCAATGTTACTAACTACCACATTTGGTGAAGCCGTTAACTGAGAAGTACGTCTTCGCAATAATGAAGATGTCCATTCCAGTTGTTCATTGGTGGGAGACCTTCAGTGCGTAGCATGCATTCCAATCGAATCATGGAAGACTTTTGTTGATGCGCTGAATGAGGAATACTACTCTCTCTGACACTTTGAAGATGAATACATCAAGTTCCAACAATTGTGTCAGCGCAAGGATCAATTCGTGGAAGACTACACCAACATGTTCCATGATTGCTTTGCGTCCTTGCAAGAGAACTTGTGCGAACAACATAGGGTGCTGAAGTACATCAACGGGTTCTCACCTTACATCCGTGTGAAGTTGGAGTTCTTGACTTCCAACACTTTGGGACAAGCATATTGCAATGCCGTCAAGATCAAAGCCAAGGCAAAGATGAAGCAACGTACCACCTCTTCATCCAATGTAGTGCACAAGGCTCAACCTTCGCACAACTCCACATCGCAACACCTTGCACAGAAGTATTACCCTTATCGCAAAAGTGAGTAGCCTTAGAAGACTACACAACACTTGAAGGCTCTTGCACCTTCTACATTAGACAAAGGCAAGAAATCAGGGGATAAGTGGCGCCATTTCCATCGCTCATCCACCCATGACGACTTCGAATGCCGTGCGCAAAGGTGCCTACTCACACAATCTACATCAAGACCCATGCCAATGGATAGCACTGATCTAGATGCCTCTTGTCTAAGTACCAACACCACTGCGATTGACATCTCTGATGAGCACGGACATCTCTTCCACACCAAGTTCTAGGTGAAGGGTCAACCTCCATGTCATCATCAATAGTGGCAGTCAGATGAACACCATTGCACAATCAATAGCTCACAATGCCTTGGTCGTACCACTACTATGCACTCTAAGCCATATTCTTTGGGGTGGCTGCAACAGGGGAAAGATATACAGGTTTGACGATAGTTTACTTTTCAGTACAAACTCAAGCCTATGGAGGGCAACGTTACTTGTAACATCGCACTTGTGGAAATCTTGACATCTTGTTGGGAAGACTGTACTTGTATGACTGTGAAGCTACATATCAAGCCAAGCCAAAATGTTGGATTATCCGTGTGCAAGATCATTTCTACCACCTGTTTGAGTTAGCGTCCATGACCAAAGTCACCTTGGTCTCTACCAAGCAATGTCGTAAACTTGTCTTGCATGCACAGAAGTTCGTGTTACTCATGGTTTGCCCTGACACACCTGCACATTGAATGACAAAGCACACATTGGTAGTGCGTAGCACTCACACAACATCGCAGCAGCGACAACTTGATAAGTTACTTGAGTAGCGTAGTGAAGTCTTCATAGAACTTGCAGGCCTTCCAACAAACTGCATAGTAAAACACTGCATCAATTTAGTTCTTGCATCCCCTCTTCTAAATAGCCCCTGCATTGCAAATCAGTTTTGGAGAATGGCAAAATCTGGCACGAGATACAAGAGCTCCTTGATCAGGTTAAGATTAGGGCTAGCTCTTCGCCTTGTGGGAGTTTGATAGTCCTCACATCCAAGAAGGATGGGTCTTGGCAACTCTGCATAGACTATTGCGCACTCAACAAGATAATGATGAAGAATCGGTACCCATTGCCACGCATTGTCGAACTCCTGGATTAGCTCCGAGGTGCTAATACTTCACCAAGATCAACTTGAAGTTAGGTTACCATCTGGTTCCAGTCCATCCCAAAGATGTCTGGAAGACAACATTTAATACATGGGAAGGATTGTACAAATGGTTGGTCATGCCTTTTGTCCTAAGCAATGCACCAGCCACATTCATGTGCTTGATGGACGATCTACTGAGGCCTCTCCTCAATTCCTTCGTCATTGTCTACTTGGATGACATCCTCATCTTCAACAAGACTTGGGAAGAGCACCTGGTGCACATCTCTCACGTCTTCGTTACCTTGTGTCAACATAAGTTACAAGCCAACTTAGCAAAGTGTACATTTGACGTTGTGTGGATTCAGTACCTGGGCTATATCATTGATCACACAGGTATCCGTGTAGATCTAGAAAAGATCAAATTGATACTAGATTGGCCTACTTTGCACAATCTCACATAATGGAGGAGTTTTCTTGGACTTGATAATATCTACTATAGGTTCATCCTTGGTTTCTCGCACATCTCATGGGATCTTAGCGAGATAACACATGCAAAAGCCAAGTTCGATTGGATTCATGCGCAACAATACGCTTTTAAAGCACTCAAGGAACACCTTTACACAATCTCTGTTCTCGCAATGCCCGACATTGTGCATTCTTTTGAAATTCACATTGATGCATCATGCTACACACTTGGTGTAGTGCTCATGCAACATGGACATCCTATTGCATACCACTCAGTGATGTTCCACGACACAGTGCAAAGGTACTCCATCTATGAGAAAGAATTGTATGCTATTGTTCAAGCAATGGTGACACTACATTCTGGGGAAGGAGATAGTGGTTCATTTAGACCACAAGCCACTTTAGTTCTTGTAGACACAGAACAAGCTAGAGAATGCATGGCGCATGAAATGAATGACTTAGCTGCAATAGTTCCATCTTGTGAACAAGCACAAGAAAGGGAAGAATAACAAGGCAACAAATTACCTTGGCCGATTGTCGATTCACACGCTCATCATAGTGCTAGACATGTGCGGGCACAATTTCGCAGATTGGGTACTTCTTTACTCAATTGATCAAGACTTCACAGCTACTTACACCAACCTCGTGCAAGGTAAACAAGTTCAGGAGTTTTACTTGTCTGACCAGCTTCTCTTCAAGTTCAGACAACTCTGTGTTCCTAATGGCACACCTCGCCAACGACTCATCTGGGAGGCGCACTAAGCCAAAACCTCAGGGCACTTTGGCGTAACAAAGACTTTAGCCGCATTGCAGTCGCACTTCTACTGGCCGCACCTGCACACAGACATGGAACACCACATCAAGTCTTGCATTCCTTGTTGCATCGCCAAGCCCTCGAACATGAAGGTAGGACTTTAGACACCTTTATCAGTTTCGTCCAGACCATGGGAATCTATTAGCATGGATTACATGACCAGGTTGCCTATGACAAGATGACAACATGATGTTGTGTTCGTTGTAGTGGATAGGTTTTCTAAGATGGCTATCATGGTCGCTTGCAAGTAAGACATCGACGCAGCTGGCACTGCGCAAGCTTTCTTCAACTATGTTTGGGTTCGTTTTGGGATTCCAACATCCATCGTCTCCGATCGAGAGCCACACTTTGTAAGTCACTTTTGTCAAGCATTGTGGGACTTGATGGGTACACAATTGGACCGATCGACAACTTTTCATCCACAGACATATGGGCAAACCGAAGTGGTCAATAGCACACTTGTACATCTTCTGTGATTGTACAAATACACACATGCTCACACTTGGGATGACAATCTCTTGTACATTCAACATGCCTACAACAGAGTCCACAGCTCTATGGGTCACAATCTATTCCAGACATGTCTTGGGTTTCAAAGTTCGACACCTCTGGACATCTCCCGTCGCGCACTAGCCGACATTGAATGTTGCACAAGGAAGGGAAAGCGGATGAAGCCAAGAAGTTTGTGCCGCATCCAAGATGTTCATCAGCAGGTTCAACAAATTTTCTCTCGCACACATGCAAAGTACAAGGAGCTCCATGACGCACATTGCACAGCGCATGCATTCCGAGTTGGCGATAAAGTTTGATTGCACCTTCAGATGGTATGCTTCAAAGGTCCACACTGGATGATCAATCCTTTGCGCTATGGTCCTTGCACCATTCTGCGTGCAACTGGTGAGAACACCTTCGTTCTTGATCTACCTCGGTACTTGGACATGCAACTAGTCGTCAATGTGGATCTTCTCAAGCCTTACACTCCGCCACTTCTTGAGCCAACAATGACACAACATCCTTTTGATTTGGATACCAAACACTTGCGCCCTACAGAAAAGAACCAGATCATCGAAGTGACAACCACGCGCACTTGCCATGGCACATATCAACTTTTTCGAGTGGTCAAGGTTGGACAAAATGCTAATCAAGCTAAGTGGTACACTTCTCAGCAACTTCGAGTGCAATTTCCTTAGCTGCACGCCGACACAATGGAGACCATTGCTCTTCAAGAAAGGGAAAATGATCTGTGCGCAGTTGTTGCATAGCTGAACACACTCCTCATTTGTTCTACTGCGCAGAGCTTGCACCTCTCACACAATCATGCGCACTCCTTTACCCAAAGTTTGTTGACAATCTTACGCACAAGTCTCGTGGCTACTCGCAAACTTTTGTGCATTGATCTCTTCAGATCGTAGCCTGTGCACCTCACTGCACACTTCACAGCTCGCCTCACTGGCACCTATTCACAAAATTGTTTTCTCCTTTGGGCCCCACTGCAACACAACCACGTGTCGAGAGGCCCTAATCACGTGGCTAATTTAAATCTCCCAACTAGCTGTTGCCACCAAGAGAGGATTTCAGGATTGGAAGTGGATGGAGACAAGATGGACATTAACTGTTTTGTCCGTTACTAACTACCACATTTGACAGGACTGACACGCTGCGAACATCCTCATTGGTAACCACACATCGATTATCACTGCTCTTGTATTATGCATGTTAAATATGTAACATACACATCTGGCATACAATTAACAACACAACCAGATCAATGCCATATAGAGTCGTAATACAGTTAGCTTGCTTCGTGCATCTACTTTGTATCCACGCACTGTAGACAGTATTCACTATTCTTTGATTGATGAATAGAAATTGCATTTTCTGCAAGCAAGAATTCCGCTCCATTGAATGTGTGTTCGATTGTTCTTTCCGAATACTTTCCACGCAATCACTCTGCACAACCAAACTCAGTTGTTCCCCACACGCTTGGTCCTAGGCCTCATGGTGTGGATCAACCAAGGGTATTATGTTGTGGTGTTAAGTTTCATCTTTACAATGAGAATGTGGCTTTGTTTGCCATGATTGCTTGAAAGAACAAGATTTTGGTGATGACATGTTCTATAAACATGTTTTTGATGATCTATTACATGCTTTGTTGTTGTTGGGTTCTGGGGATGGGCAGTATATCTAGTGTTATAGGGTGTTGAGTTTCAGTGGAAATATGCTGATTTTGCTTGTTTGATCATTTATTGGGCGTGTATGGGATGAAGACTTCATATTTCAATGGAGAGACAGAAAGAAAGAAGAAAGAAATTATATTAATGCCCACAAATGAGCAAATTAGTTGAATGGTACTCCAAAGTACAAGAAGTTACAATAGCACGTCAAAAGTGAGTCCCATTCACCGCTCACAAGCAATGCCCCTTCCTCCCAACTGGCTGGAGCTGGATATGTTGAATGGAGGAGCCGAAGCTGGTCTTAGGAGTCTCTTTTGGCTAAAGGCTTTGGTTGTTGAGCTGATGGATTGATAACAGTTTTTTTGTGCTGCTACATTTTTTACCAGTGTAGTTGTTGTTATCTTTCATTTTTTTCTTATCAATTTTTTGGATAAGTTTTTATATTGTCAAAGGCAGTTTGATGAAAAGTGAGCATTTAAAGTAAAATGCTGCCTCTTAGTGATAAGTAGTAGTTCTTAGTTGTTTTTCAAAGTTTCTGTTAGGAGGTTTGACATTGTTCTTTTAATGGTTTTTACTTGGGTTGTTCAAAATGTTTACAAGCTTTTTTTGTTCGTTGGTTGCTAGAAGCACTTTTATCTTGTACCCAGGTTAAATGCTTTGCCTATGCTTTTTGAATATTCAGAGGCAGGTAATATTGTAATACATTATACTTTATAAATACAAGCTGACATTATGAAAAAGAAAATAACACATCAAAGGTGAAAAAAGGAACTAACAACCAAAAATAAAGCATATAAAACTAAAACTGAGAAGTAATAGAATCAAACAAGAGGGGTGGAAACTCAAACAGGTAAACCCTAGACAAGTCAGTATATACAACTATATAATATGGAAACATCTTGTGAAAGGAAAGTCCCTTGTCAAAAAAGACTGCCGATAGAGATAAGGGTGGAAGAAGGCTGGACATTTTCGTAGATCACTTTGAAAGCGTCAAATATGGATTTTGACGATGTCCTCAAGGGAATATTCTGGGCCAAGAGGTTTAGTTGAAAAATCCTAAGAGGAAGCAAGGTATTCTTTCCAATTCCTCTCATAATTTCTACAGTCAAAGATTGTCCAAATGTAGATGGAAAATTGTTAATGTGAATTTCCCCTTGTGATTTGATAGAATATTTTCGACATTTACCTTTAGATTCTCTTGGAATTTTTTTCAATAGGTCAAGAGGAAAGATATCAAATAAGTAGATTAAGGGTATTGATCTCTCATATACGAAAGATGGCTATTGCTAGTTGTAAACATCAATTTGCAAGAATTGGAGAAAGGGAGGGATTTTACATGCCCTGCAATCATGTTTCTTGTATAATCATTTTTGTATGTTGGTGGTGAAGGACTAATTCAGCTCAAATACTATTTCTATAGGCCCCCTTCCTTGTACCTACATGTTGGAGATGAAATAAACACAATTATCTATGTATGCGTACATATATATATATATATATATTATGTAATGATATTTCTAGATTGTGGAAGAAATAATAAGCACAACAATAGAAATTCCACACCAAATGTGCATAGATAGAGAAGAATATAACAGATTAAAGATGTAGATGAAGGAAAATAGCAAAAATATTGAATCGTTGAGATATGAAACCAAAGAGACTTTGGGGGACAACCTCCAAATGAGAATAACCTAAAACTAGCATTTCACAAATGATGATCTTTAACAAAGACCTAACGACTCATTTATAGACATGATTAGGTTGGGACAACCATAAGTCCTAATTAGGACGACAACGAAAATAGAAAATTTATAAACTACTAGAAGACTAGTCAGAAGTTATGTGCACTACAAGCTGGCTACTTTAGAAAGCAACTTCCCACAATGATAAGCTGCAGATTAGGGGTATAAAATGTCACTCCCTTTAGAGAAATGTCGCCTTCAATGATTAATCACTGTGGATGCTTCTGCACGAATTGTCATCATCCCATATAACATCTTAAGCTGATATGGTTTTCCATGTGACGAGGTACTCTAATTTTGTTGTTATGTAACTGCTTCACTCTTTTTTCAATCATTGCTTTAGGTTCCAAAATGATTTTTGCTTCTTCGTCTAGCTATGGTATTAGTTTGCATGAGAATTCAATCGCCTATAACCTTCTTCAAGGAAGAGACATGAAAAACTAGATGGATCCAAGAACATGGAGGAAGCTCCTATTTATATGCAACATTGCTAATCTTGTGAAGCACCTTATAGCTACGATAGAATTTTGGAGCCAGATCATTGTCTCCTGGTTATTTAAGAGCCATTTGCTTGTATGGATGCAAACTGAGGAAAACTCAATCTCCTACCCCAAAGTGCCTCTCATATCTATGTTGGTCAACCTGTTGTTTCATTTTATTTTGGTCCATGGCCAAGTTCTTGAGTATGTGGAGGATGTTTTGTTGGTGCTGGATATGATCCTCTACTGCTTGAGCCTTTGAATGACCTTGCGAGTAGAAACTGGTGGATGATGGTCGATATCCATAGAGCGCCTCAAATGATGTCATCTCGATTGATATATTGAAGGTTGTGTTGTACCATCATTTTGCTAAAGGATGCCATTTGACCCATTGAGATTGTTCTGTGGTTCAAATAAATGAAGGTAACCCCTCAAGACATTTGTTCAAATATCTATTTGGCCATTTGATCAAGGTTGAGTTGTGAGCCAATTGGGTGCCTAAAAGTGCAAACAAATCCTTCCAAAAATTACTAGTGAAGACAGGGTCCCTGTCATTTACCATTGTTTTTGGATCACCATGTAATTTTTGTACTTGAGTAGGCCTAACAGTGAAGGTTGTGTGCTTGAGTGGGGGAGGAACATGTTCAATTCCCGTGTGGGGTAGGGTAATGTATGCACGCAAAAAACACATGCTAATTTGTGCACTCGACTTCTTGAGGTTTGGTTGAGACAACCGACGTAATGAATGAATGATGGGTAGCCTAAATGAAATAGGACGAGGCTAGATTCGAGGACAAAGGAAAGAGAATATGTAAGACTCAGATTTGAAGATTATTTACATGGCGGGGAGGAATGTGAAGGAGTCCCTACCAAAGGGACTGTGGGCCTAGATTGCTCACCTAAGGCTTCGAACTGATTAAGAATAAGATCTGAAATGCTGGTGGAATGAAAGACTTGAAGCCTAAGCTCATAATTGATATCGCTCTAAAGTGCACTTGCTGGAACATGATCATGCACTCTAGGAAATAGACTATTTCTATGAGGACATAGATGCTCAATGAGTGCCATTCAATGGTAAGGAAAGATTGGTTGAAAATGGGTTAAGCGTGAAGCTTGTATTGAATATGTTGAAAGGAAGGTGCTTGTTGTTTTGAGTGTGTGAGCAAGGCATTTTACTTGCACTCGTCATGGAAAGGCTGTGTTTATAGGTTGTTTTGGTAATTGTTCATGTTTTGACAAGGTTTTTGCAACTAAAATAAAATTTGAACTCCATGCTGAAATGAAAGTAAATTTGCAATGATTGAAGAAAAGTTGGAAGTAAATGAACGTAAATGTTATTCTTTTTGATCTTTTCAATGATATTTTGATGCATTCAACACTAAAACTAAAATCTAGACTAAGAGTGAATATTGATTTTTATCCTTTTCTAGATGCAAGTTGTTGCCTATATGCAAGTTAACATTGAACTCTTTTTTGTCTTTTCCAATTATGAATGAATGAAACTATAATGCAATTAAGGATTTTCTAAAATGCAAACAACACAAAATCAGATCCAAACCCTATGTAATACAATCTCCAAGTATCTAGAAATTCCATTGTTCATGCAAGCCAAAAACTAGCTTTTGGTTTTCTGAATGATTGTTTGTTAAACTAAATTATTTGAAATGAAAGCAAGTTGAAGTTCTGATTTTCTAATTTCTTGATCTTATAATAACATTCTTATTTCATGCAAATTGAAGGAAATCAAGTCCAAGATATCAACTTTATTTTACCTAAGTTTTTTTAGAGATTTTTAGGTGTATGTGTGTTTGTTTGCTTGTGAATGTAACTTAAAAACTGTAAATGATTTGTTTTGTTCTTACAATTTACCTAGTGTTTGGATGCAAACTACATGCTTTCAAAAGATCTTAATATGCAGATGCAAACAATAAAGATCTAAGCTATTTTTTTGGTGTAGGAGAGAGGAGAGAAAGAAAGATTTCTTTTCCTATCCATGCCTTTTTAGAATGAAAGTTAATTTAATGAATGAAAAAGAATGTAAACTACTCTAGTCTAATCAATGAATAAACAAAACTGAAATTGAAAACCCTCAACCTGATCAAGGTGAGACCAACTAGCAGCAAAAATTTGTTGCAGTAAAATTTATTCTTAGGTGGCTAGCTCCTTGATTGCTCAATCACAACCCTTGGAAACTCTCTGACAAAAGGATAAAAAGGAAAGAAAGAAAAAAAAACACAATCTTGAAAAGAAGAGCATTTCAACAGTGGTTGTGCTATTTCACATATAGGAAACAATTGATTGCTAATTTGTGTGAATTCTTCTCTCCAGAAACTATGTAGAATGACTACGAAGATGATCAAAGGTGGAGCAAAAGCTTTACCAAAACTGAAAGTAGACAGGCTAGGGTTCTATATAGCTTGAAAACACCGAACTTAATGTAAAATTTGGATCCAAAATGATATAAAGATGAGATACTTGTAGGAGAAGCATGGAACTTGCAAGGGTGAGTTTAACCGTTGGTTAACTGAAAGTTAAGCTTATGAAGGATAATGAGTGATAAAAAACAAGATTGAGAGTAATTTGGGTAGTCGTGAGGAGGAATCAAAGTGAAGAAGGAAATGCGAAGAAAAACATGCAGGATGTGTGAAAAAATCAACTCTCAGGCTCTATTTTTGAAAATGAACTACTATTTGCAAGTGACGATTGTGAAACTGCCGCAAATTGTGACATAACTTCCCCATTCCTTAACGAAACCGCCATAAAAATGATGCTTTTGTCACTGATGATTATGAAATTGTCGCAACAGATGTGTCACCAATGGGTTGGTTTTGTGATGGAGAGTGGCAATTGCATCACGGAAAGTGGCGGTTCTATCATGGAGGCAATTCAAAAACTAAGGAAAAAAAGACTCATAAATTTTTTTGAGGTCTCAAAGACCAAAAATAAAAGAAAAGAGATAGAATGTCAGAAATGGCTGAGTCTGAGCATATTTTTGGAGATCATTGTATCATCATCGGATATCACATTGGAAATGTCACACTATGCAATTTTTGGGTGCATATAGGGATGTGTGCTCGGTAGTGAATAATTTACAAAGATATTAGTAAAAATTTCATATCAAATGTGCATATATAGAGCAAAACAGAAGAACTCCATGATGTAAATGAAGTTTGATTGTATTAATACCGAATAGCTGATGTATTAAAGCTAGCCACTTCAAGGGTGTAACATCAAAATGAGAATAGGCAAACAATAAACTTCTACAAGTGATGATTCATAATGAAGACCTTACTATCCATTTATAGACATAATTGGGTTGGAACAGCCCATAAAGTCCTAATTAGGCCAACCAAACATATAATAGGAACTCTACAAACTACTAGAAGACTAGTCAAAGGTTATGTGCCCCATACGCTGGCCACTTCCTAACCTGACTACCCACAATGACAAGTGAATGACTAGGGGCGTAACAACGTATGTATGAAATATCTGTTTAGGATGAAGATGCGATCCACTTAGATATGTAATGCACAGAGATATATAAATTTTCTACTAACTCTCTGGGGTGAGGATTGGGGTATGGCCATAGATTGGTGCCATTAACATTCATTAGTGAAATCTTGCTGAGAATTAGGCTCCCTAATTTATTGCTCCAGTCAACTCCATGATATCCATCTCAATCATAAGATTAAGAAGGCCTTTAAGCAAATATCAATCATCGGCCAATTGATGACCATAAGTACTGGTTACACTCATTGGAAGGTACCAGCCATTTGCCATTTCAGGGGATTCTTTTCAGGACCAAGGAAACAACATGACCAGAGGCTAATAGATTCCTGCTGGGAGGCTGGCAACAAACAATGCCAGGAATGATAGTTACCTGCAGAAATACCAAAGTGAGCTCCGAGACCAATAATACAAAGGGTCACTTTTGTGACCATATTCAAGAGAGATTTGTTAACAAATAATTTATACATCTACCAAGGGTCTGAACACTTGGGTTAATTAATGTATGATAACGTTCAAAATTCTGATTTCAAGAACATTCCTAGTACTGCTATTCATGCTTATAATTTTTATCCCACATATCTATTAATCTGCAGGATTAACAGTTTTGAAATAAACTAAAAGTTAACATCCTATGCATTTCTGATCTGTATACTGAGTGTACTTCTAAAACCGATCTGAAGCGTATTTGGTTTCAACCACTGATATGGCATAAAATATGAAAAGTCTAACAAATACGTGCTTAGAAAGGATTTTGGAAAGATGCAACATCAAGATTAACTCAAAAAATGCAGGCCTCTTCACTTATCATAAGGAAAATGAACAAAAGATGGGCCGAGGTTAATGCTGATTCAAGTTTTCAGATAATTGGATGCAGAGCTACTATTTCAGCAAAAATAAAGGTAGTAAATACTATAGCTTAATAATATTACTGAGGGGATCTTTGAGAAAGGTAGTTTCTTCATTTGAAGGCAAAGATAGGGCACAAAAAATATGGATAATGTATGCTGTTATATTTCTACAATCAAGCTGTGGTAGATGCGGTTTAATGTATCTCCTAAAGTCCTATTGTTGAAAATTTATGAAATTAATTTGAATTTATGTTAGTTTGATGATTGTTCATCTACCTTCTTAACTTCAGCCCTGAACTTGGGTTCTTGGACACCATTGTTTAGTAATAATCTGTACAAGATTGTGAACAAACATGGGCATTATCATATATCATCAAAAAGCTCTAGAAATATATCCTCCCATGGTGTGAATATTATCTCATAATTCTACTTCAAATTTCATCATTTTCCTAAACTTATCATATGGGTTTAAATTTCAGCCATTGGGGTATAGGGAGGCTTGCCAATTTTGAAGGCATCTACCACCAAATAATATGGTGTGTATCTCATCCTTTTTTGTCAAGGCTCATGTTGTAACCAATGTTACATGAGCTTTTCGGAGGTTGGGATGACAATCAAAAAATTTTAGGTGAGCTGTAGGGGATGTTGGTATAAAAAAGTATAGATTTTTTTAATTTCTCTAATTGACTAAACAAAAACAAACAAAGAATTCAATAAAACAATCTTCATATCATCATAAAATAAAAAGTAATAGATAATTGAGTCATAATTCTATCTTCTGAATCTCATCATTTAAAACTAAGTTATAATTCAAAAAGGAACAAAAATTAATACAATTATTTTTAGTTCAACCATAGAATCGAGACTCGCAAGAGAGCTTGAGTCAGGGTTCTCGAGGAATCCAGAGTCTTCTATGGACTTGTTGAGTCCGGCCAGACTTGTGAGTCCCGTACCTGGACTCGGTTCGTGCATTCACACTTTTGTTAAAAATGCAAATAAAACACACACACACACAATAAAGTATAAAAAACTTTGAGTTTAAAGAGTAATATTTTTAATTTTTTTATTGTTTTTCATATTTTTGGAATTGAAAAGTGTAAAACATTTTAATATTTGTCGTTACAAATGGATGGTTGGAAAATTTTGCTGCTAAGGTGCCGAATCTTCAGAGAATTACTATTCGAGTGTTGAGCCAACCATGCAGTACTTCAGGGGGTGAGTGCAATTGGAATATGTTCGAGCGCATACTTCAAAAAGCACAATATGTTGTCAATGCAAAGGTTTAATGACTTTGTATTTGTGCATTACAATTTGACGAGGAATATTTATTTCCCATTGAGCCAGAGGAGTATGATAACTAATTAGAGTGGATCACAGAGAATGACAACCCTGTGTTTACAAAGGACCATGATTGGGTTGATTAGGTTGATTGCGAGGCAGAGCTTGTAGCATTCGGGAACAAGGAGGGAACATGTACATCTAGGGATAAAGATGTCGTGGAGGATAATCTTGTTGATAACATGAGGGCGGGTAGAATGGTTGCAGTTGCTTCCTTGACGTACACATAATGTTGCATGCTCCCACGTGGTGGATCTTGTGTTGGGAGGACGAGCGATGCAAGTTCTTCTCAACCTTAGATGTATCTTTATATTATTTTTTTATTGATCCCTTTGCCATGGATTTTTAAATCCATATTTGTATGCAAGGAAACATTTTAATGAATATAAAAACAACTCTTATTTATTATCGACTCTTAAGTTTCAAATTTCAAGTTCAATTGTTCAACTTAAAACATTCAATATTGCATTATTTATTTATTTCTTTGTGTAGACGTGTATGTTAGATGTAATTGACTAGAATTGAGTGCATCTATAAGTGGATTTGATATGGAGTGCATTTTAATATTTGTTTCCATAAATTTTGCTATTCTTAATGATTTTTTTCTAAGTAGCCAATATGGATACAAGTATGAGAATCAGATATGTGGATACAGAGCTTTTTTTTGGGCTTGGATACGACCGTACAAAAATATATATAAAAAATAAAAATATAAAAAAAATACAGCCATACAAGCAAAATTAACCACATAATATGTAAAGAGGAGACAAAATCAGTTAAATAACCACAAAACATACTCATAATGCAATGCCAAATATCATAATATTCAATGGTCAAACTTAGATTAGTCTTATAACAAGTACAATGTATGGACAAAAATAAAGACAAATCATCATATTCATTATTCACTATATTCATATTCATATTCATCTTCGGCTATGATGTCTTTATCGAGAGCATCATCATTCGGTTCATTAGAACCACAAGCAATAGTAGTGCCATTCCCACTAGCAGCTCCACTATGCAAGTCATGTGAAACACCGTCTAGCTCCATGTCAGCAATGAAAGGTAGGCAACAAAGGCATCCGACGCATCCAAGTCAGTCGTCTCGGGATCCACATCCCAACATTTTGTTGCCCCTTCCTTGTAATCAACTTGTGTGTGAGAAGACGTAAATTGGAATGCACATAGACCAAATCCTCCTTTTTTGATGCCAACTTGTTGCGCTTAAACTAAGTGGATAAAGGTATAAGTACCCCGGTTCAGCTTAGCTAAGGAGGAACTTGCAACATATTGAGGCAAACCGCAAAGTCAATTCAAATTTATATAAGTAAAAAATTAAAACAAAACGTCGAAAAGAAGGGTAGAGTTAAAATAAAATTAAAATCTTACTCATAATAGAACTTTTATTGCAAGTGGTTGGAAGCGAGTGGATGTTTGCCCATGGAGGTACCACCGCATATGAGCGTCCTTATACTTGTCATGAAGAGCACCACGGGAGTGACTCATGGAGGTTATGAAATGCCCAAACTCTCCCATAATTGTGTCTTCTACTTTTGGATCGGGTAAGAGTCTAGAGTATGCCACCTTATATCCCTCACTAACCTCAACATCCCTATATGGTTTGACTCTCATGGGCAAAGAAAGGATCTCTGTGTTGTTGTATTTGGGAGTCAAGATAAAAGTAAGAAGATACAACGGGTGGTCATTTTATTCCACCTTTCAATGAGATGCGACTTCACTACCTTGAAGAACCTCTCCGTAGGATTTTGCTCTTTGGCATTTATGATATACATAATCTTCTCAATCATTTAGTTGATTCCATCATAAATATCATCCAAACATGGATGATCCATGTCCCCAAATTTTAACATATTCACAATGGGCTTGATAAAATTGAGCAAATACTCCACATGTTCCCACCACACATCGTCAAGAATCCACCCTTTCAATTTTGTGGGCCTCTCACTGTTTCCCTACTTCCATACACTCCAAAGGTTGTTGATTACCATGCTGCTCAATGCCTCATGCACCTTGACAAGTCGTGTCAAGACGAGTGTGTGAGAAAAATTGAGTGTCAACAACCTAATACGAAATTATAACAAATAAATTAAAAAAAATGTTCATAATTAAAAACCCTACAAATTAAAAACTTACAAAATTAAATTGAAAATATACATGGTTTATGAATGATTAAAAAAAAGTTACCTTCAACAACTGCAACTTCGAGAAGGCCATGAAGATGCCTTAGGACATGTGATGTTTGGTTATGAACATTTGGATTGCTCTCACCTCCTTATAGACTTGTTTAATTTAGTCAATTTTGGTCTCTAATTTTTGCAACATAAGGTTGAGGGAATGAGCGATACAAAGTGTCAAAAATATGTGTCCATACCTTGCCTCAATCAACATGCCTGCAATTTTGCAATTTTTTGCATTGTCCATTACAACTTGGACAACGTTTTGAGATCCCATTGCCTCAATGGACTTTATCAGGATGTCCTTCACCTGTCCCTCACCATCAAAGACCCTAGAAAACATTACCCCTTTAAGGCACTCTGCAACCACATTAATCAATGGCCTATTTGCCATATTTTTTCATCCATCGGAAATGATGGACACCTCTGTTTCAATCCATGAATCCCTGATGGGTTTCAATGCATCTTTAACATGGTTTCTTTCTTTTTTCAGCAAGGTGGTGCACGTCTTTTGATACCCTGGGCCAGTGAACCCTTTAGGGGCATTATTGATAGATCTCACCATATCTTGCTAGTATGGTGATCTAACAACATTAAATGACAAATCACATGTGTAAACACAATGCACAATGCTCTGCTTCGCTATGTTCTTAGACTGATTTTGGAATGCCCTTTCCAATGGCCCTGAATCTGTTTGTCTCTTGTGACTAAGAGGTGAATCCTGTTCCTTTGTGGCCGCGATAGGTGTGCAAAGAAATGGGTGTGATGGGGTCACGATATTAACAAGACATGGATCAACAGGTGGCCTAGTAAATGTAGATCCATTCTTTGTCAAAGGATGCTTCGATTGTTGCCCAACAATGGCATTTGGTTCTTCTTGCTCTTTGATGTACGCAAGGATCTTTGCTTGTGGCAAGCCTTTTCTTGGCTTTCCGTTTATGTTTGTCCCACCACAAGCTTTGATTCCAATGTCGGGAATTGCACACAAATGGGCTTTCACTCGAGTATGCGAGCTCTTGTATTTATAGTGACACTCTGAGCAAAGCCAAAGGAAACACCCTCCACCTAGCAGTTGTTCTAACATCGTCACATACTTCCGAAGGGGTGCTCGTGGATCGGCTTTGAAGGTTATCTCTTGGTTGACCAAACTAGCACTTGCATCATGAAACATTCTAGGAAATCCCTATAATCCATGGTAAAAAAAACAAATAATAGTGCTATTAAAATTTTAAGCATTTGGCATTTGTTGAAAGAATGTTTAAAAAGATAACAAAAGAAAATTAAATTTAGTAACAAATAATAGTTAAAAAAAATGTTATTAAAAATTTAAAATGTAATTAAAAAAAACTATTTTAAAAAGCAGTATCTGGGAAAGCTTTAGGTCTCACCCAAAATATAACAGTGAAACAAAGTTATTATAAAAAAATTGAAAATAACACTTAAATAAATTGTTATTAAAACGAAATTAAAAAAAAAAACTGCATACCTTTATTTGTACGTTGGCCTCTGTCAACAGTCGTTGATGAGTTTGGGTTAACTTCTTCAACATTCGTTGAGGCAGTTTAGACGATGGATGCAGCGTGGACGGAGAACACTGTTAATGCTTGCAGGGTTCGCAGAAATGGCAATGACAGGTTGAAGAAAAGGTGATGGTGGGAGAATGAACATTGTTAGGACGAATAAAGACAGTTTATAATGTTTGTAATTGTTTTTTGAAGTTTATGTTTGATTTTTTGTTAAATGAAATTGAAAAAAAATTAAAAAAATCTGTTTTTTTTCCTGCGTATCTGTAGGGGATACGCGTAGGGTAGGCCTTCCTTGTATCCCTTGCGATCATACTTGAATCCATACCTGTTTGCAAATTGTATTGTATATGCGACCCTAAACAATAGTATCCGGTAATGTAGATTTTTAAAAATTTGCCGAGTCTTGGCCGAGTCAGAATCTGAGTAAAAAATAGGCTTGTTGAGACTTTGTCGAGTCCGAGTATCGTTTATATATGTTCAACCATGGTGATTACTCCACATACTCTTTTCTGCATTGCTAGTGACTTTATTTGAATGATATTTTTTTTTTGATTTGAGCATATTAAGGGCAGATTCACATTCTGCTGAACTCAATAGGGATGCCATAGTAGACTTTGTTTGTCAATTTGGAATGGCTCTTTGACTTCACAATCCATTGCAAAATCAATTACGAAGTACATCAGCATCATGGGTTCCATGTGCACTATATGACAAAGCCAACATATTGAAGAATCATGCCCTAGGAAATTGTCCAAGAAACTTCAACGACACCTGGAGACCAACTGACGCCTCATAGTACACAGATAAAAAAATGGATTGGAAAACTGATTTGTTGGACTATAAACAGTTCGTGAAGCTGAATTGATTAGTAACTGATATGGGGTTTATAACCTTAAGGGATTCATTCTCATCAGGTAAAAGGTACCCTTTTATCACCGCGTTAAGATTATGTGGAGCATTCCTTTATCCCGATTGTTCATATAGTCATTCAAATTCATGTATTTAAATCCTTGTGTCACGTGGTTCATCTTTGAACTGGGCCCACAGGGGTACACGATATTGCTTTTTACTTTCATTTTTGTAATAATGCATATTATATCTTGTTCACGGATAATAGAAGAGCATTGTTTTCATCTCTTGTTCTCATTAAATATGTAATTATATGTTTCTATTTACATTTCCATTGAATGTTAACCTATAACTTCTAGGCTAGTTAGATAGCCATCTGCTAGCTAGTTTGAAAGTTGTTCTTTGTGCCACTGATGGCCCTGGCACGGATCTGATGCTTTATAGGCCAACTGAAACAAGTGTTGCAACTTCTCGTAAGTAATGTGTAATTTAGCATTAGGTTACAATGTAACTTATTGTACCTAAAGAAAACTCAATTAGTGTATGTACGATTAAATTCAGTATTCAGAATCATCATTGAAAGTTTAGATTGAGAAAGAGCACACATAATCTCAAATGACGTCCTCCTCAGTGAATAAATTGTTGTACAACATGAAGCAAGTGCTACTGGCTGACTATACATAGACAACACCATCCACTGGCAACTCAGAAAAAAGACTTGCATGCATTGAACTGTAAGCCAACTAATAAATGAATCCACGTCATGAAAATAATATTATGGATTCCCACTAGAACTCATCATTTATTGTCAGCCTGAAATGGATTGAGTTTCTGAGGTATGACATCCACTTACATTTATTTTTCTACAGGACGAGTTTGGGGCGTTGAAGTGAATTATTTGCATTAAGATAACTCTACAAGCACTTACATTGGATTGGTTTTAAAAGAAATTTGAACCCATGGGAGTCCTTGTTTTCAAGGAGATGACTTTTGATATTGGGGTCAAGTCTCCTCTGAATGGAGATGTGGGAAGACTTCCAAAATCCCCTTTTATCAGATGCTTCTTGGAAGATAGCTGATGTTGTCCTTTGAAGTCATCTTTTTAATGGACATGGGAGAAATTTACCAGTCATTCTGAAGTTTGGGGATGGATCCCCTCTGCCCCGCCCCCATTATGGGTTTGATGTGCTCCAAACATTCCATATACATAAATAATACATAATAATAACAAAAATACATGACACAAGATGTAGAATGGGCCAATATGCACGAATTGTTAATTTACTTAGAAATAAAAATAGATATACCCTTAAGGTAGGGTTACACTATAAAATGTTTTTTAAGGAAGGAATCACTCCAAGACATCTCCCCTCTATGAGATCTAGACTTGCTATCCTGATCCACTCAATAGAAACAATCTATAATTAATTTATCTTTTTCGCAATCATAGAAGCCTCTATATACAGCCCCTCATATAATAATAGTGGAGGATAACCCATTTACACATGATTCTGGATAATATAATTACCAATTATAATTTATTATACAATAAATTTCTTTGACCCAATACATAAGTCACCCATTGGCCCATCCTATATACACATCGGTTATATGTGCAACAAGTCGGCTACTTTATAACCCATTTACATAATAATGTGTCCTTATGTGGATAACATTCCACCCCCCTTATGTCCTAACATTCCTAACTCCTCAACATGTTTCATCCCCGAAACATGAAAAGAAGCCAAATAATATGGTTTTCTGAGAATTAACAACTAGTACCAAGCATGACCATCTATCTTTTTGAATGAGAACTTCAAAGCTGCTGGTCTTTAATAAATCCATGATTCCTCTATGCTACTTTGATTCCACACTTGTACATATCTGTTGTTCCTCTAATATGGTGTATAGTTGTACTTGTTACTTTTTTGATTCCATGTATTTCCATAGCCATTGCTCTTCTGATGCCAAGAATATCCATAATGTTTGCTTCTTTGATTCCATGTATGTCCATAATTATTGCCATTTTGATGTCAAGCATATTCGTAGCCTTTGCTTATCTGATTTCCGGTATGCCTATAGTTATTTTCCTTGTAATGCTGCATGTTGTGCCTCCATGATTTTTGCCTATCATGTTGATGTGAATGGCAATATGCTGCAACCTTTCTGGACTTAGCCTCGTCTTTTTTTGCTTTTAACTCTTTGACCTTGTCTTCCACATGCTTCTTTAGCTCTTGAGTAGGGGGAGGGTGTGAGCTTCCTTTGCAAGTACCATGTCTTCAGTCCCCTGTTCAAATTATTCCTTGTTCTCTTCTTCAAATTCTTCCTCATTCTCTTCATTAAATTCTTTCTTGTACTTTTCTTTAAATTCCTCATTCCCCCCTTTCAGATTCTTCCTTATCCTCTTCTTGCTATTCTTCTCAAGCTCTTCTTCAGATTCTTCAAATTCTTCCTTGTGCTCCTCTTTGTTCTTTTCTTGAAGCCTTTCCTCATGCTCCTTGTCATGATTAGTAATACCTTGCAATGTTAACTTCTATATTTTGTACCAAAGCTTCATGAACTTATTTTACACAATAATATTCTCTGTTTCTAAAGTTTTTAACTAAGAATATTCAAGAACAATGTTTATACCATCCATCGGAATAACATCAAAGTTTGAGTGTAGAATATATTTGTCCATGGTGAGTTTTAAATCTTCAAACAATTGAACCTTCTCACCACATACCTCTATTTCTTATATGCACCTTTCTCGAACATTCAACCACTTAGCCAATTAATATGAATGAAATTATACCCATTGCTAGGGTTTATAGCTACGACCTTTTCATTTCAAATGTATCCATGAACTTGTAATATGAATACTTCTTTAGTTGAGAACAACACACCTAGGTTTTTCTTCCTTTTTTGCTTTGGTGCCAATGATGTGCTTCAAACATCCAATATACATAAATATTGCAAAATAATTAAAAAAATAAATAACACAAGATGTAGAATGGGTTGATATGCCCTTATATTTAATATACTTAGAAACATAAATGTATATACCCCTAGTGTAGGCTTTACACTATAAAATATTCCTTAAGGAATCACTTCAAGATATCTTCCCTTTGTGAGACAACCCTGCTATCTTGATTTACCCTATAAAAACGTTCCACAATTTTTTATTTTATTTTTCATAATCATAGATGCTTCTATATATAGTGGCCTCTTATGTAACAATAGTGGAGAAGAATAAACCCTTTACATATGACCCTGGTTAATCTAATTTCCTATTATAATTTATTGCACAATAAATCCCTTTGACCCAATACATAAGTTACCCATTTGCCCATCTTATCTACACATTGGTTATGCATGCCAAAAATAATACCATGGCCTTAGGTGGGTAAATTTGTTAGAGGATGAGTCCCCTTGTCCCATTGGTTGCAACCATGGATTTTAAAATCGCCGATTAGTCGCAAGTTGATAGAGAAGCAATAAATCTTCATGAAAATCATTAGTAGAGAAACAACAATTAATCGACAATTTTTGTTGAATAATATCTGCGATTACTCAGCAAAAATTGCCACCTAAATCTCCACGTCTCAGCCAGTGAGAGAATAAAAAGCCAAGAATGTGTAAAATCTATTTTATTCTTATCTTTACATTTTTTTTGTGTTTTTTCTCTACGTCTTTTTAAAGCAAATACAATTAATGATTTTTGGCGATTTTTAAGTCTATGCAAACTCAAGAGTCGTGATTGACAATGGTACTAGTCTAGGGTGTTCATTGTTCAAGCCTGAAAGAATACATACAATGATTAACTAGGGTTTTTTGGTATTTTCAAGCTTCAATAAATCCATACTGATACAACCTATAAAAGCACAACCTACAAGTATTTTAATTTATTTTCATTATCTTTGAAAAATGAAGTTTGAACTTGAAGTACTCTTCAATAAGAGTCAAGACTATACCTTTCTAATAGGAATGATGATATCTACTTCATCTTCTACTTTTTTGTTTGATTGGTAGCTAGGGTTAAATTCTAAAACACTTTTTTTTTGTAGGGTTTAAGCTTGTTGTTTAAGAATGACATCAGCATCCGGTTTAGTTGCATGTTGTAAGCCTAAGTCCATCGATCCTTCTTGGAAGCATTGTGAACCCGTGACAGAGGGCAATTGTGTTATATGTAATTATTGTGGGATGAAAATGAGTGGAGATGTCTATCGCTTTAAATACCACATTGCACAACTACCAAAGAATGATGTGGCATTGCGTAGATAAACACTAATTGAGGTTCAAAGAGAGATGGTTGCTTACCTTGCAGCGCATGTGGAGAAAAAAGAGGAAAGTTGACGAGCTTGCAGCCATAGTGAGTAGAAGGGCAGCTAGGGATGATTATGACATCGAGACTTATTTTATTACCCCAACTCTTGGGGGTGGGGGACGGGGATGGGGCTCATTTGATGAAGATAGCTCGGCTATTTTTTTTGTTTTTCGAAGGTACTTCTTGGAACCGCAAAGTTCATAATGAAGCAAGGATAGTTGCGGCAAACTTTTGGTACTACTACAACATTCCTTTCAATGTAATGAAAAACTCATATTGGGAGAATTTGGTCACCGCATTGACCAATGTTGGAAAGGGGTTCAAGGCTTCTACTCATGATTTGAGTGGCCCATTGTTGTAGGATTCCGTCAAACATATGCAAACTATTGCAGAAGAGCAAAAAATAGTATGGTAAAAAAATACTGCACCATTTTGTCTGATGGGTGGACAGATGGGAATAATTGCACATTTATTAACTTTCTAGTGGCTTCAAGTGCGCAACTAGTCTTCTTGAAGTCAATTGATGCTTCCCACTAAGTAAAAATACAAACATTTTGTGTGATACGCTAGATGAGGTGGTGATGGATATGGGTGTGAAGACTGTCATCCAAGTTGTGATAGACAATGCGACAACATATGTAGCAGTAAAGATACTTTTTGAGGAGGCACCCTACACGTTTATAGACCCCTTGTGTAGCCTATTGCATTGATCTTCTACTCGAGGATATAAGAAAGATCTCATGGGTGAAAAATGTGGTTGAAGATGCAAAAAATGCCATCAAGTTCATCTATAGTCACACTTAGTTGTTAAACTTGATGAGAGCACGTCAATGGAAAGGAGCTTGTGTGATCGGGAGTCACATGATTTGCCACAAACTTTATCACATTGCAGATAATTGCAGCCTCACTAACATCCCTTAAGCAAATATTGAAGAGTCACCAGTGGTTGGAGTCTTTCTATGCTAGGAAGGTCGAAGGAGAAAGGGGCATGTAGACCATTTTTGATGATGTGTTTGTGAAATGCATAGAGAAAATCCTTGAGGTAACGTTGAATGTAACTATTTTTTATTTCATTTATTTGTTATAATTTTTTTTAATTTTGATTTTAAGTTTATGCATTATTTTGGTTTAGGTGTCATAGACTTTGGTTTGATTTCTACGTTTGGTGGATGGGGAGAGAAAGCCAATGGGTTATTTGTATGAGGCCATGGATGTGGCCAAGGAGGCCATAGCTAAATATTATGGATAGAATAAAAAAAAATATGAACCCATTTGGTACATAATTTATCAGAGATGGAACAAGATGCTCTACCGACATATTTATGCAGCGGCCTAGTACTTGAACTCTTAAGTTTTTATATTCTGATTCATTTAAGGTCAATGAGGAGGTTATGGATGGTCTCAATACATGCACATAGAGGATGATTCCTTATGATGAACTAAAGACGTAGTTATTGAGAAGTTGCAGATTTACAAGAAGGCAATGAGGAGACTCTTTACTTCGGCTCTATGCTTTAAAAGAAGAAACACCTCTCAGCTATGTAAAACCAGATTGAGTGATTTTTTTTAAAAATTTTTAGTCTCGTTTGTTGATACTACTACTAGACTTCTTTCATTTATTCAAGCCTTGTTGACTTACAAAATTATAGATGTTTTATTTGCAAATGTGTGGTGAGAAGATTATGGTGCAGAAACACCAAATCTTCAAAGGCTAGGTATCCATATTTTGTACTAGTGCAGTTTTTTTAGGTGTGAACATAATTGGAGCATGTTCGAAGCTGTTCACACAAAGAAGCACAATAGATTGACAACACAACACTTCAATGACCTTGGCTTTGTGTGATACAATCTTCGTCTTTGTGTGAGACAAGTGGAGGGGTAGAGAGTAACGAGGCAATTGACTTGAATGAGATCAATCCATATGCTGACTGGAATGTTGATGATGCGGAGCCCATTTTTACAGCAAAATAGATTGCAGATTTGGAGAGGGAGGTAGAAGAAGTCATAACATCAACGACAAGAGAGGTATCAGGAGTGGTTGGTTAGGATGTAGAGGATATCTTTGTTGATGATGTTGTTGCAAAGGAGGAATTTTTACCTTCCACTTCCATGAGGCGGTTGCAACAAACTTATACCAGGTGCTAGAGATGATATATATATATATATATATATATATATATATATATATATAATTCACTATAGGCTATGACTATGAGCATTGTAGTTTGTAGTTTGTACTCTTTTTCAGTCGAAGACTAATTGCAAATGTACTAATGAATTCTCTGCATTCATTTCTCATGTCATTTAACAAGGTTTTACATATCATGTAAGTTTATTTAATGAATTTATATATTTTTTAAAGTACCAATAAAGTTGCTGAGTATTTGTCGAGAAACTTTGGAGTCCCGAGTACAAGTCAAATTTTTGGGTTGCCAAGTAATCTTCGAGGACGAGTTATTGAACTAATGGTTGCAACATCTATAAGATTGTTTATCTTTGCTTGCATAATTAGGGCTTCTGCATTGGTGCATGCAATCCTTGTTTTGGAAGTTAAGGATCTCATATCCGATATTTCTGCAATTAGATTTGATCAATTATCACACCAAGTGGGAAGGAATAGAGAGGTAGACTTACAGCCAAAGCAGGTGCAAATCTACCACTTGTACATTTTCAAAAGGTGGCTGTTTTAATTCCATTCCCATGTGCATAATTTGGGAAAATCGATATAACATGATATGGTTAATATGTTTTCTTCAAATCCTTGTGTTTAATAAGCACTTTGATATCAAATTATCGTCTATCATACACATGGCTTTTTGTTATGAAGAACTGGGGCTGTGTTTTTTTGTTTGGAGGTCCATCTTTCCCTGATCATTGTAGGCAGCCTATAGGGTACTTAGGTTAGAGTTTTTTCCTTGTTTTTTAATATTCTAGGGAATACATGAAAGGGGGTAGCCGATGAATAGAGATGCCAGTAGAAAGGATCAATCTAGTCTCAAAGTACTAAAAATGTTGACATCTGGTGGGGACCAATGAAGCAATCCTCTTTGAAGAACTAAGTGCTAAGTATGGATATCTCTCGCACCCAGAAGTTAGTTTGTGGATGTAGAAAGTAAGCCTGAAGATAGTTCAAGGCGTAGCAGCTGACAAATTCAGCTTGGATGATAATGAGGAATCTCTACAACGGATTGTGTGCTGTAACATGGAGATTGAACCCTCTCAATACGGGTACAGTCAATGGGGGTCCCCATACCTCTGAACCATATAAATCTGTAGATTTGATGATGCATAAAAAAGGCGTAAGAAGGGATGCTCTAGAAGTGGATTTGGAAACATTGAGAGAAGAAAGAGCGGCATAATGCAAAAGCATGTATGAGAGGTGCATGCTAAAGCATACTAGGTTGATGTGATCACATGTTGTAAATTAAAGGCCAAGTAAAGTGCAAGTAAGGGTTGCAACTGTATTCAACCATGAAGGATTTTCTAACTATTGTATATATAGCTCGAATCTGAACAATGTGTTAATGCATGTGGAATGTTCATTGTATGTACATGCTTGAAGACAATAAAATAAAGTTTGATTTTGAGATAATAAATTGTTTACTTTGCATTGTTAGTTGTTAGGGTTTGAGCGTGTTATCTTCGCACATGCTTGTTATCTCTTTATTTGTTTATAACAATGGGGTTCTCTATGTTCTTTTGTTGTGCCTCGTGTAAGCGCTTAAGTCCTTAGGCTTAAGTGATGTTTCGGTATCGTAAGTATTATTCTATTTGTTGTGCGCATGGAGCTCATGTAGGGGTATGGAAGATCAAGAAAAAAACACAACATTTTGGTTCCATTGTTGGGACCCAAATTGTAGAGAGAGTGTAGATTGATATAGTATGTGTGGAGAATTACCGTTGGAGAGAACAAAAGTTTTTGTTGAAACCCTAGTTATGTTTGGCTAAGCCTTGTGCCAGGTAAGGGCTAGTCATTGGGGAACAAGAGGAGGGATAAACTTAGAGCAAAGAAAGGGAGGATGAAGCACTGAGGAAAGGGAAGAGAGATTGCAAATTATGGACCCTGTTGGGTAGGGGGAACTAAGTCATCTGGATGCCATGAGGACCCACATAGAATGGGGAGGGCATATGATTAGTTCATGAAAAGAATATAATCGCTCCAATGAGGAAGCAATGGTGCACAATAGAAACTCCCTAGGCGGGAGAGTAAATATATGAAGCAACATTTGAATCCGCATAGAAGTGGATGTTGATATGCAAGTCTAGAAAAACTCAACTCTAAGTTCGCTCATACTTAATGCCTGTGCGCGTTGTTTGTTAAGAATTTATCCAAGCTAACATAATATTGGTGAAGTGAGTGGGAGAAATCGTGGTGGATTTTTGGATTCCATAGACTAGAAATTTGTAAAAATAATTGGTACAATGAGTGTACTGACAAGAGGGGCCGGTATGTAGGGTCCATTGGTCGGTGGGAACGTTTTTTGAGGAAGCACAACAACTGTTGCACAAGGGAGTGTAGTAAAAAACAATTGGTGGAAGTGGAAGCACAACTATGGGGAGTTGTGTGTAGGCACAACCACTTACACAACTAACAATATAGTATGGTGTAGGAATTTTGACCTAAGTCAAACTATGGTGGACTTGAACCAACTCAAGACTGCATTCTTGAAGGAATTCCACATCTCAGAGTACGAGCAACAAAGTATTTCTGCTCTCAAGGAGATCAAACAAGATGCTACTGAGTGTGTGCGCGCATGATAAGGCATTTCTTTCCAAGTTGTCTTATGCAACTCATCCACTATAGCATACGCAATGGTTTGTGGGAGGATTGTTGTGAGCATTCTAAAGACAAATGGCCATGAAATCTTTTGCTAATGTGAGAGACATTGGATGATACACTTCATATGAAGTTGCGAGGAATTTTGATATTGGAGTCTCTGTTCGAAGGCTCAAATTTCAAAGTTGGTTACGTAGATTCAGACATTGTTTGCGACAAATGCACAAGTTTAGAAAGGACTACGATGCAAACAATGCATAGGAGTCGTAGAAAGGACTATGACGCAAACAATGCATAAGAGTTGTAGAAAGGACTATGATGCATAGGCTGTGAGATTGAGGGCCATACAAAGAACAATTGCATGCGTAGGAAAGCGCAAGTTGTTATTGCTTTTTGTGAAGTTTGTTAGGAGTGACACATAACGAGGGATTTTGCATTGGTTCAAAAGGCGAGGAAAGTCAAGGTAATGTGAAGTAAAATTTGTGACACACATACCCATGGCAAGATTAATCGTAGGGTCATTAATGAGATCAAAGGTGCACAAAAATGAGGGTTTGACTAGATGCAAAAAATGCTTATGTGCAGAATCAACAACCTCAATACAGAAGGGGTTATGGTGGATGGAATTCTAGAAGGTGAGGCTGCAGAAGAGGAGGAAATATGTTTCAAGGAACTTGTTTTAAGTGTGGAGCATTAGAACATTATCGGAGGGAATGTGCAAAGTTGCGTACATGTTGTCATTGTAGTTAGGGGCACAACTTGGAGGATTGCTCCGATATTTGACATAAGATCTTGTAGAAGTACATGGTAGCGAAAGGCGCAAGAAAGATCCTAGTTGCGCAATATGGAGGTAATTGGGCAATAAAGGAAGCTATGCAAAACGGAGGCATAGGCCCAGCAGTGAATATCTCTACAAGAGTGGATACCTAGGCAATAAAGATACTAGTTCCACAAAAGGAGGTGATGTGCAAGCAAGGAGTAGCTTTGTTGATCTACTCAGACATGTCAATGGATAATAGGTTGCCTGTTGATGTGAAGGATATTGTGTAGAGTCTTCAAGAAAAGTTGCATGTAGCTAAGGAGATCAATGCGAAGATAAAAGATAGTCTTCAGCACAAGAGTGTCAATCACAAGGAAATGGTGGAGATCATGGAAATTGTGTCCATGCCAAAGAAAAAAATTAATGTTGTTATTGTTGGAGGACTCGTTGAAGACTAGTATGGGGGATGCACATGTGCAAGTCCCTGGAAAGATGAAGGAAGTTCATGTTGCCAAAAATAAGTAGCATGACTAGGAGCTAACCATTGATGTTTCTTTGAATGACTAGGGGCTGCGCAACATCGTGATTGATATAAGCGCATAAGTAAACATTCTGGACACAAGATGTGTGGTAGAAGATGGGTAGTCTTAGGCTAACACCTTCATCTAATGTGTAGTTTATGGCAGACAGCTCAAAGCTAAGACCATTGCGAGTCATAAAGAATGCAGAGTTGACCATAATGGGAGCACTATTCAAGGTTGACTTTGAGGTGATCGAGTTGGCAGAGGTAGACAAAGATCCGACTTTACTGGGAAGGTCATGGAAATATGAAAAAAAGGCAAAAATGCACTTCAAACAATGCTACTTGGGTTTCGAGAACGAGAGTGAGAGTGGTGATCCTGCTGGATGGCAATCATGGGCCATCATATGTGGAAAGCGTGGATGTTAAAGAAGAGATAAGTCATATCTACAACATTACCACACATGGTAAGCATACATGGACCCATGGGATGACAAGGTACTAAGTTGGAAAAGTGGCGCATCAATCTCAGATAAAACCGGTCATGCGTGCACAAGATGGGTGCAAGAAGAGTATGAAGTGATTGGAAGCACATGTGCACACATGAAGTCTGGGGTTGTAAGCCCTTTTAAGAGTGGATTTTGTAGGTGTGGACCAAGAAGATTAAACTAGGAGCACTTTGAAAATTGACAAAGATGTGGGTTTCATAGGTCATTTAGGAACCTAAGAGGATGTCAAGACTGAGCAAGGGAAGGTTAGGAAATTTACCCCAATATGATGGTACAACCTATGTGGATACATATGCACGAGATTTGGAGACATGTCTGCCGAAGGAGGTAGATTGGGCTGCAACGTTTGTATACATGTACAATGTTTTTGCATGATGGTGGGCAACACACTGACCTTATTAACCAAGTTGGATGGTTTGCATGGAAGCATTTTGCATATGGTTTAGGTGCATAAAAGAGAAAAGTTTGTTGCCAGTGTTATCGAGAGAGACTGACTATACATAGCACCGAAATAGATGTGAGAAGGAATGGATGAATCGAGCAGCCCTTCTTCCTCTATGTTTGTGGGTACATGCATTCTTTGCCATGTTAAAATCATGGGCACGTGCCTGGTACATAGTGAGACGAAAAGGGAGACTGCGGATTGGAGAAGGTCAAAGAAGATTTTTCAGGATACCTTTAATTTTCGGGTAAGAGGATGAAAATTTGAATGCGCTTTAAAAGTCATGTATGTTGTAGCATTAAAAAATGATGCACAAATGGAGGACAAATTCAAAGAGATGAACCATGAAGAGGATTATGGGAACGCAAAATTGTTTGAAGAGGGGGACTGTTTAAACAACAATAGGGAAACAAGTGTAAGTTATGCCCAAGACTTGGAAGACGTAAGGGTTCAGAAGCCAAGTCATGAGAATGTTTTCAGCAAGAGTGGGGGAGAAGAAGGATTAGATGATCAGGTAGATCATTTGGATGTGGAGACTACCACTAGAGAAATAGTAGTTGAAGGGGCACCATAGGATAAGGAGGAGTATTACTATTAGCGGTTGTGCACATAGGAAGCAAATGTGGGGACATAAGAGGAGCCTCAGATGACGATAGTTGGAGACAATTGGACAGATGCAGAGCTTGCGCACATCATAGAACTCATAGGGAGTTAAATGATTTTTTCCCATAGAATTACTAGGAAATGAAAGGATTATATGGCTCCTTGGGGAAGATGGTCATCAAATTGCCCAAAACTTTCGAGGAAAGGTGAAGGAAGAATGGATAAGGTGCTCGAACATGGCATAATCTATCTAGAAGAAGAATATGATTAGATGTATTCTATGTGATAAGCATTAAGAAGGATAGACGGATCAGGGTGTGTGTGTGTATTACAGCGTGTTGAATGATTTGCTTGTTTAGGATATGTTCCAAAACCCATTCATGGAGGAAGGAGTTGCGAGCTGTGAAATCTACACCTTCATAGATGGGTTTTTGGGGTATCACCAAGTTTAAATTGTGGATGAAGACAAGTCTAAGACCAATTTTGCTACTGAGTGAGCTCATTTGCGTATGATGTGATGCCATTAGGGTTGAGGTTGTGTTTTTTCACATTCTTGTTGAAGCATTCAAGGATTTCATACACAAGTTCTTGCAGGTGTATTTAGATGGCTGAACTATGTATGGATTGGTTAAGGATCACTACGCTAATTTGTGCCTGATGCTTGAGAGAAGTAGACAACTTCAAATATCCTTGAATATGAAGAAGCGTGCATTTGCAGAGGTGCTTGGTACGTTGCTAGGACATGTCATCTACAAGGAAGGCATATTGGTTGATCCTATGCAGGTAGCGGTGATACTGTAACTGGAAGTGCCATGCACATAGAAGGAAGTACATGTTTTTTTAGGACATTTCAGGTACTACAAAAAGTTTATCTGTAATTATGAGAATGTTTTATGGCATTTGGAGGATTTGTTAAAGAAAGACAATCATTTAAGTGGATGAAAACACAACAATAGGCATTTGAGACGTTGAAGGGGAAGTTGGCAAGCTCTCTAATCTATAGTTTCCGAACTAGAAGATTCCATTTCATGTGCACGTGGATATATATGGAACTGCCCTGGGAGCAATACTTGTGGAAGTTGGTGAAGGAGATATTGATCATCCTATCTCATTTGCAAGTGGGAAGTTATCCAAGGCTGAGCATAACTCTACCACAATAGAGAGGGAAGTGCTAGCAATGGTGTTTGTGCTACAAAAGTTTTGGTAGTATCTTTTTGCAACTCTGTTTGGTTTTTTACAGATCGTGAGGCACTCAAATACTTGGTAAACAAACCAGTGTTGCATGGCCGATTTGTGGATTGATAGTGCTATTCCACTAATTCCAGTTTTTAGTAGTGGTGAAACCTAGAAGATTGAATTCAAGACCAGGCCATCTGTTGTGCATTGAGATAGGCGAGGGTTGTGCGGCCAATTGAGAGTGATGTGATGGATGCGCAGCTATATTGAGTGTAGAGAGCTTTAGCAAAGAAATGGCAATCATGGCAAAACAGAGAAAGTAGTTGGTAGTGAGGGCTATGCCATATTAGTTCATAGGGGGAAATTATACAATTTAGGGAGGGATGAAGTACTGCATAGTTGTGTGTTAGAACATGAATGGGCAGATATGTTGTGCAAATGGCACGAGGCCGTTGTTGGGGGACGTTACAAAGGAGAGGCAATTGTGCGCAAGATCATGTTGGATGGGTATTGGTGGCTGAGATTATTCAAATATACAAACGAATATGTGTAGAAATATGATATTTGCCAAAGGGTAGGATAGCCTAATAAACGGGATGAGATGCCATTGTTCTTGATTGTCGCATAGGAACCATTTGACAAATGGGTCGTGTGGATTTTGTGCATCAAATAAACCCTACTGCACGATGTAGCAAAGCGCGTTTATAGCACAAAGATGACCGACTAGTTGACGAGATGGGCGTAGGCTGCCTCTACAAGGGATTGTATAGCAGCGAATGCAGCTAGGTTCATGTGGGAGAATGTCATCAAAAGATATGGGTGCCCTTTTAAGTTTGAGAAGTGATAGAGGGACTCATTTTCTTGCAATGACGGTGCACATTCTGTTGGAAGAATTTATGGTTGTGCATCACAAAACAACATTGTATCATCCACAAATTTATGGTACAATGGAAGCCTTTAACAAAATTGTGGCTATTGCACTCACAAAGATATGTGATGTTGGGTGTAAGGAATGAGATGAATCATTTTCAGCTGTGTTATGGGCCTACAGAACAACATACAAACGACTGAACAAGTATACACCATTCTAGCTGGTCTATGGGAGAGAAGGCGTGTTACTTGTGGAATTCTTGATTCTTCCCTATTACCTTATTATTGCCTTGTGTGTTTCCAAAAATAGCCTCGCTCATTACCCTCTTTAGACTTAGATTACAGTGTTGCGTATTGCCATAATCACTTAATATCCATCATATTAGATTTTTAGTGTAGAAACAGCTTCTACCTTTTCTTGATTTATAGGTTGATGTAGTAGAGACCATTTATGGGCCATATAGGTCTCATTTAAACAGGGACTTAATCAGCTTTCAAACAGTGGTTAAACAATGCTCACAAGACATAAGAAGCAAAGACTGTTCCTAGATAATAATTTGGCGAACCTTTTGATGATTTCAGGGTCACCTCACAAGATTACTGAGTGGATTTTTCACATCGACAGCTGACTTCAAGTGAATGATTCAACAGCCTATATGGTTTGCAATAGTACTGGCCTTTTTGATACATTCTTTATGTCAAATAATTTCCATGATTATATCATGGAGCGTTTGTTCTGCAGTGTTCATCCTGCAATGTCAGTTAAATCCCAGCTCTTGTAGTCATCAATATCTGTTTAGTCTCTTATTATGCCAGCAATCACACGGTAGTCATTATGTTTTTACCATAACACTTTATCAGTTTTGGTATCACATGCATGTCTTTCTGGTCTTGTCTAATAATCACTATTTTTTTTTAACAGAAAATAAATAAATAATAGATTTATTGTTGAAATTTGATACTTTGCTACAGAAAAAAAAAAAAAAAAGAAAGTTTGGGAAGACAACTATTTGGAGAAAGCAACATGAAATGTAAAATCTCACCTTTTATGATATATGCTGCTCAACTAGTGTTGATTGATCTCAAACAAGCAATACACATCGTCATTTATGTAGGCATGGTTTCATGGAATTTTTTGTAGCAAGGATGTGCTTGGTTAATTTTCCCTGTTAAACTGTGTATGTCTCACGTATCTCTAAGTTGTTGGATTGTCTAAATTGATGATTATCAAAACGTTTCAAAGTAACGTCAAAGATCATATGTGGTCACAGGACAGTTTTGTTTGTATGGTGGGCATACAAAATGACTAGCTGCGAACATCACTGAGTGGTACAAAAGCAGGGATTTTGATGCAAGAAAAAAAAAATTTAATCATGGAAAATTCACGAATTTAAGGATAACCAATACCCTCCTTTAGTAAAGTATTTTTTGTTCCTGATTACTTGCAATGGTGGATTAATTTTTTGTTGTTTATAAATGGATAATATGGTTTCATCCCAGATTCCAGCGCCTGTTAGTAAGGCATGCAACTTGATACTGTTTTGGCATAGGAACAGATATGTCTGTGGTATGTGCAATGGTTAGAATTTTCCTGGATTGTTTTTCTAAGTACTTAAAAGGAATGTCTTATTGACTCTCTTGCTGATACCTGGCTTTATGAGTATATTTATTTCACTGGAAGGAAGCATTTTGCAACCGATTACTTACAAGTTTCCTACTTATGTGATCAAAGTAGGATGCAGACAATGGTGGTAGGGGTCCGGACAATAAGGAGATAGCTTCCCATGAAGCAGCATTAGTTAGATTAGGAAGGTACATCATACATCTGTAACCTTATTTTTCTTGTGTCGAGTATATTCTGTTACACTTTCTCATCACATGATACTTCTAATACCTTGTTTGGATTGATGGAATGCATCAGATCGGCTGGTGGTCTAGTTACTAAAACTACGGTTGAAGTTGTCATACCAGAATATGCAATTGCAGCACTTATTCGGAAATCTGAGAGCAATATTGCTCAAATCAGTGAGGTAAGATCTTATTTACCTTAAAGAGGATTTCATTTAAATTCTAAACTCCATATTAAATTTATCTCAAGGTTTAGCATATGGTCAGACCCAAGAATTACTCGGTAAAACATGTGTTTAACTCAAAAAAACTGGCTAGTTTTTCAATCATATGCATGCAAGTTGCGATTTATTCACCCATGCAGGTTTTTCAATTACATGGCCCAGTTTTTTAAGTCTGCCATTTTATATATATCTTATCATTGAAAGACACGCATTTTCTACTCTGCATCATTTCCATGTACATGGAATGCTAATTTGAGATCTAGGATGTGTGTTCAAGTTCTGTGGTTCCAATATCATGGATATAGAAAACAAGGCAATTGTTTGTCATACCTTTGATGTGACTCCTACTATTGCGACTCCATATTAAATATAACTCAAGGTTTAGCATAGCACGACCCAATGGTCGGATCTAGGAATCACTAGGTCAAACCTGCATTTAATTTGAAAAACTGGCGAGTTTTTCAATTATGTGCATATAAGTTGTGATTTATTCCCTCATGCAGGTTTTTCAATTACACAGCCCACTTTTTTAAGTCTGCCATTTTATTTATATTTTTCATTGAAAGACACTTACACATTTGCCACGCTGTGTCATTTCCATGTAAATGGAATGCTTCTATGAGATCTAGGATGTGTGTTCAAGTTCTGCATTTCCAAGAGCATGGATGTAGAATACAAGGCAATTTTTTGTCATTTCTTTAATTCGACTCCTAATACTACCCTCATGTTTTATTCGAATGGTCTTTGACGATTCTATATTTCCTCAGATGTCAGGGGCGATTGTTAACCTGCTTGAAGTTAGACCAGGATTCGAGAAAGTGGTTGAAATATCTGGTTCTCCAGATCAGACACACAAAGCTCAGAGTCTACTTCAGGCATTTATTCTCAAGGGTAAGTTATCATTTGCTGGTAAGCTTCTTATGGCGTTCTTTTGGAAGTACACACATCTTTGTTTTGATCTTATTCTGCTTTCTGACCATTCAATGTTACTTTCAACTGAATTTGTCCTTTTTCAACAGCACAAGAACTAGAAGCCTAGAGTTAACCAGACATTAAATTTAGATTCAGCCAGAAAAATGCTGTCATGATATGGGCCAAGCTATGGAAGCCTTGCATGGTTAGTGATTCATAAAGCTTTGCCTTTCCAAATGTTCTTTTAAGGCTTGTTTACATGGCCATGGTTTCCTCTGTGGAAGGAGGTGGTCAAGGCCTTCAACATACAGTTTCATTGTGTAATTATCTGGGATGCTCTCTTGGAAATCCATTTCCTGCATATAATGTAAAAATTGCATGCTATTACATATGTTCCTGATTGAGATTTATCAAATACTCTGAGAGCCAGAGTTGTTTCAATATATTTTGTATTACAGTGGGATTGTTCTGAGTAGTTGTTTCCAGATTATGGGAGGGGAGACACACATGTATGATTATGCAGGGGCCAGATTTAAATTTGGCATCAAAGGTATCTTATAAAATGTTTCGCTAGAATTTTATAAGATCATTGCCATTGCACTTCTCAAGTTAGATCTAGAATCCAATGTAATAAGAGGAAGGATGATTTTTAGGATTTAGTCTCTCCTTTGAGTATGTTAGGAAAAATTGCTTCTAGAAGTGAATGATCCGCTTATACACATGGAAAATAAATCTGTGGCTCACCCCAGCACTATCTAGCTACAGGCACAAAAGATGACTATCCTTGGCGCCTCAGCCTCTTAACACTTATGGGCAAGGAATGCGGAGTTCATGCACACTCTCTTGTGTTCACTGGGATTAATTTACTACCCAGACATGCCAAACTAGAACATATCATTATATGAAAGCTACATTGTCTGGGCTCATCCAATCATAGGGGTATCATAAGTGTTCACGGGCATTCAAAAATCCTACCTCTCAGGTTCCCATTACAATGATTTTATGTGTACAGTTCATCCATATTATTATGGATCACCCTATTAAAGTTTTTTCCTCTGTATGTCTTAACAATATGCATGCAATTATTAAAATCATCAAATACCAAACTTTACATAGAATCTAAACAAATGGCATCATGCTTGAGAAAGACATTGATATTGTTTCTCTTAAATTGGAGGAAATACATTCAATGCATCAAACACCAATTAGAAACTTTCTAGAAATAGTTATTGACTAGGGTTATCAACAAGAGGGGCACAAAGGATTGGAAACCCCCAAGTGAACAACTCTTTTTCCAATAGAGAGACCTTGGTGAATGCTTCGCCAAAGGAAATGACCTTGTTTAGGTTCAATGATGGCTTTCCAAATCTTGGCAAACAATGAGTCCCAAGCATCTACAAAAGGCTTAACCTTTGAACGAGCATTCATAGTATCAACTTGAATGTGCTTATGAGAGTAATTGATAACAATTATAGGGTTTATATCGGTGCAATGGGGTCTCAATTGACTACTTCCAGTATTTCCACCACCTACAATTTTATGGAGATGCTCCTCTAGAATAGTCTTTTGTATCTTAGTGATTAATGGAAGGTCACTATTGTTACGCTGAAATTGATCATGGAGGGTAGGCCAAGGGAGCCAATCTCCGGGACACTTGCAAAAGAGTTGTGAAATAACCTTATTGCCCCTTTTTAACAACATGAGACTTTTAACCCAAGGGACCATGGCAAAGAAAACACCATAGTAAGAGAGCACTAGGGACCACCATAGTGAATGAGGGTTGAGATAGAGCCCATATCTAAAACTATCACCATCTCATATAAGATGTGGTTTAAGCAACTCCCAATCCCTCCATATCCTTTGAGCAACAAAGGATCCACCAATTTTGACTGGCACAAGAGTAATTAAGAGGGAGTGTTACGAAGATCCTTCCATGATCTTCGGCCATAGGGAATGCTTTGAGATATGCAATTGTGCAACAAGATCTTCCAAGACTCATGTCCTTTGAGTGCTCGAATAAGCCATTTAACACAGAGTGTTGAGCCTTGGAGTTTGACATTGAGAATTACTTCCTACCTCCTTACGTCTGCAACATATCCCAAGGAACTCAATGGATTCCTTTAGAGCCTTTAGAATTGGCTAAGAGAAATTTCCTTAGGAGGTGCCCTAACTATGAATAAACAACCTTTGAAGACACCCAACAAGAAGAGTAATAGACACTGGTGGCTGCAAGGACCTTATAACACCCTTGGGACTTACCGGCTAAGGAGAGGGGTTTGGGTGACCTAGTAGGCAATCTTTTTTTCAACTCTTTGTACCACACAATTCCATGAGTCAGAAAGAGATGTTTGAAAGGAAATGGGAATGCCAAAGAATTTGAACTACGTCAAAATTGAATCCAAACTAGTCAAAGCCCTTTAACAATTGAGGTAAGGGAGTGTCAGGCAGCATGTAACATTGTGTTTTCCTACACTGATTAGAAGACCTTGATCCCAAAGAAAAAATTCCTCAAACTCCAAGGCATTGGTCACATATGTTGCGTCTTCAACGAGTAAGGAAGGGGTCATCAACAAAATGCCCATCAACCATCTGATGATGTGTTTGAGGGAGAGAAATACCTTTAACTAAACCTTATGTGTAAATAAGTGAGAAGATAACTAAAACCTTGAATAACAAGAATATAGAGGGAAGAAGCCAAGGGACTATCGGAGTTGTTGCCAGAATCCGGATAATGCGAGTGCAATGGAGACGTGATCACATAAGTTGAAGCAAGTGCACACCACATAGATGCTAAAACAATTTGAAAATAACACAATAAGAGAAATTGCACAAGACAAAATTGAGAAAACCAAAATCTGATTAGCATGAGATGGCCAAAGTGAGGAATACAAATAGGAGAGTACGTAAGTAACTCCTCCACAAAAGGTGGACAAGGCACTCCAAGAATAGAATGTAACTCCATGAAAGGTAGTGACAAGGTGATAAAAATAGAGAAGTAACTCCCATCAAGGGAGTTACTTATGACATTCTTATGACATCTATGACACACACCTCCACATAAGCTAGCCTATCCCACACATGTAGGAAAACTCCATGTATGCACAAGAAATACAATTTCTTTAATTAATAAATAGGGAAAAATAAAAATGATGAGGTACCCATGTACAAATGTAATCTCCCATAAGATAGAGAAAATGAGAAAACCTGTAGAAAAAACTCCCCCCCAAAAGAGAGACATAAAAGAAAAGAAGAGGCTAGAAGGCCCCCTCAGAAGATGATGCTGCTGTAGATGTGGACCGCACCCCAAGAAGAGCTCGTAGATGAATGAACTTGCTCTCAGTGAAAAGTTTGGTGAATATGTTTGCAACCTGCTCTGAAGACTGGGAAAATATCAAGTCAATGACCTGACTATGAATAAGCTATCGAATGAAATGCATGTGAATCTCTATGTGCTTGGTCCGCTGGTGCTGAACTGGATTCCTGCAAATCTGAATGGGACTCTGGTTGTCACAATAAATGATGGTGGGCTGCCTAATAGGAATGCCAAACTCAGAAAGTATCCCCTGAAGCCAAATAGCCTCAGTAGCTGCATTAACAACTCTCCTGTACTCTGTCTCTGTGGATGATATAGCAATAGCATTTTGCTTCTTGCTAGACCAACTGATAGGACCAGAACCTAGAGAGAAACTGTAACCATAAGAGGACTTGCGAGTCTGTGAATCACCAGCCCAGTCTGAATCTGTATATCCAACCAAGTCAACCTCTATGCCAAATCTGTAATGAATCTCGTATCTATGTGAACTTGGTATGTAATGCAAGATTCTCTTAGCTGCTTTCCAATGCAGCGCATGAGGTTCCTGCATGAATCTGGAGACAAGTCCCACTGTATATGAAATGTCGGACCTGGTGTGAGTCAAGTAGATGATACTACCAACAAGTTGTCGATACCGAGTGGCATCAACCAAAGGCGAAGAACAATCAACCTCAAGCTTGACTCCTGATAGAAAGGGAGTCAGAGATGGCTTGCAATCAGCGATGTGAAATCGAGCCAATAAGTCAAGAGCATACTTAGGCTGTGCAAGAGAAATCCCTGAATTTGATTGTGAGATCTCGATGCCAAGGAAGTAGTGCAACAAACCGAAGTCTGTCATGTCAAATCTATCCTGAAGAGATGCTTTCACCGCTGCAATAGCCGATGAAGAACTCCCGGTGATCAAAAGGTCATCAACATATATAACCAAAATCAAGAGCGAATCATCTTGCTGCAAGTAGACATTGGGATCAGAATGACACCTAGTGAAACTCGCTGTGAGAAGGAATCCATCTTGGCATACCAAGCTCGAGGGCCCTGTTTGAGGCCATAAATAGATTTTCTAAGTCTGCATACTAAGGAAGAATCCTGAAGGTTGCTCCATGTAGATCTCCTCCTCTAGGTCTCCGTGAAGAAAGGCACTCTTCACATCCATCTGATGCACATCCCAACCATGTGCTGCGGCAATAGCCAAGGTGAGTCGGATAGAAGTCATCTTTGCAACGGGTGCAAAGGTCTCTTTAGTAGTCAATACCTGCCACCTGTGAGAAACTCTTGGCGACCAATCACGCCTTGTACTTATCGACTGACCCATTTGCTGCAAACTTGGTCCGATATATCCACCTACATCGAACCATCTTTCTTCCCTTAGGAAGTGAAGTCAAATCCCAAGTGTGACTTTTGATTAAGGAAGAATATTCTTCTTCCATAGCATTATCCCACTCAGGTACCCCCGATGCCTCTCGAAAAGTCTGTGGATCCGAAACTATAGCAAAGAAGGCATGTGGATCTCTCTGAAAATCCCCCCTAGTATGTCTGTCATCTGCGGGATCCCCTGCCCAAGTGCCAGCGCTCTCAAGTGTCTGTCTGGCCCAAAATGGCCCGGAAGTGGGCGAGTCAGGTGCTAATTCCTCATCCTCTGATTGACTAGATGTGGATGACTCTGCATCACTGTCCTCGCTGTCTGAACTCGAAGAAGAAGATGTCTCTGGGTTAAAAACCTGTTGTGGCTGATCTGAATCTGACGATGAATCATCATGAAGAAGTAGATCCAATGAGGGAGAAGTGTCAAGTGTTGAGTCTCTAGGACTCTTCCTGAAAATGGACACTTCTCTCGATGAACAACTCATGAGTGACTGGATCTAGAAGGCGATATCCCTTAATACCATCCGGATATCCTGCAAAGATGCAAGGCTTGGATTGACGTTCCATAGCTTTGCGTTTCTTCGGAATGCGGGCCATGGCTGGGGATCCGAAAACTCTAAGGTGCTCAACATCAGGTTTCTTTTTATGCCAAGCTTTAAAGGGTGTTATCCCTTTCAAAGCTTTGTGAGGAACCCTGTTTTGAATGTAGCAAGCAGAATTGATGGCTTCGGCCCAGTATTGTGGTGCTAAGGATTTGGAGTGAATCATACAGCTAGCCATCTCTTTCAAGAACCTATTATTGCGTTTTGCAATCCCATTCTGTGAAAGACTGTAGGTGATTGTGCGCTGTAAATCAATCTCCTTTGTGGTGCAAAACTGCTCAAACTTGATGCTGACATACTCCCCTCCATTATCAGTTCGAAGAACCTTGATGGATTTCTCACTCTGTTTCTCAACAAGAGCCTTGAAGTCTAGAAAATTTTCAAACACTTCAGACTTTTGTTTGAGAAAATATATCCAAGTGTACCTAGAGAAATCATCAATGAAAGTGAGGATGTACTTGGCCCCTGTGAAAGATGGTTTGGGAAAGGGTCCCGATACATCACTGTGGACTAACTCCAAAGGTTGTGAAGCCCTCCAAGCTTTGCATTTGTCAAATTTTGCTTCGGGATGCTTCCCAAGGGAGCACCCCTCGCAAAGTCCTTTTGAGAATTGGACACGAGGCAAGCCAATGGCCATGTCATTTTTGCAAAGTTGTTCAAGGTAGCGGTAGTTAAGGTGGCCAAACTGCTCATGCCACAATTTGCTAACTCCATCTGAATGAGTCAGCAATGCTGTTGGAGAAGAATTTGATGCAAAATGTGAGAAGGTGTATAATCTGGTTTGGTGATCTGCCCAACCCACTGCCACTGTAGTATCACTATGCAACTCCCTGATAGCCACTGAATCTGATGAAAACTCAACTTTCATACCTCGACCAATGTGAGTGATTTGGTACACTGATAGGAGATTGGTTGAAAGAGAAAGAACACTTAGAACATTGTTGAATGTTCTTCCTTCCATTTCAACTGACCCTCTCCCTGCAACGGAAACTAATGTGTCATCACCCAAACTAATTGAAGTCATGCTACAAGGCTCTAAAGATGAAAACTCAACTAGTGAAGAGCCCATATGGTGAGAAGCACCCGAGTCGATGACCCATGAAGATGTGGAAGCTGCTGTAGCTACAAGGGCCTTGCCCTTTTCTTTCTCCTTACCCTTGCTTTTTGCCTTAGTAGAATTTTGGGTAGATGAATTTTGCTTGGTGGACTCAGGAACACCTATGTTCTTCTCTAGAAGATGAGTTAGGTGGTCTATTTGTTTCTTCATGCACTTGTGCTAATCATGCCCTGTCTTTTTACAATAGGCACACTTAACCTTTTCCTTCTTCGATTTAGTATTGGAGGATGAAGACTCAGTGTTGATTTTGGCAGGATTGGTGTTTTCTTTCTTCCCCTGGTCCTTGTTCTTTTTCTTCTTCTCATTTGTTGAAGTCTTATCCTTACCATTTCCAGTTATCAAAGCTTGGGGTTGAGTAGACTTCATTGTGCCCATTTGAATTAGCTTATCTTGCTCCCTAGTCAAGTCGGCAATGAATGAATCCAAAGAAGGCATTTTCCATGTAGTGCCAAGGGCACTTTTTGTGGCATGGAAAGTGGAGACAAAGATTGAATAGCTTGGACCTAACTTTGCGAGAATAGAAAGTATGAGTTGATCATCTTTCTTCTCTATCCCGCACTCTTTCAATTGCAATCTAAGGGCCTTAAACTTAGTGAAGAAGGTCTGTAGGGTGTCAAAGTTGCTAGGACTTAGACTTATGAGTTCATTTTCGAGCTTATGACCTCTCATCTCATCAAGCTTTCCAAACAATTTTTCTAAGGTGTCCCATATGTCATTAGGAGTTTGGGAGGATTCTAAGTGGAAGAGAAGTTCTAGAGACACAGACAAGCTCAGTAATCCAAAGGCTTCATCACTGCGGTTATACCACTTGACCTTTTCAACATCTGTGTTGGGTTCTACTTCTGTACCTATGGTGACCTATACAACCCTTTGCTTTTAAGAATGATTGATATTTTAACTTTTCATTCATGATAGTTGAAGGGTGTTAGGGGTTTAAGTTGAAAAGAATATATTTTAAACTGAAATTAGGTGAAGTTGTGTTGATTGCAAGTTGTGAATGTATGCAGAAAAGAGAATGAAAGCAAGTTGTGAAAAGCAATCACACCTCTCTGAAATATTGAGCCCCCCCAAATATGCAAGTGCATGCTCAAAAGACGTCGGATTCAGCCGAAAATGCGTCTTAGAGCAATCAGTGCAAGACTAAAGCAAACAGGACGTCGGACTCAGCCGAAAATGCGTTTCGAGGGACCCAAATTTTTGGGACTTTATAAACTAGTGCGTTTTTGAAAAATAACAAGTCTACGCTGTGGAGAATTGAATTACATGCACTTTTGCAAAAAACGGCACCCAAAACCGAGCTACCGTTTGCAAGATATTAAAGTTACAATTTTCTTGTAAACTAGTGTTTTTGCAAAAAAAAGCATTAAAACATTAAATAAATGCTTGTTATGGGGAGAGAAAGTGGCCTTCCAACCACTCGTTGGATTCGGCATCAAATGAGGAATCCAAAGGAGGTTTTTGTGAGAGGGAATTGACCTCTCGCCAACCCGGGCCTCACCCTTCGTTTTCGACAGGGGAAGATACAAGTTTTAATTGAAAATCCCCAAAATACAAAACTGTCTAAAAACCTTAAAATTCAGTCAAATTGACTGATTTTGTTTTATCAAGTCAATTTTAACTAAAAAAATTGAAGCATAGACATAATTAACATGCTGGCCAAGCATCTAAGTGTCCACATGGGACACTAAGCAAGGAGAGGGTGCCAAAAACATAGTTCATAATTTTACTTGCAGAAAAGACAAGGAACAGCAGAATGTTTTCACGAAAAAACAAGGCACATTTCTAATTTGCTGGGCAAGAAAAGTCAGAGATACTGAAATTGCAGACCTCACATATCCTAACGCATAGCAGGGAAGTTTCAATGCAACAGAGAAGACTAGAAAAAATGCGCCATTTTCACAAAAAAAACAGCTTTTTTTGGACGCGCCGTACGGCCTGCTTGGCTCCTTGCTGGGCAAGAAAAGACTGTGGCGTGGATAGAAAAGGAGGTAGGCGCAGAAGGCTGACCAGAAGGGTGCGCCGTACGGCTTGTGACGGAACTGAATGCATGTTGGAGGTGCCTTGCTTGCTGGAAGGATAATAGCGGAAAATATGCTCTACCAGATGAGTTTCCAGCGCCCTCACCAAAAAAGGAACTCAGCAGGCAGCTCACATAAGTATGAATAGGCTTGCAACAAAGTCAGCTCCTCCCTCTACTGCTCCACACAACAAAATACACCCAAAGGCCAAGGATTTCCAAGAAAACTAACCAGAAGTGATATTTTTTTAATTTTAGACCAAATCTAGAATAAAAAAAGAACTCCACTCTTGATTTCAAAATAAGCTAAAAGCATAATCGCACACAAGATTACCTAGAAAGCTCTGATACCATATCGGAGTTGTTGCCAGAATTTGGATAATGCGAGTGCAATGGAGACGTGATCACACAAGTTGAAGCAAGTGCACGCCACATAGATGCTAAAGCAATTTGAAAATAACATAATAAGAGAAATTGCACAAGACAAAATGGAGAAAATCAAAATTTGGTTAGCATGAGATGGCCAAAGTGAGGAATACAAATAGGAGAGTACGTAAGTAACTCCTCCACAAAAGGTGGACAAGGCACCCCAAGAATATAATGTAACTCCTCCATGAAAGGTGGTGACAAGGTGCTAAGAATAAAGAAGTAACTCCCATCAAGGGAGTTATGACATTCTTATGACACGTATGACACATCTATGACACACACCTCCACATAAGATAGCCTATCCCACAAGTGTAGGAAAACTCCATATATGCACAAGAAATACAATTTCCCTAATTAATAAATAGGGAAAAATAGAAACCTACACTAATAGGGACAAACTAACTTGATGGATCTAAAAAGCCCAAATTGATTTAACTTAGCCCCATTAATGGCAATAGAAACACAAGCATATTGATCGTTTGTACAAATATGATCTCAAACAAAAGAGACTTCAACATAGCAAGTATGAAGGGCCATTCAATTTTGTTGTAGGATTTCTCAAAACCAATTAAAATGAGAATTGTTGATAGGAGCGAGCCCATTCCATCCCTTTCAGTAATGCAATGTCATTATCTAAATTGCACCTATTACGATTGAATGTGGTATGCTTCGGTCTGATAATGAGAGGTAATAAATACATCATATACAAAGCAAGAGTTTTGGAAATAATCCTGTAAGAGACGTGTAAGATATTGATAACATAGAATTAGTAATGAGCTCCAGGTCCCCAATCTTGGGAATGGATTTGATATTGCTTTGGTTGATAAATTTGCCAAGAGAGTTGGTCTGAATTGCCTCTAGATACATTGTGCAAATCCAACCCATTGTATCCCATATATCTTAATAAAATTCACAAGGGAATCCATCAATCCTAGGGGCCTTGCTAGTGGTCATTTGGGATGCCGCCTCATGAAAGTCTTATAAGGAAAGCAAATGGTCACAAGCGATCCTTTGATCCTTAGAAAGTTGCAAGGGACAACTTGAAGTCATTTTCAGAGGACATACAAGTTGGTGAGGTTGGATGGGTGGCAAAAATGCCATGATAGTGAGGTACCAAAGCTTGCCTGCAAGGAACTTTGTGACACACTTATCGGCATAAGAAATGACCTTCACTCTATCCACCGCTTGTCTAGATCTAATGAGAGAGAAAAACTCGTTGGAAACACCGTCCCCAATTTTCAACCAATGCATATGGGCACAAATTTGAGCACCATGAACTTGCTAAGCCTTTTCAACCTTTAGCTTGTGTCTCTACTTGGCAATCTCTATTTGTAAGATTTCATTAAATGAGTAAGCATGGAAGAAGGTTCCAAATTCACTTAATATGAGAACGCGTTCGTTCATGAGTAAGACGAGTAGTGTTGAGGTAAAATTGAGACAACCTTTTTTACTTGGTTCCTCAACAACTCAATACCAAATTGGATGGAAAGATGATCATACAACACAACTCTTGGAACCACACTCCTAGGATGCTCCAGATTGTCTGCAAATGATTTCTTTGTATTCATAGATAGTGAGTAAAATGTACTAGAATATTAGGTAAGTGTTGTATCCATTGGCCATTTATATATTTAGCAACTCTCTCTCTCTCTCTCTCACACACACACACACACACACACACACACACACACACACACACACACACACACACACACAGGGTTTATCACCATCTTAGAAGGGGTCATTGGCCTTAGGTAGGTGGTTGAAACCATCTTTACTTGTCTTTTGACATGTTGGACTCTTAATGATGTTCTTAGGATTGTTGTCAATCTTCGTTGTTGTCATGGTCCAAAAGTTGCAAAAACGTAGACCCATATGCACAAGTAGACCCATATGCACATGTACACACAATTGTTCGTGAACCCAGATGCTCCTTTGTGTTTTTGAACTCGAGCAACAACCTAACCAAGCCTCGTGCTAACTTTAACAAGCACAACAAATGGATGGTCACTCAACTTATTGCATCGACATGTTACTTAATGATGAAACCCTAAACACTCACTACAGAAACAAGAAGATAACATTGAAATCCCCATTGATATAAAGAGTAGTAAAGCAAGAATACGTGCTATTAGACATTCAAATCCTAACAATTCAAACACAATGCATGATCAAATTAAGTAGCAAACATCTTTATTCATAGTATTTCATACAGTGTACATCTTTAGTGCACAGATTACAACAATGTTCTTCAACATATAACTCTACAATACTTCTATATAATCTACAACGCTTTCACGACATATTACAATATCCTACCCTTCGCTTGATCTCCACGTTGCCTCTTCACTTGTAACTTCAATCCAAATCTTACTTGGAGACTTGCATTCATTCTGCCAAAATGAGAGGTCGATACCCCTATTTATAGGTTTCCTTGGACCTCCTTAACAACTCATCTTTCTACCAACTAGTGTGCCAAATGGATGGTTTTCCAATTCTTTGTGCATATTTTTGGAATATTTTCTTGCCTTGTTAATTGTCTTTGCATATTCTTTCAATATATTTTTGCCAAGCCTTGATTTTTCCGCATTCACAAGATCTTTACTTTGGTGTTTGACACCTATAAGATCCTTCCTTTGGTTAAGATTGTGATATGCGTTTCTTTTCTACCTAACATATATCCTTCGAATGTGTTTCTTTTCTTGTGATTTGCAAGTTTCCTACACACCATCCTTCTCTTTCTTTTACAAGATTACCAAGTTTGGATGAGCATGTGTAACTCACACCCTTATAATCTTAGTCAATTTTGGTTTTCCTTAATTCTCAAAATATATCCAAAACTAAGCGTCAACATTCCCCCCCTACTTCACTTGTATGTTTTGCAACCACTTTGTCTCCTTTGATGTAGGGCTATATGGAAGTACTTAAGGGATTATTTCCTTCACCTTGTCTTCAAACATGGCCCGTGATTCGCACCACGGGGCCTCAGACGAGGTGTGTGGGGACAAATGCATGTTAGAGATAACACAAGGTTTTGAAGAGTGAATGTGCCTAATTTAAGTCATACAAAGTAATTAACACATTCAATTGGAGTGGAACTCTCATATTTGCAAGAATTCAATTTCTATTCAATGTGAACAAATAAGGAAGAGTACATAAATGTACAATGCTCACAAGTCTAGGAGAATAGTGCCCTGGGACTAGAAGGGGGTGAAACACTTCCTCTGATTTGCCTAGATTGAAGGCATGCACTATAACACGTGTGAGACAAAATAAATACAGAAAGCATGTTATTTGTCACTACAATTATGAATGGCATCGACCTTGGGTCGAATGCATATGATACAGATTTATATAGAAAATACATGAAGCAATTACAACTGCTATCAGTTACAAAGATGACAATTGCAAGTCATTTCATCTTCGTTGTTGGGTAGTGGTTGAACTCCTAGGTGTGTAGCGACTAACTTTTGAATTGGATAACTGACATGTTCCAGACTGAGAAGCATTGCTTGGAAAGCCACACATTTAGAGCAAGCTGACATGTGGATGCGTTGGAATAAGGCAAGTCTATTCGCATGGAAACGATGACAAGCTTGACACAAATAAGTGCATGGAACTGCGAGCAAGCGGAAGTAGATTGCGATGTGTAAAACTCCAAGATGAGAGGTGCATAGGCTGTACAGGGGTGCAAAAAAGAGTATGTTGCACATGTTTTGCACATAGATCATTCACCCTTTATTCAAGAGCAATGGTCTCCATTGTGTCCTTGTGTAGTTGAAGACATTGAATGTGAAGTTGCTGAGAGTTATACCACTTAGCTTGATTAGCATGTTACTCCACTTTGACCACTTTGAAAAGTTGATTTGTGTTATGGCAGGTGCATGTCTGTTACCTCAATAATATGATTCTTATTTGTGGAGTGCAAGTGTTCGAGATCGAGATTAGAATGATGGCGTCATTGCTAGCTCAAGAAGTGGAGGAATGCAAGGTTTGAGGAGGTCCACGTTGAAGGCCAAGTGCATGCCCAAGTATGGAGGCAAACTGCGAATGAATGTGTTCTCACCAATTGTGCGAAGAATGGTGTAAGGATCATATCCCAGAGGCTTGATCTTTCGGTGTGGACCTTTGAAGTGTTCCTTGTTTTCTGGTCCAAGATCCTGCCCCAAGAAAGACTTATGAAACTAAGTGTTCAAAGCAAATTTTGGGGGCAATAAGGTACTTTAGTCCTCTCGTTTTAGGATTGCTTCGAGAGCAACCCAAGGCATGGGCTGTAGGTGTTGGGTTCCATGATATAGCCTGCTTGAAATGAGTTTTTGAGAGATGCAATGCTACCACCGGGGATCCAATATTCACCTTGACAAAGAGGTTCCAACCTTCACCTAGTTTAACCAATCCCAATCTTAAGCTTTACTAGGGCTTCACTTCACCAATTTCTGAGCAAAGGGGATGTACTTGTTTAGTTCTTGAAAGAAACTTACAAAAGGGGGGTTAGGGTAGAGCAGAAAATGATGCTTCCTGGGTTGAGAGGGTACTAATGCTTCAAGAATCGAGCTGTGTGCTCAGCCACAATTACACCACTATATGCTGAGTTTCACAAAGGGCTGAAACTCATCATCACATGAGGTAAGAGTCTAAGAAAAAAATAGAAGGGCATGCTTAATTTGTAAACTCTTCACTAAATATGAATAGACAGAAAGGCTTGTAGTAAATTACACACGTCTTTCACAAATGATCCGTAGCTTTGAGCGTATAGATTAGTGAGTGTTGCAAAGGAAACAAGAAGAATTCATAAACAAATTAGGATAGCGAAACACATTCTAATTACTACATTCATTATTAGTAACAGAGCATATTATCAATCTTTAAAACAAGCAATAATTCAAACACTGGAAGACAATGGATTGCATTCATAGACAAATAAGCTAGTTGATAGAAAGCAAGAAATTAGTTTTCATTTCAATAGAGTTTCTTAACATAAAAATGTCGACCTTTACAAAGGGAAAGAGCCTACAATATATAGAGAAGGATGGGGCTCGCCTCCTAGTAGTATGAGATTCCCATCTTTAGCCATGATGGCCACCCAAGGTTGTTACAACTGCAATCACTAAAAAAAAAGACTCCCCACTCTTTAAAAGATGCTCGGGGTCCACTCGAGTGATACGCTAAGGAGTTGGGGAAGAACTAGCTCCTAGTCGTCTAGGTTGTGCCTCTTTGGTTGCCAGTGCAAGTGCCCCCAAGTTGAATTCCTGGTCCAACTTCTTTAAGTTCATAGGGGGCTCACGAACTATGACCTCAGAATAAGATATCAATCACTCGTGAGGTTTGAGTGGGGTTTCTAAGGAGACCTTTACCTTGTACACCTCGTTGATGCTGGTTGTGGATTGAGTGGTCAACTCCAGAATTGCTTTTGCACCAACATTGTTAGATGTAGGCACCCTTTTGCGCATGACTCGGTCAAACTGAGCCAAGTGGACACCGAATTCCTCTGTTAAGTAGGGTGCCATCTAGGTTGAAAAACACCGTGATGTTGACTTCGTAGAAGTAGGCCAACATTTGTTCTTTACTCTTTTCCAAGGACTCAATCATCACCCAAGTTGTTGCCAACCACTCCTCCAGAGATATTCTCATGTTCTTGGCTTAAGTTTGGTAGAGGCCCAAGCCTACCAAAGGCATTAGTTTTAACTCCAACAACTTGTTTCTGCTTATTAGCACCGCGAGCTTCCTACACTTGCTGACCATTTGAACTATTTGGTCCAAATATTCATGACTGGGTTGTAGGCAATGTTTGCTTGTGGACAAGGCTTGTGTGATATTCCTAAGAGCTTTGAACAACTATGTCAAAGCATCATCCAGCTTTCTAACAAGACCCACAGGGAATGAGCTCTTCACCTATGATTCAAGTACCCAAACCTGCTCCTTCATGTCCTCCATGAATTTTTCAGACATGTCATGAGTAGCTCGAAGACCAAGTCCTTAGCCACCTCCTCTTTGTTGGATGTCCTCACTTTGGTGAGGGAGAAGATGTCATGATTGGTCTGCCATACCATCGGGTCTCCCTCTTGAGTGAATCTCTGCATAAGAATCCTCCTCATGTTCTGGGAATCCCATCGAACTTCCATTGGACCTCTGGGTCACCTTCTAAGATCATCTATAGTCCCTGTGATCTTAAGGGTGTTAGGGATCCGACCTAACTTGGCCTCGTAGTAACTCCTAAGGTAGAAGAGGATGAATGTGGGGGCTCGAGAGGAGGAATGGATGAAGCGGAGGGAGGGAGGGAAGGAAGAGCCAATGAAGGAGGAGGCGACATGAGGGCAAAAGGGGGAAGGGCAAATGGGAAGCCCACAAGAACATCTGGGCATGCCATTGACTTTCGATCAAATTGTCATGTGGGTTAATGGCACTAGGGAGGGGTATTCAATATGAACGTAGAAATTGGTTGGTTAAAGTTAAATCCTTGGGCACTCGAGATGTGGAAAAGGAAGACCTTGGAGGGATAAGAGGAGCAACTAGGGATTTAGTAGAAGGCTGAGAGGGAGTTACCTTTTGTTTCTTTTTGTGCCTCTTGCTCAGATAAGCTTGTGCTATAGTAATAGAAGGGGTTGTGGTGGTGATGGTGGCCGTAGCAGAGACGAGAGTCTGTAGAGTAACTGAAGGTGCTGTTGAGGTCTGCTGAGGATGTCTAAATTGTGCACATTGGTGCATTTGTTGCTAGGGTTGCCATTGAGACCGTTGAAGTGAGAGCACTTGGAAGCGATTGAACTTGAGGGATCAAAGTGGGTGCCAAAACGGGAGCCACCATTCTTGTTGTTGCTGTAAAGTCAGGGGCTACCAAGATTTGAGTTGGCTTAGTCCTTGAAGTAGTATCTTGTTGTGTAGTGAACATTGGGGGCACTAGGGGCCAGACAACATAAGCTCCTGATGACTTGGGGCGAGTCGTAGGGATTAATGAGGATGTAATGGGCTAAGTGGAGGGAAATTGGGACATGAGGATGGTGTACATAGGCAAAGGCAGAGGTATCTGAGTCAATTGTGGAGGGGCTGCAATGGGGAACAAGGGATGTACAACCTGAGTGAGTCGGGTAGGGATAGGGAAACTAGGGGTTGCCCCATTGGGTTGTTGAAGGATGGAGGTAGTGATTGAAGGAATCTTTATGGGTGCCTGTTGTTGGTCATGCTCTAGGCTCGATTCAGGGTTGTTACTGATGTTGAACTACAATAGTTGCATAATCGTTGGTTGAGCAACTTGAGTCATGGGAGGTGGTGGAGCTAGAGTAGACACTAGGGGAGGCGAAACTCATGGAGGAGGCCCTAGGACCCCCTTGGATTATTCTCATCGAAATTTACGGCGAGTCACTGGAACATCTTGCATGCCCTGAGTTGGTGTAGGTGGAGTGGGGCTACTCTGAGTGGATGGCCTAGGTTGGATTTGCTTTCCTTTCTTCTCGAGCGTGACCAACATGTCATTATCATCAACAATGTTGAGGTGGATATCGTCACCAACATGGGGCACATTGCCAGAGTTAATGTTGAGGCTAGTTTGGTATTTTTTCATGTGGGCTCTAATGAAACCATGGGGGTCGCATTGTCGGTGCTCCGCTTTGTCCAGGGCGTAAGAATCTTGTTCCACTGCCATCTTCTACAATGGAGGCAGATTCTTGTACACATGATGGCAGATGATGATGGGGATAAGCCTTCTGTTAGCAACTGAGGGAGTGGTCGAAAACATCTTTTACCAGTTAGGCGATTTCATACTCGGCTAATAGGTCTAGGACTTGATAGGGTAGGAGGGGGTCCTACGGATAATTGCTACTCACATGATGGTGTCATCCTGATAATACTACTAATCACCAATGGGAGCGAATGACTGTATGATCTCGTTTTAGAGAAGAGGCATGGGCAAACGAGGGTAGAATGATTCATAGATCTCCCATACGTGATTTTTGTAATGGTCACCATATAGCTTGTAGAAAACTACATGCACCATAACGTGCCGGGGGGTCCATGGTGGGAACACAAAAGGTTTGAACACAAGGGTGGCACAAATGACATCCACCAGGGAGCTCATCATGTAGAAGTTACCACAATCCCTGATTTCCTTGACACAATAAACCAATTAAAAGTTGATAGTGCTCTTGAGGTTCGGGATCTCCTCTCCTTTGAGGATGATGTTGAGCAAGGGCACCTAGAGAAGATTGACATGCACACACTCGCTTGCCTTGAACAAGCGATTCAACAAGATCATCTTAACCTAAACCTCTTCTCGGAAGGTGCAGACAATGTAGGAGTCAATGTCTTTCCTGTTGACCCACTAGGCATCGGGGTTGGCCGCTCAGTCTTACAAAACCTCATATATATCGTAGGTGTTGGACCATGCATCTACGTTGGTCTTTTCATAGGCAACTGTGTAATCAAGGAGATTGTAATATGCTTTGAGCCCAGCCCCAAAGATGTCCGCAATTTTGTGTTTGGACCCTACATAGTACATTACATCTTGAGCAACGTCTTGCACTCGTTTGGAAGTAACATATTGCCAAAGAGGTCAAAACATGGGAAGACATTTGGTTTGGCTATGACCTTGTGCAACCCGCACCTTTCATATGCCCTAAGGGCATCCAAAAACTCGGCCTCATCTTCATCATCACTGGATGGAGATTTAGCCACAACTTTGATCGTGTTGAATATCTTATTATAGTGCTTAAAGTGGGTTAAGTCCGCCGGGCAAGTGGTATCCCTGTACTCAACGTCAAGCCTAGGGTTGGACGATGAAGCAGTCATGACGAAAAGGTTAATTTGGAAAGCAACAAAATTTGAGTGAGGGCACATGCATGAGCTAAAAACGAGGAGACACACTCTGGAAAATTGGGAGCAATTATCGTAAATCAATTTGCCTTTAGGCGCTTATAGGGCTTCACGAAGATCTCAGGTGTTAATGTTTAGTGCCCACATTGTGTGAATTCAAAATTGAGCCAGTGGCATCCTCTACTTAGGGATTTCTAAATTTTGGCATTAATTCAAGGATTTCAAATATATGTTCCCCAATCAGATTTGGTGGTTGTGATGGGATGTTTAAATTGCTCAATTGGGGCCCAATTTTCCATTTAATTAATGTGAGGAACACGATAGGCACACAACTATCTTGACTCTGTGGAATCCTAGGGGGCTTTAACACGTGACACATGTCAATTGCAAATTGGTCTTGTTTGGAGCGGATTCCACCTAAGCACGATTGGTAGCTGCACCTTTACTTGTTCGAGAGCTAAAATTGGCCACTTGGAGTAGCGAGGTGGCACATAGTGCGTTTTGATTGACTTTTAATTTTGATTGTACTTCATTCAGAGTACATCAGAGAAGCCCTGAGCCTTCTTTGTGATAATTCCGCCTGTGCCACGTGTTTTCTCATTCGTCGGGCTCTTTTGAGATTTGACACCTCTAATAGGTTGGGAGACTAACACATCTGATAGGTTCCACATAGTGTGTCTTCATTCATTGGGCTCTCTCAGGGTTCGACACCTCTAACAGGTTAAGAGACTAACTCATATCACAAGTTCCATGTGGCATTTCTTCATTCATTAGGTTCTCTCGAGATCTGACACCTTTGACAGGGTTGAGACAGTAACACATCTGACAAGATCCATGTGGCATTTCTTCATTCATCGTCTCTAGGGATCTGACGCGTTTGACAGGTCCAAGAGATTAACATATCTGATAGGTTCCACATGGCGTTTATTCATTCACTGGGTTCTCCCAAGATCTGACATCTCTAATAGGGCCGGGTTAACATATCTGACATGTTGCATGTTGCCTTTCTTCATTCATTGGGCTCTTCTTGGATTTGACATTTTTGACAAGTCCAAGACATCAATAGGGTCTACGTGGCATTTTTTCATTCGTTGGGTTCACTCGGGATCTGACAGCTCTGATAGGTTCCACATGATATTTGCTCATTGGTTAGGGTCTCCTATGAGATTTCATGAAAAACGAGCAAGTTAAAAGAAATCCACATAATTAATTAAAAACTTCCCTGTTTGTCATTAAAGCTTTATGAAATGCTGTGTAAGACTTCAGGAGATTGATGCTTCGAGAAAATCAATGTGAGTCCCATTATGCAAGAAAACACAATATGCACATGAAAATTTATAAGTATGAAAACACATTGTTCTTTTAGGATGCATCAAGGACTAGACTGTCTTCAGATGCAAAAGGCTGGATTTTCAACAAAGACCAACTCGTCATCAGAAATATCGTGAAACATTCGACAGATCAAGGCTGAATAGAGGTTTAAGGTTCCACAAGGTCGGAAAGGGATTAAAGCTTCGAGAAAGCTTTGAGCTAAGAATTTCTAGGGGGTCCTCCACTTTTCCTAATAAGAGGGAAGTGTTGGCCGCAACAAATGGCGACTTTGTGGGTAAAATGCTGTTCGTATGTTTAGAATCGAAATTGCAATCATCTAGTATTGAATATTGAGATAGGCAAGTCAAACTTTATTTGATATACTTTGAGTATGAAAAATGCTCAAGTCTTCTTCTATAAGTAACATACTAGGCTCTAGTTCCTTTCGAGTCCACTTTGTGCATTAGTTTGGGATTCCACTTTTATTTGATAGACAACTTTAGTAAACATATGTATGTCTGGGATATTGAAGGGGGATGTGTTTCACCAAATTTTGGCTAAAGGGGGAGGACCTGATCATTGCTTTGCTACTAGCTAGATGTTTATAGCCCCAACATTGATACTTTGGGTCTCACTTCTGACCTTGCTCGATTGCCAGCCAGGGTGGAAAGGTTGCAATGGAGATTATTGGAATCACCCTTTCTAAGGAAGAAACATATATATATATATATATACACACACACACACACACACACACATATACACACACACACACACACACACACACACAATAAATTCATACTTCATTTGATATGATATATAATTTTTTATTCGGGAGGGTTGGAGACTAGTGTAGCCAAGGTTGATAGTAGTCTTAGTAGACCTCCAATATCCAGATGATCGTCCACTTATTCAACTATTCATAATATCTAAGTTAATTTCTTTTAATGTGCTTGTGAAGGCCTTGGCTAGATTATAGTTTTTCTCAATTCACTTGTTCAGTGCTGAATCAGTGGCTTTCAGTTTCCTTAGTGCTTCTTGGAGGTTTGTCTTATGTTTTCTAATTTCATAACAAGTTTCCACTATTCGGCTATCCTTTTAGAGTAATCATTTTCCATGGACTCAGTTCCCTTTATGAATCATTGGGGGACGGGTTGCCTTTGTGGCATCCCAGGATCTGATGCTTGAGAGCAAAATTACGACAATGGCGACAAAACAAGCACATGATACAAAGACACAAAACGAAGAACAAAACACCGCAAAAACAAACATACAACATAAGCAAATACACGACAAAAGTAAATTAACCTAAGCCTAATCTAAGATATTCATTACCACCCTCGTGCCGATGATATTATGAGATTGTGTTAGGAAGGGACAACTGAGAAGAAGTGCTTCAGGCGCTGTTCATTCACAAGGAGCGGGAGGTCATTGTCTTCAAAGTCTTTGAGTCGAAACGTATTCTGTCTAAGCAACTCTGAGATCTAATATGAACCAATCCATAACAGGTCAAACTTGGAGTGTTGGTCCTTGTTTTCATGGGCTTTATCCCATAGTAGTACTAAGTTAAAAACCATGAAGGACTTCACTTTTGCTCTCTTGTCAAACCATCTTTTGACATTGCCCTAGTGCTTACTTAAATTTTGGAGGGCCTCTTCTCAAGCATATTCTAGTTGGATAATATCCAATAGCCTTGAGTCTACCTTCTTGCTGCTTTCTATGTACTCTTTCATAAACTTCTAGGTAGGCAATCTGAGCGTAATTGGGAAGAAATGCTCTGACCCATATACCAGTCGAAATGAGGAAATCTTGAGGGCCTATTTGTATTAGATGCGATCAACCCAAAGGACATTTTAATAACGAGTTCCATCCCTGAGGCTTCCTTTTAGTAGATTTCTTGATCGCATTGGTCAAGTTCTTGTTTGTAGATTCGCCAAAATGTTCCCTTGCGGGTAGTAGTTAGATGAAAATCTCAATGTGTCTCGATGTTCATATGCCCACTCAGTAAACTTTGTAGATTGGAATGCATGACCATTGCCACATACCAATGACATAGGTGTGTCAAATCAGGTGATTATGTTTTCTTCTAAAAATTTGATCATGTCCTTGGTGCTACTATATTGGTGGCTACTGCTTTAGTCCACCTTGTGCAGTAGTTAGTGGTCATAAGCACGAATCTGTGGTCAGATGAGGAGTTTGGATTCATATCTCTTATGAAGTCCCCACTGCATGTACGGTTTTGTGTAACAACATTGCAACATCAACATCCTATTTGGCAGAGGCTTGGCATTGATGACATGAGCATACATGGGCTTGCACATCCTTGAAAATAATGGGCCAATAATAGCCTGCTCGTTGGATTTTGTGTGCTTTTGCATTCTTAGAGGGATGGCCACTGCCCAACTTCTTGTGGAAACTAGTCATAACATCCTTGGCTTCTTCCTTAAATAGGCACTTGAGATAGATGCCTTCCTAATTTATTTCATAAAGGACCCATTTCTTGAGCATGTAACGAGATGCTTTCAGCTTGAGGGCCCTTTTCTAAATAGTGGGCCAATAATAACCTGTTCATTGGATTTTGTGTGTTGCATTCCTAGAGGGATGGCCACTGCCCAACTTCTTGTGGAAACTAGTGATAACATCCTTGGCTTCTTCCTTAGATAGGCACCTCTGATAGATGCCCTCATAATTCCTTTCGTAAAGGAACCATTTTTGGAGGATGTAATGAGATGCTTTCAACATGAGGGCCCTTTTTTGGGTCTGGTTTATTTCGGGGGGGGGGGGGAGTGGACTTCCATATAGAAGGTTGTGGATAACCAAAGCATACCCATCTTGACGAAGAACTTCCATGTGGTTCATGTGATGCAGTGTGATCCAAGGATCAATTTATGTGATGATCTGAATGAGACCTTGGCCTTAGACAAGATTAGCACGCTGATGTCTAGATCATATTCTTGTATTTTAGTAATAAGTGCCATTCTTGAGGCTTCCTTTCAACAAATTTCTCGATTGTATCAATCAAGTTTTTATTTTTAGATTCTGCCAAACCGTTCCCTTGCGGGTAGTAGTTAGATGAGAATCTCAACGTGACTCCATGTTCATATGCCCACTCAGTAAACTCTGTGGATTAGAATGCAAGACCATTGTCACAGACCAGTGAAATTGGTGTGTCAAATTGGGTGATTATGTTTTCTTCTTTAAATTTGATCACCTCCTTGGTGGTTACTGCCTTAGTCCACCTTGTGAAATTGCTAGTGGTCATAAGCACGAATATGTGGTCTGCTGAGGAGTTTGGATTGATATGTCATATGAAGTCTCCACTGCACGAACGGTTTTGTGCAACAACATTGCAACATGAACCACCTACTTTGCAAAGGCTTGGCATTGGTGACATAAGCATACATAGGCATCCACATCTTTGAAAATAGTGGGCCAATAATAGCCTGCTCATTGGATTTTGTGTGCCATTGCGTTCCTAGAGGGATGTACATTGCCCAGCTTCTCGTGGAAACTAGTCATAACATCTTTGGCTTCTTCCTTAGATAAGCCCCTGAGATAGATGCCTTCGTAATTCCTTTTGTAAAAGACGCATTTCTTGAGCATGTAATGAGGCGCTTTTAGGTTGAGGGTCCTTTTCTGGGTCTAGTTTAGTTCGGGCGGTGGACTTCCATAGAGAAGGTAGTGGATAATTAGAGGATACCCATCTTGACGACATACTTCTGCTTGGTTCACATGATGCAGTGTGATTCAAGGATCAATTGTTGTGATAACTGAATGAGACCCTGGCCTCAGACAAGCTTAATAGGCTTGATCATGTTTGTCAATGGTAGGATAGTTGAGCTTGGTGTCTTTAAGGTTCGTGCTCATGAAAGCAACTGGGTGTTCTCCAATCTGCTTCTGAGTGAGGATGGTGGCAATGGTATGCTTAGAAGTGAAAGAGTAGAGGTAGAAATCCTTGGTATAGTCTGGGTTTATCAGAACTAGCGCTTGCATAATGGCCCCTTTGATGTCTTGGAAGGCCTTCTCGGATTCAACATTCCATTCCACTTTAGCTTCGTATTTCAACATGGCATTCAAAGGTTTAACATTCTCAACAAATCCGAAAATAAATTTATGCACAAAATTAAATTTTCCCAAATAAGGATTTTAGTTCCTTTTTACTATTCGGGAGATGTATCTTAGAAATAACCTCAACGTGCTTAGGGTCAATAGAGATACCTTACTTTGTGATAATGTGACTGAGAAGCTTATCTTCGGTAACACCAAACACACTCTTCTTTGGGTTTAAGGAGAGACCATACCATATGCATCTCTCGAAAATCCTCTGCAGGTGACGAAAGTGATCTGCCTGTATTTTGAGAAGGCATTCAAATCAATCATATAGATAACAATGCAATTCGATATCAAACATTCGAAGAGGAAATCCATGTCTCTGAAAAGTGGCTTCTATATTAATTAAGTCGAATGGCATCCATTTGTAGGCAAAAGTGTCCCAGTTCATTGTGAATGCAGTTTTGGTTCGATCTTTTGGCTTGATGAGAACTTGGTTGTATCCCGAGAATCCGTCTTAAAAGGACATCCTCTAGGATCCACTCACCATCTGAATCACTTCATCTAAGGAGGGTAAGAGATAATGATTTTGATCAAATACTCGGTTCAAATTTTGAAATTCTACACTTCGTCGAATCTCTCCATTCTTTTTACGAATGGGTACTGAATTTGCTACCTAAGTGGAGTTGCAAATTGGAAAGATAATTCTTGTCGAAAGGAGCTTGTGAACCTCTTGTATAAGCGGCTCTAAAATTGGGATTATGGACCGTTACCTTTGTCTAAAAGGCTTCTAATTTGGTTTGAGGGGGACAATATGGGTTATTATAATATGGTTTGAGGGGGACAATATGGGACAATATGCAATTTTGTCTCTATATCTCAAGAACAACCCTCTGAGTTGCTCAATCTCTTCCAATGTACTATCAAGACCAATGTTAACGGTCTGGGGGTGATCAGGGGACCCAAGATCGATAGTTTTGAACTTTGTGTCTTTGTAAATTGGCTTCTCGATTGGGTGTTTACAGTTATCGAGGTCGAACACTTGTTCCAAGGAGATCTTGCCTTTTGGGACTCGGTTTTTTCTAAATTTCATGTCATCTCGACCATAATCTGCATCTCCCAGATCGTCTCTTTCCTTCTCATCAATGAAATAAGATTCAAAGACCTCAGTGTTGCTGAGGAATTCTAGGATATGCTGGTCATCTTCAAAGATGGAAGTTTTTTACATCATATGGGACAGAGGGGAAAGGGATCAATTCGACAGAGAACTCATGTAATCTTGTGTCATCCAAAGGTGATAGATTTGTGACAGAGGTTGCTAATGAATCAACCACTCAATTTTTTTCTTGGGGGATAGGAATAACATTAAAGGTAGAGAACATTTCTATCAAATCCCATGCCCTATGTTTTTACTTCATAAGATAGGAAAGTTTGCATTGGAATTTGCTCTTGACTTGGTTTATGACCAATTCAAAATTCTGAAACACTTTGAGCTCCTTGACTCTATGTTTCAAGACCAATTGTAGCCCAAGGATCAAGGCCTCATATTCTGCGTGGTTATTAGTACAAAGGAACTGAAGTCTATAAGTGACTAGGTGTCATTTTCCTTGTCGGTCAATTAGAAGGATTCCTGCCCCAGAACCTTGTTTGGAGTGGGCCTCATCAAAGAATAAGGACCACAAACCTGGGATCTCAGGATCATTCCCAGTGTCTTGCTTAGTCAGTTTTGTAGAAAGGGTGTAAACTCTTAGGTCTGAGGATCCAAGTTCACCTTTTCATTTATGACACTCTATTCCGTGATCATGTGTTTTATCTTAGGTTCTCTATCTATTTTGATTTGATTAGCCACGTCTCTCCAGGGCAACCACACATGAGAAAAGTCAGTGGCCATGTACCCATTCAAGGTTTTAGACGAATCTCTATTGAGAAGTATTTTGTAGGCCTCAGGGGTTTCCACCACTTGGATGTTAATGAATTGTTGGATCTTAGGCTCAGACTTTAGCTGCATATGGATTTTTAAAAGCTCACGATCTATCTTAACCGTTGATTTATCTAGTTGGACCACTACCCTGTCTGATTTGATAGGGATTAACCCTAACTTCTCAGAAATTCCCACGGGCATTGCATTTGCTAAAGCTCTTGAGTCAACTAAGTAATTATGCAGGTTCTTCCCGAATACTCTGATAGTTAGAAGGGAGGAACTTTAGTTTTGTTCTAATGGATGACCACATTGGTATGGCCAGTTTTTTTTTCAAGTTGGGTTGACTTCTCTGTAAGTGAGTTTAGTAGAAGATTTTGTTGTTTGGTGATTTGGGCAAGCTCACAAAGTGTTATACCAGTTTTTATTTTCTTCATGTATTCTACTATGTTATACCCTACCTTATTTTGAATTGGTTGGGTCTCTGTAGGAGCCTTTGCTTCATTAGGTTTTGGAGGTGGTGGGTCATTCCTAGCTTTGGGATCAGGGGAGGTGGCACCATTATTTAGAGGAATAGAGGTGGTGAGGGGTTGTTGCATCCAGTTCCTAAGAGCATAATTGTTCATTTGTAACTGCTAGAACACGTGGACCTCACTTGTACTCTCTTCTGGCTGTGGAACTCTATAGTCTCTAATACCATCATTGTTCTTAGGGGTCTAGTATTGTTGGAGGCTTTCGAGTGGTTCAGGACTACCTCGTGCTCGTCCATTTCTCGTTGGAAGATATTGAAGGCACTACAGAATTCTATGCAGTCGAGTTCCCCGTGTTGGGCTATGTTATGCATCACACATCAATTTGGGAGGGCTATTTCACAGATGTTAATCTTGGGTAGCTTGTTAGGCAATGGCATTGGTTGGTTATTGGGATGATTGTAGGCTCTGTTGTGCCTTTGGTAGGTAAAGTTTCTGTTGGAGCTCTCACCATTAGCGTTTTCCATTTGTTTCTTGAGACCCAAGAGGTCATTGCTTAGTGTCTACACCATACTTTGGATAGCAACCAACTTGTTCTTGGTAGACTCCTGGGGTATGCTTTGAACATTGTTCACAATGAGAAGTAGTCCTGACTATGGGCTTGAGACATTAATTTTGTGTTTACTGGGGTAAGGAAACTTAGGTGTTGGTTGGGTGCAACATGCCTCAACAGAAGCTGATTTGTCATCGACACAGGGTGGAGCATCAAAACATTTTGGTCTGCATTGGGGACGAGGCTTAAGGCAGGTAAGTTTGGCAATGCATTCAGAATAGGCGCTAGTATTTGGCCTTATGGGTTAAGCTATATGTCCACCTTAATGGCTTATGCATAAGCCAGGGGGAGATCAATGAATCTCGTCTTAGAATCATGGTTGTCAAGGGGTCCATGAAGGTCTTATACATTTCGAGTGCTAGTTGAGCATTGGGTTGATAAAACGAGGTGACCCGACTATACATATTTTGGAACTTAGCGTTGAAATTTTTAATGGGCTCATTTGGTTCCCTCTTAATATAGACAAACTGTTGACATAGGACGCTAGGATCCATGACTCGTTCAAACTGAGTGAAGGTGTTGCTAAATTGTTCCCATCCGATGATAGATTCTTTAGGAAGATTGATGAACCAATCATATGATGCATCCATCAAAGTGAATGGAAATAGCCTGCAAGGTACATCCTAGTGTTCGACATTCAGGGGCTTGAGGGTGATTTTATATGAAGTCACATGTTCTTCGATAGTTCGTCCCACACCAGGGGTAAACTGTGGAAGGTACCTCTCTGTGTTTTTAGGAAGGTCATGGATGACTTCAGGAACATTGGTAGCTATGCTAGCTAACCAGGACATAAGGGCAACCATTAGGGGTGGTCTGTTTGGGGTGTACTGAGAGGACGATCTAGTGGAAACAATTGTAGGCCTCAGTCTACTTCTACCGAGTCGGGCTCTCCTATGGGACCGCAAGGGTGAGATAATCAATTTACCTTGTTTAGATCTAGATCTGGTGGTTCGTGCAGTAAGCTCCATATTGTTTAAGGGTAGATCGGTGAGCTAAGATTTCTTTATTTTATGTGCCCTCCTTTTAGTGCCAATTGTTGTTTGGTCCAAGGTCCAATGCCAAGAAACACTTATGAGACTTAAGTGTTTAGAGTGAATTTTGGGGACAATAAGGGACTTTCGTTCTCCCATTTTTGGATTGCTTCGAGGATAGCCCATGGCATGGACTGTAAGTAATGGGCTCCATGATATAGCCTGCTTGAAGTGAGTCTCTAAGAGATGCATTTCTATGATTGGGGATCCAATATTCAACATGACAAAGAGGTTATAGCCTTTACTAGTTCAACCAATCCTAATCTTAAGCTCGACTAGGGCTTCACTTCAATTTTTAAGTAAAGGGGATGGACATGTTTAGTTATTGAAAGAAACATAAAAGTGGGGGTGTAAGGTAGGGTAGAAAAGGATGCTTCAAGACTTGAGAGGGTGCTAATGCTTCAAGAATCGTGCTGTGTACCCAACCACAATTATACCATTGTATGCCAAGTTTCACAAAGGGGTCGAACTCATCATCACACGTGGTAGAAGTCTAAGAAAAAAATAGAGGGGAATGCTTAATTTCTAAACTCTTCACTAAATATAAATACACAAAAAGGCTTACAGTAAATTAAACACATGACTTTCAGAAATGATATGTAGCTTTGAGCACATAGATTAATGAGTGTTGTAAAGGAAACAAGAAGATTTCATAAACGAATTAGAATAGCAAAACACATTCTAATTACTACATTCATTATCAATAACATAACACATTATCAATTCTTTAACACAAGTATTCATTCAAAAGATGAAAAGCAATGGACTACATTCATAGACAAATAAACTAGTTGACAGAAAGCAAGAAATTAGCATTCATTTCAACAGAGTTTCTTAACATAGAAATACCGACTTTTAAAAAGGGAAAGCAACATACAATATATATAGTGGGGCTCGCTTCTTAGTAGCATGAGATTCCCATCCTTGGCCATGACGACCACCCAAGGTTGATACAACTGCAATCATTCAAAAAAAGGATTCCCCTCTCTTCAAAAGATACCCAGGGTCCGCTTGAATGGTACGCTGAAGAGTTGGGGAAGAACTAGCTCCCAGCTGTCTAGGTTGTGTCTCCTTGGTTACCAGTGCAAGTGCCACCAAGTTGAATTCGTAGTCCAACTTCTTTAAGTTTATAGGGGCTCGCGAAAGATGACCTTAGACTTAGATAACAACTGTTTTTGAAGTTTGAGCAGGGCTTCCAAGGAGACCTTTATCTTAGACACCGGGTTAATGCTGACTATGGATTGAGTGGCCAATTCTAGAATTATTTTTTCCCTAGCCTTGTTAGCTTTAGCTACCCTTCTGTGCATGACTCGGTCAAACTGAGCCTAGTGCACACCGAATTCCTCTTTGTCAAGCAGGGTCTCCTTGTAAGATCATCACTAGTCCTTGTGATCTTGAGGGTCAAGGGATTTGACCCAACTTGTTCCCACGGTAACTCCCAAGGTAGAAGATGATGAAGGTGGGGGCTTGGGAGGAGGAGGAATGGATGAAGCAGAGGGAAAGGAAGAGAGAAATGAAGGAGGCAACACGAGGGCGAAAGGGGGAAGGACAAACGATGAAGCCCACGGGAACATTTGGGCATGCCATTTACTTTGGGTCAAATGAACTTGTGGGTTAATGGCACCAGGGAGGGGTACTCAATATGAATGAAGAAATTTGTTGGTTAAAGCCAAATCCTTGGGCACCCAAGATGATGGAAAAGGAAGACTCGGGAGGGACAAGAGGAGCAATTAGGGACTGAGTAGAAGGCCAAGAGGGAGTTACATTTTATTTCTTCTTGGGCCTTTTGCCTAGATCAGTTTGTGTCGTAGTAGTATAAGGGGATGTGGTGGTGATGGTGGTAGGAACTGAATCGAGAGTTTGTAGAGTAACTATTGGTGTCATTGAGGTGGTTGAGGCCGATTGAACTGTGCACACCGTTGCATTCGTTATTGGGGTCACCATCGAGACCATTGAAGTGAGAGTACCTAGAGGTGGTTGAACATGATGAGCGATCAAAGGGGATGCCAAAGCGAGAGCAACCGTTCTTGCTGGTGCTGTAAAGCCAGTGGCCACCAGGATTTGAGTTGGTGTAGGTCTTGCAGTAGTAACTTGTGTAGTGAACATTGGGGGCACAAAGGGCCAGGGAACATAAGCTCCTGAAGACCAGGGGCGAACTATAGGGAATACTGCAGATGGAGTGGGCTAAGTGGTGGGAAATTTGGATGTGGGGATGGTGTACATGGCCAAAACTAGAGGTATCTGAGTGAATTGTGGAGGGGGTGTAATGGGGAACAAGGGAGTTACAACCTGAGTGAGTCAGATTTGGATAGGGAAACCAGGGGGTGCCCCACTGGGCTGTTGAGGGATGGAGGTAGCGAGGGAAGGAATCCCCATGGGTGCATGTTGTTGGTCATGCTTCGGGCTTGATTCAGGGTTGTTACTAACGTCGAATGCAATACTTGCACAACCATTGGTTGAGTAGCCTGAGTCACAAGAGGTGGTGGAGTTGGAGCAGAGGTTGGGGGAGGTGAAACTTGTGGAAGAGAAGACGCTAGGACCCCCTGGTATGTTCTCATCGAAATTCGAGGCATGATCACTTGAGCGTTTCCCTTGGCTTGAGTTGATGCATGTGGAACATGGCTACTTTGAGCGGATGGCATGAGTTGGACCTGCTTTCCTTTCTTCATCTCGAGCTAGGCGAACACCTCCTTGTCGTCAGTAGAGTTGAGATGGATCTTGTCATCAACATGGGGCACATGGCTATAGTTGATGTTGAGATGAGTTTGGTATTTTGTTGCGTGGGTTTGCCATTCTCGGTGCTATGTTCTTCCTAGGGCATATGAATCCTTGCCCGCTGCCATCTTCTACAACAGAGGTAGATTGTTGTACACATGGTGGCGGATGATGATAGGAAACGTTGGGCAAGCCTTCTGTTTGTGGCTGAGGGAGTGGCCAAAAATGCCTTCCACCAGTTGATAGGTGATTTCTTGCTCGGCCAATTGGTCTGGGACTTGATAGGGCAGGAGGAGGGGCCCTTGTGGATGCCTATTTCTCGGATGATGGTATCATCCTGGTAATACCAATAATTGCCAATGGGGGCGAGGGACTATCGGATCTCATTTGAGAGTCAAGGCATGGTCATCTCATTGATGGCCATGTAGGCCACTAGGTAGAATGACTCGCAGATCTCTTGTATGTGATTTCTATAGTGGTGGCCATATAGCTTGTAGAAAATTACATGCACCACATTGCCCCTGAGGGTCCATGGTGGGAACGAGGAAGGTTTGAACACAAGGGTGACAAAAATGGCATCCACCAGGTAACTCATGTAAAAGTTACCACCATCCCGAGCTTTTTTGACGCGGTGAACTGGTCGAATGTTGATAGTGATCTCGAGGTCTGGGATCTCCTCTCCTTTGAGGATGACGTTGAGCAAGGGCACCTAGAGAAGATCAACATGCACACAGTCACTTGTCTCGATCAGGGGATTCAACAAGATCATTCTGACCCAAACCACTTTTAAGGTGTGGATAGTGTAGGAGTCGATGTCTTCCCTATTGACCCACTTGGCATCAAGGTCGGCTGCCCAGTCCTACAAAACCTCAAATCTCGTAGGTGTTGGCCCATGTGTTTATGGTGGTCTTGTCATAGGCAATCGTGTAATTCGAGAGATTGCAATATGTTTTGAAAGCAACTTTAGAAATGTTTGCAATCTTGTGTTTGGATCGTGTAGAGTACACTACATCATGGGAAGCGTCTTACACTCAATTGGAAGTGAGCAACATATTGCCAAAGAGGTCAGAACACGATAAGACCTCTGGGTTCGCCATGACCTTGTGTGACTCCCACATTTCATATGCATGAGGGCATCTAGGATCTCAACTTCATCTTAATCATCATTAGAGGGAGATTTAGGCACAAATTCAAATGCCCTAAACATCTCATTGTAGTGCTTAAAATGGGTCAATTCCATAGGGAAAGTGGTATCCCTATTCTCATGTTCATGCCAGGGGTGGAGGATGAAGCAACCATGGGAAAAAGGTTAATCTAGACAACAATGAAATTTGAGCAAGGAGGGTAAGAAGGGCACACAAAGGAGCTAAAAATGAGGAGACGAACTCTGGAAAATTGGGAGCAATAATGGTAAATTAGCATGCTTTTAGGCACTTATAGGGCTTTGCGAAGGTCTCCTACATTGATGGCGATTAGTGCCCATGTTGTGCAAATTTGAAATTGCACTGGTGGCATCATCTATTTAAGGATTTTTGGACTTTGGCATTTATTTAGAGATTTCAAATATACATTTCCTACTTAGATTTAGCAGTTGTGATGGGATGTTTTAAATTGTCCAATTGGGGCCTAATTTCCCATTTAATTAATGCGAGGAACATGGTAGGCAAAAAGCTATCTTGCCTCCGTGGAATTCAGGTTGGTTTCAACATGTGTCATGTGTTAGTCGCCAATTGGTCTTGTTTGGAGTGGATGCGACCTAAGTGCGATTGGGTGCTGCACTTTTACCTATTCAAGAGCCAAAATTGGGCACTTGGAATAGTGAGGTGGCACGTGGCATGCTCTAATTGGCTTTTGATTATGACTATCATTCTGAGTAGATCAAAGAAGCCCCGAATCTTCTTTGTGACATGTATGACTGTGCCACATGGTGTTTTCTCATTCACCAAGCTCTCCGGGGATTTGACATCTCTAACAGATTTAGGGGATTGACACATCTGACAGGGTCCACATGGCGTTTCTTCATTTGTCGGGTTCTCTCGAGATCTAACATCTCTTAAAGGTTTGGGAGATTAACACATCTGACAACTTCTAGTTGGCATTTTTTTATTTGTCGGGCTCTCTCGATATCAGACACCTCTGACAAGTGTAAGATACTAACACATCTGATAGGTTCCATGTGGCATTTATTCATTCGAAGGGCTCTTCCAAGATTTTACATCTCTGACAGGTTTGGGAGATTGACACATCTAAGAGGTTTCACATGGCGTTTCTTCATTCGTCAGGCTCTCTCGAGCTCTGACATCTTTGATAGGTCTGGAGACTGACACATCTGATAGGTTCCACGTGACGTTTCTTAATTTGTCGAGTTCTCCTAGGATTTGACACCTTTGATAGGTTCGGGAGACTTAATACATCTGATAGCTTCCATGTGGCATTTTTTCATTCATTGGGCTCTCCTGAAATCTGACATCTTTTACATGTCTGGGAGACTAACACATCTACTAGGTTCTATGTGATGTTCTTCATTTGTCGAGCTCTCCTGAGATTTGACAGGTCAGATAGGTTTGGGAAAATGACACCTATGACATGTTCCACATGACGTTTTATCATTCGTTAGGCTCTCCTAGGATCTGACACTTTTGAGAAGTTCCATTTGGCGTTTCTTCATTGGTTGGGCTATCATGCGATATTTCACGAAAAGTAACTAAGTTAAAATAAAGCCACAATCAATTAAAAGCTCACATGTCCATCAAAAAAGCTTTATGAAATACTGAATAGGACTTTGGGAGATTGACACTCTACGAAAATCAACATGAATCCCATTCTATGAGAAAACACAGTTAACACATGATAATTTCTAAATATGAAAACACTTTTTTCTTTTATGATGCATCAGGGATTAGATTGTCTTTATACTCAGAAGACTATAGGGATTTTTAACAAAGACCAACTCGTCATCAAAAATATCGTGAAACATTCTGCAGATGTAGGTGGAACAAAGGTTCAAGGTTCCATAAACTCCAAGGCCAATTGGAAAGGGATTGAAGCTCCAGGAAAGCTTTGAGCTGGGAATTTCCAGAGGGGTCCCCCACTTCTCCGAAGAAGGGAGAAGTGTTGGCCACAACACTTGTGAAGGTGCAGGGAGACTTTGTCGTTGTTTTATCATTTTAGGAATTAAGTAGATTAAATCCTAAGGTGATAAAGCGTTGGAATAAAGGGGATAAATGCAAATAATAATTACAAATGATTAATTTAATTGATTTTCCCTAAATAGGAAGTGTAAATGAGAATCAACTTATCTGGAATGAAATACGTGTTATTGTGTGATGGCATTGTTAGAACAGATCATAGGAACATTGAGGATCACCTTCATTCTGAAACTGGAATTTTTCCTGTCTCATGTGAATAACGTTATCAAGTGGATCAAGTGGACTATAACACGATGTGTTATTGATAAAGGGCACTACATTATTGTCCTTTTGTGGACAGGAGCCCTGGAATTTTTGGAGAAGTTACAAGTGGTTTTCTGGGTCCTCAAGAACTTTTGATCATCTTTTTGTGTCGCTTTTATGGTTGCTCCTTCAGATCCCTAATGAACACTTGCACACATGAAAAAACAATAGAATCAAATGCAAAAGGAAGGGGAAAAATTTGGACTATGGGATGTTACGATTGAACAACGTAAAATCCTTCTTGTTTTGGCTGCTACCTACATTAACCCCAATGGTAGGGGTCTTAGATCGATTGTAGTTCTCCCTTATGGAACGTACATAATCAACGTGTACGGTATGCAAGATTGACTTTTGCTTAAGCCCTTCTTTGATCAAGTGTACAGATCTATGTGTGATGCTGAGTAAATATGCAGAACACTGAGCTATACTATTGACGGTTTTTTATGTAATTATGTGCCAAAGTAGTAAGTGCTAGAGGTAGAATGCCTTGTGAAGCTCTTTATATAAAATGATTTTTATCTTAAATGTGAGACACTTATTCGTAGGCCAACAAGGTTAACAGACATATAATCATAAGAGGAGACCCAAAGGAGGGTAAGGACTTGAAAAATCTTAAAAACATGTCCGTTGGACACTAGCATCGAGGTGGACAATAGCATGATGCACTCCTATCCAGGATTGTGTTATTGTCTTGTGTGCATACAAATTGGGTTATGATTGGGACAAATAGGGCAGGCTCCCCTGTGATTGGAAAAGGGATGACTTGAAACTGCTGAGAGTGTAATATAAGGAAAATAAGTGAGAATACGGACTGAATTGACATCAAAAGATCCAAGTGACACATGTGAACAAGATTCCCTTCTATATTAAAAACTTCATGTAAAAGAGCTACAAAAGACATAATACTTGTGTTCGCTGGACCAAATCAGGTTGTGTACATTTGCCCCCCTTTTTATCTAGTAATGCAATGGAATGAAAGTACTAGAGTAAAAGAAAAAGAAAATGGGTACATGTACTTGTGTGATTAACCCCCTGTAGAGAAATATATGTGCTTTGACCCGACCCACTCCTTGGCCAAGGAAGTGGACATGCATTGGAATAATGTCTGTGAAGAGAAAATCCACAATGTGGGTGTCCCCTATACTGAATTTGAGTAATCGACTGTATTGTGAGAGACAAAGCTTTGTTTATCCCCACTCTGATATGTAAATTGAGTCTGAGAAGTAATCTGTAAATGTGGAGAAACAAGCCATGCTTTCCCCCACTTTGATATGTAATTGAGTCTAAGAAGAGGTGTGCTCAGAGGTCAAAATTGTTGTTTGCCCTGTGTACTTATACAAATTGGTGTAATCTGAGTTTGGTGAAACCTATGGATCAACCGTCACATATGACCATATGATCCAATCTGGTGACATCCTGAGTAATCTGGTGATATGAACATAAAGAATGGTATAATATGCCATTTTGTCTGTATAACCTAGTGGAATTCTGCAGGGTCGGGAACATGTGCCTTGCATCATGCCCCCAAACTTGATATTTGAGTGTCATAGTTGTGTAACCTATGTGAAAACTGTATATATAGGGATGAAGTACCCCCATAGTCATAATTTTAGTTCGGAACTATATTGGGATCTTATGTAAAATCCAAGAATTTGAGACAATATCTGCCAGAAATTATGGAACCCTATAAATCTGAATCAAACTGTGTATCTACATATCTGAGTGTTTGAATAAAGAAATTGTGTATCTAACCCTGAGTATCTAAAATAATCTGTATAGTTGTATATCTGAGCTCGAGTATCTGAGTAAATATGAATAAATCTATGTAATTGTATATCTGAACTCGAGTATCTGCGTATCTAAATAAATATTATATCTGACCCCGAGTATCTGAATAAATTTGTATAATTGTATACCTAACATCGAGTATCTGAGTAAATTTGTCAGTGTGAATGGTGTATGTATGCCCCCCTCTTGGTGAGAGGGTTGAGATCGAAGTAAGGATATTGAACAGAAAGTTATACTAGAATTGTATGTTAGCGAGTAGTTAGTGTTTTGATAATACGATTGCCGGATTGATGGCATTGGCGATTGCAGAAGAATTAATAAGTATTTTTTTCTAGAAGAAACTGTGTTTAATTTTGAAGATCGACATGTTTCGGATCCATTACTGTGATCCTTCATCAGGGAATAAAACATACGCGAGACCAACAGAGTTTTTTTTTTCAATTTTTAAGGTGCAAAACTTTGCTCATCTCACATATGTTTTATTTCTCGATGAAGGATGACAGTAATGGATTTTAAACGTGTCGATCTTCAAAATTAAACATAGTTTCTTCTAGAAGAAATTACTTGTTAGTTTATGGACTGTGGAAACATTAAATTCATGTAGAAGAATTGTTTATAGATTTAGACTAATATAGGTTTGTGTTCTATAGTGAGTTTATCAAGGGAATATGAGTTTTGGCCTCTGCAAGGGCAATTTGACTAGAATAGAAGTGAAATCGGTATGGTGCGGGGTATATCGTCATTGAATTCTGCACACAAGAAATAGATTAGAAATCAAAGCTACGGGATGCGAGATATCGCGATTGGAAGTTTTTGGTAATAGTTGACAAAATTTGCACATGGGATCAACCTTAGGTAGGTGGCATATAAAAAAGCATGATTTAAATAGGTTGGATTGATTGAGTTTAAAGTCATTTGAAATTTTAGATTTTGAGATAAGTGTTGCTTTGAGCCAAGAAAATATGTGGAGGAGACAAGGTGCTCACATGACCTATTATGAGGAGGTGGAGGCACTGATTCAGGTCGGCGAGGAGGTTGGACTGGTAAGGATTCTACCATTTTCGTGCATTTAAACGTTTTGGTTAATTTTGTCATCATTTTTTTGTGTAAAAGATTCTAGATTAGGGCTTTTTGTGGGATCACACTATCATCTAAAGGACATTGCTAGTGTCCTAGGACTATTGTGCTATTATCTGAGGATGGCACTATTGTTTGAGGATTGCACTATTGTCCATTGCTATAGTCATGTGGTAGCGTTAATGTCTTATCTATAGTGATATCGTCCTATAGGCTAGGGTAATAATTTTTTTGAATTGAAATTGTTTTAATGATTATTTAAATATGTCGATTTGATATTTGGAGTTATTAATGTCGTATTTTGAGTTTTTTGCAGGTGGATGTACGCATGAGAGAGTTCCAGAGGGGTCGGATGATGCAGTGTCTACATGAGATTGCCCCTGATGGATGGCGAGAGAGCAGTAATAGATAGAGTTGGTTTAGGGTATGTGGTATCACTGACACTGATGCCATGGGATTGTCATATGATGATAGCACTATGTGAGCGGTCGGAAGTCAATACATGTACCTTTTGGTTGCCCATCGGAGTGATGACTTTTACTTTGGAGGACATGTACATGATATTGAAGATAACCATTACTAGTCAACGAGCGGTATTGCAGGATGCAAGTGGATAGAGAGACAGATCAGGCCTCAAGGTATTTTATGTCCATTCCTATAGGGATGAAACACCGGGGCAGTAATAGTGATTTGCTATTGTATGTGATTGATAGAGGTAATATTTTGTGGTTGCAAAAGTTTTTGGCAATGTTATTGGCTTCATTTGTTACGGTTTATGATAACGGTGTGTCCATTGCATATAGGATGCATGATATTGTTTAGGTTATAGAGGAGCACGAGACTGTATACTCGTGGGGTCACACCATGCTGGCCCACATTTATCAAGTTTTGTATCGGTTCACTCAGGGGTTATGTAGTGGTGGGATTGGGTCATCGACATTATTACATTGCTAGGCTTACAGGTATATTGCGATGGCTAGACTAGAGGGTTTTCCATATACGGATTGGGCACACCCCCATGTATTTGTATAGAGGTGGATAAACACAACCCTCGTGTAGTCAAGGAGCACGATGCATTGTCGATGGGTGTTGGATTGAGTTACAGCTTGGGATATTATTTGGACACTGTATAGAGGATTTCAGGGATGGCCCGAGGATGGGGTTCAATTGAGACAGATTTGGGTGAGCTGCTAGCTTAATGATCTTTGGATCACTATGTTTGAGAGATTCCAGTATGAGTGGGTTACACAATAGTTTGGTGCGATGCAAGATGTGCCCCCTGCACCATGGGTGTGGGTTAGGAGTACTCAAGCTGTGGTGAGACCCGGTAGCAAAGCAAGGCCTACAACGACCGAGTTGTCCCTAATTCCAGTACATATAGAGATGTGGTGATACAGTGGGGATAATATAGATAGGCGCCTATTTTTGGGAGACGGCCATTATGGAGGATGTGCTAGATCTAGAGCCCATTTGAGTAGTTGGAGGTATTTTATCATTGTAGATTGGTATATTTGGTTTTTTTTTGTTGGCTTATTGAGTAAATGTCTAATGTATTGTGTTGGCGTGTGTAGGTGCAAGAGATGATGAGTATTGGGAGACTATCATTGAGGCTTCACCACGAAAACTTATGTGACACATTCTTGATGATGCCGTGGATGATGCGTTGGTGCAGCAGGATACAGAGGTTACAGGTATCCATGCACATCTGTTTGATTGAGCGATAATTGCTATCGTAGCATATGGGTGGGTAGTAGCGGACATAGATGATGCATGTGTGGAGTTGCAGAGGTGAGCTATGCCAACACTCGATAGTTTGGGTAGGGTAGGTGGTAGGATAGTAGATGATTATATTCATCTACAAAATGAGCATGCAGAGGTGATGGCTGAGCTAGCAATGTTGTGAGAGAGAGAGAGTGTAGGCATAGGTCTTGATCTAGGTTAAAGTGGATGCAGGGGCATCGAGTTCTAGTGGGTATGCAGACGAGAGTTAGGGTGATGAGATTGGCCATGGTGACCAAGCTCCTATTATTGAGTGATTATGTAACATTGTATGAAAACTTTTCTGAGTTATATGTGTATGTGGACTTTTTGATATGTGGACATCATGTTATGTGGTATTTTGATTTTGGCATTGTTTGTTTGATTAGATGTTTTGATTATATTCGTTGCGTATGTGTTGACATGTAAATGTGTATGATTTGTTTAGATAATGAAAACTTATTTGATTTGCGTATAGATGTTGAGAAGATATTGATACTAGATTGAGAATGTTATTTGTTAGTGGTGATGACATGAAAGTATCGTATTATACATTATTGTTGATCCTATGACTGCGGCATGCACTAGCTGAATTCTGCTGGAAGAGTAAACAAGTGACCATAGTGTTCATGTTGTGCAGGTGTAGAAATACCTTCGTGAACTAATATTGATCATGGTGCACTAGTGGTGGCTAGATTTGTAGAGTTTATAACGAATAACTTAATCGGTTATATTGAAAATGTATTTTGGTGTTGCATTATCTCTTGAAAATATCTTAATTGGTTGTCATACTGAAACTTGTGGTTGAGTTGTTTTCCATTTTTTCACCATGCTATTATAAGTAGGTTGATCTCTTTGAATTGGTTTCCATCTCTGTTGACTTTGTGGTGCATGAGATCTCGCATAAGTGTCCTAGAGACCACATGGCTAACACAATGAGTAACCAATGGCTCCTTGAAAGGAACGTCTTGGGATAACTCAATCGTAGATGAATGTGATATAGGGAAATGCGAAGAAATATGTCGACATACTAGTCAATACAATCTCTTCATCTTCCTTAGGTTCATTTCCACACTTGACATGCTCTAGAAGTGCCATTTTAAAGCTAAAATTGTTATGCTCCTTTACCTTTCTAGATACATAGAAGTGACCAACAGGTTTGTGCTTAGTACAAAGAACTGAAGAGGTTTTAGGTCAAACTCTTTTGGGAGGTGGTAGTGGACTTAGAGACCTTCATTTTCATAGCAAGAGTGCAAGGATCAACCATGCTTTATGAACAATCTCTACTAAGGTGGCTGTGTTTTTTTGCTCATTGTTTCTTGCACCCTATCAGTTTTGATCCATGTTCGACAAGTCCGTTCAAATCAATTGGTGATGTTGATTCCAGAGGATGTTGGCTCTATTTTGAGATGCTCTCCATGTTTAGTTTCGTGTTTCATAGTGATTTGATGAGCAAGTTGTCTCATGTTGTAGGAAGGTGTCACTATTGTGTAGTTGCAGTCAATTTCTTCCTTGTTGCAGAATGTTAGTCTCATACAAAGGTCTCATGTGAATAGAATATGGTGTTCCACATGATTCAAGGCCATATGATCACCTCTTCCCATGTTGATTTCATCACATCATGTTTTAGGCAACTTGCAGTCTTGTCATTCTTCACATTCAACTCTTTGCTTAATTTCACTTGTAGTCATATGTATGGCGCTGGTTTAGCTTGTTCATGAAATGGTAATGAAGGTGTACTAGTTGTCCAAATCATTAAAGAACTGGAGAGAGTTCATTTGGATGTTTGGGAAAAGTGTAAGTTTGGTTACAAGCTCATTCACTACACCAACCTGTCATTAGACATCCTGCCTGCTCTGTTCTAGATGTTTGCTAGAGGTTTTCACATAGGATTTTCAACACTCGCAGAAAAGCCAAAGGGTAGATTGCAAATAGTTCGAAGGATATTTTTTGAACATTGCAAAGGGCATGTGGACACTTGTGGAAAAGTCGAAAGGTAGATTGCAAAACTTTTGAAGTGTATCTTTTGAACGTTGCAAAGGGTATGTGGACACTTGCAGTAAAAGATTGCAAAAAGTTCGAAGCGTATCTTTTGAATGTTGCAAAGGGCATGTTAACACTTGCAAAAAGTCTGAAGAAATGTGTCACGGACAAAAAGTCTGAAGAAATGCCTTGCAGACAAATAGTCTGAAGTAATGGCTTGCGGACAAGTCAGAAGAAATGCCTTGCAGACAAAAGGTCCGAAGAAATGCCTCGCAGACAAAAAGTCCGAAGAAAAGATTTTCCATATATCTTCACGGAGATCAAGATAATGTGATCGAAGAAGCGACACAGTTAAGTAGAAGTGCAGATGCCAAAGATAGTAAAGGCATTTGAATGTTACCGTTTAAAGCATGAATCGAGACACGAAGTCAGAGTCACATTGAATGCAGATCAGAAGTGATTGAGGAAACGATGCAGTTAAGTGCAGTAGAAGTGTAGATGCCAAAGATAGTAAAGAAATTTGAATGTTGCCAAGTTAAGGATGAATCGAGACACAAAGTCAAAGTCATATTGAATGCAGATCAGAAGTGATCGAGAAAGCAACATAGTTAAGTGCAGGTGCCAAAGACAGTAAAGAAATTTGAACGTTGCTGAGTGAAGCATGAATTGAGACACAAAGTCAAAGTCACATTGAATGCATATCGAAAGCTTGAACATGTTAAATACAGTTGAAGTGTGAACACTTTACATATAGATAACCCTAAGATGCATCTGTCTATATATGCTACAAACATATCATTTGAATTGCGCTATCTTTTTATTGCTTTTGCGATAATAATTATAGTGTTAACTCAATAATGCAGTTACAGACTAGACTTGTAACAGAAAAGAGAAGAAGATTCATTTTGAATCTCTTTTGTATTTTGAAGTTGTGAGGATGTATGCAAACAACGTGAAAAGAGAAAAGAAAATAAGATGTCAAAGTAGACGATATGTAGACACAAAGAGATAAAGGCAGATAAGCCTTAGGTAGACTTGCCAAGAAGGATATTCATCAAACACACAACGAAGGTACAGTTACAGACTAGACTTGTAACAGAAAAGTGAAGAAGATTCATTCTGAATCTCTTCTGTATTTTGAAGTTGCAGCTTCATTTCTCTGATAGGTGTGGTGCCATCAGAAAAATTGAGTTGGTGCTCAGTTAGGAAGTAGACGCTTCCTTATGAGGAGATTGATGGTGAAAAAGCAAATTTTCTCAGGAGACTGAAGAGAGGATCAGGTAAGTATAAAAAAAAATTCATTCAAGTGTTTTAACTATGGCAAGGTAGGACACTTTGCTGCAAAATGTCCATTCAATAAGAAGGACAACATTGAGCAAGTTGAAAATATCAAAAAGGTAAAACCACATTATGCTAAGAAGAAAAACTTCTTCAAGAACAAAAAGGGGTTATATATAAAAGAAGAAAGTGACTCAGTAGGAGAAAGTAATAGTGACAACTTTGACGATGAGAATGACTGTGCCTTTATAGCTAAGGGAAATGAGTTCCTATTTATGACAGAAGAATTCACTTCTTTGAATCAAGAACAAAATGGAGATGAAGATTGTGATGAAAGAGAAGGTGAGATTGATCTTGAAGGTGAACTGGTGTGTGCTCTTGAAGAAATTGAAAATTTGAGAAAAGAGAACTCAACGCAGAATGGGCATGAGAAGGAGCTTGAAAAGGTTAATCAAATGATTGTGACGCTAAAAACTCAAGTTGAGGAAGCCAACAAAATAGTAGAAGTCAAAATGGATCTCCAGTCAAAATCCAACAAATGCATGAGGCTTGAAGCAGTAGTATCCTTGAGGAAAGAACTTGAGAAGACAAGAGACCATATAAGGAAAAGCTTAAAGCTGATGAAAGGATCAGAAGCTCTTAGTTAACTAATCAGTGCACAAAAGCCTTCAAATGAAAAGTCAGGTCTTAGATATGATAAAGAAAAAGGATCCTTAACTTGTACATCAATGAACTTGTATGACAACTTCAAGAAAGGAGGAGAAGCAAAAGATATGAACAACAAAGAGGCGACAAAGGTAAAGACCAAAAAGGACATAAAGACTAATCCAAGAAAAGATGTAGAAGGATACATCAAAGTGGCAGACCCGATGAAGCAGAAAGGTAAAAGTTTTCAGTATACTGCACTAGTGAACGATGACCGGATACGCTTTTTCCTTTTATGGTTATTGTTTTAGCTGTAATTAATTTGGTCATAGCGCTGTTGATTGTAGAGTCTTTCCTACTAAAAGATTTATTTTTGCTAGTAGAAATTCATTTGCTCCTTTGATAGATTCAAAGTTAATATGTTACAATTGCAATAATTTTGGACATATAGCTAAGTATTGTAGAGCTAACATTGCAATGACAGGAAAGTACAGCGTAGGAAAAGACAATTTTTTAAATGAGAATAGAGTTTCAAAGGCCACTTTTAAAGAAAAGAGGCAAATGAGAGACCCAAAAAGATGTGGAAGGTGAAAGATCAATCCTTGATTGCTCAAATAACACTCCATGCCAAAGAGTAAAATTTGTGGGTCATAGATAGCAGTTGTTCAAAGCATATGACTGGGGACAAGAGCAAATTCACCAATTTAAGTAGATGCAAGGAAGGGACTGTCAGTCTGGGTGATAATACTGCAATCAGAATAAGAGGCAAATGAACCTTGCACCTACATATTAAGCTTCCTACACATGACGTCCTATATGTTAAAGGACTTAAACATAATCTTTTAAGTGTAAGTTAGATGCTTGATAATGGTTATGAAGTCACATTTAATACTGAAGGTTGTAAACTGAAAAGCGTTGAAAAGACTGTTGCACAAGGAAGCACTGAAAGCAACACATACAACCTGATGAAGAAAATGATGCAAGTTGTCTCATGGGAAAAGTCGATGAGAGCTGGTTATGGCATAAAAGAATGGGTCACGTCAACTTCGACAATCTAGTCAAAGAAAGTTCTAACAAGTGTGTTAGACATATGTCCAAAATTGTCAAACCTGCAGATGTCACATGCAGAGTGTGCCAACTAGGAAAGCAGACAAGGGTCAGATTTGAAACAAAAAAATATACTACCTCAAAACCCTTAAAAGTAGTTCATATAGATTTATTTGGTCCTACTAGGACAAAGGGATCCAAAGGTGTATACTACTATATGTTATTTGTAGATGACTTCTCAAGAATGACACGAGTAACTTTCTTGAAAGATAAATCACAATCCTTGAGATATTCAAGATCTTCAGGGCTATAGTTGAGAATGAAATGGAAAGAAAAATCAAGTGTCTAAGATCGACAAAGGTGGAGAATTCACCTCCAATGAGTTTGTAGAATATTGTGAGAAGTATGGGATTAAGAGACAATACTCTGCTGCACGAACTCCCCAGCGAAATGGAGTTGTAGAAAAAAAAAAAACAGCGCTGTGAAGATGGCTAGAACAACGCTGAAAGAGGCAAAACTTTATGATGGATATTGGAAAGAGGCATCTCAAACAACAATATATATCCTAAACAAAGGTCAACTTAGGGTAAAGAGTGATAAAACTTCATATGAACTGTGGTTTGGAAAACCTGCATCTGTAAAATATTTTTGAGTGTTTGGAAGCAAGTGCTACATCAGAATAAAAGAGGTCAAACCGCGAAGTTTCGAGTCAAGATGTGATGAAGGAATTTTTCTTGGATACTCCACTCACAACAAAGCCTATGTGTGTTACAATAGACGACTGCATAAAATAGTTGAAAGCATCAATGCCAAGGTAGAAGAAGGATTCAAACAAGTTTAGCCTAATGAGGAGATCAAAATTGAAAATCAGAAGGAGAACAAAATGAAGTAGAAGATAGTGAAGAGGAGGAAGAAAAGAGTAAAAAGGCCCTTATAAGGTTTGTTAAAAAAGAACATCCCAATGAGCAAATAATTGGCAACAAAGATGAGGGTTTTAGACTAGGAGAAGAGCTGTAATAAACAAGGAACAAGTAAACTTTGCTCTACTTTAAAAAATTGAGCTTAAGAACTTCAATGAAGCTAGCAAAGATGAAAACTGGGTAACAACCATGGAAGAAATCAGCCAAATTGAAAAGAATAAAACTTGGGAAGTAATTCCTAGACCCTCGAACAAGAATGTAATAGGGACTAAGTGGGTTTACAGAAACAAACTCAATGAAGATGGAGCAGTCATAAGAAACAAAGCTAGACTGGTTGGCAAAAGATATGCACAAGTAGAAGGCATATATTTTGAAGAAACATTTGCTCTTGTGGCAAGACTGGAAGCTATTAGAATGTTCTTGGCATTCTCTGTTCACAAGAAATTCAAAGTATATCAAATAGATGTGAAGTCAGCATTCCTAAATGGAAACTTAGAAGAGGAAGTGTACATTGAACAACCAAAAGGATTTTAGTTAACAGAGGAAGAAAATTATGTGTGCAAACTAAATAAAGCTTTGTATCGTCTGAAATAGACACCTAGAGCATGGTTTTCACGATTGGATCAATCCTTGCAACGACAAGGTTTCAGAAAAGGGTGCGCAGACAACAATTTGTACTTTAAATCAGATGGTGAGCATATGGTGATTGTTGTTGTATATATGGATGATATTATCTTTGGAGGTGGTGATAGTAACATGTGCAAAGAATTTGCCACACAAATGCAAAATGAGTTTGAAATGTCACTATTGAGAGAACTCTCCTTCCTTGATTTACAAATTACATAAACTAATGAAGGGATATTCATATCTCAAGCAAAGTACGCAAAGGAGATGATCAAGAAATTTGGAATGGAGGGCAACAAAGCAGTTGGTACTCCCATGATGACTAGCACAACCTAAGCAAGGAAGACGAGTATCCTGATGTAAATAATATGCTATATAGATCAATGACTGGTAGCCTTCTGTATCTAAAAACATCAAGACCATAAATCATGCAAGCAGTATGCATGGTTGCACGATATCAGGCAGCCCCTAAAGAATCACATGTTAATGCTGTAAAAAGAATTTTCAGGTACATCAAGAGCACAATAGACTATGAATTGTGGTACCTAACTAGCGAGGATCTTACTTTGGTTGCATATACTGATGTTGATTCGGTAGGGAGTGTGGATGAGAGAAAAAACACAAGTGGTGGTGCTTTCTTTTTGGGTAACAGACTTGTGTCTTGGCTAAGCAAGAAGCAAGAATCAATTACACTCTCTACAACTAAAGCAGAGTATGTCGCAACCGCTGCTTGTTGCACTCAGGTCTTATGGATGAAGCAAACTCTCAAGGACATAAAGGTACAATATCAAGCACCTATCTCTATTTATTGTGATAATTCAAGTGCCATAAATCTATCGAAGAATCCAGTGATGCATTCCAGAACCAAGCATATCTCCATAAAATATCTTTTTTTGAGAGAAAAGATAGCAAGTTAGGAGGTCACAATTGAATATGTGCCAACCAAGGATCAGATTGCAGATATCTTTACCAAGCCTCTTCCTAAGGAGCAATTCGAGTATTTGAGAGAGAAGGTTGGAGTTGTAGCTCCCACCCCATATCACTAGCCTCTTGTGATAGGTTAGAAGTCCAGGGGGAACATTGCAGACATTTTATTAAGCTCTCGAATTAAGAGTGAAGGCAATCTGCTATGTACCTTACACATCGTTTGTCATCTGATGTTAAGGAACACACTGAGGTATGTTGGATCTAGATTTCTATGCTCATCTATGAAATAGATATATCTATTGTTGATTGGTCTTGCAGACCAATGCCATATCTCGTATCGGTCAAAGCATATGAAAGCAAGGAGAATCATAGGAACAGTTTAGGCAATGTGCATTATCCAAGGGGGAGTCTTTTTCATAATGCTCTATCTAGACAGGTCCAAGGATCAGAACAACTCAGCAACAATGTGTTCAACAATTGGTAGCAAACACTCTTTGTCATTAATGTCAAAGGGGGAGAAATCAGAATGAGAGCAAGCAAGCATAATGAGAAGGGACTTTTGAAAATGTTTTTTCTCATTGAGAATGTTTTGCCATCAATGACAGGGGGAGATTGTTGGAAATTTGAGCAAGGAGACAGTTGACAGTTTTGATATCATGATATAGAAAGCAGTCTGAGGATTGAACAATTATCATTTCCATCTAGGGTAGCATGGAATTGTCATTGATGTCAAAGGTTAATGTCCTTGATGTCATTGAGATTGAAACTGATCATGCATTAATGCCAAAGGTTGAGTTGAGCATACTTGTGGAGTAAATTTGCGTTTGTAAAGTGCTTTTACTTAGAAGAGGCAATCAAGTTAAGTCAAGAAGAATGGAAAACCTGAAATAATCTTGAAGAATTCCTTTGGAGGAATTTTTTTAGAAATATTGGCAAGGACAACTCTTTTGAAAAAATTGTCAAGTCCTTCAAGGGCAAGTGGACCTTTTCAAAAAGTCTGAAGGGTAAGTGGACCTTTTCAAAAAGTCTGAAGGGCAACTGGACATTTTCAAAAAGTCTGAAGAGCAAGTGAACCTTTGCAAAAAATCTGAAGGGTATCTTTTGAACGTTGCGAAGGGCATGTGGACACTTGCAGAAAAGCCGAAGGGTAGATTGCAAAAAGTCCGAAGGGTATCTTTTGAACGTTGCAAAGGGCATGTGGACACTTGCAGAAACGTTGAATGGTAGATTGCAAAAAGTCCGAAGGGTATTTTTTTAACGTTGCAAAGGGCATGTGGACAATTGTAGAAAAGCCGAAGGGTAGATTGCAAAAATTCCGAAGGGTATCTTTTGAATGATGCAAAGGGCATGTGGACACTTGCAGAAAGTCCGAAGAAATGCCTTGTGAACAAAAATTCCAAAGAAATGCCTTGTGGACAAAAAGTCCAAAGAAATGCCTTGTGGACAAAAAGTCCGAAGAAATGCCACGCAGACAAAAAGTCTGAAGAAATAGCTTGCAGACAAGAAGTTCGAAGAAATGCCTCGCAGACAAGAAGTCCGAAGAAATAACGTGGACAAAAAGTCCGAAGAAAAAATTTCCGAAGGAGATCTCCTATTAGAAGCCAATGACGAATTCTTTTGGAGAAATTGGAGGACACTTTAGGATGAAATGAACTTGGACAAAAAGTCCACAGAAATTGTCCCGAAGACACAAAGGCCTACAACAATCTGCATAGAGGAACCTTACGAAGGAATTAAAGAAAGATTAAAAGATGAGCAAGTCTTGAAGGATCGACGTTGCAAGGAACATTACAAGAATGTCGAAGAAAGATCACGCCAACATGTCGAAGTTTAACGCTCAATACAAAGGGTAAAGATCGAGCATATAGAGGATAATCGAAAGGAGCGGAAGCAAACCCATAATATAGAAAGCAACGAGATGCAAAAAGGGAAGAGAAGGGGCTCGATGGTTAATGGCAAAACAAGTATTAAAACTAATGCTGCGTTAAAAGATCAACGACTCATGTCTGATCAGTGCATTAGATCCAATGGTGCAAAGCAAACTCAGAGGATATTTCGAGAGCATGGACATTTGATAAGTGTCAAAAGGTCAAAAGGAAAGATCCAACAAAGAAAAGAACGTGAACTTGGCACAACGAAAGAATTTAAAAGAGCCCACAATCAATGTCTTCTAACTGTCTGTAAAGGAACAACTGGAATTGGTGATAAACTCGATATATCTTCACAGAGCTCGAGATAATTCAATCAAAGAGATTGAGGAAGTGACACAGTTAAGTAGAAGTGCAGATGCCAAAGGTAGTAAATACATTTGAATGTTGTCGTTTGAAGCATGAATCGAGAAACGAAGTCAGAGTCACATTGAATGCAGATCAAAAGTGATCAAGGAGGCATCACAGTTAAGTGCAGATGCTAAAGACAGTAAAGAAGTTTGAATGTTTTCGAGTGAATCATGAATCGAGACAGAAAGTCAAAGTCACATTGAATGCAGATTAGAAGTGATCGAGGAAGCGAGTCCGTTAAGTGCAGATGCCAAAGACAGTAAAGTAATTTGAATGTTGTTGAGTGAAGCATGAATCAAGACACAAAATCAAAGTCACATTGAATGCATATCAAAAGCTTGAACCGGTTAAGTACAGTTGAAATGTGAACACTTTACAGATAGACAACCCTAAGAAGCATCTGTCTATATATGCTACGAATAGATCATTTGAATTGTGCTGTGTTTTTACTTCTGCTGTGATAATAATTAGTGTTGACTCAAAATTATCGAGTGAGGACATATGCAGACACCGTGAAAAGAGCAAAGAAAATAAGGTGTGTCGAAGTAGAAGTTATCTACACACAAAGAGATAAAGGCAGATAAGTCGAGAAGGGACATAATGAAGGTGCAGTTATAGACTAGACTTATAACAGAAAAGTGAACAAGATTCATTTTGAATCTCTTCTATATTTTGAAGTTGCAGCTTCATTTCTTTGATAGGTTGGTGCCATCAAAAAAATTGAGTTGGTGCTCAGTTAGGAAGTAGACGCTTCCTTAGAGTGGGCGCTCTTGAATGTAACCAGTGATGTTTGTTTGTGAGACTTCTTTTTTGTGAGGCTGGATTAAAACAATAGTGTCTTGTAGATTTTCTCACTGTGGATTTTCCCTTTGGGTTTCCACGTAAAAATTTGGTGTTGAACATTCTTGTGTGTGTGTGTGTGATCTCTGTTTTGTTCTTTACTTTGCATATACTTTAAGTATCTTGTTTAAAAGTTTTAAGAACCAGGTTTTAGCTCATCTACTGATTCACCTGCCCCTCTTAGTAGATAGTGTGTTCAACATCATTCATGCATTTGAAGGATTGACATTGAATTTGAGTTGTTCTTGAGACCATTCATTCACCCTTGTTGCTCCATTCCATGTTTACTGCCTCCATACAACAAATTCACACCTATAGGAGCCTTTTGATGATGTCATGCTGAGAGGTGGAAAGCTTGATATGTGTTTCAATCTCTTAAGATTGCTAAGGGTGCATTGGGATGCTTATTGAAGGCATAGAGTTGTTTACAAACCTATCCATCTTGCATATTGCCCAAAATTTCATGCTTATTGCATGTGTATGCTAATTCTCACCTACAGGTTGTACCTTAGAGCCATGAAGGCACTTGGACGGAAGGTTGGAATGTGATAAGAACCTCTTTTGGTTTCTAGAACGAGGGTTGATCATCATAGACCTATATGGGATGTCGAAAGAACAAAATGTGTAAATCATGTTGTAAGGAACAAACACTGAGCTAAGGGAAACTTTCCCAAAAAGGTGAATACAAAGGTGTAGGGGTGTTTTGTGGATATCTTACAACAAGGTTGGAAAGAGTTTTTAAACATCTGAATAGGTAAATCTCATAGCTTCTAGCATGGAGAGGAGCTGTGCCAAGAATGGAGGTTAGAAAGTGAGTAGAAGATAAAAGTTAAAGGCCTCAAAGATGCATTTAAAATCACTAAAATCCTGCATTCATATCTACAGGGTTTGAAGTTTGAAGGACAATTGACATCCCAAAAGCGAATAAAGCCTTATCTCATGGCTAAAATGTTTCCATTGATTGAATAGTGTGCAAATAGGCATGAGGATCATTAGTATGATGTTGGAGTATGGTGTTTCAAGTTTCATGGACACCTACAAGTGTCCCCTCACAGGAGAATGTTCACCTACAACAAAACATGCAGACAGTGACCCAGGTAAGGTGTTTTTATGGCGTTTTAGCCCATCCAAGGTGACAATAGGTATGGGTAGATACTTTGTGACCTCAAGGATTCAAAAAGAACCTTTACATACCATGACCAAGCTCAATTACATCTCACACACACCTACATGAATTGAAGAACAAGGTATCACAGTCAGGAAGAGAACTCAGCGGGTAATCTCAAGGTGCATGCAAAGAGTATAGAAAGGATTGTAATGATGAAACAAGCCTATAAACACCTCTATTAAGATTATGATGACCTCCATGAACTCTTGGCATAGTATAAAAAGCCTACACAGACATCTTAAAGACCTATATGCACCTACAACTGAGTGTGAAGTCTTGGTGAGGGTAAGGAGACGACTATGCTTAGGAGGAGAAAGAGGGTTTACTAAAAAATTGAAATGGGTCATGATTTTTCAAGAAGGTGTTTGCACATACTCCAAAACTCCTTTCAAGTTGACCACCTGCTCTTCATACTAGCCTAAAGGTAGCAGTTCGTACAGTTGCACTAGGAAACCCATGTTACTCAATGGGTATAAATGAGGAATCTAAGTGAAAAGAGTTGTTTTAGGTGAATGCCAAGCTTCTTGAGCACGAATTGAAAGTGGATAACATGTTGAAGAAACCTAAGCATATTAGAGTTAGCCTTGAGAGGTCATTCTTAGATGGAAGTGAAAAATTGCAAGAAAACAATCCTTTTGGAGGCCCTTTTTGGGCAAATTGAGTCGATTAGATGCCTAAATGGATGAATCTAGCTTATCCCTTTGGGGGAGAGGGCTATACCTCACTGTTTTGTCTTAGAGGTCAGCGAGTCAAGAAAAGTCAGGGTTTGGCAAAACAATCAAATGAAGCCAAGGAGGTTGAGAAACTTGATGGAAAGATTGGGGAATCTCAAGAAACATCTTTGTGAGGTGTATGAAGGGTAAATAGGTGCTAAGAGGCACTAAGTCAAGCTCAAACCTCTCAAAATGATCAAAACATTCTTGCACACAATCCAACTAGACAAGCTTCAATTAGGTCTAGTTGGTGAATGAAAGGAAGAAATGTAAAGGAATGCTTGGGATATTATGTGATGAATTTGTGAGCTTGAATGATGTATGAAGAAGCATGAGACACTAGCCCAACCATGAGAGATCAGTCCAAATAGCCAAAATTAGCAGTGTGCATGCTAAGCCTATTAGGCCTTGAAGTGACCTAGAGCCAATTGGGGATCCAACTTCACTTCTAACTCTTGGTGAGTGTTCTAGCTGGTTAGAACATATTTATGAGATGGATTTAGACATGTTTGAGCTTGTGGTATGCAAATAAACTTATAGGAAAGCTACTTTTAGCTCAGAGATAGTCCAAGCATGCATGAATTGTGAAAACAAGAACGATAGGCTAGTTTTGAATGCTCATATCTTCTCAGAGGATTTGCATGGAGTTCAAAGAAGTTTGGAGAGGTTAGTAGGGGTCCTTGACATCATGTTTGTGGAATTTATTGGCAATTCCAATGTCAGGGCTTTATGAACAAAGCTTAAGGACAAAATGGACCTAAAACCCTACTAAACCCTTGGAAGAGATCCAATGGAGAAAACAATCTTGGAGAGCTATCCAATTGGGATAAACTGACCATGAAAGTGATTGGAGGTTGCATAGGACTACTTTTCAGGGCTCTTCCTCATCATTTTTTGTGCTATCCTACCGGTACACACAAGGTATAAAATGGCTTTCTTTGACAGTTTTGTGCATTGTGCATGTTCTAGGAACATTCAAGAGATGCAATCAAGTTTGGGAGGAAGCTATAGACTTGAACTAACTCACTATGGTCATTTCATGCCTTGAATAAACTCCTAAGTTTTCAAACAATAGCTCTCATCTCAACTAGTCAAAACTGTCATATTGAGCATGATAGTGAAAAGTGTGAAAACTCCAAGTTGATGGTTTTTTAAGGTCTACTTGAGCAGTCTAAGGCCATAGAGAGTCTTGCCAAGTGTCATCCACTCCCTCCCATGGATTTTCATGGAAAATTGAAGCCAATTTTGAGGCTAAGTGTGAGGGGTGACTGAAAAGGGAGTTTTCTAGACTACAGGTAGTGATGGCTCACTTCCAGGAGACTTTAGATGGGTAGGACTGCAACCAATGCATGGAGAGGCATATCTAAAAGCTTTCCCTCTCATTCCAATCATTAGGTCTGTCCCTAGTCAATTTTGGAATGTTCAAATAGGGGTGGATGATGAAGGCATTTTTTTGAGCCAACATTAGGAGTTTCATGCCACTTTTCATGAGTTTCATGATTTTTATGGACACTTGTACTCGTTGACATTGCATGGTTCGTTTCACATCTCCTTCTCATGCATATGTAACCTCTTTTCTCAGCTTGGCAAGGTGTCCAAGAGATCTTTGGACTTCCCTTGTCTTGACCCTCTCCCAAATGATATAACTAGTGACCCTTTTGAGCAACCTCCATTGGTTAATGGTGATACCCTGGCCAATTTTGTATTTGAATGACTCTTGAAGCAATAAACAAGTAAATTTGCCTACTTACATGCTGTACAATTGAGTTTTGTTGCAATCTTGTTAGTCTTGTCTAGTAGAATATTTTTTTTTCTAGCATGTTATCGTTGATTATTCACCAAGTGTGCAGAAGAGTAATTGTTAATGGTCTTTGTTAGTGTTCTCTTTTAGTATATAAGTGTTTTAAAAGTGGTCTACGATTGGATTCTCCAAAGGATCATTCATCATCCCTCTTAAATATCAATATACGTCTTGAACCTAGTATATAAAACATTGATGTAACAATCTGTCTTGAGTTGTGAGTTTTGTGTGAAAGAAGCTTTGATTTGCTCCAAGTAGTGTAAGTTCAGTCAATAGGAGGAAATTCTATATTGGTGCATCACCTTTTAGCTTTCTAACTTTGTCTTCTTAACCCTTTTCATGCAAAGTTGATAAGTGAAAGAGTGTTTCAAAGAATGCATCAAGGGAACTAGCCCTTCTAGAGATTCATCTCACCAAATTGATTGTCCACAACAAGTGAGATGTTTCCATTGTGCCACTTGGATGAGGAGAGCTGAGACATCTCCTCAAGGGGTAGAAATCCAAGTGACAATAGTTTTTGGCACATCCGGTGGGACTCTGTGTCCTAGAAGATTGTCCAAGATTGGTGCTAGTCTTGGCATATTTGCTGTCACAGAAACATCTACATTCAGTACCTGGTGACTTCACTAAGTTTTCAACTCTTTGGTTGCTGATCAGTCCTTAATTTGCATGCCAAAAGTGACCAGCAAGTCTGCTGCTAAATGTATACCTTTTGAGTTTCTGCAATTGCCTTTGCATTCTGTCAAAAGATTCAGATTTGTGAATACTCATCCTTGTTCAAGGGAATTAGTGTTTAAGAAGTCTAGGTTTCTATTTAGTTCAACCCCTACTACACATGGCCTACATTCCAATATGGCTAGAAACTTTCCTTTTTTAGCCTTCACCGGGTCATCTCCTTTGAATCCTGCTTAATATGACCAAATTCCTATAGCAGCCCTTAAGAGCATTCCATATTTTAATGGAGGTCCTATTACTCCCATTTAACATATTAGAAGCATGCCAAACTTCTGCAACATCCATAATATCACTCAAGAGAATGTGGCTATCCGGCTATTGGCATTGTTTTTCAAAGGAAAAGCTTTAGATTGTAATGGAACTCTACTTGAAAATTACATTGCTTCGTGGGATGAACTAAGAAATCTATTGTTTAAGAGGTTTGCAGAGAAAAGTGATTATTTGTCTCTAATGATGGGGAATCCAGAACAACACACCTGTTCTGATCCCACTTGTTAGGATCTTGCTCCTCAGAAAGAGCACAATATGATTACCAAATACAAGCAATTAAACATGCGAAAATATCCAGAAGTACAAGTAATTAGAATTCACACATAGCACAGAATATGAGAGACAATACACAAACTTGTATTAATACTCGTACAGAAAAGAATACAATAAAGAAGATGCCACTTCTTCTCCCACCTTTCAGAGGCTTCCCACACCTCAAGTGTATAGTAATTCTTCTTCAAAAGTTCACTCTCCTACCAAAAACTGTCCCAACACACAACTCACACACAAAATTGGTGTTCACCTCTCCAACCAGTCAGTAATAACCCTGCCAGTACACCAAGTACTCAAAGTACTTCAAGTAGATCTCCCATGAGCCTGCAACCTGCAATTCAATAGACCATACTGACACATGTAGATCTCCTATGAGCTTGCAACAACCTGCAACTCAATGATCTTACAATGGAAGGATCTTCCTTGCCTTTTTTTTTCAGCTCATCATTACAATACATGCCAATGGGTCTATAAATAGATCCCAGACTTAAACAATAACTCAGACTCTTAATTTACTAATAATAGACATGCAGCTCAAGACTCGAAGTAGCTTTTACATGCAAATAATCAGTTCAACAAACTAACTGTTCGTGCAACGAATAGTTCTGGAACACACAGACGATCGACGTCGGTCCCTGTCTGACTGGAGGTGACCGACGTCTGTCGACTCCCTACCGATGTCGGTTGCCTTCTACATTGAATCTGACCGACGTCAGTCCCATTGTCGACGCCGGTATCTCTGGAACTCAACAACCTCCTCCATGTCTGCAACAAGTTGAAGCTTTTAGCTCCACAACCTAACAATCTCTCACTTAGAGATAAACAGCTGCAACTGTACCTGTACCTGTACATCATTTAGTTTGTTTTCTAGCATTGTATCCCTCTTCAAGATCACCCTTGAAGACCAACCACCACAAAACCTGTGGTGCACCCTCTGTCATCCAAATCACCTGCCACATTCGCATCTACAAACCCATGTAGAAAAGAACTTGACCCTGCATAGCATGTGCACCTGCTGCTGGTCCCTCTCAAATACATGAGAATCCACTGAACTGCCCTCCAGTGTTTCTTTCCCGGATTGGCTCCTAACTTTCTAACAACTCTCACTGCTTGGGAAAACTCAGGTTTAGTACACATGTACTCAACCTCATTATGTGAATTAAGACATTGTTCATAGAACTGTCCAACCATCGACGTGTTAATCGGTCTCACACAATCATCTTGAAACAAAGTCAATCTGTGACCTTCCATGTCCCTAGAACACACTCATGCCAAAGAATCTTACTGCTCCCAGATTTCTCATGACATACTTCTGAACTAGCTTTACCTTTAGTTCAGTAACTCCCTGTAAGTGTAACTCTACAACAAGCACACAATACAGTAATAAAATAATGTAGCTAATATTATCCAACCTGGTAAAGAGAAACACAATGGTCAAACCTCCACTGTTCTGCAGCTTATTCAAGACCATATACCCTGGCCTTCCGTCTCACGTGTCCATTCCCGCTCTTCTTTATCCTGAACATCCATTCGTCTCTCAATGCTTCCTTCCAGCTGGCAACTCCACCCAAAACTTTCGTTTGGTTCTTTTCCAAGGAATCACATTCCTCATCCATGCCAAGCTCCCACTGTGTCCTGGATCTACCTGCTCTGCTTCTTTAATAACTTTCTGGTTCTTTACCATCAGTGAGCAACAAGTAGTGTAAAGAAGGGAAATGATGAATTTGAGGCTTGCTTAACCTTTAAGTCCTCCATATGGGCGTTTGAGACTCCTTGACAGCTTGCTGTCTGCCCAAAATCTGTCTGTGATCGATGCCGATCACATCTCAGTCTGCACCCGATCGACGTCGGTTCCATGCGACTGCCTCACTGTCGACGTCGATTCTCCCTGGCCGACGCCGGTATTTATCTGTCCTGAGTCACCGACGTCGGGCTGCACATAGCCAACGTCGGTCCCTACCTGGACATTCTAACCGACGTCGGTCTCTATGTTTTTCTTGTGAGAAATGACTTCTACCTGCGAGCTCTTTTTGGATCAAACCCTTGTCCAAATCAACCTTGCTTTGCTCAGAATTCTTCAGCCCCTTTTGCTGATCTCTGTCCGTCACCTTCTCCTTAAAAACCAAGGCTTTTCTGTTCTTGTCACGAACATCGAATTTCTCCAAAAACGTCACCTTCTTTTTTTGCATACAGAAATTTTGATTCATGCTTTTCAAATCCGAAAGCATACCCTTTGACTCAAGAACATACATCTCCTTCTTATTCATGTGACCAAGCCTATTAAGCCACATCTTCGAATCTATAGCTGAAGTAGATAACTCAAAAAGAGAATCAGTAATACAAGTAGATAGATAAAGCGTACCTACTTTCTTACCTCTTGCTACAACAAGTGCACCCTTGATAACCTTCCAAGAGTTCGCTGTGAGAGTTATTGTGCAACCCTCATCACCCAAACTTCTTATAGAAATCAAATTTCACTCCAGAATTGGGACATGTATGACCTCCTTCAACACCCATGTGTTACCTGTCTGCAATTTCAGCTTCACTTTTCCTTTGCCAACCATCTGACAAGGCTTACCATCCCCTAAACAAATTTCTCCAAAGTCTCCCTGGACATACTCATAAAAAAATTTCCTATTTGGGGATGCATGAAAAGAGGCACCAAAATCTAAAACCCAAGATTCTACTTTATGCAAGGAACATATCAGAGCATTCTGTGCAACGAACTCTGCAACATCTATTTCTTATTCATGTCCTTCATGCTGAGCTTCAACCGACCTACAATATCTCTTTAGATGCCCTTGCTTTTCACATTTCTAACAGGTTATTCTGCCATACCTGGACTTAGATCTCCTGCCTATCTTGGACCTTGATTTCTCATGCTCGATCTTCTCTCTTTGCCTTCCCCTGCCTTCAACACTCAAAGCATTCCCTGATGATTCACTTGTGCTTTTCCTGCGTATATTTTCATTCAAGATTACACTCACAACATCATCCACTTTTAAGATTTTTGAAGCAGACGCAATATTACTAACTGCGATTACCAAATTCTCTCAATTTTTAGGGAATGAGCATAAAATTAAGAGAGCCTTAATTTCATCATCAAAAACAATATTGACTGAATTTAACTGGTTTACCAAACCATGAAAATTACTAAGATGACTATGTACAGATCCACCTTCCAACATTTGCAAATTAAATAATTGCTTCATAAGAAATCTTTTATTCGAAGCTGAGGGCTTTTCATATAAATTTGCCAAAGATTCCATCAACTCTACCGTTGTCTTAGCCTGTGATAAGTTGAAAATCACAGACGATGCAAGACTCAACCTTATAGATCCAAGAGCCTTTCGATCAAGAACCTCCCATTCTTCATCCTTCATATCTCAGGGCTTGCAATCAACCCCACCCAACGATAAGTACAAATCTTTCTGATACAGATAAACTTTAATCTGCATCATCCATATTTGATAGTGCTTTTCATTAAACTTCTCCATTCTTAGCTTACTATCTTCTGCCATTGCTCTACTCGCACTCAAATAGAAATACCTGTGAGTAACCTGTAATCAACACACACTAACCAGATCTGATACAACTTGTTAGTATCTCAACCAAAAGCTCTGATACCAATTGATGGAGAATTCAGAACAACACACCTATTCTGATCCCACTTGTTAGGATCTTGCTCCTCAGAAAGAGCACAATATGATTACCAAATACAAGCAATTAAACATGCAAAATTATCTAGAAGTACAAGTAACTAGAATTCAGACATATCATAGAATATGAGAGACAATACACAAACTTGTATTAATACTCGTATAAAAAAGAATACAATAAAGAAGATGCCACTTCTTCTTCCACCTTTCAGAGGCTTCTCACACCTCAAGTGTACAGTAATTCTTCTTCAAAAGTTCACTCTCCTACCAAAAACGGTCCCAACACACAACTCACATACAAAATTGGTGTTCACCTCTCCAACTAGTCAGTAATAACCATGCTAGTACACCAAGTACTCAAAATACTTCAAGTAGATCTCCAATGAACTTGCAACTTACAATTCAACAGACCATACTTACACATGTAGATCTCCTATGAGCTTGCAACAACCTGCAACTCAATGATCTTACAATGGAAGGATCTTCCTTGCCTTCCTTTTCAGCTCATCATTACAATACATGCCAATGGGTCTATAAATAGATCTCAGACTTAAACAATAACTTAGACTCTTAATTTACTAATAATAGACACGCAATTCAAGACTCGAAGTAGCCTTTACATGCAAACAATCAGTTCAACAAACTAACTGTTCGTGCAACGAACAGTTCTGGAACACACAGGCGATCGACGTCGGTCCCTGTTTGACTGGAGGTGACCGACGTCGGCCGACTCTTTGTCGATGTCGGTTGCCTTCTGCACTGAATCTGACCGACGTCAGTCCCACTGTCGACGCCGGTATCTCTGGAACTCAACAACCTCCTCCATGTCTGTAACAAGTTGAAGCTTTTAGCTCCACAACCTAACATCTAACTGAGCAATTGACTGCTATCAAGAGGGCTTCTCAAGAGTTCATGCAAGATTTTAACTTTAGATTTCAAACGACATGGGATAGGATCCCAACCCTTGTGAGACCTACTCCAAATTATGCCTTCCTGTACTACCTAAAAGCATTGAATAGTGATGTAGCCATGCTGGTCCAATCCATGGGTGGAAATACATTACCTGTTGCTTATGAGATAGCTATTAATGTTGAGAATTGTCTTGTTCAAGTAGGGAAGATTGCTCCTAGACCACCATTGCCATTATTCCTTGATTTGCAGCCTCTTAGTGAAGTTGCATTACTTACATTGGTTCATTTCCCTAATAGTCAAGAAAAGTCTACCCTTGCCCCTACCAATGAGATTCATGAAGTCAAGAGTTTGCTTCAAAGTGTTACTAATGAATTAGTTGCCCTTAAAAGGTAACAGGCTCAAAGTTACAGACCTTATCAGCCCTATAATCAGTTTGGACAAACAAGTAGGCCTCATTTTCAAGGTAATGCTCAAGGACAAGGTCAAATCACTCAAGCTAGACCTTACCAAAGTTTCAATCCCAATGCCCCATCATCTTTTAAAGCTCTTGTTCCCACTCAAAACAACTTTGTTCAAGACCAACCATGCTATCCTTCCTATGACCAAAATCAAGGCCAAGTTGCATATGCCAATGAAATGTCTAGTCAGGCCATGACAATGCAAGGTAGTCAAGCACCTCAAGTTTCCACTTTTGAGGTGCCAATGCAAAATGGAGTAGAAAATGAACAAGTACAATCTGATTCTACTCTTATGAATCACTTGGAAGGGGACTTTTATGCCATGAATCATTTGGGAAGGTCAAACAGTGTGAATGCTAATGTATCCTCTAACACTAGATCTAAAAAGAGGGTTGTTGAAGAGACACAAGGGGCAACTCAAGGCCCTATTTTGACTCCTACATCACCTCTAATAGTAGGTGGTCTAACTCAGTGCCTAAGGTGCAAGAAAATTAGAAGTTACAGAATGCAAGGGCAGCTCCTACACAACCATCTTCACATGCTACACCACAAGATACTAGTGCTTCCAAAGAGCAATTCATGATGAATACTCCTTCTATCAATGTTGTGGATTAAATGAAGAAGTTACACATGAATATTTCATTATGGGACTCATTGACAATACCGGGACTAAAGGATATGCTCCAAAAAAAAATTCTTGGACTAAGCAAACAAGTTGGATCAGCTAGGACTGAAAATGTTGTCTGGGTGAATGTAACTTAGCCCATTGATGGACAAGTGAAGAAAACTGATAAGACTCCTTTTTATCTATCCTTGATCATTGTGATTGCTTATTTCAGAATTGCATCATAGATAGTGGGGTTAGTACTTTAGTTATGCTCTAGTCAATAGCAGATAAACTAGGCTTCAAGTATGAACCAATGGCTAAAGGAGTTCTACAATTGGATGGGTCATCTGCAATGACCTTGGGAGTAGTCAAGGATTTGAATTTGATTTTACATGTTTGTCCTACTTTTTCCATCCCTCATGATGTGGTTGTTGCAGATTTACATCCATACTTTGCTTTTTGTTTGTCAAGAGAGTTTACAACCAAGATAGGTGGATACTTGGTAGCCAATTGGTCATATATGGTTTTTAGGACAAGGTATGGTACCAAGGTAAAGATTGAATCAGAGCCTATTCATCACAATCATTTAGAGCCCTACATGCATAAGGTTGCAAATTTTAATTATGCTATTCTTAATGAGGAAGAACTTCACATGGATCAATCTCCAACCTCTTCTCTTGAAGGAGTTTCTGATTTGTATCTAGATGAATGGGGAGCTGAGCACTATGAACATGATGCTTACAAATTCATGGAGGAAGCTGGCCTTGGAGTGTATTGCCTTCATGAGGACTGCTCAATGCGAAATTTGATGAAGCCAAATGAAAACATGGATGGTTTATGACAACTATTCTTTGATGGCTCAGGAATCAAGGTTGGATTAGGTGGTGGAGCAATGATAGTTTCTCCATCCAAGGAAGGGTAGTACTCTACTTTCAGATTTCACTTCAATGATACTTGTAATGTGGCATAATATGAGGCCCTCATTCATGGCCTTGAGTGGGCTAAGAAAAGAGGTGTGAAAGAGTTACAAGTTTATGGTGATAGTGAGTTGGTTGTGAATCAAATGAGAGGTCAAAATATGACCAAGAACACGTTGCTTAAGTCCTATTAGCATAGAGTGTGGGATCTTGTGGAAGATTTCCAAGCTTTCAACATTCAATCTATACCAAGAGAAGATAACAAACATGTTGATAGGTTGGCAATAATTGGAGCTCAGTTTGATGTTCCAAAGGGGATAAGAGAGGATAAGAGCAACCTCATCTCAAAGTGATTGTAAGGCCCTTTATACTTGATAATGTCACTAAATGGCAAGTGTTTGAAAGTGACAAACAAATAACTCTTTTTCTACAATAGGAGGTTGAGTTTTTCTCAAAGAATCAGTCCAAACTACGACAACAATATGGACGGTAGATTGTACAATTGAAGACAAACAAGCTCTCTAAAGGCTTAGTTACACTTGAGAGTATCTTCAATGATGATGATCAATTGAAGAAAAAAAAGGTAAGCATGTCTACTAAGCAAGAAAATTATGAGATTACGAATCTTCAAAAATAAGTTGCTTGCTCTTGGGAAGGTATGTACTAGAGAAGAAAGATATGCTTTCATTGAGCTATGCAGGGAATTTTCTGATGTCTTTGCATGAGAATATAGTGATTTAAAAGGCTTTGATTCAAACTTGGCTCAACATACCATAGAGCTAGATGAGAATGCCAAGCGTATCAAGCAAATGCAAAGGCCAACTAATCCTCTAATGAGAAAGAAGCTTACAAAGTTGATTGAGTCTAAGATCATTTTTCCTATTAAGCATTCATTTTGGCTGGCAAACTTAGTCCCAGCAAGGAAGAAGAATCGATAAATTAGGGTATGTGTTTACTTTCAAGACTTGAATAGAGTTTCCTTGAAGGATCATTATCCTCTTCCTTGCATGGAGCAAATTTTGCAAGTTGTGACAGGTAATGAAAGGTTATCATTCCTTGATGGATATTCAAGGTATAATCAAATTTTGGTAAAGGAAGGTGCCCAATACAAGACAACCTTTACCACAAAATGGGGAACATATGCTTATATTAAAATGCTTTTTGTTTGTTTAATGCTAGAGCAACATTTCAACGTGCAATGGATATGGCTTTTCAATGTCTAATAAATGATATAGTGTTGGTGTATCTTGATGATATCATAGTTTTCTCTAAGGATGCAAATGATCATTTGAATCCCCATAGACAGATTTTTTAGAGATGTAGAGAGTTTAGAATCTCTCTTAACCCAAAGAAGTGTGTGTTTTGTTGTCCATGAAGGCAAACTTTTAGGACACATTGTCTCAAAGAAAGACCTATCCATAGATCTTGAAAGGGTGAGTGCAATCTTGGCATTGACTTTGCCCAAACATAAGAAAGGTTTGCAAAATTTCTTTGGAAAAATCAATTTTATAAGGAGGTTTATTCCTGATTTTGATAATTTAGTCAAGCTTCTAACCTCTATGCTAAGGAAAGATGAAGTGCTTACTTGGACAAGGAGAAGGAAAGAGAGTTTTGAAGAAATCAAGAAAGCCATTGCTCAAGCCCCAACTCTTGCAAGTCTGATTTCTGAAAGGATTTCAACTTGTATACCTTTGGAAATGAAGAAGTAATCTCTACCATGCTCAATCAAATGAAGAAAACTTGCAACAACCTATTGCCTTCTTTAGTCAAGGATTGGAAGGCTATGAGGTAAGGTACACTTATATAGAGAAGCAAGTACTTTCAGTTGTTAGAAGTCTAAAGAAGTTTAGGCATATGCTGTCTAACAAGATTCATATATTGGTACCTCATCCTAGTGTCAAATATTTCCTTTTGAGTAGAGATTGGAATGAAAAAAGGGATGGTTGGATTACAAAAGTAATGGAGTATGATATAAAAATCAAGACAACCAAGCTAGTGAAAAGGAAGGGATTATGTGAGCACCTTGCTTCAGATTTGAAAGAACAAAAATATGTTTTAGCCCTTCATGATGATCGTATGACAACTGCATCTTCATCAATGAGGAGTTGGACACAAGAAATGATCCATTTTCTTCAAATTGGTGAGTGTCCACAAGGCCTAGATATAGCCAAAAAAATGTACTTCAAATTACAATTTATTCCTTATGTACTTGTTGATGGATTATTGTTTAGGAATGACTTCTTAGGTTTACTATTGAGATGTGTTGAATCTGATCATGTTGAGAAAATATTGTTTGAGTTTCATGATGGACCAACTGGTGGTCACTTTGCTCCAAGAACCACAACTTCTTAGATTATGAGAGCTTTATATTTTTGGCCTAGTTTGTTTGAAGACACCCATGCTTGGGTAAGGAAATGTCAAAAATGTGTTCTCTTTGATGGTAAGCAAAAGCTTGCATCCTTGCCTCTTCGTCTAATTCAAGTAGACCAAATTTTTATGCAATGGGGTCTAGATTTCATAGGCCTAATCAATCCACCTTCTAGTGCTAGTCTCATGTGGGTGTTGACTGCTGCAGATTACTTTACAAGATGGGTGGAGGCTGTAGCTCTCAAAGGAGCAAATGAAAGTTTAGTTTTGGACTTTTATGAAGGCATCGTGACAAGGTTTGGGGCTCCTTCAACAATAATTTCAGACAATGCATTGGCTTTTCTTGGAATGAAGACAAATGAGTGAGTTTTGAAACATAGTATTTATCTTAGTACTTCCTTCAACTATTATCCACAAGGGAATGGACTAGCTGAGTCCACTAATAAGAATCTAATTAGGATTATCAAGAAGACAATGGAGGGAAACCAAAGAACTTGGCATTCCAAGTTGAAGTTAGCTCTTTAGGCTGATCGAATGACCCCCAAAGGAGCCATTGGAAACTCACCATATACACTTGTTTATGGGAGAGAAGCTAGACCGCCTATATCACTTGAGTTACCAACATTGGATCTCACTTACCAACCGAAGTTGATGGAAAATGAAAGCATGGAGATCAGGTTGCATGAGTTGATGGAGCTTGAAGAAACAAGGGATCAAGCTATGCAAACTATGAGAGCTCATCAAGATCAAGCAAAAAGATACTTTGATAAGAAAGACATGCACAAAAGCTTCCAAGAGGGGGAAATTGTTCTAAAGTGGGATAAAGATAGGACTAAGCTTGGAAAGCACACAAAGTTTGATGCTTTGTGGAGTGGCCCTTATGTCATCACTCAATGCAAGTAACACAATGCTTTCTTACTCTCAAAATTGGATGAAGATGAGCTTCATATCCCAGTCAATGGGATATATCTTAAACATTGCTACTAAGATTCTCCTCTCTCCTTGTACATATATGTTATTTTCTTATTTTCCCTAAGTGCTTATGCACATGTGTGAGTCTTGTTGGTGTCTTGCTTTGTCTTGTATTTGCTTGGTGTGTTGTTGTTTTGTGTGTGTTTTAGGAAATTACTTTTTAGTTGCCTTCAAGAATTCATTGACTCCCTTGGCCCATGGATGGATAAGGCTTCTAGTCTTTAGTATAAGAAGCATACCACCCCTATGAGTCACCACTTTGTTGACCAAATTTGACTTTTAAGTCAAATTTGGACCCCTATAGGTAAAAAACTTAGTTTTTAAGATGTTTTAGGGGTCTAATACTTGGTCATAGGGTATTTTATAATCTTTTTAATGTTATTTAATGCCTTTTTAGCCTTAGTCATGGTCTAATAAATTTATTTGTCATTTTGGGTCATTTAGGGCGCTTTTAGGGGTCATAAATGCAATTGACACGGTTCACAAGGTGTCCAAGTGTCATATTTTCCTTTCAAATGTCCAAGGGGTCACATTCCCTGTCAGGAATGTCAGTTTAATCAAAATCTTGTAGGTTATCTAAATAAAGATCAAGTAATCCACTAAAAAAGGGGAGTTTGTCACTTGGATGACCCATGAGGGAGGGTGACACTTGGGAGAAGGTTATGGAATGTCTTTTCATCTTCTTCAGGATCGTTTCCATGCTTGACATGCTCTAAAAGTGCCATTTTAAGCTAAAACCGTTTTGCTCATTCTTTGCCTTTTTAGACACAGAGAAGTGACTAGCAGGTTTGTGCTTAGTACGGACAACTGAAGAGGTTTCAGGGCAAACTCTTTTGAAAGCTGGTAGTACACTCAGATACCTTCATTTCCATAGCAAGAGTGCAAGGATTAGTCAACCATACTTTATGAAACATATCTAACAATTTGACTATGTTTTTTTGCTCACTATTTCTTGCATCCTATTGGTTTTACTCTATTTTGGTCAAGTCCGTACAAACCAGTTGGTGATGTTGACTCCAGAGGATGTTGATTCTCTTCTCAGATGTTATCCATGTTTATTTTCATGTTTCATGGTGTTTTGATGAGTAAGTTGTCTCATGTTGCAGGAAGGTGTCACCATTGTGTAGTTGCAGTCAATTTCTTCCTTGCAGAATGCTGGTCTCATAAAGAGGTCTCATGTGAATAGAATATGGTGTTCCACAGGTTTCAAGGCCATATGATCTCCTCTTCCCATGTTGATTTCATCACATCATGCTTTGGGCAACTTGTAATCTTGCCATTCCTCACAGTCAACTCATTGCTTAATTTCACTTGCAGTCATATGTATGGAGTTTGTTTAGCTTGTTCATGAAATGGTAATGAAGGTGTATCAGTTGTCCAAGTCATTAAGATTTGGAGAGAGTTCATTTGGATGTTTGGGAAAAGTGCAAGTTTGGTTACAAGCTCATTCACCACACCAACCAGTCATTAGACATCCCTGTCTACTTTGTTCAAGATGTTTGCTAGAGGTTTTCATGTTCGAATAGTGTTATGGAACTTGCCTTAAGACCTCCTTGATAACAATCATGCATTTGAAGGATTGACATTGAGTTTGAGTTGTTCTTGAGATCATTCATTCACCTTTGTTGCTCCATTCCATGTTTACTGCCTCCATATAGCAAATGCACACCTACAAGAGCCTTCTGATGATGTGATGGTGAGATGTGGAAAGATTGATATGTGTTTCAATATCTTAAGATTGCTAAGGGTGCATTGGGATGTTTGGTGAAGGCATAAAGGTGTTTACAAACCTATCCATCTTGCATACTATCCAAAATTTCATGCTTATTGCCTGTGTATGCTAATGCCCACCTACAGGTGGTGCCTCAGAGCCATGAAGGCACTTGTACAGAAGGTTGGAATATGATAAGACCCTCTTTTGGTTTCTAGCATGAGGGTTGATCATAACATACCTATATGGGATGTCAAAAGAACAAAAGGTGTAAATCATGTTGTAATGAACAAAGACTGAGCTTAGGGAAACTTTCCCAAAAAGGTGAATACAGAGGTCTAGGTGTGTTTTGTGGATACCTTACAACAATGTTGGAAAGAGTTTTGAAACATCTAAATAGGTAAAAATGATAGCTTCTAGCATGGAGAGGCGTTGTGCCAAGAATGGAGGTTATAAAGTGAGTAGTAGATAGAAGTTGAAGGCCTCAAAGATGCCTCTAAAATCACTAAAATCCTACATTCATATCTATAGGATTTGAAGTTTGAATGACAATTGACATCCCAAGAGCAAACAAAGCATTCTCTCATGGGTAGAATGGTTCCATTGATTTAATAGTGTGCAAATAGGCATGAGGACCATTAGTATGATGTTGGAATATGGTGTTTCAAGTTTCATGGACACTTACGGGTGCCCCCTCACAAGAAAATGTTCACCTACAACAGAACATGCAGAGAGTGACCGAAACAAGGTGTTTTGATGTTGTTTTAGCCCATCCAAGGTGATAATAGGTATGAGTAGCTACTTTGTGACCTCAATGATTCAAAGATAGCCTTTACATAACATGACCAAGCTCAATTTCATCTTTCACACCTACAGGAATCAAGGAATGGGTATCACAGTCAGGAGGAGAAATCAGTGGGAAATCTAGGAGAAATCAGTGGGAAATCTCAAGGTGCATGTAAATAGTATAGAAAGGATTGGAATGATGAAACGAGCCTATAAACACCTCCATTAAGATCATGATGACCTCCATGAACTCTTGGCAAGGTAAAAAAAGGGTACACATACCTCTTAAGGACTTGTATGCACCTACAACTGAGTGTGTAGTCTTGGTGAGGGTAAGGAGAGGACTATGCTTAGGAGGAGAAAGAGGGTTTGATAACAACTTGAAATGGTTCATGATTGGTCAAGAAGGTGTTTGCACATACTCCGGGACTCCTTTCAAGTTGACCACCTACTCTTCATACTAGCCCAAAGGTAGCAGTTCATACAGAAGCACTAGGAAACCCATGTTGCTCAATGGGTAGAATTGAGGAATATAAGTGAAAAGAGTTATTTTAGGTAAATGCCAATCTTATTGAGCACTAATTGAAAGTGGACAACATGTTGAAGAAACCTAAGCATATTGGAGTTAGCCTTGAGAGGTCATTCTTAGGTGGAAGTGAAAAATGCAAGAAAACAGTCCTTTTGAAGGCCTTTTTTGGGAAAATTGAGGTGATTAGATGCATAAATTGATGAATCCATCTTAGTCCATTTGGTACGAAGTTTCATTAAGACCTAATACAACTCCTAGAATCTTCATTTTGCCTTGGGGGAGAGGGCTATACCTCACTATTTTGTCTCAGAGGTCAGCTAGTCCAAAAAGATCAGGGTTTGGCAAAACAAGCAAATGAAGCCAAGGAGGGCGAGATACTTGATGGAAATATTGGGGAACCTATAAAAACATCTTTTGAGGTGTATGAAGTGTAAATAGGTGCTAGGAGGCACTAAGTCAAGCTCAAACCTCTCAAAATGATCAAAACACTCTTGCACACAGTCCAACTAGACAAGCTTCAATTAGGCATAGTTGGTGAATGAAAGGAAAAAATGAAAAGGAATGCTTGGGAAGGTTATGTGATGACTTTGTGAGCTTGAATGAAAAAGCATGAGACACCAACCCAACCATGAGAGATCAGTCCAAATAGCCAAAACTGGCAGGGTGCATGCTAAGCCTAATTGGCTTTGAAGTGACCTAGAGCCAATTGGGGTCCAACTTCACTTCCAACTCTTGGTGAGTGTTCTATCTGTTGGAACATGTTTATGAGATGGATTTAGACATGTTTGAGCTTGTGGTATGCAGAGAAACCTATAGGAAAGCTACTCTTAGCTCAGAGATAGTCCAAGCATGCATGAATTGTGAAAACAAGCACGATAGGCTAGTTTTGAATGATCATATCTTCTCTGGCAATTTGCATGGAGGCCAAAGGAGTTTGGAGAGGTTAGTAGGGGTTCTTGACATCATGCTTGTGGAATTTGTTGGTAGTTTCAATGTCAGGGTTTTATGAACAAAGCTTAAGGACAAAATGGACCTAAAACCGTTCTAAACCTTTGGAAGAGACCCAATGGAGAAAAAAAGCTTGGAGAGCTATCCAGTTGGGATAAAATGACCATGAAAGTGATTGGAGGTTGCAGAGAACTCTTCAGTGCTCCTCATAAGTTTTTGTGCTACCCTACTTATATGGACATGGTACATAATTGTTTTTTTTAACAGTTTTGTGCATTGTGCATGTTTTAGGAACATTCAAGAGATGCAATCATGTTTGGGAGGAAGCTATAGACTTTTACTAACTCACTATGTTCATTTCATGCTTTGAAAAAACTCTTAAGTGTTCAAACTATAGCTCTCATCTCAGCCTGTCAAAACTGTCATAGTGAGCATTATAGTGAAAAGTGTGAAAACTTCAGGTGGATGGATTTTTAAGGTCTACCTGAGTAGTTTAAGGCCATGGAGAGTCTTTCCAAGTGTCATCCACTCCCTCCCATGGATTTTCATGTTAAATTGAAGCCAATTTTGAGGCCAAGTGTGAGGGGTGATTGAAAAGGGAGTTCTTTAGACTGTAGACAGTGATCACTCACTTCTAGGAGATTCCATATAGGTAGGACTGCAACCAGTGCATGGAGAGGCATGTTTTGCAAGCCTTCCTCTCATTCTAATCATTAGGCCTGTCCCTAGTCAGTTTTGAGATGTTCAAATAGGTTTGGATGATGAAGGCAGTTTTCTGAGCCAACATTAGGAGTTTCATGTCATTTTTCATGAGTTTCATGACTTGTATGGACACTTGTACTCCCTGACATTGCATGGTTCATTTCACATCTCCTTCTCATTCTTATGTAACCTCTTTTCTCATCTTGACAAGTGTCCAAGAGATCTTTGGACTTCCCTTGTCTCGCCCCACTCCCAAATGCTATAAATAGTGACTCTTTTGGCTCTTTTGAGCAACCTTTGTTGGTTAATGGTGAAACCCTGACCAATTTTGTATTTGAATGACTCTTGAATCAATAAACAAGTAAATTTTCCTACTTACATGTTGTACAATTGAGTTTTGTTGCAATCTTGTTGGTCTTGTCTAGTAGAAGATGATATTTTCTAAAATGTTATCCTTGATTGTTCACCAAGTGTGCAGAAGAGTAATTGTTACATGTCTTTGTTAGTGTTCTCTTTTACTGTATAAGTGTTTTAGAAGTGGCCTATGATTGTATTCTCCAAAGGATCATTTATCATCCCTCCTAAACATCAATACACCTATTTAACCTAGCATATGAAACATGGATGTAACAATCTGTCTTGAGTTGTGAGTTGTGTGAAATAAGCTTTGTTTTGCTCTAAGTGGTGTAATTTCAATCAATAGGAGGAAATTCTATATTGGTGCATCATCTTTTAGCTTTCTAACTTTGTCTTCTTAACCCTTTTCATGCAAAGTTGATAAGTGAAAGAGTGTTTCAAAGAATGCATCAAGGGAACTAGACCTTTTAGAGATTCATCTTAGCAAATTGATTATCCATAGCAAGTGTGATGTTTTCATTGTGCCGCTTGGATGAGGAGAGCTAAGACATCTCCTCAAGGGGTGCAAATCCAAGTGACAACAATAACAATTTCTTTTTAAGAGGAAAAATAAGCCCTTTAACAAAGATGTATTGTACCTCCAAATTTGTCAGCTAGTAAATGAATTGTTGTATGCATAATTTGAATCGTAAAATATAATCACTTACTAGTTCTAACTTACACTAGTGTAGTGAAGGTAACCTCTAATATGTGACTCGAGGTTCGTTATTTGGATATAATGCATGAGAACGAATTCTTCTATGTCATCATATATATGTAGTGAACCACTGGGGAGTGAATGCTGAAATGAATTTAATGCCTCAACTTCTAGACTCTTGAGAAATAACTTTAGGAGAATCAAACTACCAGTGGTATGTGCCATAGCCTTTCTATAGGCTTTGAGATGCAAGTATGGATCTCCATGTCCATTTAACTTAGTTAATGTTGGTATTTTAAACTTCTATGGTAGTGCTGAATTGACGGTTGTGCGTGGGATATGATTGCCATGGATAACATTGGAATCAACCCAAGAGTAGCATGCTTTACTTTCCAAGGTGAGATTATTTGGTAATTGTTATAAATTACCCATGACATGCATCAATGAGATTACCTCTTGAGAAGATATGTTAACATCATTATAAGTTTTATTTAAACATTGAATCTTATTGTTAATTTTAGCCATTGGTACATTATTTCGTGGAACATTATTTGAGATATTGGGTTGGCTTATCTTAACCTTTGGAGGAGTGATGGCTTGGACCTGGTGAGACGGAAATTGGCTATCACCCTAATGGAGGTTAGGATGAGGAACATGTTCTTTCGTAGTAAGGAGGGGTGGGGGAGATTTATTGGTATATCTTATTTTGTTAATTTGTAAAGAAGTATCACATGTTAATGGAGTAGATGACATATTATTATCATGCGAATGTGAACTATGTAAACTGTGAATATGAGTATTGGTTTGTACATTTTTATTTGAAGACATATTATTGCTTTAATTAGCATTTAATAAGCAGTCAATTTTGACATGAGAGATGGGCAAAGTAGAGAGAGAACTAGACTCAATTTCTTAATGAAAATCATGGTAATCATTGTTATTCCATGTTTCATCAAAATTAGAATTAATATCACTTGTCGAATTAAGATAATATGAACTGCGATTTTCATGCTCGGTAAGAGAGAATAGAAGAAGATTTTGAATTTTTACTACTATACAACATATCATCGTGTAAAGGTTGAATGCAATGTGTATCTTCACTAGCTATGAGTGGAATGCACATGTTTTGTTATTTTCAATAATGGAGTCAAGGGTAGAAGAAATAGCAATCAAATTTTCATTTGCTACATTATGACAAGTAGGAGAAGGGTTAGAGATATTTGTATTATCTATATTTTACATAGAATCAATGTGTTGAGCTTGAAAGGTAAAAGAAGGTGATAACATAATATCATCTACTTTAGTTTGTGAATTTGTAAAAGGTGTAATATCAATTGTGCATGATTTTTTGAATTGAATGGAGAAAGGTGAAGAAAGTGCATCTTCCTGTTTTATGTTAAGAACATCATGTGAATGAATAATATTAATTGAATCTTGCAAAAGTAGATTGATTTGATTGCTCTTATATTGTTTTAATTTGGATAAAGATGTGGCAAAAGTGTTTGAAAAGTTAGGTTCACGTTCAAACAATGCACTACCTATAAGGGACTCTTTTGGCCTTATGTTGTTATGTTGATTTTAAGAAGTGGGGGAAGAGAGAGGAGAAGGAGAAGAAGATGCATCTACTCTATCCTCATTGTCACTTACATTGTCATGCTCCTGTAAACATCATATCCATTATTACAACAATAATCATCATCTTTATAAATGAGGACATGTGCATTATCATGTGCTAGTGTACAATTTTGAAAATTGGTCCAATCATTTTCATAACTATGAGAAAAGTTTAAGAATTGATAAATTGGGTGAGGGGGAAGAAGTTCCCTAGAGGTCATGTTAAACTTACCACAAAAGAGAATGAAAAGAATAAACAATAAGCAAACAATAGGGAGAAGAATTATAATACATGTATAAATTTGAAAATATGCAAAATATTCCACCCAATGTATAAAAAATTAGAATTTGACTTGAAATCCTAAGGGCTAATATTTGGATGTGTGAGGATCTAGTATGCGGATCTAGAGTTTGAAGGGGCTTTTAGACAAAATTTAAAATATTAAATGAATGAAAACATTCATAGAGGATTGATATGGATGAGTTAGGGTGTTCAAAAATAAAGAAAAAAATTAGAATTTAATAAATCTTAATTATTACACAAAAATGAGGAGGCAAACCCTAAGAGTGAATTAGGGTTAAGTAATATTCCAAGTAAGTTGGGTTCACCAAATGTTTTATGTTTTTAGGAATTAAATAGATTAAATTTTAAGGTGATAAAGGGTTGGAATAATGGGGATAAATGTAGGTAATAATTACAAATGATTAATTTAACTAATTTTCCCTAAATAAGAAGTGTAAAGGAGAAAGTCAACTTATTTGGAATGAAATACACGTTATTGTGTGATGGTATTGTTGGAGCAAATTAGAGGAACAATCAGGGTCACTTTCATTTTGAAACTAGAATTTTACTTGCCTTAGGTCAATAACACTATCAAGTGGACTATACCACAGTGCGCTATTGGCAAAGGGCACTGCGTTATTGTCCTTTTGTGGATAAGAGCCTTGAAATTTTTGGGGAAGCTGCAAGAGTCTTTTGGGTCTTGTATGTGTCCTTAGGAACATCCGATCATATTTTTGTGTTTATTTTATGGTTGCTCCTTTTTCAAAACCCTAATGAACCCCTGTACACACGAAACAACAATGGAATCAAATACAAAAGGGGAAAAGGTGGGTTGTGGGATGTTACAATTTAAAAACCTAGAACCCTTATTGTTTTGGGTGTAACCTACTTTAACCCCAATGGTAGGGGTCTCAAATTAAATGTAGTTCTCCCTTAGGAAACATGCATAATCAACACACACAATATGCGATAATGACTTTTGTTTAGGCCATTCTTTGATCAAGCGTGCAGATCTGTGTGATGCTGAGTAAATATTTAAAATACTAAGCCATACTATTGACTGATTTTAATGTAATTGTGTGCCAAAGTAGTAAGTGCTAGATGTGAAATGCCTTGTGAAGATCTTTATATAGAAGGATTTTTATCTTGAATGTGAGACACTTGTTCTCAAGTCGATAAGGTAAAAAGACAGAATTATAAAAGGAGACCCACAGGAGGGTAAGGATCTGAAAGAAGTCAAAAGCATGACCGTTGGACACTAACGTTGAGGTGGACAATAACACAATGCACTCTTGTCCAGGATTATGTTATTGTCCTTTGTGCACAAAAATTGGGTTATGATTGGGAGAAATAGGTTATGGGTCCTTATGACTGGAAAAAGGGAAGACATGAAACTATTGAGGGTGTAAAATAAGTAAAATAAGTCACAATAAGGACCAAACTGACATCAAAAGACCAAAGTGACACATGCGAACAAGATTCCCATTCAATATTAAGAACTTCTAGTGAAATAGCTATAAAGGACATAGTATTTGTGTTTTGTTGATGAAATTAGGGTGTGTACAATCGCCAAGACATAATGTATGAGGTGTGTGATGCATGTCATGGTGCTCGTATTTTGTTTGGGTGCGAGGAAGGATCTATTGACCCTGTTGGTGAATAGATTGTATGTGAAACAAAACCTTTTAGACTTTATTGGCTACCTGTTCTAATGTGCACAACTTAGTATCGATTGGTGTGTGGTAGATGTTTAGAGGTGCCACATGTTGAAACCCAAGACAAATCTGGAATGGACTATGCTCCGTAGAGCTGTGAAGGGCTATGTTATAGGCATTTTGGGTGTATAAAAGATTTTCATCCCATGTGAGAGCATGCACATAGTTGTACATTCACAGAAGATGAACAAGTGTTCAATTGACTTCTTTTGTTTGCCTGTTTATCTATGAATGAAATGCTATCAAATAATCTAACTTGTGTACCCATCAAGTCCCATAGTGTTTTTAGAAAGTGACTAACAAAGTGTGGATCTCGGTTGGAGATGATGGATGTTGGGAGTCCAAAGTGAACAGTAACATGGTTGAAGAAGGCTTGTGTAGTGCTAGTTGCGTTAATGTCTTTATTATCAGAGACCTTGATAGCCCTCTTTGAAAAACTATGCACTACGACGAACACAACATTATGTTGGTGTTTCATTGCAGGGAACCTAGTAATGAAATCCATGGTAATAGATTCCCATGACCTGAATGGAATAAATAGAGGTGAGTAAATTCCTAACATCTTGTTCATGGGCTTGAGGATGCAACAAGAAATGCAAGACTTGATGTGGTGTTCCACGTTTGTGCACATGCATGGCCAATATAAATGCGATTACAATATGACTTTAGTCTTTGTCAAGCGGAAGTGTCCCAATGTCTTGTCATATAAAACATCCTAGATGTGTCATTGGTGAGGTGCACCACTAGGAACACTTAGATACATGAGCTTATAGAGAAGTTGATTGATCAAGTAGAACTCCCAAACTTGTTTACCTTACACAAGGGTGGTGTAAGCATATACAAAACCTTATTCAACTTGGTAGAGGGATACTCGGTCTGTGAAGTTGTGGTGGCATGTGTCAAACAATGTAATGAGCACATGAATTGGTGGTTAGTTAAGGCAGTCTAATGCCTTCTTATTCTTTTTTAATGCTTGATAACGAGATAGAACTGCTATACGCAAGTCATTCATTTCATGTGGTGTGCATTCTATAATTTACTTTATGTGTGTAGAAACTGAAGTGGCTTATGATTAGGATGAACAATTATCTTATCCCCATGATGCAATGATGCCATTGCTTAATTGATTTCATAACATAAAACTCTTTTTCATGGGTGGAATACGTTTACATCGTGTCGTTGAATGTCATTAAATGGTATGTGACTAAATATCCATGCTACATGAGTATTGCATTGAATGCATAGTCGGATACATCAATGTGAAGCTCAAAGGAATGCACAATGTCAGACATTACGAGTGTAGCCATTGTGTAGAAGCATTGCTTGAGTGTCTGAAAAGTGCGTTGTTGTGTATGAGTCTAATCAAACTTGTTTTTTGCATTTGTTATTTGGCTGAGTAGTTAAGATATGTGCAAGAAACTAAGGTGAAAACTGCGATAAAAGTTTATGAGTCCAAGCAAACTCCTCAATTCTATAAGATTGCACAATGCCGTCTTTGATCTTTTTGATCTTTTTTGAATCTTACATGAATTCTTGCATGTTCAATGATGTAGCCCATGTACTAGATTTGTGTAACGTTAAATGTCGACTTTGTGAAGTTGGTATGTAACTTGTGTTTGTGCAAGATGTCTAAGACACACGATATGTTCCACATGTTCCTTTTGAGTGTTGGTAAAGATGAGAATGTCATCCAGGTAGAGGATGACAAAGGAGTTGAGCAAGAACCTGAGTGGATTGTCTATCAAGTGCATAAAGGTTTTTGGTGCATTGGTTACGCTGAAAGGCATAACCAACCATTCATACAATCCTTCCCATATCTTGAACATTGTATTCAAGATGTCTTCATGGTGGACTTGGACTTGATGATAACCTGACTTCAAGTTAATCTTAGTGAAGTATTGTGTACCTTTGAGCTGGTACATAAGTTTGTCAATGTGTGGTAGTAGATGTATACACAATATATTTATAAACTTTATCACTTACTAACATTATTTTGCAAGAACTTGTCGAGTTTCAATCTCTCTGAGTGCACGCCTTGAAGTGTGCATCAGGAAAGGGTTGGGTAGACCATTGATGTTTCAGAAGATCATTGTGGCTTTGTATCATTCTTACTATTAGCCCAACCTCCTTATTTAGAGTTTTTATCCATTTACCTCTTATGAGGCCTCCCTAAAATCTTGAAATATGGCCAAGTCTAAATTCTTAAAACCCTAAAATATGGCTAAGTCTGAAATCTAGTAGGACCCTCCAAAATCTAGAATTCGCATTATAGCTCTTGGAGGTTTGAAACCACTCTCAAACATCCTAAAAATATAAATATAAATATAACTTAAAGTATACATAATTAAATATTTATTTTATATTTATATATTTTATTATATTTTCATATTAGATCGACCAGGTCGATTCTGTCATTCATTTCATCCTACTATGTTGACTAGGCCGACTTCATCATTCATATTATGTTGGCTAGGTAAATGAAATCTGACAGAATCAACCAGGTTGATCCTTTTAGAAAATATGTCAATCCACACATTACAAAACTAGGTCAACCTTGCTAACCTAGTTCAATACGTAGTGGCTATATTTTTTGCCGAACAAGATCGACCTGGTTGGCGTTGTTGGCTAAATTGTTGGGAGTGTTTAGGGTCAATCCATGGTTATAAATACCCCCTTCAATTCATTTCTAAAGAGAGGATCATTCAGTTACGCATCATTACAACTTGCAAATCTGCTTATATTATCATTTGAAGGTTTTGTTACTTAGGGTTTTGCCTTGGAGTAGTAGCATTCATCTTGTAGAGGTCTTGGATGCATATAAAAAATGTTGTAGCCTAGAGCTGATCTATTCTTGCGATCCTTACAAACCACAACAACCTCTAACAAAACACCATTGATCAATGGATAGATTGAGGCACGACGGGTTGATTTCAACAAAGTAAATATACTCATAGCCCTTCATTTTGATATGTAGATGTTGTGTAACTAATGGATTGAATTGTGTCTTTTATTTCCTAGATTACATCTATATTATCTTGATTATAATTATCTCTGCTTATTTATTATCTTCCTCGTATATGCCACAAGATTTGATGAGCACTATATTAGTTTGTATGTTCATTTACTAGATTAGCTTGTATGTTTTTTTAGTAGATTAACTAGTTTTCATTTATCACATTATAAGACCTAGGAAGGGTTATTATATTATGACATTTGATTAGAGGTATTGGAAACCTCTACTTTGCTATTGTGTAATAAGAGATCTCTTAGTTACATTTAGCAGATCCATAATTGTTCATGACCCCAATATAGCAAGGTATTGCTAAGCAGATTATTAGTTGATTACCTTCTCTAACCCTGGATATTACTAAGTAGGATAAGTTGTAGATCTATCTTATTTTACTTGCATACAATGGATACCTATTCTTCATCATGATTTTATTGAGTGTGTGATAGTCTATGTAGAGATGCCAAGACCCATCCTTCTTGGATGTGACAACTATCAGATTCTCGCATGGAGAAGAGGTAGCCCTGATCTTTCCATGATGATCTCTTGTATTTGGTGCCAAATTTGATCATTATTCCAAACTGATCTACAATATAGAGGGTTGATCAGAAGAGGGGTTCCAAGGACCAAATCAATTTGGTGTTTTACTGCATAGTGTGTTGGAAGGCCTTTAGGCTCTGTGAGGACTTCATTACATTGCTTCAATAACATGTCATGCTGCTAATGCGACGACATTGAATGCACATTACACTGCCAAAGCTTGTATTGTCTCCTTCGTAGGTGTATTTGGGTGGACCATGAGCAACATGAATTTATGGTCATGCGAAACTAGTTTATGGCATTGCTTCAAAGAGACCAAGGTGGCTTTATTCAATGGAGTTAACTCGACAAGGTTGAAGAAGAGATATTTTGCATAGACAATCCAACACAGTGGCTTGGTTTGATATTTAGCTTCGTGGTCATAAAAAATGACATCCCTAGCAAGATGTCGTAGACCTCCAAAGGTGCGATGTCACAAGTGATGATGTCCTCCATTGGTTTGACTTTGTATAGAAAGGTGTATTGTCATCAAACTTGTATATCCTTCCCCTTCTGAAGCCACCCCAATGAGTATGGCTTGAGATGTGCAACAATACCAAGGCTAAGATGCTGTGTTGTGGCTTACACAATAATGTTCTTTTCGCTGCCACTATCAATAATGATATGAAGATGTTGATCCTTCACCCAGAACTTGGTGAAGAAGAGGTGTTCACGCTTCTCAGAGGTGTTTATCATAGTGGTGTTGGTGCTTATACAAGTAACATCTAGATCAATGTCATTTTTCTGTGTGGGACTTGATGTAGACTACACAAGGATTGTTTCACATGACATTCAAAGTTGTCATGTGTGTGCAAGCGACGACGATGGCATCTCTTGTCATCGACCTTCTTGCCTTTGTCTAAAGTATAAGGTGCATGAAATTTCAAGTTTGACGCAACCTTCTTAGGATGATCTCCTTTGTGAGAAGTGATCTGCTTCTATGCAAAAGGTTGCGATGAGGAACTAGGCACAGACAGGGTTTTGTACATGATGTTGGATGAAGAGGTGAGATGTTACTTTATCTTTGCCCTGGATTCAATCTTGATTGTGTTGCAATAGGCTTGCCCTAGAATGTCAAAAGTCAAGAACTACATCTTCACATAGATATAAGGTGAGAGTTCGTTGATGTACTTCAACACCTTATTTTGTTTAGTGAAGTTCTCTTGCAGGTGCATGGAGTAGTCATGGAACATGTTGGTTTAGTCGCCCATCAACTACTTATTGTGCTGGTGCAATTATTAGAACTTGATGTATTCATCCTTAAAGTGCCGGAGAGGATACTAATCCTCCTTCAATGGATCGACAAATGTTTTCCAAGATTGAATTAGAACACAATATTGCACATGCTATGTGCTAAAGTTCTTTCACCTGTGAACCATCAGAATGGACATCTTCAACATTGTGAAGGTGATTTTCTTAGCATCAATGAAACAATTGAATGAGAAGTATGTTTAACCCAAACATCCAATGTTATGGCATTGATTATGAATTTCAACAAAGGGATGTCAAGATTGACTGTGGTTTGATGGGGGTTTGCTGTTGAAACTACTATTAAGTGAACTATGGAGGAGGATCTAAAGGTGTTAGGTTGAGTTGTATCATCAACTCATGGACTTGGACAAAAATTTTAGTGGACTGTGCCTCCAGTGTGTTTGCAATGAGGCTTTCAACGTTTGGAGTTGTCTTAGGTTGCTTACAGGGGTTAGCCATCTTAATTTTACTACAACATTCCTCCAAGTAATTTGAAACATAATCGACTGATATTACTTCTTTCTGTTGTTGCACTTATTGTTTACAAACATAGAAAAGTGATACATTCTGATACCAATTAATCTGCACCATGGGGCTTAGGACAAAATGTGGGGCAGACAAACATGCATTAGAGATAATACACAATTATGAAGAGTGAATGTATACAATGAAACTCAGACAAAGTAATTGACACACATTCAATTAGAGTAGAAATTTGATATTTACAGGTATGCACCTTTTATTCAATGTGAACAAATAGGGAAGAGTACAAAAATATAGAATGCTTACAACAAGGCTAGGAGAGGAGGCTCCTATGAGTAAGCGGGTGAAACCTTTGATTTGCATAGACTTAAGGCGTGCACTACAAATCACGTGAGATAGAGTAGATACACAAAACATGTTATTTGTTACTATGATTGTGAATGGCATCGACCTTAGTCTAGATGCATATGATACATATTTATACAAAAAATACAAGTTATTACAATTTTTGTCGGTTATAAATAAGACAATTACAAGTCATTTCATCTTCTTTACTAGGCAATTGTTGAACTTCCGGATGTGTATTGGCTAATTGCCCAAACTGGATAACTGATATGTCATAAATTGAGAAGTGCCACTCAACAAACCACATGTTCATAACAAGCTAACTATGGATGCACGGGAGTAAGGCAAGTGTTAGCATGTGCAAATGGTGACAATCTTGGTGAATAGGAGAAGTGCACAGGATTGCGAACAAGCACGAGTAGGCCACGACATGTAGAACTCCAAGGTGAGGTACGTAGGTGCGTAAAGGATAAGTGCAAGCTGCACTGGGGCTACACATGGATCAACCCATGTAACAATTGACTTTAAGATGTTTTGTTGAGATGTTTGTGTAATGCCTTTAATCGCCTCTGTCTTGGTAATATCTCCCCCATATTTCTTGTATACTTATTTGCTATGTCTATTTTTTCCTGAAAATTTTTTGGAGCCTTACATATGCTATATTTTGCTAATTTATCTTTGCTATATAGGTCACTGATTTTATCATCCATTGGAGTTATTTGATCTTTCACTGTCTTTATAGGCCTTCTAGTTATCCATATTCTTTTTCTTTGCTACAAGATCCTTCTCTTGATTCATGACAGTATTTAATTATTAAACTTTATTATTTTCTTTATGAAATTGTGCGTCTATAGTTGGCAATATCTTTCCCAACATATCAAATATAGGCATTGTGATTGTTGTCTTTTGGGCCTTAAACAACACTTCTTTCAATTTCTTGGTTTGTGTGTAATCTTTCTTGGTTGCACCAACCTTTTCTTTTAGCTCTTTCTTTTCTTTCTTTTCTTTCTTCTTTCTTCTTTATTTCATTCTTGTTCTCCTCCAACTCGTGATGTTTTTATTTCTCTTCTTTTTGAAGCTTGCACTACTACTCCTTTTCTTCCTTAAAAAGGTTGAGATGCTTCTCTTATTTTTCATCTTCCATCCTTTGTGCTGGGTCGTAGCTGTACACCTCATACACTCGACCTTGCACACTTGAAAGATAATGGCAAGCAATGATGAAAAACCTACTAGTATGTCATTGTAGTTAGGGAAGGGTTTGGCATCAAGATTAGACTGAATGCAGAAAATAATTGAGAGGAACCTATAGAGGGTATGGTTAGCTCCCTTCTACTTTTGGCTCTCCCTGAACCAAGGTGAGAGAACCTATGGGGTAGCTTGCTCACATTGAGGGTTTTTGCTATTCAATCTCCATGAGGATTTTTGGCACAAAGAACTGATATGACCAGGGCATGACTAAGTTCGCACACTTCATCTGTGAAGGGTTGTCACATGAAATGCACAAATGGTCTAAGTCATACACAAGCTAATAAAGACAGATGAAATTGTGACTGCAATCTTCATTTTATAAAATATTAAACAAGGGCTAAATGAAAAACTACAACACTAGAATTTAATGCACAAATTGTAAACACATTTTAAATATGCAAGATCTTATGCATTTGCAAGGCAAGTAACACTTATAGTATGCAACATGGTGGATTATTTGCAAGGTAGGACAGGGTAGGACAAGTTAGATGAGTAAAAAAATGGAGGGTGGTGTGATGGTGGCTTCCAAACATTAGGGTGTCCAACAAAATTTTATGACAATATTCCTTAGCAAAGATGCATAAAAAATTCAAATACAAGATAATGGTAAACACCAAATGATCCCTGAGAGACTAGACCATACACTGAAACTAGAATCTCAAATACTTTCCCCTGCTAAATTCATGAACCCAGGGTGTCCTTTAAAGGTATTCAACAACACATTTCAAAATGTAACTGTAGAAAGAGATTTATAACCTAGGTACAGGGTTAGAATGACAACTAGTAATGAACATAAACTCAAATATCCAATCGATAGAGCTTGCAAAAAACATGTTATTGCATTTCATTAAAAAGATATAATAAAAAACTACAAATATTTTCCACTTACTTGAAAATAAATGTTACAAACATCAACACATCAAAATGTTGCCATGGGGACAAGCATGGTGAGATTGCTCATTTGACAAGGGAGACGTAAGCATGCTCTCAAAGCTTGCTAATGGCTATACAAATGCAACCACCTTAGCAAGGGAGACAAGATCTACACACAACAAGGGAGACAATGGATGCCTAAAATAATGACCTATAACAACCAACAACCTACAACAACCTTAGAACGGAGGACAAAATCCTTATTTATACATTTTCAATACTTCCCAAATCTGTGGCTATGGGCTACTATTTGCAGAAATTGCATAACAAACTTTTCCATTCCTATCAAGATGCTCCCTATCGAAAAATGCCTTTTGCTACGCCTGGGGTCTTCATCCATTTTCAAGAAAAATCATTGTTGCAACTGCCTCTACAATGTAATGATGAGGACTTGCAATCACCTGGAGATGCTCTTGATCGCTTTCTTTCACAATTAGAGGGAGAAAAACATTTGAGGAGCCAAACAAACTTTGTCCTCAAGTTGACCCACCTAAAGATGCCCCTTTACACCTGCCTAGAAGGTGAATTGTGTGGCAGAGGTCAAACAAACTTTTTTATTATGTGCAACTGCTTGTAGATGCTGGTGAACGGTTACTTGAACAATTGAAACCTCTTGGACTACTACTTTACTTTTTGTGCACGCCATGAAATAACCTATTCTTGAAATAATGGCTCGGGATAATCTAGTTGTGACATGAAACAGAAAATGATCCACGATCATGATTGGAAATATTCGCTCTGGAATGACTCATGGACCTTCTGTGCTTCGACTCATTGTTCGACCAATAAAGGGTCATCAAGTTTAACATTAAGACCAAAGCTTGCCACATACCAACATTTAGCATGCCACATCGGATCCAACTGGGCATCTGTGGGCTTTAAGAGCAACTAAGTCGATTAATCAGCTCTAGTTTGGACACTTGTCACTTGTGCAATCTGGGCCTCTTGAAAAGTGTGTCTTGGCTCATACCATTGGATCTTGCTAGTCTAGATCAATGCGTGGCATTGGATTTTGAACCAAAGGATCAAATGCCACTGTCTGTTCAATACTCTGTATAATGTAGTTACAACGCATGTCATCATTGCATTCACTTTGGGCTCAATTTGAAACCTTGGCTTAATACACCACATCAATTAGGTGTATGCTTAACTACGTATCATCGATCGATCGAAACATGCTCGAGCCTTATGATGCATCACATGTTTGATCTTGTGACTTTGAACTCGCACCATCCGATCTTGATTTCCTGAGCAAACGCGCTCCATCAGATCATGATCCGAGGGGTGGGGCATCATTGGATATTACCTATTATTGGCTTCAAGGACGTGTCACTTGGCAACCTTGTGGGTTTCCTGTGTTCCTTTGACTCCTCAGCTTTGACCACGCACTGTCAGAGCATCTTTATCTACACAAATGTGTGTCGTTAGATCTACCTCCATTTGAAAACAAACAACTACTTCATGGATTCTAAAGTTGATGTTCACACGATTTTCCTGGAACATTTAAATCCTAATGGCTAGTCCTTATTGTTTAGAGTTGAGGTTCGTGCAGTCGTCAAAAGAGGTCTACGAGATTGTCATACTTGCAATTCTGAAATTCTTCAAGGACTTTGTTTCGCAGGGGTTTGGTTTGAGTCTTTGTCTTCGACATTCCTGTTTTCTTCTCAGGCATTTGTCTTCAACTTCTCTTTATCCTTGTATTTTTTCTTTGGGCTTTTCTTTGGCACAATTGTCCTGTAACAATTCCTTTGGGCATTTATCATGACAATTGTTTTGGACAAAATGTTCGAGACAATTTCCCCAAAGCATTCTGACTTCACACTTTTGCCGAAAGAATTTAGACTTAACACCTTTTGTCTTCATCGAGATAATTGTTTGACATTTTGTCCAAAACAATTTCCTCACAGAAATTGAACTTGATACTTCTCCCGAAGAAATGCAATTCTTTTGAACTTTTTGCATGAGCAAATTTTTTGAAGGAAATAGAATTTCTGATCTGCAACAACTTTGTTGAAAGTACCTTTTAGGCCCTTTGAATATACCCTTCAAAAGTTTTGTCAAGGGCACTTGCCCTACAAAATTTCCCTTTGACTCTTTGGAATGGCCCTTTAGATCTCTTAAAAGTGCTCTTCACACTTATTGAAAGTGCTCTTCGCTATCCAGAATTATGCTTCAAACTTTTTGAAAGGCCCTTTAGATCTCTTGAAAGTGCCCGTCGAGGATTTTTCAAGGGAAAAATGCCCGAAGGAAATGATCCTTAGGAAATTTTGTAAAGACAAAATGACCCTTATGCAAGGGTCCTTCAAAAATTTTGCAAGGGCAAAATGCTCGAAGGAAATGACCCTTCGAAAATTTTGCAAAGGCAAAATGACCCTTCGGACCTTTTGTAGATACTTTAGTTGAAGTAAATAAGTCCTTACAATTCTTTCAAGATTTTTGTACAGGGAAAATGCTCTAAGGGTAAGTGCCTTTTAGACTTTTTGTTGCGGACGAAAAGTTCGAAACAAATAAGACTTTTCATCTTTTCTGAAACAAATGATTTTTGTCGGGTTTTATGTGTGGGTAAAATGCTCGAAGGGCAAGTGCCTTTTGGACTTTTTGCCGTGAACAAAAAGTTTGAAAGAAATGACCCAAAACAATGGAAAAAGCCCTTCGGAATTTTTGTGTGGACAAAATGCTTGAAGGAAATAGCCCTTCAGGTTTTTTGTGCAAAAAAAAGTCTCAAAAGAATATGGCCTTCGAACAATTTGTGCAAACATTTTTTCTGAAAGAATCTAAGGATTTTGTACCAAAAACAAACTAAATTAACACTAGAAAATACCCGATGCAAAGTTCCCAAAGGAAATACACTAAGTAAAGACCAAGTTAAATCACATAGCCTCTTAAACATGCACTTCACTTTTTCAAAAGAACACTTTGAAACAATAGTTAGGTTTTAAGGACATAGTCATTTACACTTGACAAGGGCCTAATTGCTTCAGTGTTGTTTTGGGCACTAACACCGGCTCTCGTCTAGGGATGCATATCCCCCTTGGGTGTGAAAAGAACCACAAAACACAAGAGTAGATGCCAATCCATTGGGTTATGGAGTCAAGACTTAGCAATTTTCAGCAAACACTCATGAAGTCTCAACAAAACATGACAGACTTACAAAAAACAGATCAAGAGGATTTGGAAATAATCACATGATAGAAACGGAAAAGGAAGCTGTACAAACAAGACCCAAAGCAGAGGGGAAACAAAACAACATAAGGACAAAACAACAAAACACTATACAATATGGTACACATGTTAAGGACTTAATTCATGGTGTGTTTCAAATGTTTGCCATTGACTCAGAACTTCAATATCACCATCCTGATCTCTCAAGAAGAAAGTATGCTCCCCAATCCGATAGTCAATGGAATAGAGACCCATCCACAAGGTATCAAAATTGCCATACTTTCCTTTCTCCTCATCCCTGCTGTCCCAAAGTAGAACCAGATCATCTACTTGAAAAGTTTGTGGAGTGACTTTCCTGTCAAATATCTTCTTTAGGTTCTTTTTGTATTTGAGGTGTCTTTCATGAGCTTGTCTTTGAATTTCATCAAGCTCAATAATCTGATTCACCCTGCTTTCATAGTGGTGGATCTGCTCATCATCCCCTAGTTTCTGCATGCACTGATAGGTGGGCAATTGTAAATTCATAGGTAGAACTGCTTGAGCTCCATAAACAAGCTCAACATGGATTCGCTTGTAGCTCTCTTAGGCATGATCCTGTCAGCCCACAAAGCAAACTTTAGTTATTCAATCCACTTTTTATTTGCCTCTAATGTTCGTTTGATGATCTTGAGCAAGTTCTTGTTACTTGATTCTGCTTGCCTATTCCCTTGAGTATTGTAGTTGGAAGCATTGGTCAATTTAATTCAATAGTCTTTGCACAATGCCATCAAAGGTTTGGCTTTGAAGCTCATGGCATTATCAACAATTATCTTGATAGGCACATCAAATCTGCAAATAATTTGATTTAACAAAAAATCCGTTACTACTTGATGTGTTGCTTTCTTTGTAGGGATTGCTTCGACCCATTTTATGAAGTAGTCAGTTGCAAATAGTATCCATTTATGTTTGGCACTTGATGAATCAACAATTTCTCCATTGAAATCCATTTCTCATTCTCTGAATTGGCCTTCAATCATCATAGGTTGTAAGGGCAAAGAATCTAAAGCTTTCATCTTTCCAGCAAAACGCTGACATTTCTTACATTTTTTGACTGTTTGAGCAACATCCTTAAACAATGATGGCCATCAATAACTAGCTCTCAAAATTTTATGAGCTATAATTTTAGGTGCAAAATGGACACCACAAACTCCACTATGTTATTCTTGAATCAGGTCAATAGTTTGTTCTTCTAGCACATATCTTAGGAGAACTCCATTTGGATTCTTTCATGCTAGTCCATCCTTAGTCAAGAGGTACTTTTGGGAGACAAGCTTAAGAGTTCTTTGATTCTTGTTCAAGTTAAGGGGACAACTCAGATTTTATAGGTAGTAAACAATATCTCTATACCATGAGGATATGTTAAATTGACTCAAAGAATCATCAACATTAAACAAAACAGTGTTTACCTTAACAACTTACAAATTGGTCTCAACCATAAGCTTAACTAGACCCATCCCCCATACCAAATTGGTGGTCTGGATATCCATGTCATACTCTTGTAACTTGTTGACCCTCCTGCACCTCTTGTTGGACACTTCACTCTGAGTTAAATTGTTTTTCACCATGGTGTGCAGTACGTAGGCAATAATCTTTGAACTCAAAATATATACCCTGAACGTTTTACCAACCTTCAAAAGAACGAAAGCTTATTTCTCCATGGTGGTGTAGTTCAGTTCAGGACCTTGCATAACTTTGCTAAAGAAAGCTATGCATTGCTCATGACCTTCCTTATTCTTTTGCAACAAAACAACAACAACAACAACAATAATATTGCACAATGCAAAAGGGAATATTTGGAATGACTTTGTGTAATCAGGACTGGTCAAAACATGGGTAAACTTTAAAGCTCCCTTGATGTCACTGAATGCTTGCATGACCTTCTCCTCCCATTTGATGGTATGGTCCTTCAACTTGGAAGTAATAGACAGAGTAATCTCTGAAAAATTGGACACAAACCTCCTTACAAAGTTAATTTGTACAAAGAAAGTATGAATTCCTTTCTTGTATTGTAGGATAGGCACTTTGTCAATGGCTTCAACCCTTTCGGGGTCAATTATGACATCATCCTTGGACACTATATGTCCCAACAACTTGGCCTTTTGTACTCCAAAGTGGCACTTCTTTAGATTCAGTGAAATATTGAACTCCCTGCACCTGATCAACACCTTTTTTAGATGCTCAAAATGCTCTTCTCTAGTTTTGGAGTACACATTAATGTCAGCTTGATACACAATAATGAATTGGTTTATTATCCCTACAAAAGCGACGTCCATATCTCGCTTGAATGTTGCACCAACATTCATCAATTTGAAATGCATCCTCATATATACATATGTAGCCCAAGGCCTTGTGAACACAGTGTTGGATCTCTCAGATTCCTTTACCACAACCTGGTTGTAACTTGAGAAGCCATCCAATGTGGACAACATTTCTGATCTAGTAACACTTTGCAAGAAGTTCTCCATATTGGGCAGGGGATAATTTTATTTTAAAGAAGCTTTGTTTAGATTTTTGAAATCCACACATAAGTGGATGTCACCATTTTTCTTTTTTATAAGGACCAAATTCACCATCCATAACGAATTCTTGATGCGCTGAATGATACCACCGTCCCTTAGCTTCTTTAATTCTTCCCACATCTTGGTAGCCAAGATGGGGTTAATAGGTCTCTGTTTTTTCCCGAAAGGCTTGCTATCAGGCTATAATGGGATGACATGTTGAAACAAGTCTTCCCTATACACTCTCAACTCAGAATAAGACCACGTTAAACAATCCTGGTACTTCGTTAACCACTGCATGTAATCTTTCTTCTCAGCGACACTTAAGTGAGTACCCAACCAAACTTTTCTTGGATTCTCATGAGAACCCAAGTTGCACTCAGTCACACCTTTTGAGATAAATGAGGTTCTCTAATTGATTCTATCGGCTCTATGTAAAGACACTTATAAACTGATCAACCTTCTTGGGAGAGTGTTTGTCTTCAACTGAATAATGTCCTTCCCAAACAAGGTCTCCTTCCCATCACAAAATTTGAATCATGGATTCCAAGTCTATGAGTTGATCATGGAACTTAGCTTCACAGTTCACAAACCTCTTAATATGTTCACCATCATCAAAGCTCTGCCAATGATGAATATTGTTTGGAATTGAAGCCCTGACAAGCACCTCTAATTGATACTGACAATGATGGCTCATATTTGCAATATCAAACTAAGCGCTCAACCTTACAAGTTTGTCAACTTCTTGGTTGAAACTCCTATCATGATAACATAGATTGAATGCATAAAAATTTTCAAGAAAATCCCAAAAAACATTTCGATATTGTTTCAACCTCTTATTTTGATAACATAGATTGAATGCATCAAAAAATTCAAGCAAATCACAAACAACATTTCGATATTGTTTCGTCTTCTTATTTTTTGTGACAAAAACACTCTGGACTTGCTTTACCACTAGCTCAGAATCGCCCTTGACAATCAAATATTTGATTCCATACTCACGGGCAATCCTTAAACTAAGAGTGCCTCATACTCACCACTATTGTTAGTCCACTCAAAGGATAGCTGAAAAGAAAACATAAAGCATCTATCGTTAGGGGCGTAGAAGACAACCCCAACTGCATTTCCAAGATTGGAGCAAGCTCCATCAAAGCACATCTTCCAAACTGCATTTTTTTTCAGGTTCAACATCAAGAACAACATGTCGTTCACTAGTATCAATATTCCTAACAAAGTTGCCAAGCTCAACATCTGTGTACAACACTTCATTAAGAGCACATTTTGGATCTTCAATGACATGAAACAACTTTGAATTTCTATAAATCTTGACCATTTTACCCTCCAATGGAATGGTGGCATAGGAGAGGTCCATCTGTATACTTCCATCTATGCTAACAACCCATTTTCGTGATAGCAACATCCCCCACTTAGGCGGGTAGTCCACAACTACCACATCCATATTCAAATACTTATCAAGATGAACTGTCAACTGTACAACTAATCCTTTGACTTGTCCAACAACTGGAACCTCTTGTGAGTCCATGGCATAACACTTGTCAAAGGTTGACGTGATCTTCACTCCAAGCTCATTGAGGACACCTACGGGCATCACATTACAAGAAGCTCCAGAATCAAACATGCAATTGTGAACAATTAGACCATTGATCAGTAGAGTCATATAAAATGGATCAGCATTCAACTGACTCTCTATCAATGCAGTCCACAAATAAACCTCTGGAGCAAGTTCAACAACCTCTTATGATTCTTCATCTTCTTCCAGGGGTGCTTGGGGTAACTTGATTTTATTCACCGCTGACCTTTCACCAAATTTCATGTATTAAAATGCCCTCTTCCTATGTTCAGGTATTCATAATAACTGAACAAGTGGCACAATAATTTTTAATTGGCTCAATACTTGGGCCATATCACACACCCTATATTGAGGAATAGGCATATTTGGTGGAAGGGTAATGACACCTTCAATTGGGATGCAATCATGTAAGGTCTGAAGTGGAATGGGTTGGGACATATTACATTTTTATCAGCAACTTTCGAAGGTAGATTAGTTTTAGCATCATTAGCACCCTTAGGGATACTAGACAACATGGGTACTCTATTCTTGGCTGGAGTACCTCTTGGCCTGGCAGCTTGCAAAACATGTACAGGTTTAAAAGCTTTAAGGACTGTTGTCACTTTCCTAGTGTCCTTATTGGCATCCCTTGCCTTTGGATTTGCACACGCAGTGGCTTGAGGAGTAACAACTTGATATTTACTTCTCAAGTGATACTCCTTTTCTTGGGCAATTGCTACATTGATTAACAGTTGCCTGCCCTCAATTGATGGAATCCCCCCATCATATTTATTGATCATCATAGAGTATAAGAAATCAAAATGATGTATGGGAAATTCATATGCTTGTGCCATATAATGTCACAAGCAAATTCAGGAGTTGGGACATTTACCTTCTCAATTGCACTCCAAAATTGATTCACAATAGTAGCACTCAACAATTCTGTGGAGGCAGTCATCTCATTCCGGGGGCTTTGACAATTGAACATCAGGGTCTCATCATCAGATGATGCAAACTCAAGTTCATTTGCATCTTCAACAATTGGTTCAATTGTATCACATGGGGGATGTGGAAGGAAGCACTTGTCACACCAATCAATATCAATGTCACAATCTATAGCATTCACCTTGGCATTTAAAGGATCAAGCACTTCTTTACAAGCCCCTTTATTCTGATTTCTTTTCTTTCTTTTTTCATGTGAAGGCCTCTTCCCTTTATCATTATCTTGATGGTGGAAAGCAGACCCCCTTTGTGATTGATTCGGATTTGGAGCCCACTCGTAGTTGGTAGACACCTGAGGGATCCCCTTTTCAGCCCTAGCCAACTTGTATGACATTTCTTTGATAACATAGGGCAAAGTTTTGATAGTTTCCTCCAAGTTGGTTGTTTTCATGTGCCATCTTTTCCAGATTGACCTGCTTCACTTCAGCCCGCTTGTTCATGGGCTTTCCCACAACCTTGATGTTATTCTCAATTTGGATGGCCATATTGAACGTCAATTGTATGTTAATGGGAGTGTTGTCTCTCAAGTAGTATGTAACCTTGTCAAAGACATCACCATACTTTATTAAGTATATTGTATCATTGGGCCTGATGTTTTCGGGTAGCCGCATCATGGTCTTGTTGAATAGTGTGTTAAAGTCTTGCACACACTCATTATGATTCTTCTTGATATTCTCAAATTCATCCAAGAGAAACCTTGGATCAATCCTAACATCATACTGAATTCTAAAAATATTTTGTATCTCTTCCCATGAATCAATGCATCCAACGGGAAGTGAATTGATCTAATTATGAACGTCTTCCTCTAGCATGTGTACAAACAACTTGATGCACACATCCTCATACTCAACCTCATAATCATTAATAATATTTTAGAAGGCCCTCAGGGGTTGATCACCACTTACTGCATTGTTCCCTTGGAACTTTGGGAGACATTTCCTTCGTTTAGGATTTCATCAGGATAGCCTACCATTTCATCAAAATTAATAGGCCTAATTCTGGGAACATAGAATGCAGGACATGCATTCTCATCTTGGTCCCTATGCCTCATGATTAGTTCAATAGGAGGCTCAAGAACAAACACCAAAGGGATATGAGGGGGTGAATGAGGTGGGCTTGGTGGATCAGACTTGGGAGGGGATTCAGCTGGTTGGGAAGGAGCTATAAAATAAATGGGACTGTGTTTTAGAATCAGTCGAAGAGCTATGATACTCATCAATAATGGGAGGCCAACAAAGTTCTCAATATTATCAGAATCTAGACAATGAGCTTTGCCCTTCAACAGTCCTCCAGACTTGCCCCCTTCTTCTTTGAGGAATACCTAAGGGTGGAATAAGTCTCTTAGATGGGTCACCTTTCAAAGATGATCTCAGTCCATCCAGCTTTGCAAACAAGAAGATACTCAAAACTAAAAGTTAGCAAGATATTCAGACTAAGCACCAAACTGATGCAGGGGCATCTTAGAAATGCCCAAGAGTTGGTCTAAGAATCATAAATGTGACTCAAATTTGAATTTGAGTTCAAAGTTAGTTTTCCCTCCTTTTTTCTAATTTGAATTTTCAAACTTGTAATGAAAGATTGAGAGTGTGTTTAGGTGGTCTAAGGAGATGTTAATGTTTTGTCATGTTGAATAATGTTGTGATAGACTTTTAAGGTTTATTGAAAAGTCTTATAAGATGTTTTTGAATCATATGTCAAGTTGAAAGTGTGAGGTGGCAGTCAGAATGGCCATCACCCTACATGGGTTTAGGAGTGTTGAAGAGAGTTTCTTGAATCAAGGAACGGTTACAAGTCATATTTTAAGAGTTTTGATCATGTAGAAAGGAGAGAGAGTGTTTTTGTGGTCAGTAGAAGGAGAGAATATGAAGAAAACAGGGCAGCCAAGATTGTCAAAGAATCAAGGTCTGCCAAGATGTATGAGGACTGTGTAAGTCTATGTTTATGTCATGAACTAAAGCTTCATGTGATTCCAATGATAATAGATGATTTGATTTCAGTGTGTATTTGAAGGACTTTACAAATTAATAATTTGTTCTTAGAACCAAGTAAAGAATATGCATGACTAAAACTGCTTGCCCCTACATTCTTATACATTCCGTGTTTGTGCATTGAATGATCAAAGAAGCAAGATTGTATAAACTTAGTCTTGGAGATATATATTCCGATGGGGATATGATTATCTGTTCTCCTTAAGTTCTCAAGTATTTGTTTATGGATTTGTCAAATTGTTTAGTATTCAGATATATATTGTGAACATGCCCTTGTTTGATGAATCACTCTTGTACATGCAATCTGTGTGTTGTTATTAAGGATTAAAGGATATTGAAGTTGTATTGTTAAAAGCTTTATAAAGGGTGTTTGACCTTGTGTGTATAAGGGTTTCAAAATAACAAAGAACTCTTGATTCATAGTCAATACTTTGATATATCTTATTATCTATGAAAGAGGTTGTGTGATAAGACTATATAAGTATTTCATTGCAAGTAATGATCAACAAGATTGGTTTGCAAGATCCTTAAAGGGGATTTCGCAAGTCCTTGGAACATGTTTAGAGAGATTTTGAAACTTTATTTTGGCACTATATTGAATTTGATCCTACTACAGGCAGGCATACCTTTTGTTTACTTGCGTTTGTTGCACAGTGAAGGGGATTCTTATTTGAAAAGGGTAAACAGTGAATAGGAAATGAGTTTCTAATGTTTGGGAAAGGTGGAAGACGCTAATACAGACCCAATAAATTTTATTTGGTCCATTGAAACCTCATATAGCAAAACATATGCAAGTTTATAGGCTTTCAGCCTATATAGTGGTCTAGAAACCCTAGATTTAGGGTTTGGTACATAAAAGGAGTTATAACCATCCAATATTGATGAAACATTTTAGTCTGAACCTATGTGACATGCTTGAAGTGAATCACATGATTTTAGAGGTGTATGGATCCATTTGTGCAAATTTTTAGTGACTGGGTTGGATTAGGCCTAAAAAGAGACCTAGTTGGGATAGGCCAAATAAGAAAGGGTTATTCTTTGAGAATGAGAGTGAAACAAGGGTTGATTAAGATGAAGGAGGAAAAAGGGTATCCAAAAAGGTTAGTAGTTTGCCTTGGTTGACCTTAATTTGCTCAAACTAAGGAGGTTTGTCTGGTTGGAGGGTTAATTGGGGTGTCAGATAAGCCTACAAGTACTAAAATTTGTAAATAAACCTAACCTAAACTTTTGTGTGAAGCAATGACATGGAAAAGGGTACTAAAAAAACTATTTGGTTTTCCTTGATGAGATGGTGTACGGAACAAAATAGAGGATTTGCACTGTAATAGGGCTAGTAGGTTTTGAAGATAAGAAGATTGATTGCTGAGTAAAATGCAAGAATTTGAGTGATAAAAGTGGTTTGATATGGTGTGTAATGAAGTTTTATAATGTTGTGTCTTGGAACTTTGATAGAGCATGTGTTTGTGTTTTGGTCAATTTGAATAAGATATGCCTAGTGTTGGCTAAAGAAGATTTGTAAGTTTACAAGCAAGCATAAGAAGTGAAGTTTGATGGTAATAGCTCTACATCACTATCTTTCTTGGAACCAGAAAATAAGTTTGGAGTCGCCACTAGAATCAAACTTTTGGAATATAGTAGCTGACAAACTTCTTTTGATATAGACTAAAATTAAACTTGTTGAAGCTTAATGAGATAGAGAACAAAGACACTGAAATTTTCAAAATAATGTTCAAAAGGGACAAAACACCTTTCAACATGCAATGTTAACAGTTCTTTGCACTAGACTCAGTAGAAGTCAAATTTTCAAACCTTAAAAACTTCCCGGCACGTCCCCAGTGGAGTGCTGCGACATTGACAGCCAAGATAGTCATATTAGTGTAGTAACAACAGATAGCTTCACAAGATGAAATACTCACAGCTCTCTGTGAGAATTTTTGGCAACACAAGTGACCAAAAGTTCATCTTAGACCTCGACAACAGTGCCAATTAAGTGTTGTTTCCCAGTTGTACACCTTGTACACTTGACCTTGCACACTTGAGAGAAAATGGCAAGTAATGATGGAAAACTCACTAGTATGTCATTGTAGCTAGGGAAGGGTTTGGCATCAAGATTATATCAAATGCATAAAATGATTGAGAGGCACCTATAGAGAGTATGGTTAGCTCCCACCTACTTTTGGCTCTACCTGAACGAAGGTGAGAGAACCTATGTGGTAGCTTGCTCACATGGAGGGATTTTGCAATTCAATCTCCATGGGATTTTTGGCACAATGAACTGATATGACCAAGGCATAACCAAGTTTTCACACTTCACCCATGAAGGGTCGTCACACATAATGCACAAATGCTCTAAGTCATACACAAGCTACTAAAGACAGATGAAATTATGACTGCAATCTTCATTTTATCAAATATGCAATAAGGGCTAAATGAAAAACTGAAGCACTAGTATTTAAAACACAAATTGCAACATTTCAAATATGCAAGATCTTATGCATTTGTAAGACAAGTAACACTTATAGTATGCATGAGGGTGTATTATTTGTAGGGTAGGACAGGGTAGGATAAGTTAGATGATTAAAAAAAAGGGAGGGTGGCATGTTGGTGGCTTCCATACATCAGGGTGTCTATCATAATTTTATGACAATATTCCTTAGCAAAGATGCAGAAAAAATTCAAATACAAGATAATGGTAAACACCAAATGATCCATGAGAGACTAGATCATACACTGAAAATAGAATCTCATACTTTCTCCTGTTAAATTCATGAACCCAGGGTGTCCTTAAACAACACATTTACAAATGTAACTGCAAAAAGGGATTTATAACCTAGGTACATGCTCAGAATGACAACCAATAATGAACATAAACTCAAATATCCAATTAGCAGAGCTTGAAAAAAACATATTATTGCATTTCATTAACATGATACAATAAAGAACTATAAATATTTTCCACTGACTTAAAAAGAAACATTACAAACATCAACACTTCTGAAAGCTGCCATGGGGAAAAACATGGTGAGATTGATCTTTTGACAAGGGAGACATACACAAGCTCTAAAAGCTTGCTAATGGATGTACATATGCAACCATCTTAGCAAGGGAGACAAGATCTAAACACATCAGTTGATCCCAGAAAAATTTCTATGGAACCTAATCTTGGAGAAAATGGACACCTAAAAAAATGACCTACAACAACCAACAACCTTAAAACAAAGGACAAAACCCCTATTTATACATTTTCAATCCTTCCCAAATTTGGTAATATGGGATGCAATTTGTAAAAAATACATAACAAACTTTTCCAATCCCGTCAAGATTCTCCCAGCTGGAAAATGCCTTTTGCTGCGCCTATGATCTTCATCCATTTTCAAGAAAAATCATTGTTTCAACTACATCTACAAGGAATGATGAAGACTCGCAACTTCCTGGAGATGCTCTTGACTATTTGCTTGTACAACTGAAGGGATAAAAACATTTTAGGAGCCAAACAGACTTTGTCCTCAAGTCAAACTGCCTAAAGATGCTCCTTTACACATGCCTGGAAGGTGAATTGTGTGAACAATATTCGTTATTATGTACAACTACCTAGAGATGCCGGTGAACGATTACCTACACAACTAGAACCTCCTAGACAACTGCCTTGATTTTTATGCACACCATGGAACAACCTATTCTTACAATGATGGATTAGGAATGGTCTAATTGTGACATGAAACAAAAAATGATCCCTGATCATGATTGGAAATATTCACTCTGGAACAACTCATGGACCTTCTTCTGTGCTTCGACTCATTGTCTGACTAGGAAAGCACTGTCAAGTTTAACTTCAAGGCCAAAGCTTGCCACATACTGACATTTGGCATGCCACATCGAATCCAATTGGGCATCTGTGCGCTCTAAGAATGACTAAGTCGATTAATCAACTCTAGTATGGATATTTGTCACTTCTTCATGCAATTTGGGCCCTTTGAAAAGTCGATCTTGGCTCACACCATTGGATCTTATTAGGTTAGATTAACGCATGTCATTGGATTTTGACCTAAAGATAAAACACTTTTGGCTTCTTAATACTCTGTATAACACGATTACAACATGTGTCATCACTGCATTCACTTTGGGCTCGATTAAAAACCTTGACTTAATGTGCCCCATCGATCAGAAGGTGTATGTTTAACCGTGTACCATAAATCAACCGAAACATACTCGAGCCTTATCATACACCACAAGATTGACCTTTTGACTTTGAACTTGCATCATTTGATCTCAACTGCCTGAGCAAATGTGCTCTTGTAGACACCGAAATCGTGTCGACTCCCCTGGTCATTCCTCATCTTCTTTCTTCTTCGCCTATTGAACCCTTGCCGATCACTTGTTTCACCAGCATTGACCCTGGCAGCATGTAAAGAGGAGCACAGAGCGAAAGGTAGACTCTATCCCCATTATGCATCTGCCGACGTCGGTCTTTACCCGACCGATGTCGCCGACGTCGGTCACCTATCGGCCGACGTCGGCAATCCTACCGACGTCGGTCACCTTCCCCTTGTCCGTTATCAGTTAGCATTCGGTTTCCCGAAACGGTTGACGAACCGTTTCTGGAACCGTCCCCGTCCCCCGCCTTCATCAACCTCCGCCAGCCATTCGAACCAGACCCCCCCGAACGCTGATCAACCGAACGCTGAGCAACCAACCTGCGAATTCCTCCACGAACCTGCGAACTCCGAGCAATCATCGACACTACGACATCAACTAATCTGCACACCATGGATTTCATCGGGTCTTCTACCAGGTAAGTCTTTATTCTGTTTATTTCATTTTCTTTTCTTAGTTATTATTTATGTTCTGTTATCCCTGCCTCTGTCCTCAAACCCCCGGACTCTGTTCCGACCTCTGTCTAAACCTCGTCCCTGTCCTTATCAAACCCTACCCTGATCATATCAGACCCTGTCCCGACTGTTCAGACCTATCCCGACTCTGTTCAAACCCCCCAGACTCTCCCTGAACCTGTCCCGACTCTCTCAGACCCTGTCCCGAACCTTTTCCCAGAACCTGCCCCTACCGACGCCGGTCACTACCCCGACCGACGACGGCACCTTGACCGACGTCGGCACCTTCCCTAACCGACGCCGGCACCACAGAGACCGACGCCGGCGACTGTGCAGAACAGTGCCGCATATCAGGTACGCATCTTTTATTTCTGTCATTTATTTCTGTCATTATCATCTACTTTCGTCCAATATTATGCTCTTTTTTATCAGTGGGTTGATATCCTTCTAGGGAGTCTTCGTACTTTCGAGATCGGGCGTTCGCCTGACAGCCCACCATATCTCTTATTAACGTTTTTCCGTGTTTAGCCTTTTCTTCGCAGGTGTCATTCCTCCACAGCAAAAGAGGAGAATCTTTCAACGTCTGATTTCGGTGCGCACGACTATATCAGGTACTTCTAGCCTTAACCATCTTTCAGTTTCTTATTTCTTCTTTGAATGTAGAAAGCAATTTTGCATAGAAACAGCTCTATTGGATCATGATTTGAGGGGTGGAACGTTATTGGATATTGCCTGTTCTTGGCCCTGAGGACGTGCCACTTGGAAACCCCATGAGCTTCTTGTGTTCCTTTGACTCAACTTTGATCGTGCACCATTGAATCATATGCATGCCATTAGATATACCTCTGTTTGAAAACAAATGGCTACTTCACGGATTCTAAAGTTGACTCTCACATGACCATCTTGGAACATCTAAATCCTAATGGCTAGTCCCTGCAGCTTAGAGTCGACGTCTGTACACTCATCAAAAGATGTCCATGAGACCGTCATACCTGCAATTCAAAAGTTTATTCAGGGACTTTATTTCACAGTGGTTTGGTTTGAGTCTTTATCTTTGGCATTCATGTTTGCTTCTTGGGCCTTTATCTTCAGCGTTTTTTTTAACCTCATCATTTTTGCTTTGGGCTTTTCTTCGGAACAATTACATCGCAACAATTCTTTCGAGCAGTCTGTCAGCACAGTTGTCTCCAATAAAATGTCTGAGATAATTTCCTTGAAGGATTTTGACTTCACACTTTTGCTGAAAGAATTTAGACTTGTTTCCTTTTATCTTCATTAGGACAATTGTTTCATATCTTTGTCTGAAATAATTTCCCTGTAGAAATTGAACTTGGTACTTCTCTCGAAGAAATGCAATTCTTTCAGACTTTTTGCAAAGGGTAAAATGTTTGAAGGAAATAGAACTTTTGCTCTGCAACAGCTTTGCTGAGAGTACCTTTTGGGCCCTTTGAATATACCCTTCGGAAGTTTTACCAACGGCACATGTCCTATAGAATTGCCCTTCGGCCTTTTGGAATAGCCTTTTAGATCTCTTGAAAGTTCCCTTCGGAGTTATTGAAAGTGTCCTTCGCCTTCCAGAGTTGTCCTTCAGACTTTTTGAAAGGCCCTTTAGATCTCTTTAAAGTGCCCTTCGAGAATTTTGCAAGGGCAAAATGCCCAAAGAAAATGATCATTTTGAAAAATTTTAAAGGAAAAATGACCCTTCTCCAAGTGTCCTTCAAAAATTTTACAAAGGAAAAATGCCTGAAGGAAATGACCATTCAAAAATTTTGCAAAGGAAAAATGACCCTTCAGATCTTTTGTACATACTTTAGCCGAAGTAAATAAGTCCTTATAATTCTTTTGGGCTTTTTGTGTGGGCAAAATGCCTGAAGGGTAAGTGCCTTTCAGACTTTTTGTTGCGAACAAAAAGTCTGAAACAAATAAGACTTTTCCCCTTTTCCGAAACAAAGGAATTTTGTCAGGGTTTTTGTGCAGGTAAAATTCTTGAAGGGCAAGTGCCCTTCGGAATTTTTGCCATGGATAAAAAGTCTGAAATAAATGACCTAAAATAATGGAAATAACCCTTCAAGATTTTTGTGTGGACAAAGTAATTGAAGGAAATAGCCCTTCGGGCTTTTTGTGTGAATAAAAGTTCTGAAAGAATACGACCTTCAAAAAATTTGTGCAAACACTTTTTCCAAAAGACTCTTAAGGATTTTGTACCAAAAAGAGACCAAATTAACACAAGGAAATACCCGATGCAATGTTCTCGAAGGAAATACACTAAGTAAAGACCAAGTTAAATTACCTAGCCTTTTAAACATGAACTTGACCTTTTTAAAAGAACACTTTGAAACAATAGTTGGGCTAAGGACATTGTTATTTACACTTGACAAGGCCCTGAATGCTTCAATGCAATTTTGGGCACTAACACTTTGTAATTATACTTCTGATGTCTAAGCAACATCTATTTATGGAGTAGTAACTAAAAATTTATTTATCTTTGCCAACTTGTTAATATATACTTCTAATTTTTCGTAGGGCTCCATCCCATTTGTATCTATTCCATCCCACATTTGTGGATTTGCATTTTCAATGGTTGTTTTTAGTTCAACTTTGCTGAAAATTCACACCATTGTTATTTTATTTAGTTTTGCAGTGTTGCCTACCAGTTTTTTTTCAAGGTCTTTAACCTTCTTCACCATACTGATATTGTGTTGTGTAAATACTCTATCTAGTTCTAATAATCTTAAGCTTGCTTGTGAAACATTCATCCTGGGCGGGTCACAAGAAATGTTCTCTATTCCTTCTTTAGGTTCTGCTTCCACATTTGTTCTTTAGGTTCTGCTTCCACATTTGTTCTTTAGGTTCTGCTTCTGCAATATATACATGTAACAACTTTTAAAGTTTCTTTTCAATATCATTATTCTCTTCACCACTCTTTTCATGTTCCCCCTTAGCTACAAAATTAACTAACTTTTGCAAATGCATGGGGTCTAGTTCGTTGTGTTTTGTTTTGTCACATTCCCCATTTGATGCAATTTTCTCTCGGTGCATCTCTTCTACATGTGCATCAAACTCTTCCTTGATCGATGCCAACCTTGACACTCCTGGATGCTTGGTATTCTATTTCTTTGGGTTTTTCTCTTTTTTATGTTTCTTGGAAGTTTTCCTGTTATCATTTCTTGTCGTTTTTTTGTGGTAGATATCATGTTTGCCTTCTCCACAAACTTTTGTAATGTATCCTTATGTTTCTACCCTTTTTGTTTTGTCCTTTGTATTTCCTTTCCACTTGACCATGAAAAACATCACCTCACAACTTCCATGCGGGAACACTATCAATCCATGTGGGCTTGACATATGTAGCCTCAACTTGCACAAAAGGTGATGTTTAACTTCCTTCAATACACAATCCTATGCGGGATTCAGGTCTAAATTATCATCCTTGGAATCTATATCTTCATTTGCATATTTTTTCCTACTATGCAGAAAGACTTTCTCAAGTTGAGTCTCTCTTTTTTAACCTTGTCAATTTGGATGGAGGCCCTCTTAACTCCATAAAGCCTATCCAAAACCCTCTCTAGGTAGTGTGTAGACACTATGTAAGGGACCTTCATTTAGGAGCTCTAGGAATCATCTTTCCCGTTTACCTTTATTAGTGTGAAATGCCTCATCATATAAAACTACACATACTCCACATACACATCCAAAACCTTGTTTTTTGTGTACTCCAGACACTACCAAATGCCAATAACACATTATTGTACCAATGAGACATCTTGTTCTAGTATGTCTCATTCATATTTCTTGTACACTAATGTGCGACATAATGTTCTATGCATGATCGTTCTTCTCTTGGCGCTTCAAAAGTTTCCCTTTCTCAAATCCCAACCTCTTCCCACATCATTTAAAATTAAGTACGTGCCCCACATGAGTATATTCCCTTTTGTATGATCCTCATTAGAAAGTTAATTCACCTACTTTATTATAAATTTTGCAAAATTATATTTCACACCTTGTGCAATTCTATGTGCTACATGCACAATGGGTTTTGATGCATTGACTCACTTCATTTCCATGGTTAGCTTTGTGTTGATTAGACATGCAACTAGTCATGTAATTAAAGTGATGTGATGAATGTTCATCGTGTATCCTTGCCCTTGCAATTTCAATTTTGTAGCCACCTCGACTATCTTTTTCATTTCCAAGAATGCAACTCAAATGTTATCTCCCACAATTTTAAACCTAGTTATGTAACTACTCTGTGGGGCCAATATTTTCATACTTATCTCTCGAAAACATATTCGACCTTCATGCATTGGATACAATAACCATTTTGTCAATTTATTTGGCTTTCCAAAATAGGGTAAGTTATACAACTCAAGAATTCGTGATCCCTCAAGGTACTCCCTCATGGTTGCCTAGTTGTCATCTACACAAGGTTGTGCTAACACTTCTTCAACCTCCTCTTCATGACTTTGTTTTGGGTGATTGTAGTCTTCAATGATACATTCCCAAATATTTTAACCCAGTTCTCACTTCATTGACCCATGGTTGCTCTTTTGATGACTCTGTTTCCCCATCACATTTTTATTTTGACCCTGTCGACTAATCTTCTATTTCCTTTTCCTCGTCAACTACTAGAGTACTCACATGCATGACAATTTTATTCTTTGGCATTCTTCTCAAACACTAAGTTCCTTCAACTCTTACCTGAAAACCAGTATACACCTTATATTAGTTACATAATAATAATGCATATATAGCCTCAACTTCTTGTTTGTACTTATTCAATGGCACTAAGCTTCTTGCAATACTCAATTTTTTCATACTTAACTTGTCTGAATGCTCTAGTTTTATTTCGCATTAGGAGGCTAGAGATCTTTGAAATTTTAAAAAATAGCAAATGTTCCTCAAAAGGCTACCCCTCATCATTTTATAGCATTTGGTGTATTAACTTCTCCACCTATTCATGTATATTTGATTTAATGACTCCTTCCAATCTCATACAAGAAATGTACACGTATATAAGTAGAGTTAGTAGAGTGCATTTGGTGCATTAACTCTACTATAATTAAGCGCATACAAGATTAGTAGAGTTAGTAGAGTGCATTTGGTGCATTAACTCTACTAATCTTATATGCGCTTAATTTCTTATGTATATTCCATCTCCATTCCTTATCGTTATGCACACCATCCTGTGCTACACTCCTTTTCCCTTCCACATCTTCCCAAATGCTCACTTGCACACCACATATTTTTGTTTATCCGCATGCCTCGGTGAAGTGTTCAATATTTTCCTGTTTTAAGCAGGTTAACATGTACATCTTTCTTTTGAACCTCAATGTGCACAATTCCACTTGCACATAATTTGCTTTGCTGGTTGTTTATCTTCATTCCCTATTTTGTGATTTTGTGGAGTAATGCATTGGGTTCTCTACAAGACTTCAATGCACATGATTATCTCTCCAAGAGATAGATAGATGGCTGGCATAAAGATTCCTTGCTCGACTGGATTTACATGATAACTTGCACTTATTAAACATGCTATAATTTTTTTTAAGAAAACAAACTAGAAAGCATCAGATATTTTTGTTAGACTTTTTCTCATGGTCAGTGGCCTTCACATCCTTCTTCGATGTGGTTAGTTGAAGTGGGGATTTAACCTACTTTTACTGAAGTGTCATTGTAATAATTCACCATCCATATTACGTAGCATACAAATACCAATGTCCAGTATATGATGAATTATAAATGGGCTCATCCATCGGATGTGTAGCTTCCTTGGGTGCTTTAAATATTTGGAATCATGCGAAAGTTTTTTAATGCCAACATAGATTTTATTTATTTTGATGTGTTCATCATGCCAAACCTTCTGACATGATTTATCAGTGCTTTGGCTCCATCTTGAAAGTAACCTCTTCTCATCCAACTTCATTAATTTTACTTGTCTCTTGTCCAATGATGTGTGGTCTTCCAATCCTCTTGTATCAACAATCCTCAACGAAGGAATCAAAAAGTTAATTAGTAATACAACTTCTCTTCCATATACCAACTAGAATGGTGTATACTTGTTCAACCGTTTATATGTTCTATATGCCCACAACACAACTAAAAATTGGTCATCTCAATCGTTATGCCAAACATCACAAATCTTTGTCAGTGCAATTCCAAAAATATTATTAAAACTCCCATCGTATCATTTTCTTGTGAATGTTACAGTGTCATCTTGTGATGCACAATCTTAAACCATTCTAGTAAAATATACATCGTCTCAACAAGAAAATGAGTCCCCCTATCACTTGTCAAGCTCAATGGGCTCCCATAGCTTATCATTATGTTTTCCCACAATTATTTGGTTGTAGTAGTCATTGTATAATCCTTTATTGGTGCACCTTTAACCCATCGTGTTATGTAGTCAATTATCGTTGTGATGTAACATGCACCATTATGTCATGTGGTAGGGTTAATTGAACCCAAAAAAGCTATATGCCACTTGTCAAATGGTTCCTGCATGATGATTGTGATTAATTACATTTCATCCCATATGTTACACTTACCTACTCTTTGGCAAATATTATATTTCTATGTGTATTCCTTGGTATCTTAAAACCATGCTGGCCACTAATACTCAACCGACATTATCTTGCACACAATTGTCTCTTATGTGTAATTTCCACCCGTGATGCCTTTATTACACTCATGTAGTATGTATTCTTGTTCTTGTTCCATATCACATCTACACGATACTTCGTCTCCTCCTAGTTATTGTAGCCCTCCCCCCTTCCCCCTCGATTAGATGATAAAACACAACCCTTACTCTTAACTACTTGTTCAGTTTAGTTATCCAGTCTTTTGTATCGACTCTTGAAGTTAATAATGCGATAATGCCTAATAGTTCTTTAGGAACTTTATGCACCTTAAATAGCTACACATCTTGCATGTCATTCTCAATAGGTCACACAACTTCACTTGTTTTAATGCATGGCATATGATTAGGATCTGCATTCAATTTTATATGTTTCACGGCCTTTGAAAATTGAAAGTCTTGAACCATCACTATCCATCAACAAATCAAACTATGTAACATTGATTTGTTCACCAAATACATAAGTGCTTCATGGTAAATGAGCCTAAATTCCCACTGTGCATATATCATTGCTATTGTATAATTTTTATTAGTGTTATCCAACTTCTTGCTTGTAAATGCAATAGGGTGGTCAATATTTCCTTCTCCTGGTTGTGCAAGTATTGTTCCCACAACATTTCTTGATGCATCAACATGCATGTGAAATAGAATTTTCTAGTTTGGAAACTGTAAAATTGGCACACTAACTAATTTTACCTTTAAATTCTTAAAACCCTCTTGTTGAATGTCCAATTGAAAGGACCATTTTTATTAAGCAACTCGTCTAGAGGTCTTGCAACATGTGTATAATTGTAGATAATGTTTTTGTAATACCCATAATATCCTGAAAATGGGTGTACCTACTTTTATGTATGCATCCCTTACTATTGTAGAAATCATCGATACCTTCATAGGATTAACTAACATGCCTTCTTTACAGATGACATGTCCCAACAATATTTCAAATGGTACTGCAAATGTGCATTTGTTTGAATTCAAAGATATTTGAAGGTGTATACTTATTTCGAACATAGGGCCCAAATAATGATCTTTCACCAACCCATACACAACCTAATCATCCAAATACACCTATAGGAACATTTGTATGAATTCCTTCAATACTTCCATCACAATGCATGAAAACACCATAGACACATTCTTCAATCTCAAGGGCACCATGTTATATGCATTGGAACCCAACTCCATAGAAAAAATAGTTTTTGATGTCTTCATGATTCAAACTTGATGGTAGCCCAAAAATCTATTTGTCAAGGTATAAATTTCACAACCAACTACTCCTTCCAACACTTCTTTAGTAAATGGGGTTGGGAACAGACCTTTGTATGCACACATCATTCAACACATGGTAGTTGACACAAACTTGAATATGTCCATCATTCTCTATACTTATCACACGTGAGACCCCATTTTGATATCACTCCCTATTATATTTTTTGGACTCTATAGATATGTGTTCGAGTATATGGAGGCATGAGGTGCCCACGCTTTATATTTTGTTTTATTATGGACCTTGGTTAGCTAGTTTAACATTTTTATTTATATGTATGGTTACTAAACATAATTGTTTTGAGTAGATGTGTTTTGTTATCTAGTTATTGTTATTGAATGGCATAATGATCTATATCATGGTTTTATTATTGATATTATTGAATTAAACAACATTTGTGGCTAGTCTTTTGATGTTCTTGAGGTAAAGTAATTATGTAAATATACAGATGCTTCATATTGTTCTTAATATCAATTATTTTTTCATGGATGTATTTGATATTTTTATTAAGTGTGCAGGTTACAAGAGGCCAAAGGCGGGACTGCGAGGGGTTTATATGTGCTTCAATAGACTATATGCACACCTTAGACCCTTTCAAACCTTTAAATTTTATACCCATTCATTTTACAAATTATTAAATATATGAGTTTGTACTCTTTTGTATTTATTTTTATTATTTGAAATTATGATGTTTTAGCCTAAATTATTTATTTTAGTCTATCAACTTAAACCTAAATTAACCCTATATGAGGTCAACCAACCTAGTTGTGGGGGTTGGGTTGACCCACAAACTCAACTTTTGTGTATTATCTCGAAATTGTTCATCCAATCACTTTTTTCTTTGAGTATTTAACAAATAAACCTTGTTTTACAAGTTCTTTTTGGGCCCATACATACACCCATTGCGTATGTAGGTTTTTTCAGAATAGGCCAGTAGGTGACCATCTGGTAGAGTGAGTACACAAATAATTTTATAACAATGGTCCTACTTGTATTTAGAACTATGCAAGAGGATGTGCAATAATTGTATGATGTATTAAATTGCCTTGCTTACCAATTGTCTGCTCTATTACAATAGCTTAGTGAAGAGGAATATAAAGGAGGTTTTGGCAGAATAGGCCAGTAGGTGATCATCTGGTAGAGTGAGTACACAAATAATTTTATAACAATGGTCCTACTTGTATTCATAACTATGCAAGAGGATGTGCAATAATTGTATGATGTATTAAATTGCCTTCCTTACCAATTGTCCGCTCTATTATAATAGCTTGGTGAAGAGGAATATAAAGGAGTAGGGGGAGTTAACTCACATGATAACTCTCTATGGGACTGAGTGTAACTCATAGGAGAACTCACAGTGGTACTTAGTTGAACTCCAAGTGGAACTCACCATTTCACCCACTTAACCTCTTATCACATCTCAGTAAGATGAAGCTACATGTGTAGGGATTATCCATTTAATAAGTAAATGGAATAATTAATAGCCTATACCAACACCCCACCTTAAGCATAGTTTAGGTGGGCGGAAGAAAAAGATGGGTCCCAACAACAAGCCTTGATGAGGCATCCACATACAATGCAACTCTTAATAAGTGGACTCAAAGGAGAAAACCTAGTGGGAAAAAACTCCTCCCATGAGAGATAAAGAAAAGAAGGTCGGATTAGAAAGCCCCAATCCAACACCCCCTCTTAAGCATACCTTAGGTGGGCTATAAAATTGGGTCCTGACAATGAGCCCTGATGAGGTACCCAAGTATATAACAATGATTCTAGTATCTTACAAAATATGAAGGCTGTGGTCCTCCACAAAGAAGAGAGAGAAGGTATGCACGTAATGTTGCATGATGAATGTTGTAGTAGGTCCTTCTACAACAAATGTTGTCTCTTCCTTTCAGAAGAAAGAAACCATGAACTATCAACTTGTTGAATTCCCACTCAAGTGGAATGCATATAGAAATCATGATGTAGATCTCTAAAAAATACTTAAATGTGTCCTTGCTAATGCTTGAATGTGCTAAAGTCTGATCATATATTACATGACTAATTGTAGAAGATGGCAATGAATAAGCATACAATGAAGGGGAGAGAACAACTAGGGAAGAAAATAGACAAAACATTTACTGAAAGCATGTCCATGGGAAGATGAGAGCAAGGCTCAACAACCTTTGACACTGAAGACTGGTCTACAAATGAAGCACTCAAAATTTCAAGATGAATGTAAGAACATATGAGTCATCAATACTCTCAATGTGTATACTCTCACTAAAATCAATAAAGTCCTCTAAAATGCAAGTTTGTGAAGGCTTTGTAAGAGAAACAATCCGCATAGTAACGAAAGTAGAATTTGCAATAAGATAACTAAGGTCTGGCATAATCTCGTCTTGTAGTGGGGGCTGGATAGAAGGAAGATTACTGTCCACCATGGACGTATCATCATAAGAAATTAAAGCATGATGATAGAGTACAATAGTCTCAGAAAATATAATAGAAAGCATAGGAGGTGTGATGTAGGTCACATTAGGATCTCCGAAAAAAAATTATAAGATGCTCCGAACAGTGCAAGGACACTCTGTATATTCCACACGGCAATGAATATCCATGGAAACATGTAGTAATAGAGTGGAAAAAACCTTGTCAAAAGTATTAGCCCACTTATCGAACCAAACATGATTAGTGGGTGCATGAATTTGTCCATATAAGAATGAAATACGATTTTTGTGTATGAGCAAGTGTTCCATGTAAGCATGCCATGAAACATAATTATAATTTTTGAAAAGGATCACTGGAGGTGATACAACTCTCCTCGTCTGGAGTCTCAAATGGGGTCAACATGATCAAGAGAGGACACTAGGGAATTGTACAACTGCATAAAATACTCTACAATGAACCCTTGAAGCACGCTCATGAATGGGGCGTCGGGCATAGTTGAGAATGCATCAAAGTGAGCAATCAATGGAGTAAGGGAAAAAAATGGTGCAAGCTCTAGAGATGAACTCAAGACTAGGCCAAAAATGAGTCCATACAGATGAGAACAATTAGTGTATGAAGTACCTGCATAAAGTAGTAGCGCCCATAATGCCCTTGAATATGACACTTTTTAATTTTAGTGTGTTTTACAATGCAAATAAGACCAATGTGTTGAAAATTAGAAAATACAAACTTTTATAAAAGATGATGGTCAATTTTGAGCTATCGATCAAAAGTTAGAACATAATAAATTCCCTGTAAATGAGGCCTCTTTAATAAAACTCCACTTAGAAATTTAAAATGATTGTCCAATCAAAGGGCAAGGTAGCTTTCCAGGTATTCATTGGAACTGGCACAAAATGAAGAATGCAATGGTTTTGTTTATGAAGGGAATTGGCTTCCTACCAACTCAGGTCTCACCATTCATTTTCGTTAGGTTAAAATACAAGTTAAATTAGCCATTTAACGAAACAATCTCCTTAATAAATCATTTACAATATATTGTTTTTAAATTAAAAACAATCAAAAATATATTGTCTACCATCAATGACAAATTTCTAACCACTATGTTTGCCACAAAGCAAAATGACCCCACTTGACAATAATGTCACCCACTTGAATAAATCATCCCACCGAATGATTTTATCCTCCAATCTTTGTAACTATTAACCACTTTAGAAAGTGTTTAATAATATGTAAACTATCCGCTTGGGCTATGTAATACTTAAAACACCATAAAACAAAACTTTTATTTAAGCTTTACTCAAAGTTGTCTCTGCTTTAAAAAATTTAGAGCTTTACCTTTCATGTGTTACAACTAGTAGTTTGGTGGCATTTGAACTTAGCTTTAAAGGAGTCAATCCGCTCGTTTTCATCATTTTTTTAAAAACATGTATGCTTTATGGAAAGAAGAGCCCGAATGAACGGCTTCGAACCAGGTGGAGGGCACGATGAGTGGAGGTGTAGTAGGCCATGGGAAGTGGGAACGATGAACGATATAGAAGAGTAGAAGGTATGAGAAGCGGTGGTTTCGTGCATGACAGATGGTAGGTGTATATGACTGCTCGCCTTGTTGTTCTGTAGGGTTTGAATAGTGAGTGGCTGCCAAGACCGCGGGCAGAAGAAAAGGTTGGATGTCAAGCAACTCTATCAGGCACCTTAGATCTAGCCGTAGAAGGCCATTCAAACATTCATACCATGTCAAAATAGGCCAGACAGACCTGTTGGCCTATCATATTACCAAGGACCACCACGAGGGATAAAGAAAGCGAATCGTGGCTGTAAGGAGGTAAACACCTTGCACAGGCTAATAGATCTAGCTGGAAACCATAGTAACGTCCAAAATCCAAACCAATAAAGAATGATGCAGGTCTATGCATGATTTGGAGGATAAACAACATAGGTTTGCGGTTCACTATCTTTTAGGATCTCTCCAAGCACCTATAAATTGCATGCAAAAGACTGGTACATGCACAAATTTTACCATGCAACACATGTACCTTGCCTTATCTCAGACCAACAACAAATTTGCCCATGCATCCTCTTGAATGCAAAAACATGCCTCTTTATACCAAATGCAAGATTTATGGTAGCGCAACAATTCATCGAAGATAATGGCGTAGAGGGGTTTTGAGAGGCTCGAATCAGGTAAACCCACGAATAGATTAGGGCAAAAAAACATGCAATTGCAGTTGTAAGAGAGTCTTAACTGCGATTTTTGTGCTTGCATAAACAAGACTAATGGTATAGAAGACCAATTTCAAGATGATACGTAGGCTTAAGACAAATAAGGACTATTGAATACCTTCTTATAGATTTGCAAGCAAAACACTTACATGCAAAATGCCAACATACCAACAATATGCAAATTCTTCTTCATAAATACAAAATAGAAATAAACAAATAACCTAATGCTCATTACCGAAACCTAAAGATTTGATACCATGTCAGAATAGGCTAGTAGGTGATCATTTGGGAGAGTGAACACACAAAGAATTATGCAACAACGACTCTTCTTGTATTTAGAACTATGCAAGAGTATGTGCAACAATTGCCTGATGTATTACCAATTGCCCACTCTATTACAATAGTCTACTGAAGAGGAATATAAAGGAGTAAGGGAAGTTAACTCGTAGGAGAATTCTTTGTAGGATTGAGTGTAACTCACTGTAGAATTCATAAGAGAAGTCATAGTGGTACTTAGTTGAACTCCAAGTAGAACTCTAGGTGGAACTCACCCTCTCACCCACTTAACCTCTTATCACATCTAAGTAAGTTGAAGCTACATATGTAGGGAATATCCATTTAAAAATTACATGGAATAATTAATATGCTACACCAACAAGTTTTTGAAAGACCTTTGATCACTTTCTGGTCATAGAAAGGTCTTTTATGGCCTAGGTTTTGCTTCCACAAGTGACCCTCTTTTTGTATAAAAAATTGTGTGATGTATTTGAGTGAAAGAAACACACATGTGAGTATGTAAGGATATTTATGAGGTTTGTAAGAGAAATTTATGGAGGGAGGTTACATCCTTGGGATGAGGATGGCCATGTGTCACCCTCCTATTGGTCATTTTTTTTATTGTCTTCTCCTTTTAAGGACCTTCTTTTGATATTTTTGGGTTTATGTATTTTGGATTGTTGGAGAGCTTCAGTGCTTGGAGAAAGGCTTTTGGAAGATTGTCAAGTAAATTTTTTAGTTTGAGGTAGCTCTTTTGTTTACTAATTTTTATGTTTGAATGCTCTCTCTTCTCTTATTTTTTCTTGAATGAATCTCATTTAAAAGAAATTGAACAAGTGTTTTTACTTGATCCAAGGATTTATTTTAAGGATTCTCTTTAAGCGTTTCCATTTTGTATTATTTCCATAATTTCTCTTTCTTGATGCCTTCTTTAATTATTGTATAAATTTTGGGTATGAGATTTGGGAGCACATCTAGTGCACCCATGTGGGGTTGACACAAGTGCTTGTATTTGAGAATGAGAGAGTGAAGCTCTTGCTCATGGCTTGTTGCACAAGCCCACTCTAACCTTAGTGGCATGAACTTACATATAAGAAGTAAAACATTTTAATAAGATTGAAAACCTACTCCCATTTATGAAATATGGGGGGTCTAAATAGGGTTATGATGCATGATGTATTTTTGGAGATCTACAAAGAAACTATTTCTTGACAAGCACTCTTTTATTCGGCTTTAAAAGCCTTTGTATTTTAGTAACGAACTTATGTGACAAAGAAAGCAAGTGTTCTCTTCTCTTCCCTTTAGTGAAGTCTTTGTGACTTGTTCTTTTTGTTTTCATTGTGAATATTTTGTTATTTTATTTTCTTAATTATTCTCACCTATAACTATTACCCTCTCAAATATTTAATTGTGCATGTGTTGTGGCATGCCTCTTTTCCTTGGGTTTGGGAGAGCTATGCACGAACCTCATTTGGTGAGGTTTGCATGCGATGATGCCTATAGTATGGGTGGTCAAACACCTTCCTTTGGTCTATTTTGGTGTTTTCTTGAGGAGTTATTAGAGCTTGATTACTTGTGTGTAGATTTTCCTTTTTGGAGCTTGGAGCTTAGAACTTAATATTGTGGCACGACGGTTGCTCTCATATGTTCTTTTGACAACTCAAGCCTTTTATGTTGATTGAAGAAATTCTTCTCCATTGTGAATCATTGTTTGAGGGATGGGATTTTTTTATAAAGTCTTGTTAAAACTTGTAGCCTTGGACATCTCTTTTATGGACTCTTGTAAATGGATAGTAATGAGACGATGATCTTAGCTATGTCGATTTAAGGTTTATCCTTTTTATATCTTGTTGGGAGTGTTTATATATATTTTTGAATAAATATTTATAAGAATGTTTCTACCTCCCCTTGCTTTTAAATTATTTTTGTAAATATGTAAAAGGTTGTTGAAATTTTAGATATGAAAAAATGTATATTTGTTGCATTCCCTTCTATTTTAAGTTGTTCATATGTTAGTTAATAAAAACACAGAACGTACGGAAGGGGAGTGAGCGCCGAGGAGGGAGAGGGGGACTATGGCAAAAGGTTCTTGATACGATATGCAAGTAAATATTGTGAATGAAATGTGGGTTTGAATCTATCCTTATATCATTTGAATGTAATGCATATTCTTAATAAAAATTGTTAAATAATTTTAAAAAGGGAAATATATTACATGATTTTATTTCCATTAAATCTTAAAGAATATTATGATTAGAAATGAAAAATTACTCTCTTGAAGTTGTATGTTATTTGTTTATGAAAATGTACTCCTCTATTTTCCTTAGTATATTAAAAAAAAAAAAAAAAATAGTGAAAATAGTCAAAATTAACGTTAGACTTGTTACAAAAGAAATTTGATTACAAACCATTTTAGAAATACATATACTAATTATGTTGATCATGTTGTTTAATGTGATTGTGATATTAAACAAAATACTTTTCTCTTTTACCTTCTAGTTGAGAGTTGAAATCTAAAAGTGAAAATTGCTCATTTTAATCTTATATTAGTTTATGAGTATTTAACAAATAAATAAAATTAGTAGTGCCTTCTTATTTCTATTTAAGATTAAAATGATTAGATTTTTTTTTAATTTGAAATAAAAATATATATGTAAAATTATACATTACATTTAATTTAATTATATGTAAAATTATACTTAAACAATCTTATTTTTAATTTTAGATTTGTTGAATATATATATATATATATATATATATATATATATATATATATATATATATATATATATATATATATATATATATATATATATATATATATATATATATATATAATTCAACAAATCTAAAATTAAAAATAAGATTGTTTAAGTATATATAATATACATTAATAGATAAAAATAATATATTCCTTAAAAAGAAAATAATATAAATAAATATATACGTGTAGATATATAAACAATAATAAACACTATATTTATAATGGGAGGGGGAGGCGGCTTGTTAGAGGTACAATCAGTGAGAGGGGGGGGGGGGGTGAATCGGTGATAGTAGATAATCCAAACTTCAATTCTAATATTTTCAAACTCTTTACCAAATAACATTATCATTCATGAAGCATGCACATTATTTATAGCAATGAATAAGAAAGATAAGCAAGATCACATACACACACACACACATAATGGGAGGGGGAGGCGGCTTGTTAGAGGTACAATCAGTGAGAGGGGAGGGGGGTGGGGATGAATCAGTGATAGTAGATAATCCAAACTTCAATTCCAATCCTTTCAAAATCTTAATCAAATAACATTATGATTCATGAAGCATGCACATTATTTATAGCAATGAATAAGAAAGATAAGCAAGATCACACATATAATATAAGATCTACATGGGAAACCCTCTTAAGGGATAAAACTCATTGGAACTTGTAAAATGGACTACAGTCCTATAATAACAATATCTAAAATTAGACCAACACCAACTGATCAAGAAACACCCATCCCTTAATTTAGTGAGACACATATTCTACAAGGAGAAACCAACCCCCTAGACAACCAAGCACCCACTTAGCTACCTTGATCTAATCTCCACCTTTGATCTGATATCTTCTACACCTGATAATGGACTTCTCTTGCTTATACTCTTCTTCACCCTTCTATCTCTCTCAAACAACTCATCACACACCCTCAAACTTGCTCATACAAGAACTGCATCTGAATACCCTTTTTGGACCACTCTAGGCTTCTTCTTTAATCCTCAATTTGTTTTATACTTCAGTCCATCCACTGAGCACACTCCCTCTGATCTCTTTCCTTCGTCTCTATCTTTTTCTCTCTCAACATATGCTCATTCAAGTCTAGAAACCAATGCCTTGGTCTCCATTATTTATAGAGTCTTCATGAATATTAGCTTCTTGGCCGGCCATAAGAATTGCCTTAACCCTTAAGACATCTAACATGCTAATACATAACTCAAATGCAATCCTCACATGTTGGTCATAACATTTATGGGTCACACTTAAATAGTTACACCTTTTAATTAGGCTTTAGTGGCATTTACAAGTCTCATGGAGACCTATTCATTAATTTAGCACTTCATCAAACAAAATAAGAACAAATGATCAATCTCAAATACTTGGGTCCATTCCATATGACCCCTAAGACATCTTTGGGTGATTTCTCCTACCAAAACACACTTATGTTAAAGCACAATTGCTCAAATATTATTGTGTACATAGGAACACCATGAATGAACAAATAGTAAACTTTGAAGCTCCATAACTTTGACTGTACAGACACTCAAAACTTCTAACCAGATTTGCTATATGCGCTTTGAAGTCTTCTACAACTTTTCTTTTTACTGCATCAAATTTTTTGTCCTGGATCAAAAGTTATAGCTAAAAAATTGCATCCTAGGTTTCCCTCATGAATTTGAATATTTAAATTCCAACGGTCACTAAGCAAATGTTAAGCATTGAGCACATTAACCTCATCTCGTGCTTTCTAGCAATTGTGGACAAATACGCATTGTTGAGCTCTTATGAGTAGCATGATCTTTATCTTGTAACACTCACTATTGATCTTAGATCAGAGCTCCCATGATTGTGCCACTTGATAATTTTACATGCTTTCTGCACATTTGAATCTTTGACTTGACCAACACCATCAATCTCTATTAGTACAAACACCTGCGAACCGTTGATCTTCTATCAACTCAATGAGATAGTGACACTTGTCACCATCATGTGCAATCTTAGACTCTTTGAAATTTTGACTAAATATGCACCGTTGGATCAAGATTTGGGTGAAGAACGCTCATCGTTAGATCAATTGACTAGTGACCTCAGACTTCAACATAGTTAAACTTAATAGTCACTAGCCCATCACAGTCTATAAGAGAAAATTTGAATATTTTTAACATGAGCTAGAAAACACTTCAAGATTCCAAATTTTTAAAGTACCTTCTTGACACTATAGATAACATCGGCATGAAAGCATCTGACCTCGGTTGACTTTTTGAGTATCTAAAATAAATGCACAAACTTGTTGGTCCATACATATTTGCATGACATGTAATGATGGTTTGGATTCTCTTAAGTTAAAAGATGTATATTTCTCATTCCAAATGATCAAGTGACATATTTGAACTTCATCAAGACATCTATGGATGCCTCACAACTTATTCTTTGTCCTTATAAACTTATAAATGTGCCATATCTCTTCAAGCTATCAAATTGATCATTTTATCATTAATGCATTAGTACCACATGCTCTTTGACATCAATGACAACCAAACATCAATGATTGTTCTCAATAATCTCTCCCTTTGTCATTGATGGCAAAACACCCCCAGAATGATTTCTTACTCATTTGATTTTTTTCATTCTGATCTTTCTTCTCATTTGACATTAATGACAAACGGTCTCTTCCTCAACATGCCAACAATTATTCCTCAACATTATGTATGCAATGAAATACTATTTAAGAAGTTCAGGGTACTTACTTTAAGGCATATGAATAAATTTCTTGCCCTTTGACATTCACCAATATGAACTTGGACTTCTCTGATCCTTGGACCTGACAAACTGCTCACATAGCTTAGAAATCTCTCCTAACATTATGCACATCTCTTCAAGTCTCTCAAACTATCTGAGTGAGATCCCCCTAACCCCATGCTCTATCTGAAAAAGATCATTTTCAATAAGTTTTCTCAATGAATTAGGTCTACCAACAACACTTCAAATAATATGGATCGCATAGTAACAAAACAATTGCCTTTTATCCTCTACAAGCCATCATGATCTCATAGTAACAAAACAATTGCCTTTTATCCTCTACAAGCCATCATGGTTTACAACATTTTCAAAGACACTCTCATGGAACTTTGACATACACAACTTGTCATATACAACACTCTGAGACCTTCATGATAACAACAATATGACAACACATTCTCCTCCTACTCAAATGATGCTTTTAATGATTTATAGACAAGGAGAAGACTCCTAAGCTGTGTCTTATATACTCAAATGTGGCCTTTATCAATGATTTAGTCATAATGCCTACAAGTTGTTTTTTTGTAGACACATAATCCAATTTAATAATTTGATTACTTGTTCTCTTAATAAATAATATTTAATAGGAATGTGCTTGGTTTTTGAGTGCATAACAAAATTCTTAGAGATACTAATTGCACTAGTATTGTCATAATATATAGGAGAAGGTCCATTTTGTCTTACCTTATAATCTTCTAAGGTTTGTTTCATCCACATTACTTGAGTACAATACAAATCAACAACTATATAATTAGCTTTTGTAGTTGATAGATATACAGAGGCTTGCTTTTTTCTTAGCCAAGACACCAAGCATTCACCCATGAAGAAGACACCACCACTGGTATTCCTCTTATCATCTACACATCTTGCCTAATCTGCATTAGTGTATGTCTTTAGAGTAGATTTTTTACTCCTGGGCTACCATAAACCATACTCTATTGTGCTCTTGAGATATCTTAAGATCCTTTTGACTACTTTCAAGTGAAATTCTTTGGGATCAGCTTGAAACCTTCCTCTAAGGCCCACTGCGTGCATGATATCAGGCCTAAAAGCAATAGAATATTAGAGACTACCAATCATGGATCTATATAAAGTTTGATCAACTTTTGGTGAGTCATCTTGTTTACCTAACTTGTATTCATTGATGTCAATTTTTATTAGCATATTTTCCATGTATTTTGCTTGTAAAATGAATATCTTTTCATTAAGTTGGTTAATTTGTAATCCTAAGAAGAAAGACAATTCTCTCAGCATTGACACTTTAACTTCAGTCTTCATAGCATCTATAAACTCGCTATTCATATTGTCATTGTCAAAACCAAATATTATGTCATCAACATAAACTAATACTAGTAATTTATGAGTGATATGTGTCTTGATATATAAATTACTATCAACTATCCCTCTTTTGAAGCCTTGGCTCAATAGATACTTGTCTAATTTGTCATACCAAGTTCTAGGAGCTTGTTTAAGACTATATAAAGCCTTTTATGTTTGTAAACATAGTCTTGATTACTTGTCATTAAAAAACCTTGAGGTGGCTCAATATAAATTTCTTCATCTAAGTTTTCATTTAAAAATACAGATTTCACATCCATTTGGTTTGAAACCTTTGAAGCTTGCATATGATAGAAAGAGTCTATTTGCTTCCATTTTTGCGATAGGAACAAACGTCTCATCAAAATCTATTCATTCAACTTGAGAATATCCTTTACATACTAGTCTAACTTTATTTCTAAAAACCCACTTAGTTCCTATCATAGTTTTATCTTTTGGCCAAGGAACCAAATCCTTTGTTTCATTTTTTAACTATTTGATCAAGTTCCTCTTTTATGGCAAATGTCCAATTATCATCTTTAATAGCTTCTAAGAAAGTTTTGGGTTCAATATTGGATAACAAAGTTGTGTCTTGTTGATTATGATTGATCAATCTTCTCCTCCTAGTCTACAAACTAACATTCACATCTCTAGTAACTTAGGAACTGGGTGATCCTTTTGTATTCTCTTATAATGGGTTTTAGTATTCTATCTTACTTCTTCCTCTTCATCATCTGATTGATCAGGTATGATTTCATCATTTGAAACATCCTCAATAGTGTCAATTGTCTACAAGATAGACTTTTTGATGTCACATGCCTCTTCAACTCTCACATTAGAGCTTTCAATAACTTTGTGGAGTCTTTTATTGAAACATATATAAGCAGAACTTATGGAGGAATAATCTAAGAAGATGCCTTTATCAGATATTGAGTCAAATTTTCCAAGATTTTCTTTATTCCTCTTGATAAAACAATTGCTCCAAAACACTCTAAAGTGTTTGACATCAGTTGCCCTATTTTTTCATAGATCATATGGAGTCTTATTACTATTTTCTCTAACTTGGCATCTACTTGAGATATAAACATAAGTATTAGTAACCTTTTTTCAAAAACCATCTAAAAGTTTGGAATCTTGAAGCATGGTTCTAGTCATCTGTAAGTTATATTTTTCCTCTCAACTATGTCATTCTTTTGGGGTGTCTTAGAAGCAAAGTATTGTCTTCTAATTCTTTGTTACTCACAAAAGTGATCAAACTCATAATAATAAAAATTCACATCCTTTTTTTGATCTTACACACTTGATTCTTGATCCTTTTTTTATTGTCAACAAGAGTTTTAAACACTTTAAATTATCCAAAAGCTTCTGATTTATCTTTAAGGAAAAAATATCCAAGTCATTTTAGTGAAGTCACCAATTAATAACATAAAGTAGCTATTACCTTGAATTCTTTGAGTTCTCATAGGTCCACAAAGGTCTGTATGGATCAACTCCAATGGTATTGTAGTAGAATGCTCCTTGGATTTGTATCTTTTTTTGACTTGATTTTCATGAAGGTATGCCTTATAAAGAGCGTGAAGAATCTTAGTGATTTTAGGCATATGCCTCACTAGTCCTTTTGAACTGAGCCTTACTAAATTATCAAAGTTCAGATGTCTAAGTCTTCGATGTCAAAACCAATTTTCCTCTAATTGATTCATGAAACACTTTTCTTTATTGGATTCATGGAACACTTAAAAGTTGTTATCTGCCTTGTGAATGTTTGCAACTAATTTTCCATACTTGAAACTTCTCACTTCACACCTTTTGTCATGAAAAGTTACAACATTTTCTTGTTTACACATTTGGCTAACACTTATAACTTTGTGTTTCAAATCTTTTACATATAGAACATTTTTAGTTCTAGTATGACCATTATTCAAACTTATAGAGTCTTTCCCAACTATGTTAGTAGAGTTGTTATCACCAAACCTTACTGGACCTGAATTGTGTTTCTTAAGAGAAATAAACTTACTCTTGTCTTTTTTCATATGACTTGAGCATCCATTGTCTATATACCATTTCTTATTTTCATCCTCTTGAGCATGAAGGGCAGTTTGTACAAACATGAATTCTTCTTTTGAGTCTTGCTCCTTTCTTTAAATATTGGTTTTGTCTTTATTGAACTATTTGATGGTGTCAAAAACTTGAAAGGCCTTTTTTCAAAAGTACCTTTTTCAATACTTGGCTATATGTCCCTGTTGATAGTAGTTATAACAGAGAACATCATTTCTTCTCCTTAGAGAGTAAGTACAATCCTTATATCTGTGACCATATTCATTACAAGTATAATAGTGTCTATTGAAAACATAACTATAACTATTCATGTTCATTGCCCCTTTAGTTTGATCATCAATACCCCAAGACATCTCATCCACAGATTCTTTTGTAGAAATGGATTTCTACTTGTCTTTAGATAAAAGTGCATCAATATAAGTCATAACTTTACCTTCCAATTGATCCATTCTTTGATTCAAATTTGTATCACCCACAACTTGCAAGTTTTTGACTATTGCTTCTATTGTTCTTGTTTATGTCTCAACACTGTCAATGCTTGTAAGCAACTCATGATATATAGATCAAGTCAGATTTGAATTTGTACTCCCTTCCATGTTATTCGATCTTTCAAGATTTTCTTTTAGACATTCAATTTCTTTCCTTGAACATTTGAGTTCTGATAAAGCACATATTAGTTCACATTGAAGAAAAATCTCAGCCTCTTTGTCTTTCATTATACCTATGATCACGTTCAAGTGGTTAAACTTGCAATGAAGGTCCTTCTCTGATACCAATTTTTAAAGGTTCAATCACTGAGAGGGGGGGGGTGAATCAATGATTGTAGATAATTCAAAATTCAATTTCAATGCTTTTAAACTCTTAACCAAATAACATTATCATTCATGAAGCATGCACATCATTTATAGCAATGAACAAAAAAGATAATCAAGATCACACACATAATATAAGATCTACATGAAAAACCCTCTTGGGGAATAAAACCCACTAGAACTTGAAAAATGAACTATAGTCCTATAATAACAAGATCTAAAATTAGACCAACACCAATTGATGAAAGAACACCCATCCTTTAATTTAGTGAGGCACCCATCCCACAAGGAAGAACCAACCCCCTAGGCAACCAAGCACCCACTTAGATACATTGATATGATCTTCACCTTTGATCTGATGTATTCTACACCTGATGATGTAATTGTCTTGCTTGCACTCTTCTTCACCCTTCTTTTTTTCTTAAATAACTCATCACACACCCTCAAACTTGCTCATATAAGCAATGCATCCAAACATCCCTTTTGGATCACTCTAGGCTTCTTCTATCATCCTCAATCTGCTATGTACTTCAGTCCATCTATTGAACACATTCCCTCGAATTTATTTCCTTCGTCTTTATCTTATTCTCTCTTAACATATGCTCATTCAAGTCTTGAAACCATTGATTTGGTCTCCACTATTTATAGATTTTTCATGAATATTAGCTTCTTAGTCAGCAATAAGACTTGCCTTAACCCTTAAGAGATCTAAAATTATAATACAGAACTCATACAATCCTCACAGGTCATCCAGTGGTTTGTTATCAGGTCATTCACAAGGTTTTTGATTGAGTGGAAGTATAACAACGATAGAAAAAGGTAAGCTATGGGTCACACTCAAGCAGCTACGCCTTTCAATTAGGCCTTAGTAGCCCTTATAATTCTCATATAGACCTATTCATTTATTTAGCAATTCATCGAGCAAAACAAGAACAAATGATTAATCTCAAATACATGGGTCCACTCCATATGACCCTTAAGACATATTTAGGTAATTTTTCCTGTCAAAATACTTTTCTATTAAAGTATAATTTCTCAAATATTATTCTGTACACTGGAAAACCATGAATGAATAAATAGTCGAATTTGAAGCTTCATAACTTTGACTATACAAATATTCAAACCTTATAACTAGATTTAGTGGATGCACCTTGAAGTCCTCTACAACTTTGCTTATTACTGCATCAAGAAATTTGTCCTAGATCAAAAGTTATATCTCAAAAATTGCATACTCATTTTCCCTCATGAATTTGAATATTCAAATTCCAACAATCACTAAGCAAATGTTAAACATTGAGCACCTTAACCTCATCTCTTGCTTCTTGGTAACTGTGGACAAATATGCATCGTTGATCTCCTTTGATTAGCTCAATCTTTATCATACAATGCTCATTGTTGATCTTAGATATGAGCTGTCGTGATTGTGCCACTTGGTAGTTCTGCATGCCTTCTGCACATTTGACTTTTTGACTCAACTTGCACCATCGATCTTTATTAGTATGAACTCCCATGCATCATTGATCTTCTGTCAACTCAATGAAATAGTGACACTTATCACCAGTGCGTACAATTTTATACTCTTTGAAATTTTGACTAAATGCACACAGTTGGATCAAGATTTGAATGATGAATGCTTAACATTAGATTAACTAACTAGTGACCTTAGACTTCAATGTAATTAAACTTGATGGTCTCTAGCCCATCACAGTCTGCAAGAACAACTTTGAAGTTTGATAACTTGAGCTATAAAACACTTCAAGAGTCTAAATTTTTAGGGTACCTTCTTGGCACTATGGACATTTCCATGAAATCTTTTGACCTCAATTGACTTTATGAGTATCTGAAATAAACACACAAACTTGCTGGTTCATTCATATCTGCATGACATGCAGTGACGGTCTGGCTTCTTTTAAGCTAGAAATTGCATGTTTCTCATTTCAAATGATCAATTAACATACAAAAACTTCTCCAAGACATATATGGATGCTTCACATCTTATTTTTAGTCTTTATACACCTAAAAATGTGTTATATTTCTCTAAGCTATCAAACTGATCATTTTATCATTGTTGCATTAGTACCACATGCTCTCTTTGACATCAATGACAACTAAACATCAATGACTATGCTTAACATGGTTGAGCCACCTCTCCTTCACCCCTTGCCCTTCTCACTCCTGCCACCCTCCACCCTGCCCCCTTGACAAATACTCACTTTCATAAAAGGAAGGAGGGATGGGTTTCAACCAACATTCTACCCCCAACCTTTGAGAAACTCTTAGGCTGATGGCTCTCTATCGTGGCCATGGCTATTTTGGCCATGGCTATAAGCTGCAAGTTGCAGGAGATGAGCTCACTGTGGAGCTTTCTAATTTTTTTTATAAACAAAAAAATTATATATATATATATATATATATATATATATATATATCAAATTATGATTTCAATATAGGGTTTATTTTTATTCGGGTTTTTCTTATAATTATAAAATGGTGCAATCTATCTATAATCAGGGATACACACACACACACACACACACACACACACACACACACACACATATAATCAAATTATGATTTAGATATAGGGTTTATTTTTATTCGGGTTTTTCTTATAATTATAAAATGGTGCAATTTATCTATAATCAGGGTTATTTGTTTGAAGAGTATTGTAAAATGAGATTAATCAAAATAAACATGGATAGATTGTATATACTTATTGAATGACAATATTAATGTATATATAATAAATGTATACTCACGAAATAAGATATTTATTGTGGATTGTATTCTTCTTCTTGAACCTCCTCCATAGCCTCCAACCTACACCTTGTAAATGGAAACAACATAAAATGATAAATTGGTTTTAAAAAAAATATTTTATCTTTGTCATAAATAAAATTAGGGTAACACTTAAAATCCCTAGATCTTAGGGTTCAAAATCATGTAATTCTATGGCTCTGATTTATTCCTCCACTTATAAGAGGGAAACGACTTTTGACTTATTTTTATTATAATTGATTTTACTTATTTTCATATGTAAGTTTTCCTAAACTACTTATTAAATAAATTATTTTCTTCTTAACCTTTAAAGGGTGTTATTTAATTCTTATCTGAAAAATAATAATTTGTAAATGAGTGTTAGTAATTTTATTACTTATGGGTAACTTAGGTGATATTTAATCAATTTAATCAATTTATTTTATTTTTGGGTTGTATAATTATTTTCTACTTAAACTTTTATGAGAGATTATTTAAATGAATTATTGGAAATAAAATTTAAATATTTCTTATTAAGTTAAACAATTATTAATTACTTTACATTAATTGATTAGCTTGCTAAGTAAACATATCTAATAAGTTTGATTAATTATTTTTTTCACCTAAGCTTATAATAAGATGTCATTTAATTGAATTGTTGGGAATGACATTTATTTAATGCTTATCTAAAACGTTTCAATTAAATGAGCTTGAGTTATTAATTTTTTTATTGGTTTGTTTAACGAAACCATAGTGATTGAGCAAAACCAGTTAAACCTAGCGGTGTATAGGCTTAGTCAATGAATGCGAATAATAAATTATAAGTTTTTTTGTACAATAAAAAATTATTAACTCTTTTTTGAGTTTCAATTGATATAAAATTTTGGGCATTACATCATGTATAAGTAACTCATTAAGAATCTTCTACGGGATAAATTACATTGGTTTCGAACATCTTTCATATCTCTTCCTTCACCTTAAATTGAAGGCTTGGTTTCATTTATATGGTTTTTTACTTAGTGATTTCACACCTTCATGAAAATTTATGACCATTTTCCCCAAGGAGTCATAAAATTTCTTCATTTCATGATAATTTCTTAGAAACAGATCCTTAAACTCCTTGATGAGTTCCATGATGTGCACAAATTACCCACAATAGCCAATCTTGGCCCTTCTTATGTTCCCAAATTTACCTCCTTTGTACTTAATGTTTGAAAATAATATTTCTTCTTATCTTGTTGTATACCCTCAACTATGTGATTCCCCTTTGTAGTGTTCACGTTCAAATGATTAACCTCTTCATTTGCTTCCTATATTTACATCAACTTTGTAAAGAACTTTCTCTCGAGTTGGCTTCTGGTCTGTGTGGTTTCCAAGTCTTGCATGTAACTAACACTCATCTCACCAACACTGTTTCAATATTCTCCCAATTCAAACAAATTGCATCCCCATAGCCTTCTTCTTGATTCATCTCTCAGAACATACATTCCATTTACACGTCATTCTGGAATATAGCCACAAACATGATTCTCAATGGCTCATTTAACCTTTGTATTTAGATGTAAACTTAAAAGCATTAGTAAAATCCTCTTTAACATTATCCCAATTTACAGTCTCCTAGTTTAACTCACTCACAATATGTAATAAAACTACTTAGATGTTTGTAGAATAGAATAAAATATTGTAGAAATGAAATCATAGATAATAGATTCACAACAATAATTGATAGAAGAGTAGAATGCTTGATAAATATAACTGAGCTAATTCAAGGGGGCAACTTCAACAACAATGTAATAAGAGCATAACTCACAATATATGATGATCAAATACTAACCACTACCTCCTATATACACTCTACTGAGTCATGGTTATTTCATAGGTCGACCTTAATAAGAACATAGATAAATATGACAAGATAATATAATTGATATGTAAGTTATAATTCAGCCACACACATCTTTAGACATGCCATATATTAAGGGCATAACATGCCCCTCCCTTTCAGAACAATGTTGTCCTCAACGTTTAATCAACCTCGAATGTTACTACAAGCACATATCATCTTCTCATATTGCATCTTTAAAATGGATTTTTTTTCATTTGATCAAATACTCCTCAATTGATTTAGTTGTAATTGTTTAGTACGATTTTAAAAGATCTCTTCAGGGTCTAGAATAACTCTACCTTCCTCATCAAATTCAGGTAACTTAGTGTAAGTAGAAACTCTGTGTCCAATTACCTTCTTTAGGCAAGATATATGGAATATCAAATGTATGCGACTGGAATGGGGGAATTATAGCTTGTAGACCACGCTACCAATTTTTTATAAGATCTAATAAGGGCCATAATACTTAGGAGATAACTTGCTATCCTTTTCATGTTGTTTCAAAGACATCTACTTATATGGCTATAATCATACAAACACCCAATCACTTATGTCAAAATGCCACTCACTACAATGTTGATATGTTATTGAATCATTCGATTCAATTCCATGGCTAAATTTTCTTGCAAACTAGTGAGTACCACCTGCTGATTGTGAATGTGTTCCTAAACAATGCAAACCTTGGGATGGACCTTCAATGTTGATGTGATGGATGGGTTGGTGATATCTATAAAAAGACACAAAGGGAGACATTTTGGATTAATTATGAACAAAAGTATTGTACCACCATACAACAAGTGGATACCAATGAATCCATTTATCCTATTTGTCAAAAAAAAAAAAAAAAACCTTTTAGACATTGGTTGAATACCTCTATTTGTTCATCATATTGAGGATGATAATATGAGGTATGAGCAAAATTGATGCCCAAACATGTAAATAATTCAGTCTAAAAGTTACTAGTAAATATAGAATCTTGATCACTTAAAATGATCTTTGGACTATGATGCAATTTTTGAATTTTTTGAGAAAAATGGAAGTTATTGCACTAGCAACAAATGACTGCGATATATATATATATATATATATATATATATATATATATATATATATATATATATATATGATATATATAAAGTGAGCATACTTGGTGAGTCAACCCAAAACTACTATGATAACAAATTTACCTTCAGACAGTGGTAACCCAATAATGAAATCTATGAAAACCTCTTCCCAACAATGGCTAGAGCTAGATGAAGGCTGTAAAAGACCTAAGATCTTAATGGTTTCACCTTTGTTCTATTAAAATTCGATGCAATCAACCACATATGTATTAAAACCCCTCTTGAGTTGTTCTCAAAATAAATCTTTCTTGATTCTATGATATGTTTTTAAAAATCCAGAGTGACCTCCTATTGGATATGCATGAAGTTCTTGAAAGATTTTATGTTTGAGGAGAGAATTCTTGCAAAGGTATAGTCTATATTTATACCATATGCATTCCCTTTCCATGTAAATTTTTTAGCTCTCCCATAACCCTTTTGAAGATTTTGAATCAAATCATGGGTAACACTATCATTCTCACATTTTAATCTTGCTTCTTTTAGCCAATTTGCATGTCAAATGGTCATTGCGCATAACAATGTCTCAATTGATTCATTCTTTCGAGATAGTGAATTTGTGACCACATTATCTTTTCCTTTTTTATAGACCATTTCAAAATTATAATTTAACATTTTGGTCACCCATTTTTGTTGTTCTTCGGAAGACAATCATTATTTAAACAAATATTTGAGGTTATCATGGTTAGTCTTTACTTGAAAGTAATGGCCCATCAAATAAAGTCTCCATTGCTTGACTTCATGAAAAATAGCTATCATATCTTTCTCATTTATTGGCTTGAGCCTTTTTTTTCCCTTCAATTGGATACTCTCAAATGTAAGTGGTTTACTTTCTTGCATGAGTACAACCCCCATGCCATATCTTGATGCATCACATTTCAGAATAAAAGTTTTATAAAAATCATGAGTAGCCAAAATTGGTGTGGTACACATAATAACTTTTTACTGTTTAAATGGCTTGGTAGCTATATCAATCCATTAAAAAGAGTCTTTCTTCAACAAGGATGTGAGTGGGGCTGCAATGCCACCATAATTTTTGACAAACCTATGATAGTAACTGGTTAGCCCCTAAAATTTTCATAGGTTTTTTAGGGTTTTGAGAACCTACCACTCCATCATCACTTATAAATTTTAATATAAACTTTCACTTCTTCATGTGAAACAATAAAAAATAAGTACTCTACCTCTTAGATGCCAAAAATACATTTTGAAGGTTTGACATAAAACTGAGGTTGATCCAAAACTAAGAGTACTTGTTTTACATGCTTCAAATAGTATTCCCATTTTTTGATGTAAATGAGGATGTCATAAAAAAAACCAATATAAATTTTATAAAAATGGCTTGAAAACAATATTCATCAAAATTGAAATATGGATGGTGCATTTTTAAGGTCAAAAGACATGACCATAAACTCATAAAGGCCTTCATGAGTTATTAATGTTGTTTTAGCTATGTCCTCTTTGAAAATTTGAATTTGATGATACCCAGAGTGAAGATATAACTTGGAAGAATAAACATCACCATGTAATTCATATAACAAATCATTAATTTATAAAATAAAAAAATTATCTTTGATGGTGTACATGTTGAATTCTCTGTAGTATAGGCACATACTTTAAGTGTCATCCTTGTTGTGCACCATGACCATCATAGATAAATATTCACTTTAGCTATGTCAAATGATTCCTACCTCTAACTTCTCATGTACCATATTTTAAATTTCACTCTTCTAAGCATAGGGATACTTGTAGGTTCTTATGTTAGGTGGTGTACTTCCAAGGTGTAGTTTGATGGTATGATCATGTGCTTGGCTTGATGGAAATCCTTTTGGTATGTGATCAAAAATAATAGAATGGTAATCTAACACCATTTGTGAATTAGGATGGGTAAAATCCTTATTTGGTTGAACCTCTATGAAAAATAAACATGCGACAAATCCTTCAACACATTTTATGAAAATCTTCACCGTCTGATAGGAACTAAGTAGTTATGAAGATCCAGCCTGCAATCCATGTAGTTCAAATATCCTACCTTTTAAATGGAAGGAAACAAATAGTTCATATAAATTCATCTCAAAAATGTCCAAAGTGGTGAGCCATTTCACTCCCAGAACATATCATCTCCTCCCTTGATAATAACAAAAATAGGATAATCTAACAAGTAGTCTCCCATAGCAAGCTTAATATAATGACATTTTTAGAATAGTTGATGGTACCACCATCTGTAATCATGATCTAAAATTATGGAGCTAGGTAAATGAAACAATTCAAATGAGTGGCCAACTTATTATTGATGAAGTTCTGTGTATTCATAGAGTCAATCAACTTCTATTTTCTGAGAAAACTCACCACCTTAAGAATTCGAGGAGTACTAATACTTGAAAATGCATGATAAGAAATAGTAGGTTAAAAATATTTATATTCATCCTTAGGTTTGTCCAAAATTACACCTAAGCCCTCATCATCTTTGTCATCTTCATTGGTGCCTTCAATGCAAAACAACTTGTTTCAACACAATGATGTCCTTTGCTCCATTTGCTATCACAACCAAAACATAAACCTTTTGCATGCTTCTCATCAATTTTCTAAGGGGTCAATCTAATAGGCTGAGGAAATGATAGTGTTGGCAAAGCCCATTCAAAAACATTAGTGAAAGGTCTTTGTTTGACAATCTTTTTTTTTTTGCCATGTGTGCCCTTATAATGGCTTCAGAAACTAAACTAGAAATAAACATGCAAACCTCTAATTGGATGCTATCTTTGAGGCCACACAAAATAGGTCAGTCATATTTTTATTAGTGATGTTTGCTGCACCTAAAAAGAGATTTTGAAATTGATGAATATAATTATTTATAACATCTTTTTGGTATAGTTTGGATAGCTGGTTGAAGTAGTTTTCTAAGACATTGTTGCAATAGTGGAAATACAGTTCAAAAAATATAAACCAGGAAATTGAGAGACCCTTCTTTTTATTTTGAGAACAACCATTGATACCAAATGAACTTCTCAGGTTCCAAATATAGAGAGACCATGACCACCTTTTGCGAACATAGAGTATTATGTAAATTAAATAAATTTTAAATTTAAGTGATCCATGTGAGTGGACCATTACAACATTACCATCAAACTTGTGCAAGTTCACTTTTGGTAACATCCATTTTAGACCAAGATTGGTGATGTGATTATTTAGAAGAGAATTAAACTAGAGTGGTAAATGGTTATTCTGTGAAGACTAAGCTACAAAGTTAGAAAATTGGCCAATTATTTGTTGCAATTGATCCAACAATAAATTCAAGTCCCCTCTTATCCCCATGATGTCATTTTTAACTGCATTGAGATCATATTTTCACACCATGCCATGTAACTCTGACTCAAGCTGTTGAACTACTTCCAAAATACATAGATCAGAAGTTCCAGACTTTATGTTGTCCTTGTGAGGAGTTTTATGAGTTTTCCCTTTCCCACATTTGCAAGATTTAGGACCAACGATGAAAAACCCTAAGAGGGTTTCAACCCCCAGAAAATGTATATACAAATGAGACAGTTGTGATCACCTCACTAAGATGAATCCAACGACTGCTAATGTGCATAAGGGTGAAATATATTGGCCCAAAAAGTATACCGATAAAATATACCATTTCAATTGTCTCACTGAGATGAATCCAATGATTAAAAATTTACACAAGGTTAAACAATTTTCACTTCTTGTTTCAAAAAAGGATTATAAACAATATTGCAATGATGGAAAAATTAAATTCTTCTTGGATCACAAGTTATGTTTTTTCGATCATTTAGCTTGTAGGAAATGTACAACACCAGATCTAAAAAAACACCTTCATAGAAACTTACCCAAATCAAATATCTTATGCCACTTATAATGAAATTACTTAGATATTCACATAGTAGAATAATACATCTTAGAAATGAGAGCATAGATAATAGATCCACACCAATAATTAATAGAAGAGTAGAAGGTTTGATAAATATAATTAAGCCCTTTCGATGGGATAACCTCCAAAACAATGCAATAAGAGTAGAATTCATAATATATGATGATCAAATACTAACCATTACTTTATATATATAATCTACTTAGCCATGGCTATTCCATAGTCTGACCTTACTAAGAATATAGAGAAATGCAAAAATGTAATATAAGAGGGTATGTAAGCCATAAGTCAGACACTCATATCCATAGACATGCCATATATTAATGGCATAACACAATATACTATATGTTCCCATGATTTTAGTGTAGTAGCCAATGCATTAACCCATAGCCAAATAGGAAGTATGACTACAAAATTTATTCACTCCTTTTCACAAAGTTCCAAGTGTTCAGTTGGGTTAGATTATTTTGAGTATATTAACAATGCATTTTAATCATCTTTGCACCCAAATATTATACAAAATCTTTCTTTGCATGAAATCTAACTTTGTAAATAAGTCCAGTGAGTATCCCACCATCATACAAGAGTGTTGTACAATACTTATACTAACATTGTAACCCCATCTTCCTTAGAAAAAAATACCTTTAAATCTTGCACATACGTCTTGACACAAGTTATCCTATCATATTGAGGTATTTTTTACATTCTACCCCTACTCAACTGCAAAACCCTCTTGGATACATGAGTTATTATAGGAATCCATTTTTTATAAGGTTATTGATAACCCCCACTTCTTTTTAGGTTTTTTTGAAAAAAATGCTTCTTATGGGGCTTATACCCCTTATATTTACTTGTGCACGTGTGCTCAAAATCACTTCATATTATTATTTCACTCATCTTGTGCATGCATGATTGTAGTATATGATAATAACATGCCACTTTTCTAACATAGTGCCCTATTATCCCTTAGGTCTAAGAAATCTCTTCCTTTGATGGTAATGTTTTAGATATTATTTATCTCTTCCTTGACATCAATGATTTCCATCCAATGGAATCACCACATACTTAGTTCCACTCTCAAAAATCATATAAAACTATTTGAAGCATATCAACTTTATTTTCATAACACCACAACCTTCCTAGTAAATCTAGATTATTGTTTTCTTAAACCATCAGGATTAGCTCAAAATCAATTTTGAACTACATACCATGTTTACTAGTTTAGCTCCCTTCAAAACTCCTAATGGTCTCAACCTTTAGTTGTTTACCATAAACAACTTATTTATTAAAGGTACTAGTTTAGGAATTCCCAATTTCTTAGATGCATCATGTGTCAAACTTTTGACTTTTGGTATTATTTATATCAAAATATTACACAACTCCCAACTATTGATAGTCCATCAATGGTGTACTCCATGTCATGTTGTTCATTTGTTGCAATACAAACTTCCTATATCTTTCCATAGGTTTGATCTCATGCAACTGCTATGCTGGTTCTCAGATAGTCCTTCAATAAAGGTAATAATCCTTGTTTCTTCAACATAGATGTAATATCCATGATCTCTATTATTTCTTTGTCATTCCCCATTCTGTGCTGATGAATCTCTTTTATTTTTGCATTGAGGTCCTTGGTCATGCAAAACTCCTCCTAAATTCTTTGCACAATCTCCTTTGCATTATCCAATAGCCTTATGTCAATCAAAACATTCGATTATTCTAATAATTATACTCCTTGTTTGCATATTACCTCTCTTTTGGGTCCTAGCATCCTTGTGGCATATGTATCCACTCCTACCCTAGTGGTTATATTAATCCTTGGGATTACATCAACTCCTTGAGAAAATTTCTTTACCACCTTATTCCCACATTAATATATATATATATATATATATATATATATATATATATATATAATATATATATATATATATTGTGCCCTTATCTGTCATGTCTTTCACCATGATCTTTTGATGTATATTTAGTTAGTCATCTAGTGCATGCCCTTGATAATAGTTCAGACATGCGAGAAACTTTGGAAATTTAATCTAATAGTGTTCCACCACTCCACATTTGTTGAAACCTATTTCCATCTCTTCCTCATTTTATAGAACCTTTTCCACCATTTCATCTCCTTTTTTTAGGTTGTTGGTTAGCTATATTATATTGTATTTATAAAACTCTATTTTTTGCACACCACATCTCTTCAATAATCTAATAGTTATCTCTATCATTTGTTGACTTATCAAAAAATTTGCACCATATAACTTTGACCTTACTGGCCTTTTAGACCCATATATTTACTATTTCATGTTCCTGACACATGTCACAACCCACAACTACAACTTATACCTTTTTTACCGGGTAGTTGTTCTTTGTACGAAATTTCACTTCATAGTTTACACACCAAACCCCTCTCTAAGACTCTCATGCATTGTTTACCGATAAATTTTTAATTTGCATAGCCATCTTTGAGATCTAAGCATATAAAAATAGAATCAATATAGTATCATAATTTCTATCTAATTCCATGTGTACCACATCATTCAATGCTTCACGTATATTGGAAAATAATTTCACAGGCAATTGGCTTCGAAATGATAGTAATAATCCTCCCATAAACCATTGCACATGCTACATTGGATGAATCTCATAAGACAACTTTTATAGAAGTGTCTTAAAATGCACATCATACTTACACACATCTCATAAGGTCCTTGATAGATTTAATTCAAGGTAGATATGATCTATTAATCAAATTTAGGAGTATGGATTTCCTTAAAAAATGTAGTCTTGAGTTGATTGAACTCCATCAAAGTTTGATTTGGATGAATTTTTTTGTACGATGCATGTGCATGATCCATCAATGTCATGTCAAACTTTCTCGCCTTTTGATTTGGTGATGTCATTCAATTTAGATGAAAACAAATATCACACTTATGGATGTGATATTTAGCATCCTTCATCACATGATAATCTTATAGTTTCATCACCATCTTAAAAATTTAGTCAGATGATTTACAGACTGATGTGTATGTGCACCACTTCATAAAATAGTGCTTCCTTGTCCCTCAACTATTTTTCCAATGATTTATTGTGTGAAAACTATTGCCATGTTTTTTATGACCAATAATCCTTGCACACAACCCCTCATGTTGGTGTATTCATCTTTACCTTTTTTCATACACTTCAATGGATGGAATCCAGTGATGCACTATAAAAACATCTTAGTATTCCATAATTGTGTTAACTAAAAAGATAACTTCACATAAATAAGTTTGGTGCATGTATGCATTAGCAATGGTGAAATTTAGAATCAATATCCTCTTGACTTGTGCATCATCCTTCCACTTCCTTTTGGAACCACAACCTTCATCAATAATTGAGTCTCCTTTTAGGTATATCATTATACACACATAATTGACTTCACTAGAGTGACTATTTTTTCCTCTCAAACTAGTGATATTGCCTACCCACACTCTTCAGGGCTTCATGACATGCAAAAGGCTTATCTCCCACTCTTCTATGGTGTCCAAAATTCACAGTTTCACCTCCCTTTTTGTATGATGTTCTATCTTACCCTCATTTGTAATAAGTTTTTATTTTCCAAGCTTTTCTATACCTAGCCTTTAAGTAGTGCAAGACTTAGCCAACCATGGTTTAGGTTTAAACACAAAAAAATATTTTATTTTATGTTTATACTCCATAGATGCTCTCCCAAGTCTTACACTCTACACATAGGGTCTTGGAAATGGAACCAAAATGTTGTGCTTTTAAACTCATTACGATAACCAAATCAAGCCTTGTGCAGGGTTTTAAAAGTGTAACAAATAGACACACACTAACCTAATTATATCAACATATTTATTAAGGCCAAAAACCTCCACACTGCCCTAAGCTGTATTAAGAGAACACAAAGATCCCCATTAATAAGAGAGTAGTCAAGTAAGAAAACCTTCAAACACTAATAATTATGGCACAATGTACGATCAAATTAAGTAGCAAAAATATTATTTATTCGTAGTATTTCAATCAATGTACATCTTATATGCACAAATTACATTAATGATATTTGGCATATAACTCTATAATACTTCTATATAATCTATATAACCTTCATGACATATTACAATCTCATACCTTTTGCTTGATCTCCACTCTACCTCTTCACCTTTAACTTAAATTTGAATCTTACCTAGAGTTTTAATTCATTCCTCCCAAATGAGAGGCCAAGACCCATATTAATAAGTATCCTTAGACCTTCTTGAGAATTCATCTTTATAACAAATAAATCATTTTCTAGTTGTCTGTGTATATTCCCAAAATATGATCTTGGTTTTCCAACTTTTTTCACATTTTCCTTGAATATCTTTCTACCTAGGCTTGATCCCATCACATATGCAAGATCCTTGCTTTTATGTGTGACATGTATAAGGCCCTTAAATTGTTAGGATCAGGATTTATGTTTCTTTCAAATCTTCCATTCATCCTTATGAATTGTGTTAATTTCCTCATGCGCATCATGCATGATCCACTATGAATGTTACAAGTTTCCTACTCACCATCCTTATATTTAATTTATATGATTACCAAGTCTAAATGAGAATATATAACTCACACCCTCCATCCTTAGTCAAATTTGGTCCCTTAATCCTCAAATCATATCCAAAATTGAAGGTTAACACTATTGCATGGTTAGGCCATGTATCAACTTAATAAACCCTTTGCATGATTGAAAATGATCAAAAAAACACTCAAATTTTAGAAAAAAAGATTAATCCCTTTCAACAATCATAAGTCTTACCATCAATTTTTCCAAAATGTTTGAAACCTATTATGAGGGTAGGTTGTTGTATACACTTTTTTTTCACTTATTGGCTATTGCTTTTGTGGTTTTCATAGACACATAAATATCCCTAAGTGGATGTTTTGAGGAGTGCACCGAGATCAAGGTGGGTTGGTTTGTGGTAGTTTGTAAGATATTCCCTCTTGATTATTTGTTATATCTACTTTACTTCATATCTTGTCATCATTTGATTAATTAGCCTATGTTTGTTCCATTTCTCCTTTTGTTCTCCTCATCTTGGTGTTTGATTTTTATTGGCTAATATAATCAACCTAATTGAAGATGTTCTATAATTCTTACCCTTTATTTGATGTCATTGACTAAACAAAATGATTTTTTGGATTTTTAATCATATTTATATAGATTCCATTTTTCATTTAAAAAAATATAGACATTCAAACATATTTGTTCATACACACAAATCCACCTTAGTGATAAGAAGATGAATTAGGGCTTATGAGATTACACTTTGGAAGCTTATTTTAAACAAGATCTTTGAAAATAATAATAAGAAAAGCTTAACTAGCAAGGTACACCTATTCTTTGGAGTCTTCAAGTAAGGATACTTATGATTTATTATTATTTGCATCTTGAGCTTCATCTATAACATCTCTCACAAAGTTTTGCTTGAGCCAAGAGGGATACTAGTGATTTGTCATGTCAATAAAAGGTAATTATAATTTTTGCTATACTCTTTCTTCATTTAATTTGGTGGATTTATATGTGTGTGCATGAGCTATATTGGTATGTTATTATATTCCATGATTAGATTAACTTATTTTTATAAGTGTATGTTATCTTTGCATCCCTAGTTAACTTTATTTATACCTCTTGTCACAACCCTTAGATTATATACCTCTTGGTTACTGTCTAATAATAGTCTCTCTCTTTTGATTACCCCTCTTATATATTGGATCTAGGTTGGTATTTATTCATCAATTTATTATATAAATCTCCTAATACTATCCTTGCATTCTTCATTTTAGACAACCCTTGTCTATAAACCCATACTAATTTATGGAACAACGTTTTCTATATGTTTTAGATCTAATATGGTCTTCTACCTTTTTATATATTAGAGGATCTTTATATTGTCAACCATATTTTCCCCACATACTTTTTTGTGAACTTGATGTGAATCTTAACCCATTGTTATGTTAGGTCATTTTCACGTTTTTATTTTTGTAGCTTCTTGGATTTTTCCATCATTCACAATGATGTTTCCTCTTAGTTTTTTATAATAAACCTCAATGCATTTAATTCTATATGGGTAACTACTTTATCCCTCCCATGTCTATGATTGAAAACAATCCCTCATGGTGTAACTTCCTTCAATTTTGATCTATCCAATGTGACTTGGTTTAAATATTTTAAGATAGTGACCAATAAAATTACAATAATCATATCAAATATCTTTATACAAATTCTATTTATACTCATAAGAATACCTTAGAAACCTAAACAATTCTACATCAATGACTAAAACATAAAATAATGTTCCCCCTCTTAACAATAAATCTAGTAATCTTCCTCATAGCAATAACCCTACCCAAAATCCTCCACTATATGCTACAAAAGTTCTTACCACAGTGTTGGATCAAATGTCCCTTACATAAGATACCAATAACAATCACATGGTCCAAATGCAAAACTACATTTTGAAAATGGCCAATCAATCTTAAAAAGTTATTTGGGGTCAACCTAATAACTTTAATTTCCTCTCTACTCTCGTAGACACTAATAAGAATCATATCCCTCTACCATCTATTCATAATAAAATTCTTCAAAATGAACCTATATCTCTTTATATTTTTGATAATGACATTGGATTTATCTCTCCAACCATCACATATGATGTGTCCATCTACCCTAACTTACATCTTTGAGCATTTGAAAAAATATACATAGAGTGGATTAAAGTGAATGATTATGTAACTACCAAAATTGTATCAAAAGACTTAATTAGAGATGCATTAGAAGGGTATAATCAACTCCCAATCCATTCCATTAGAAAACTATAAGATCTAGTTAATGTTCTGGTCAAAGAATTTCATTACCCTAATCTTCCTAAAAATAACATTAATGATTTCATTAATGTAAAACAATTAGCTCATGAGATTACCCATGATTTTATTAAATGGTGGGAGTCTATCTAATAAATCAAATCAAAACACAAATCATAAAATCCATGTCAAGCTTTTCATCATCACCTTAAAACCCCAACTCAAATGCAAGGTAAGGTCCTTTTCTCCTAAGACCTTTGAAGAAGCCTTTGATCAAGTTAAATGACAAGATCACCTTATGAACCAATTTGAACCATCTTAAAAATATATTAAATAATATTTCAATGATACAACTAATAATATCAACCCTAAATCATCACAAAACAAACCTACCTAATCATATTAGTTGGAAGGACTTCTTTTCTCAAACAATCCATATAGTTTGAACCCATCCCTCCTTCCCTTGAGTCTTCAAGAACTCACGCAAAAGGATGCCAACTTTTAGACACATGAATTTTGATCCATCAAAGCCTCTCCCACCATAGTACAATCCAAAAATATTTTGCTAGTGGCATGATAATGTAGTTCATTTTCATTAAATTTTTTTTGAGCTCAAAAAACTTGCTTATGATCTCATGTTAGGTGAAAAATTAAATAATTAAGCTATTACCAAAGTGCACTGTAAAGAATATTTAAAAACATCTAAAGTATAGTAAAATCAATCAAAAAAATCAAATCAATCATAAAACCAAAATCAAACTTTCAAATCTCAAAATAAACCTCCAAAAACTTATAATCCTGATGTCACACATGAAAAAAATTATAGGTGCAATTGACAACAATTATGATCAATACTGCATTAATTTTCAATATGTTAATGTGGCAAGGTTAATGACCAACGTAATCCCACTCATAAATATCCCATTATAAATAATAAGAAACCTTTTCAAGAAGACATGACCCTTACCAATACAATAATTACAAATATAACCAATGAAACACATAATGATTCATCCACTCCACCAAAAGAGTCTCAACCTAAAGATCAACATGTTCCTATTTTACAATCTCCCAAAGAAAATTCTAGTTATCAACCTAAGTAATGTTATGGTTTAAAAAAAATATAAACTCAATGAAATTTCTTAGAAGAACTCAAAGTTATGCCTTGAAATTTTTTCCTAATGCAACCCATTAAAACATCACCCCAACATCATAATGTTTTCATACAAAAATTGGAAGATATAGAATAATCATCATTACCAAGTGAAACCAAACCATTTAGTTAACCTCATATAGGTTCAACACCTAATAATGTACATTCTATTGGAATCACATCTCATCTTCAACCAAATAATAAAATCTCTATAGAGTTCCCATTATCAATGATGAAGTCTTATTCTGAGGTGGAGATCCTCATTTAATCATAAGTATCATGATCAATGAAAATCAAGTGACGAAAGCTCTAGTGGATGAGAGTTTTGGTATCAATGTCAAGCCCCTTTAGTTAATCAAGGCCTTAGGATATTTCAAAAAATTTGTAAAGAAACAATACTTAATTGTCATGGTTTTGATAAGAATAACCAAAAGCCTCCTGGATGCATTTGTGTTATTTTTACCATAGGGCCCAAAATTATACACACCAAGATCATGGATGTAGATCTTAACCTTTCATACAATAGTTGATTATGATGACCTTTAACCCATCACATGAGAGAAGTTGCCTCTTCCAATAGCCAATGCCTAAATATCATTCACAACAATGTTCAATACAAAGATGAAGTAGATCATAACTCATGGGATATTGATCTACCAAATATTAAGAAATAATATTGAATTCCCATAGCTAAAAAAATTAATAGCGCTCCATTACTTGAGTTTTTCAACATGCATCCAAACCATATTGCATAAAGAAGTAATATCCCTATTAAACAATCACAAGTCTTACCACAAATGGATCCAAAATGTTTGAAACCCATAATGAGAGATAGGGAATACCATATAAATACAAGTCACTCTTATTATGTTTGTGTTTTTTAAAATTATGTTGTAAGTGGTGCATAATCTTGTAAAATAGTGAACACTAGGTGGATCAACTAAAAACTAAAAAAATTGGTAATTAGACTGCTTTAATGCATTGAAAATGAGAATTGAAATATTGAATTGATCAATTGGAGAAGAGATGGATAAAGAGATATGCATACCTTAATTTGACTTACCTAGATTCTAGAAATGACTTTTGATGTTGTGAACATACTTAGGGATTGTGTAGTTTAAAACACTAGAAACATATTGTGTTCTTATTGATGACCAATATTAACCACCACCGATTATGGACAAATCAAAATAGAACTATTGATTATGGACGGTTTATGGTGATTCTTGAAAGCTTCTGCTATTATGGCATTGTTTCTCTAGGGGATCTAATTTTTTTGGGATGCTTCGATAATAATTAAGGTTTTAAACTTTGTCTTCACTTTATGGAGTTATTATGTGCAATACTTTAAATCACTTTATTTACCTTATTTTGGATTAATATATCTAAATAAGTATAAAACTATGAGTATTTAGATTGTCTAAGTAAAATAGATCTAAATGTAAAAGCAAATGTTTAATATACAATTTACTACGAATAAAAATGACCAAAAAGATAGGGTACTTACCTTTTTAATTTTGAAGAATGTGTAGATTAAAACACTTGAAACATATTGTGTTCTTATTGATGACCACTATTAACCACCATCGATTATGGACAAATCAAAATCGTAGTATTGATTATGGAAGGTTTATGGTGATTCTTGAAAGCTTCTACTATTTTGGCATTGTTGCTCCAGGGGATCTAAATTTTTTTGGGATGCTTCGATAATAATTGGGGTTTTGAACTTTATCTTTGCTTTATGGAATTATTATGCACAATCCTCTAAATCAATTTATTTACCTTATTTTAGATTAATGTATCTAAATAAGTATAAAACTATGAGTATTTAGATTGTCTAAGATATGTCTAAATAAAATAGATCTGAATGTAGAAGAAAATGTTCAATTATAATTTACTACGAATAAAAATGACCAAAAAGATAGGGTACTTACCTTTTTAATTTTATATTCAGATTTGAGATTGTGTGCATGTGATAGGAAGGACTAAAACTTTATCATAAGTCACTTAGATTTGGAAATTTACTGTTTGGACCTTCCTAAATGAATCCAATAGAAAATGGGTGCCTATGGAAAACTAAGGGATTTTAACGATTATCAAAAATGTCCTTATAAATTATGTTAGATTGTTCTAACATAAATCACTATGCCTACTTCTAGACTATAAAATGTGTAATATCAAAAGCTTATTATCACTCACAAGTCCAAAATTATATCTCCTTCATATTTAAAAGCTTCTACTATTATGGCATTATTGCTCCAAGGGATCTAATTTTTTTTGAGATGCTTCGATAATAATTGAGGTTTTGAACTTTGTCTTCGCTTTATGGAGTTATTATGCATAATCCTCTAAATCACTTTATTTACCTTATTTTGGATTAATGTATCTAAATAAATATAAAACTTTGAGTATTTAGATTGTCTAAGATATGTCTAAATAAAATAGAGCTGAATGTAAAAGCAAATGTTCAATTACAATTTACTACGAATAAAAATGACCAAAAAGATAGGGTATTTACCTTTTTAATTTTTGGGATTGTGTAGATTAAAACACTAGAAACATATTGTGTTCTTATTGATGACCAATATTAATCACCACTAATTATGGACAAATCATAATTGTACTATTGATTATTAAAGGTTTATGGTGTTTCTTAAATGCTTTTACTATTATGGCATTGTTGCTCCAGGGGATCTAAATTTTTTTGGGATGCTTCGATAATAATTGAGGTTTTGAACTTTGTCTTCGCTTTATGGAGTTATTATGCACAATCCTCTAAATCACTTTATTTACCCTATTTTGGATTAATGTATCTAAATAAGTATAAAACTATGAGTATTTAGATTATCTAAGATATGTCTAAATAAAATAGATCTGCATTTAAAAACAAATGTTCAAATGAAATTTACTACAAATAAAAATGACCAAAAAGATGGGGTACTTACCTTTTTAATTTTCTATTCAGACTTGAGATTGTGTGCAGGTGATAGGAAGGACTAAAACTTGGTCATAAGTCACTTAGATTTAGAAATTGACTATTTGGACCTTCCTAGATGAATCCAATAGAATAAGGGTGCCTATGGAAAACTAAGGGATTTTGATGATTGCCAAAAATTTTCCTATAAATTGTGTCAGATTGTTCTGACATAAATCACTATGCTTAATTCTAAACTATAAATTGTGTGATATCAGAAGCTTACTATCACTCACAGGTCCAAAATTATATCTCCTTCATTTTTAAAAGCTTCTACTATTATGGCATTATTGCTCTAGGGGATATAATTTTTTTTGGGATGCTTCAATAATAATTGAGGTTTTGAACTTTGTCTTCGCTTTATGGAGTTATTATGCACAATCCTCTAAATCACTTTATTTACCTTATTTTGGATTAATGTATCTAAATAAGTATAAAACTATGAGTATTTAGATTATCTAAGATATGTCTACATAAAATAGATCTGAATGTAAAAGCAAATGTTCAATTGCAATTTACTATGAATAAAAATGGCCAAAAAGATAGGGTACTTACTTTTTTAATTTTGAAGATTGTGTAGATTAAAACACTAGAAACATATTATGTTTTTATTGATGACCAATATTAACCACCATCGATTAAGGACACATTAAAATTGTACTATTGATTATGGAATGCTTATGGTGATTCTTGAAAGTTTCTACTATTATGGCATTGTTTCTCCAAGGGATATAATTTTTTTTTGGGATGCTTCGATAATAATTGAGGTTTTTAACTTTATCTTCGCTTTATGGAGTTATTATACACAATCCTCTAAATCACTTTATTTACCTTATTTGGATTAATGTATCTAAATAAGTATAAAACTATGAGTATTTATATTGTAAAAGATATTTTTAAATAAAATAGATTTGAATGTAAAAACAAATGTTCAATTGCAATTTACTACAAATAAAAATGACCAAAAAGATAGGGTACTTACCTTTTTAATTTTCTATTCAGATTTGAGATTGTGTGCAGGTGATAGGAAGGACTACAAATTGATCATAAGTCACATAGATTTGGAAATTGATTGTTTGGACCTTCCTGAATGAATCCAGTAAAAGATGGGTGCCTATGGAAAACTGAGGAATTTTGATGATTACCAAAAAAGTCCCTATAAATTATGTCATATTCTTCTGACATAAATCACTATGCCTACTTCTAAACTGTAAATTGTGTAATATCAAAAGCTTAATATCACTCATATGTCCAAAATTATATCTCCTTAATTTTTAAACACTAACTTTGCTTTTAACAGTAGGTTTACCTAAAAAAGGGAATGTAAAATATGGGTTGAGCTAGTTCCAACCAACCCCCACTGAGTGAATGAGCACTTCTTATGTTTCCAATATTATGAAGAGGTATGAAATTGCACTAAGTTCTCTCGGTTAGGTGTATGTGTCCAATAATTCTCCTTTAGTATGGATGTAACTTGTAACTTGGATTTCAACATTTGATAATATGCAAAATTAACTTGGCTTGGTTTTTTTATACTTGGCTAGGGCCTTCTCCTTTTAGAGTTTTTTGATTTGGAAGCTTTAGGGATGTTTCTCTCATTGTGTAGATGTATACATGTCCTCTTGGTATGTGATAGATAGATTTTTGATAGATATGGATATGTTTAGGCCTAGTGTGTCTAAATACCACACTCTTTGGGTAACTTGTTCTAAAATTGATATGAAAAATGAAAGGGTTGACCCATATGAAATATTTCAAATTATAAACCTGTCTTTTAAAAGATGCACAAACATATTTGATATCATAATTTCTACATATAACCAAAGGCACCTAAATAATAGGAAGCAATGATCTAATGATTAGAGGATAATCTTATTAGGATAATAAGTAGGTTAGACACAAACTAGCAAATTATTCTAAGTGATTGATCCCAAATCAGGAAGATTGGGTCCTTAGATAAATTAAAAACTAAGATAAAGCATACACAAGAGTCATATATGTATGCACAAGTCATGTATTGTAAAGATAGGTCAAGTCTATCATTGTCAACTATTTAATACTAGATTTATGTTCATAAATGCCCCCCACACTCTCTCCCCTCTTTATTTTTATTATAATATCGATAATGCTAGATTAAAATGATAAAAAATTACATTATTTAGTGTTTAACCACACTTTGTCATCTAGATAAGGCTTTAAGCATCAAACTTGATCCATGCAAACTTGCAATAAAACATGCATCGATCAATGTATGTATATGATATGAAATCTAAATTAAACTAGATCAATGAAACATTTGAAATTTGAAGAACAAGGAAAAGATACACCTTTAAGCAAGTGACCCATGTTTCCCTCTAAAGTGTTGGAGACTGGAGTGATTATTCCCCAATGTAAGTGACCATGTGTAAAACATGGGTTGATAAGATAAATTACCCAATCTTCATGAATATGGAGATGTGCTTAGTAAGTTATGCAATGCAGAACCTCAACCACACTACTCATTTAATTGACATAAAACCTATAATATATTCAAAATAAAAATAATGGAACCCTATATTAGGTTTGTATGTAAAGGTGGAGCCCCATATCAGGATCGTATGTAAATATAAGTAAACTAAATCAACAACTGCACATAGATTTTAGATTCAAAATGTTACCTTCAATACATTCATTACCATTATAAAAATAAAAAAGTGCACACATGAACAACATCCATGCCCCATAATTTGATCCAACTATCCCACTCTGATAAAAAAATGCCATGAACCTATATGTCACTTCCCCTAATTTGATAGGTTAGATAACTTGTTATTGATGTACCTATAAAATGTCTGCATATTCCCCCAAATTTATCTCAATATATGTACATCTGTCTAATAATATGAACCAATATGATAATATGACCCAATCTAAACCCTCTAAATCATTTAATATGTCCCAAAATTTAAATCATCCATGTATGAAAACTTGAATATCTACAAAAATCCCATCAATATGCCCCTATTTCAAGGTGATGGATGTATCTTTCATATTAGTCATCTTCAAATAAAAGAGTTATACACATCATGTTATATAGAAATATGTAAATCATGTACTAACATGATAAGAATATGTCATCATAGTACAATTAGACCATCAAAGAGTATTTGAAACATATACCCTAAGGCATACAAGTGTCATGTTAAGATAAACATAAAAATTAAACAAAAAGTAGTAGGTATCTAAAATATAAGAACCAAATCATATGCCACACATGAAGGTGCATGATATAGATCATGTCACTGCATAAAAGTATAAATATGTGTGATATGGATCATGATAACATAAGTTTAGTAAACAATCATAGATGTATTCACACACATGCACACAATCTCTAGATATGATGCAAATAATAGAAGCACACACACAATAGAACTCACTTTCACACAAAAGAAGATTCACACACAATACATTTAATGAAAAATTAATATCACACATGGAAAGAGATCCACACAATTAACAATTGAATTTAACATAAGGAAAGAACCACATATAATGAATAATAAATGTCACACAAGGAAAGAGACACATAAAATGTAATACACAATCAAGGATCAAATTATACAAAATAGATGAAGAAACACACATCAAATCAACCATTGAAACATACAATGGTCACACAATATAACAAGTAACATCAACATGCATAGAATCAAAGCCTCTAGATTTGAAAATTATTTATGGTTGGCCCCTTTTAAAAAATTCTTATATTATTAGTCAAATTAAATTCATATTGATTTTATAATTCATTCTTAGGCACCTTTTTCTTAGGCACACTCAATTATTTAGATTCCTCTTCTTTTTATAACTTTTATTTTCTGCAATTTCTCTTTTTGTAACTTTTCCTTTTCTAAATTTTAATTTTTTAATTATTCCGTATGCAAATTTTCTCTTAATTTTTTCTTTATGTAATTGTTTCTTATGTAAGTGTTCCTTAGAAGATACAACCATAATTTGATTAGGTTGCTCAATTATAAAAGATGTAATTGAATCTAGTGGGGATTGAATAGATGTATTTAACCTAAATTTACCACTATCAATAAGATTTTGTATTCTATCCTTCAAAACGCAACACTTATTTCTATGATCATGAATCATATGATAAGTATAATAGTATTTATAGTTCCTTGAAGGATGCACAAGAGGAATTATTATCAATTTATTACAAAATATATCTCTTAGAGTTTCATTTTGAGTCTTAAACTTATGCAAAATTTTTGAATAATTTGTTGTATATGTGTTATGTTTTTGAACACATACTGATGAAATATTTTAAATGGAGAGGCAAAAATGTAACTAGATCTAGTATGTTTAGGATTCTTGATATGTATAATCTTATCCTCAAGAAATGAAACCTTCACACATAAAATTTGGATTTGATTTTTTAACTCATCTATTGACATCATCATAACTTTCATTTGATCATGGATGGATGCATTATACACATTACTTCTTATATGTCGTGGAGATTCGATGCTCATTTAATATTTGTTAGGAGGATGCATGCCACCTCTTGGGATAGTGATAACATGGACATCCATAATAGGGGAGGATTGTATATATAACAACCTTAACATTTAAAGGGAGAGGTAAAACTTAGATCTGAACCACACTACCAAATAAATTTGAAACCTTTAAGAAAGTTTAAACCCCTAAAGGTGTATATATGAAAAAAATATGACTTGACAAGGGCCAAATAAAGAATCGACCACTCGAAGAAAATAGTGTAGAATTTTTATAAAAAAATAGGTTTTTGATAAGTACCAATAGATAAATGAAACCCGTAATCTTTTTGAAAATAGATATGTTCACCCTCTAAACCAAATTTATAAAAATAATAAAACCATAAATCTAGAAAATTAGTATAAAATTTTAGTGAACCAGAATATGATTTTAGTCCAACCAAAACAACTAACAAAAAAATCTAACAATTTCAAAAATTAAGTAATTTTTAATTAGTAATGAACCAAACAAGTCACAACCTTAATAGAGCAATCCCTAATAGAAGAATAAACATGAAACCCTAGGGAAAACAAGAGAAATTTTAGATTTGCATGAACTCAAAAATTAGATCTAAAAACTTAATGCAAAAATTTAAAATTCTAAGAAATAAGAATGAAAACTTAAGGGAAAACCTAGTGTTTGACGCACTTAAGATAAGGATCATGTTCACCAATATGTTTTACCTTATTTTGGATTAATGTATATAAAAAAGTGAAATTTATGAATATTCAAATTGTTTATGATATGTAAAAATCAAGTAGATATAAATGTAAAATTAGATATTCAATTGCACTTAATGTTTTTATATAATTAACCTAGAAGACTAGTGTATTTACCTTATTAATGTTGTGTTGATCAAGGGTCATTTAGATTTGGAAACCAACTATCTAGATTTGCCTGAAGAGTCAAGTAGAAAATGGATGCATGTGAAAAATTGGAGGCATATGATGTCTATCAAAAATGTCTTTTAGGATGTTTTGGGGTTTTTTGACACAACTCGGTGCACTTATTTTTGAACTATTGTTCTATGCAATATCAGAAGCTTATTATTGTGTTCAGGGCCTAAATTATGTCTCCTTCACCTTAAAACCTTATATTTATTTTCAACACTAAGTTTACCTAAAAAAACAAAATGGAAAACATAGGTTTAGTTGACCCCAACCAGCCCCTTCTTAGTGATTGAGCACTGATTATGTTTCCAATACTCTTAAGAGGGTTCAAGCCACATGCATTTCACCTAGTTAGGTGTATGTGTGAAGTATTGCTCCTTTAGTATGAATGAAAATTAAAATGTAAATTTTTAAACTTGATAATGTGAAAACTTGACATGGCTTGGGTGCTTCAGAATTGGCTAGGCCCTACTCCTTTAATGGGTTTTTGATATGGAAACTCTAGGGGTGTTCCTCTCAATGTGTAGATGTAGAAAGAGCATCTTGGTAGTTGATAAATAAATAATTTATAGATATAAATATGATTAGCCCTAGTGTGTAAAAATATTTAATTCTTTGGGTAAATTATTTTTTCACTGACATGTGTAGCATAAGGGATTCCCCATAGAAAATATTTGAATTTAAGAAAATAACCATTAAAAGGTACACATATATATCCAGTACAAGTAGATGAATTTAGTAGTAGGAATCATCTAACTGTAATCTAAGCATTTTAAGAACATAAAAAATTTAGCTAATGATCAAGAGATAGTGTAATTAGAATATTAAAAATATTAGGTACAAACTATGGAAATCATGTAGATGATTTTTTTTAAATCAGGAAGGCTAGGTCCATAGATAAATGAATAGCTAGGATAAAGCATAGAAAAGAGTCATATATGTGTGCACAAGTAATGTATGGTATAGATAGGTCATTATTGACATGATATCAAGTGTCTAATACTAGATATATGTGCCTACACACTTCTCCTTTGATGTAACCCTAAATTACCAATATATCATAAGAACATATAATATGTACAAGATTAGCGTGTCAGGCTAACTTAAGGATTGTAAATGCATATCCCACAAATTTAGAATTAGGGACCCATGTAATCTAATGATTATGAGTGTTACCAACTCAAATGAGAGAAATGACTTTACCTCCTCTCCCTAGATACTAAAATGCAACTACATGCTTCGTAATGCAACCTTATTTGGTATAAATGTGAAAACACAAGAGTTATGTAGATGATGGTGGAATAATAATATTAATGTGTAGGGTCATTTAAAATTGTGGAATGGATATACTTAATTCATATCTTATTACTTTAGAGTGAACAAGATCGATTGATATATAGATTATGAAAATGCCTTAGGGCATATTTGTATATATAGGTGCTATAAAGACACACTCGTGCATAGGCTAACCATGGAAAATAATGAGAACAAAAAAATAAGGCACATGAAATAAACACATGGTGGAAAGGACCCATAAAATGTAATTTAATAGAACTATTGCTATTAGATATTATGGTCATGATAAAAAAATAAAAAAAAGGATAAATCTAGATGAATTAATGGATCTTGATGCAAATAACTGACATATCTATTGTGTCCCAACACACCCCATTTTGAAAATTCAAATAGGGAAGCATTATAAAATTGGAAAATATTCATGGTTTAGATGAACCTTATAATTCTAAATATTGAATTAATCTATACAACCTAATATTCCTTCAAGTTTAATTTTACATTTTTGAATAAATTTCAAAGCTTGGGCATGGTATTAAAATTGTTTTATTTATTTGCTTTGATTTTATTTCAAAATATCACTCCAAGTTGAATTTTTTGATTTGTTGATTAACGAATCTAATAAAGTTATATTCTAATATGTATCGACTTTCAAAGGTGTGCATGATTTTTTTAAGACATAGGCTTATTTCAAATTTGGTCCTTCATCAAATTTCACCACCACGGGTTTACGTCTAGTTGATTCTAAAGTTTCAAGGCTTTAGATTATTAAAGACTTAAGAAACTTCAAGAACTATCCACCTATCAATATCATGGATACCCATAACATAAAGTTCAATGATCAAGCATACTTCGTCAACTTTTTATAGATTGCCAAGATTGAGATAAGTGGTGTGATCTCATCAGTTTGGAGCTAGTTAGGGAAAGCACACATTAAATATTTAAAATAGATCCCAAGCCCCAAGATTGGTATACATGGCATGATCACATTCATTCAATGCACAATAAATCAAAGTACATGGACTTATCTTCTTAGTTTTTTGGACCGATGTAGACCATCCACATGTTGTCATCTTAAAATTATGGAGCTTGATAGTCAATTATATAATAATAAGGTTTTATTTCCATGGAACATTGAGATTTGTCCATACGACATGATTCTAGAAGACTAGACCTAGACAAGACCATGTAAAACATCTAAAGTTATAAGTCTTTGGAGGGATTTTTGGAAATTTGGCCTTTCAAGACAAATTTCAACCCCTAAAACCAAAAAATTTCCATGACATCCACCCAAGCTTGCACATGGTGATCTCATACATGATGATGTCTTCATTAATCTCATTTTTGAACCTTTTTAGCATTATTAAAAGTGTCAAGGTGTGTAATAGAGTCTGCTTGTGAATCCATCTTATCATATCTATTTTGAGGTCTATTTGATGATATGATAGTGGTCATAGTGATCATGGAGTGAGTATAAATTTTTTCATTGTCCTTCTCAAGCCTTGAGGGTGGTTTAAAAATTGTTTGATAAGATTAAGGATCTTTTGACAAAGTTAAGGTAACTTGGATAAATAAGGTTGTTAATCCTTATGGTTTTAGACCTATTGTATGCCATTTCTTGAAGAGAGACATTTGTTGGAAAGATGTAGGGGCTTTAAACCTTGTTCAAAGTCATGATATGAATGTCTAATGATGTTTTCAATGTCATTGTTCATGGTATATTCATTCAAATATTTTCAAGTCTTCATTAGCCCCCTAAGGTCATCAATCACCTCATATTGGTCAATTGCACTATAAAATCTTTAGAAAGGGTAATATTTCAAGTATTTCATTGTTTAGAAAGGTCTTAAAAGGTCCCAATCTCATTATATATTTATGGTTACACATTTTATAGCTTTAAAAGGTTTATCTTGTAGTCAAATCCACCTTCCCACTCATCAAATGGGTCCCACACATGGGAAAAACATGACCCTGAAACTCCCTTATTTTAACAGTAGTTTTAAAATGCTATTTGACTCATTTTTTCCCTCTCTATGACCTCAAATGGCATCCTAAGGTCAAAAGCTTGGAAGAAAATGTAGAAAAGAAGGTTTTTGCAGGAGATTTTGTAGGTTGTATGGATTTGTACAGTCAGGTCCGTATAGAGGGGGTTAGATATTATAGGTGGGATCATGATATATGTATTAGAGGATTTTCATGTCAAATAATGTAAAATATGCCCAAGACTATTTTTCTCTCTCCATTGAGCTCCTTGGCAGTCCAAACAAGCTTTCAAGTTTTCACCCATTTCGTATAAGAGAGAAGATAAAGAGCTAAGACTTTGGGGAAAGTAAGGGGGTTTCTTGACCTTATCATTCATGTAATTTATCTACAGATTAAGAATATATAAAATATGAATAATATATAACAATTTGGTCACTCCAATGACCTTCATCTATGTAGGGGTTAGAAGTGCAATGATTTTGGTAAATTTTTGAGGAGTTTTAAAAAATAAACACTTGGTGTGTGTTCCTAACATCCTCATAGACAATATCCATGACTTTCCACCTATAGTTCACATGTGTGGGGGTGTGAGAGTAATAAAATATTCATGTTCTCTCTATTTGTAGGTTGCATATTGGGTTTCTTAGGTTGCAGGGTCTTTGGTGCATATAACATATATGTTGATGATGTTTTAAGTTATTTGACATGTCCCTTGAAGCCTCTAAATCCTCCTATTATTTCCCTAAGAACTCATATGATCTTCCCTCAGACCAAATAACCTCTTTATAGTCCTATCTCCAATGCAACTACCATATGTGTATTGTTATCTCATCTACAAAGTGGAAACATGGTAGGTGTGAATATATCATCAGATTGTTTCAAAACATATGTGTAACTCATCCCTAAGTCATTATTTTGATTCCCCTTAAAGTCCATCCCCATCCTCAATCTATTAACTTATGCATTTATTTAGTCCAGGCTAACCTACATTCAGGTACCTATAAGTTTTAAGAAAACCATTCAAATAGAAAACTATTGGGATGAGACTTAAAGAGTATGAAAGGATATTAAGGAACCTAGGAAGTCACATGAGTCTATAAATAATGTGACAAATGGAACAAATAGGATCCAAAAATATCCACCCTTCACCTCAACTCTAGAAGAAAGGCAGATCCTCACATTTAATACAATCTTTACAAGGTAGATTGAGTAGTAGTATGGTCATGGTTGGATTGAAATGCAAGATATATTGAATATCTTTGCATATTCATGTGAGTCATATGATAAGGTATGAATAAAAAGTGGTCAAGGTTAGAGGTAGGAGTAAGATTCTCAACTCTCCCCAAGAGAGTGACTCAGCCAAGACTCCAAAGGAAACAATAGGCAAAATGAGTACTCAATCAAGCCCTTAGGGCTACATAGGCATGACTTCCTAAAAACCCTAAGACTGTTGTATGAGAGTATGTAGAGGATTGATTTGAGAAAGACATGAACCTAAGTATATTTTCAGGCCCTGCGAGTATGTTGCATGGGTTTCAAAAACTCCATCACTATAGTAGTGGAGGAAATCACTCAAGCATCCATCACTTACTCTCAAACACTCAGTTTTGATAGTAAATAATGATCTACAGGTAGTCATAAGAGAGAATAGAGGTAGAGTAGAGTTTTGGTAGCTGGAGATATCTACAGGGGATATGAACTAAGTAAAGAGGATTTTATGATATCAATGAATCCCCAAACCACATATAGGTCACTTAGACCCTTAACAATCAGTTGAGACCTGTTAGACCTAAAAGTCATCCTTAAGGCCTAGAAATCCCATACCACATTGAGGCATGCTCAGACCTTCTCCAAGAAGAGATAGAGCCTTAAAATTGTATAAAATGATTATTCAAGTCCTATAGAGAATGATTTAGGTAGAGGAAAGTAGAAAAAGGTCAAATTAGGTCTTTAAGCCTAACTCAAGTTACATAGTCCTAGGCTGCCACCTAAAACTACACCTTTAAGTGTTCATAACTTTCATAATAGAGGGAATCAAGGAAAATTCTATTATGGGAATTTGGGAACCCCTATGGAATCAAGATTCATGGAATAAGGAGTTAGGTTAAGGGGCTCAGGTTTATGAATGAATGCTAAGAAGATGACCTACATAGACTGCCTAATAAAGAGCTTGAAGCCCACCATCTTCTGCTCATGTCTCTACACACAAGATGCATGGAAACTTAATATTTTCAAGAGTTTTAGGGGTTCTATGATCTAGACATACATTACCATAAGTTTGGGATTGGAGGATTAATCTTTGTGAACCATCATTAAGATGGTAGACCTCTAAAACCTTGATTAAACCCTAAGATAGACTCAACTTGGAAAAACCTAAGATTTTGGAAATAAAACACTACTAATTGACCTAATCAACACTTTAATCATAAATTCAACTCAGAGGAGACCATGCTCATGGTCTGTACAAACACTATACAAACTTGTTAGAAAATGGCACTTTTTCAAGGTTTTGAGCAGAAAATAGGGTACAAAGTTATTTGGAGAGTTTCAAGTCATTGGCAAGGGAAATAAGTTTGAAACTTATTTCATCTCTTCAGATCACCAACCACTCATAGTTTTCCCAATAAAGTCTCCTACAGGTTTGTGCGAAATAGCTAGTCTACAAATGTAAGTAGTAAGTGGCTTAGTCAACTACGAAAGGTAAATGTGCAAGTTTATACTACTTAGAGAGGCTTATATCATGGTTGGGGGAATTTATGTATAATTGGAACACACCTATCCACCTACTCTAAGGGTTCTTTTTAGGTTTTATGGCCATTCAAACACAAATAATAAAGCAACTAGGCCTAATAGGCGTAATAGACCTACTTGGTCAACAAGGAGAGTTGTAGAATGGTGTAAAGGGGATGCTAAGAAATCAATACAGGGTCACATCACCATCTTGTAACTTCCATCATGAAGGCTAATAGATTCACTTAATAGTCATAATGGAGGCGGAGGTAGTTTCAAGACTAGTCAACATGCATAGAGGGTGAGGGACTACCCAATGCCTTATGAAGGTTAATTTCACCTTAATCACATTATGTAACTACCATAATATGAGTGATTTACCTTTCTTGGGAATAGCCATGATTTTAAAAGAATTTAAAAAGGTTTGACCCAGCATCCACCACTCCACCTTAATGCCTAAGGGGCACATTGAAAGCCACCAATGCATGGAGGGATAAATAAGGGTTGTTATGGTTGATTTTGATTGTAAGGGAGTAAATGATGATGATTATGATTCCATTATTTATCCATGCCATCTTATTCTCCTTATTTATCATTATTCTATATATTCAAGCCTTAATGCCTTTGTTTGTATCCCTAACCTGGGTATGAGGAAACTCTACCTAGATTTGTACTTTATAGACATCTTGGACTATTAATGGAATGTTGTAGCTTATTTATGATTAGTTTATAGTATGTACACGATTGTTTTAATATGAAATATAGGTGTAATTTCCCTCTTTATAGGTCTAAGTCTCACCTAGGTGCTAACAGGTTTTCTATGTAAGTCATCTAGAGTGTTATGATGTTGATGGCTGAGTTTAAAGTACAAATTTGACTATATTCATCACCTTCATGCTATATTCATATGAACCAACCTCTATATGAAAAATTATATCTTATAATCCAATGAAAATAATGATTCAATTTATGCATTATCCGTTAGTGTTGATTAAGCCAAATAGAGTGGATAAGCTATATTAGTGCATCACCACCCTTAGACTAGGTTTATTTTTATGCACTCCCTATCCATTTTCACCTTAATAGCAATAGGTATTAGTGATTCTGAGCCATAATTAATATACTAGGGGAGCTATCCCCATAACCTAGAGGTCTAGTTGTGTCATAGGTCACCCATAACCTTTGGCTATTCCCATGTTAGTCTAGCCTCAAAGGTAGGTCTGAACAACCTCATTAAAAGGGTGTAGATTGGAGTGCTAACATGGATGATAGTCATCTACATGGCATTATCTCATCAACTTAGAGCCTATTAGTTAATTGTACATTATCATAATTATTCTTTCTATAGAACCCCAAGGATCATCCACATGTCTTCATATTGGAACTTAAGATGAAGGAACAAAGGAAAATATGGTAGAATCTCTGAAGAGATGAGATCCATCCAATGGTGTGGTCTCATTAATATAGGGCTTATCATTCAAAAAGATAATGTTATAGTTCTATGAACCCCATATCCCTAGGATTACTACACATGACACCATCACGTGTGCACAATGCTCATCGAGAAGAGGTGCATAGTTTAAATTTCAAAGAGCCTCAAATCCTTGAGATCATGCTAAGTTGAAAAATATTGTTAATTCATAGCCCATAGAGTACAAAGAAAATTTATGAAAATATAAAGACCCTGGTAATCAAGATCGAAACAAGTGTCATAATGTTAGAGAGGCATAACTAAAATGTAAATGCAAGATTTGATAGCTAGGAAAAAGTTGATACATAATAAATAGATACTTGGATCATAATGATGATTAAGCATTCATGGTGAATGAAAATATTCCACATTGTAAAAGACACTTGCCAAGCTGATTAGAAAATTTAAAATCAAAATGAGAAATATAGATAAAATTCATTATTGCATTAAATTCACATGAACTAGGTATTCAAGTCTGAATATTTAAGTGATATAAGAAAAATACTAAGGGCATCAAATCACTTTGTCATTAATCAATGAACCACAAACTATGATTTTGAGCCACCAAGTTATCAAAATCCCCAAATTTCCTAATAGTGAATTTGTGAATCAACCCAGTCAGCTTACTAGAAATTATATAGTATAAAAATGTCTTCCTCATCTCAGGCATCTAGCTAACATCCTTAATATTATATCACAGGAGGGACTGAGTATTTAGACATAGTCTTTAACAAAGGAGCATTATGATTCCCTCATTACTTGGTCCTATGAGATGAGGTAGACAATATAAAACCATATTTAGCTTAGGACCAATTGGATGAAGATAGGAGAAGATAAATTGATGAGCTTTTACCAGTTAAAATAATGGGATTGCATAATGTGGTAATGAAATATGAGGTAATGTCATGCATCATTTTACTTTGATATTTATTTCTTAATGACACTATTACTAGTATTAATTACATTTTAGGCTTCATAGAAATGTGGTAGGCTATATTTATGGGGAAGCCTTTGAAAGGTATCTTCACCTTCTAGTCCCTAAAATTTCTTATAATGAGGTCACAACCAATTCTAGGTTAGAAATTATCACGATTGAGGGCAAACTCAAGGAATGGCTAGATAAAGGTGAAAAGTTGAATATTTGAGGTTCTATTTCATTCATTCATATAGTTAAATTTATGGAAAAAATTAGAATAGCCATGACATTGATGAATAGGTTGTATGAATTTTATAGCATTATGTACATGCATGAGGCATGGGTACCCTTGATAGATATAATTTTTGACCTCTAATAAAATTTTAGCACTCAATGAATTTATTAGAGTTAGGCTTAGGACACAAATGTTCAAAATAGGTGAAAGACCATTTGATGGTAATTTTTATATGATTCCATATGTAGTGGAAATTATTATGGGATTCACACAACCTATGGATAAACCTAGGAACCATATACAAAATATGTAAATAATAGGGTCTACAATGACTATTCCATGCTACATGTTTATAGGTTTAGAAAAGAAATAAAGATAATTGTAGAGGACATATACCCATAAGTGTACAAAGCCAATTATGGGCATCCCATACCCAAACTCTATGATAATATAAGAAGAAGAATTTAAAATATGGGAGACTATGGGTATTATCTTAATTACACTATAATCAGGATAGAGAGAACTAGGGCCCCTCCCATAAATTTGCCTCATTTTGTTCCTAATAAGGTGGAATAAAAGGAGATAGATTATGAAATATATAATAGTATGGATGAGACTTTTGGTGCTAAACACCAAGGGTATTACCATAAGACCCTTTTAAGCATTTTCCAAATTCAATACTCAGTGAGGAAATTCCTTAGTTTAGTTGGTAAGATCATGGCCCATTATGGTTTTAATCAAGCATAATACTGAGATTGGGACCTTAGAAATAGAGTAAGGAAATATCTAAATGACTTAATATAAATGGAGTTCATATTACCTATGGTCATAAAAGTTTTGAACATGATCAAATTTTCATTAATGTTGTAGACAATTTAGAGGTCTATACTCACATGAATCAACATAAAATGCTAACGATAGTGGCATGGGAAATCCAATATGATCCTTCAATCACTAGGGAATCAAAATAAAATATAATAGGAGGAAAACAAAGATGCAAGCCATCAATGGCCCTAGCTTCAAGCTCAATCATCATTAGAGCACGATAATCTTTCCTCTCTAAAAGATGGAGAATCTAGCCTACTAGAGGAATGTGACATTCAAGGGGAGATGGATCCTAATATTAGGAAGAACATCCTTAAGGGACTCCAAATCACCTAACTAGTAGCTATAATGTAGCTCCCCATATAAAATATAAGAAAATCACCTCTTAGAGGTGGATAAGCAGGAGTAATTTCTTTGGCACATTTTCTTCCATTGACCATAGTTCAAAAAAAAAGTATTCCTAAATTTTTGTAGTTTTTTTTTGTCACTCTAACTCCTGTAGTTTTAATTATTTCACACCTACCATATCTTCCATTCCATCCATTTTAGGGCAAGTCCCTATTTATAATCAACCATTCCTTGTTACCTACAAGCTAAAGCACAAGATTCCTCATGTATCCCCTCAAAATGTGTAAATAGAAGAAAGACTTAATGAAGGTATATTTATCAAAGGAGGATTTATATATGAGAAATCAGAGGAGGAAAAGAGGGATCAAAGGAGGAAGTAAATGAAAGGGAGAAAATCCAAGTGTTATATGGTAATGGACAAGGAGATTGGCCATCTGAAAAAGAGTTGTCTAAAAATGACACATAATCTAAAGAGGACACAATTTTTTTAAAGAATCAAATGAAAAAAAATGAAAAGAAACTAAATATAGAAATACAAAAATATTAGGAAAGGTCAAAGATGTGGAATGAATTTAAATAATAGATACAAAAGCTAAAGGAGAATTTGGGAAAGAAGAGAATGATTCAACAGGCACCAAATTATTGGAAGAAGATAAGACATTGGAGTTAGATGCATAATGAATATTTAAAGAATCCCCTACTTGAGACTTAATCATACACCTATGACCATGGCTCCAAGTTCCTCTCCTAAAGTTATTACAAAATCATCTACTCCAATAGATATACCAATTACTAGTTAAAACAAGGATATTCCTTTTGAATAAGAAGACAATATTTGAATAAGGTAATGAATTCTCTCACTCCCTCCATTATATTTTTTCTTAGTAATTTGACTTGTCAAGGTTAAATTACTACCCCTATCATACGAAACTCTCATAAAACTGGTCATTAGCCCTTTGCAGCTGGTCAAACTAATCATTTATGGCCTAAAAACACTAATTTTGGTCAAAAAATGCCAAAAATGATTTTTAATGGGTGATTAATATCTGAAAAGGACTTTTAACATGTTAAAAATTATGAAAATATATTAAGTATAAAGTTTTAAGTCATGAAAAGGCGTTTTCATATGTCTTATAAGCCTAAAAGGACCCAAAATCCCCTCAAACATGCCAATTTCCACATTAAAACATGAAAAAGATTCAAAAATTGCATTTTTTTACATGTAATGGCATGTTATACTTCTAAATTATTCTAAAATTGGTGGTGGAAAACTTGAATTGGCTTTAAAAGGCCAAAACCTAGCTTTTTCACCCATTTTGTAAGAGAAGTAAGGAATTCGTATGGATTATGTACAATCCAAGGTAGGGTATATATTCATAATGGAATAATCAGGCTTAAATAGCAATTCCATATCAATTAATAGTCATATAGGCCCTAAACAAGCCTAATCTTGATACTTTGCTTGTTGCCACAAGGAGACCTACCTATAGGTTTTTTGATGGTACAGTCTGCTGGAAGAGAGTTAAGGTCTAAAATTTGGGGTGAAAAAACTAGAATTAGAGATATTCATGATGGTCTAAGCAGAATATAAATTAGAGTTTCTAGGCTCATGAACCATTCATTTGAAGTTAGGTCAAATTTTGCTAGCTATCATCCAAGAAGGAAACTAGTTTTCTCTAATTTCTCCTCACTTGGGCAAAGTTTCAAAGAAATTCAACTTGTTCCAAAATATTGAGAAATTACTATACCTTTTCATGGCCTCCTTTAGGTGTTCTTCATATAATTAAAGGTCAAGAAAAGGTCAAAAAAATAGCCAGTCTAGATTTATAGTTTGACATGCTTGCAAGGTGAATTGTATGGTCTTGGAGGAGAAAGACAACCTCAATTTTTTTTAGTAAGTTCATGTTTTAAAGGTTTCCATCAAGATTTCATGATTTCCAAGCTAAATTATTATAGGTTTTTCTTGTTTCATGGCCAAGAATGGTCATCTCCATGCTTTAAAGGTGTATCCAAAGGGTCTATTTAGCATAAATTAAGGCTTCTTTGTAAATTTTAAGGTTTTTGGAGAAAAACATGTTTCATTTTTGACTCCTTTCCATCCTTTAATGGAATCCAAATTGTTATGGTTTGATGATTAAGTGTTTGTATTTGCATTCAACTTTTTGGCTTGACCTTATCTTGCTCCTTCATGCTCCTTCCCTACATCCATCTCTTGCCCCCCATACCATTGTCATACTTTACTTTTTTCCATTGTGTTTTGTGTTCGTTCATCTTCATTTTCATGTTTTTTCCCTCATATTTCCATCATCCTTCATCCATACACGCTCACATCACCTCCATTCAATGTTATCATCATTAAGGAGCTGAGGTTAATAGGTGACACCATTAAATTCATGATCAAGGAGTTTATAGGGAAATCAAAGTATCAAAATATAGTCAAAAGAAGCACTATCAATAGGTAATTATAGTCAAGGAAGTCTTTTGAGTTTCAAGGGCATCAATATTGAAGAGATTGAATTCATGGTTGTAGTGATGCATAGGTAGTCTCACTAAACATATAAGAAGCTAGGATAGGGGTCATATGTATACATAATATACTCTTCAAGCACCTTATAGTCATTGTCCGTATAATGAGCTCATGAATTGCATCAATCTAAAGTGATAGTGGGTTCGGTTCCTATATACAATGCAATAAGCTTCTTTGTACACAATTACGAAGAGTATGAAAGACAAATTAGGTGTATATATTTATTTAAGGTCATCTACATATTAATCCAGACACAATTTATTCATGAAAGTGCACCTATAGTCCCTAAAAGTGCATCTACATGCTTGTGCATTATGAGGTAAGCCTACTTGGTGGTCTACAGGCACTCACAAAGCTCAATTAGTTTGATCAAGACATAGACATGGTGGATGATGACCTTATGATGAAGGAAGACTCAAGCATACTATAAATTTCAAAGAGGGATATTTGAGGAGATAAAGTGCACATACAATCTTAGCATAGTGACCTACAACCTTAAATCACTTAAGGGTCTGCGTGACAGTCACAGAGGGTTTCATGATAATGGTAGTGTTTTAGACCTAAGGGGTGATATTATGGATATGGTGATAAAATATGTGGAAAAAGGGGGGATTAAAAATTATACCTCAAGATTTTAGACTCCTTTAAGGCCTCAAGCATAGTTCACAGTCTGTACAAAGGGACTTATAAGAAGCATCTACAGTCAAGTACATGGGTATGTACAAAAGACACCAATCAAGAAGTGAGAATGGCTAAATGGTGAATACAAAGGATATTATTTTGCACATGAATAGAGGTTGTAAAGGGTTAATCATGTTTTATATCCTTTTTAAGGCTAATTTCAGATAATCTCATCCTAAAACCACAATCTTATAGCCTTATAATAACCTACAGCCCTGTACTTGGAGATCACCTACAACTAAGGAAGTAAGCATGATCTTGGAGAAGCTTGAGGGTACAAACCTAAAGGAGGGTTATATTATGTTAAGAGGATTTCCATGAAGATGAAGACTCAAAATTTCTATATATTCTGTTCACACACTCCAAATCAAGAAACCCCTATTTCACTATCCGTACAAGACTCTTTTGAAGTTTCAAGGAGGTCTAAATGAATACTGTGAATACTTAGCCAAGGTAGGGTCATGTTGTCAAGTGTTATATAATGAAGTGAAGACAAGTAAATGGAAGAATTGATAAGTACAAGTTATAGTCATATTCACCTTCAAATATTCACCTAAAACCATCAGTGGAATGAAACCCTACAATCAAGCATACATTCAAGGCAGGGACTCTATGAAGTGATTATTTCCATGATGAAAGACAGGGTTCTTAGTGGTAACATGATCAAATGGAGGTGAATGAGAACCCTGATGTTAATGGATATCATAAGAATTTTTCAAACATATTCCATAACATATCCTCTTGAGGCTTGCATCTATTACTATGAGCATGGTTTTGAGTTCAAATTGGCAACCTTGTTGTTTTCATGATATACATTTAGTTTCCATGTTAGAAAGGAGGTATATAAATAAATAATAGGATTTTGTGGTCATAAAAGGGAAAACTAAAAGAAAAAAAATTGTCAACCTTTGAGTGATTCAAAATCTAAGAAATCACCTACAATAGGCCTAAATAATCATCACCTATAACTTGCACAAAAGGTTATACAGTCAAAAGGTCATTAATGCTTCAAGTGTGCTTAAAGGGTTTGTTAGCCACTTTAAAAGGCATATATTGTTTGAAAAATAATCATAATGTTCATGGGAAATATTGAAATCTCATAAAGGTCATCAAAGGGAATAGTCAAGGCAAATGATCATGTCCTACAGCCATAATATCCCCTCACATTCTTCTACTTGTAGGCATAACTCAAGGTATTTATTAGTTAGGAGATGGTTGTGGTTTGAGATGGATTATTATATTAAAATAAATGATAATTTAATATTATCAATACCATATCAAACTAATTGAGCATTTCCATGATTATAATGTGATAATACAAGGCTATTGTACAAACTATGCATAAGAGAGGCCTAAAACCTTGCATAAGGAGTTCAATGGCTACAAAGAGATGGATAAGAAATTTAAATTGATATAAATATTTTAAAATCATATATTGAATATGAAATAAGTGATAAACATGCTCAAACCACACCAATATGCACCTAAAACAATAAGCTCCTTGTCATGGGAGAGCCCAAATACATTGTTTAGGGTCTTGATGTGATTCAAAATAGGGGTAGAGGAGTTTTCCAAACTCCTGAAAGGAATATTGAGTAATATGAAGATATTTTTGACCTTGAAAATCTTTATAAATCATGAAAAAAAACCCCCAAAACACTAAAACTTAGTCAAATATGCAAATAGTCCATGCACAAGGGTCCTTTTTGAGAGAAAATTGAGGATTATGAGAGCTACAGGTGGTTTCAGGACCTCAAATTTTGTACATAAGGCAATCATGAGTTTTTGAAACTTATAAATAATTTTTATATTCATTATATTAGTGGAGATACTCACTATTTTATCTCAGACCTCAGCATGTCTATTGGAGATCACCATTGGAGTAGACATCATTTTGGAGTGCGACAGATATTTCTAAGCCAAGGTGAAAGTTTAAAAAGTATGGGATGATGTTTTTAAATCATAATAAGACCTATAAAAAGTGTAAAAACTCCAAATTTTATGCAAACTATGCTCATTGAAGATTTTACAAGCAAATAGGCACATAGGCCAAAAAAACATTTTTGGAATTTAAAAAAAAAGGACTTTCAAAGTGTTTTTATAACATATTATAGGTCCCATAATGATTTTCTAAGGTTTTATGAATTAGGAAAAGTGTTATTTTCATCTTGGTGAAGTTTTTCACTTTTTATAGTTTTAGACACCCTTCCCAGCCTCCTATCAAGATGCTTGTATTGTTCACTACACATGGAGTTTGATTGAAAACTCTTAGTATGTTTTTAGGACCCATATGTAATTATAATTAATGAAAAATTGAGATAAATTGAGGGGTTGTGCTTTATGAACAATTGCTAAGAGTGTAGATATCCTAGAATGTAGTCAAAACCCCACAGACAAATTTTATTCATGTGGTAACTTTTCATATGTTTTTTATGAGAACCAAATATTTTTATAAATATTAGGGGGGTCAGTGTGATATGCATTAATTATGAGATTTTAAGATTTGGATGTCTATACTTCACATGAATCATTAGTTTGAATATTCAGCTTTAAAACCCTCTTAAGCCTTCATAAAACTAGTTTTGAGAAAAATGGATTTTCTTACCATCAAATAATGATGGATCAACCTAAAAAAAATTCAAAAATAAAGTAAAATCAGAGAGGATTTCAAAAATGTCAATTTTATGCATGGAGTTATATGGATGAGGGCATAAATCATATTTTTTGTGAAAAAGCATGTAAAATAAAATACAGAGCAGTTTAATGAAATATAATCAATGGATATTGAAGCCTAAGACTTCTTATTCATTATAAAATCTTAATTTGATCAGAAATCATCCTAGAATTATCCTTATTAGCTCAATCAAAATGACCAATTTGCTAGAAAATAGAGCAAAATAAACCTAGTCACCCTTGTTGACTAAATGATGAGAGTTTTCTGATCAAAATCACATATCTGGTGATGAATAATATTGTTTCAAGTTTGTTTCATTGTTTTTTTAAGTTCCATGGAGTCCAAGTGCTCAAATAGGCTATTAATCCTAATTGGTCTAATAGGCTTAAGTGGTCAAATTATCAAATTTTGATCTTTAGCATTAGAATTAGCTATCTAAGAGTTTCAAATGGAGTTTCTACACCACTTTGTTGCTATTTAATGGATATTGATGCACACATTTAGCCTTCAAGGTCCCTTTTCATGCAATATGGATTTAGTTGGATTTGACTAGTCAAAGCTTATCATGCATCTTCCTTGATTTCCATGTAAAGGGGGACATTCTCATGTTCTAACCCAGCTTCTAAATCACTTCAAGTAGAATTTCTCATCCAATATTTGGCATATATTTCCATGCAAGAGGAGATTAAATTATCAACATGGTCCCACCACTCCTTTTCTATGCCAAAGAAGTGTTTCATGCAAAATAAAGGATAACAGGATTTTATTCAAGGTCGAGTCATTTATTTTGAACCCTTTTTAGGACTTGAGTTGAGATAGATTTGACCTCCTCTTCTCATTTATAATGCCAATATTGGCTGTTGTATGCTTTTTACTATATATATTGGCTTGTTAGCCATTTTTTAGGATCTATCCCTCTCTTGGCAAGACCAGACTCTGCCAATATTAAGTTTTGTAACCTTTTCAGATAAATAAAATGACTATTTTTAGATTCCATCATGTTGGTATAATGTATTTATGTTAGTTGATTTGCATATGTGGAAGAGCTTTCTCCCTTGTCAGATCTTGATTCTTACCTAGTTACTAGTTTATTAGATTATGTAGGTCATGTTCAGTGTTTGATGTCTTTTGGTTGAGATTATAGTAGATATAAGTGGCTAGTTAATGCCTTAAATCAGGCTTATTCCATCATTTCTCTTAGGCTTTAATCACCAAATAAAACATCTTCATGAAATACTGATGCATAAGAGGTATTTGGAGTTGTAGATTCAATCTTTACTTATCCAATTAGTGTTTTAAGAGCTCAAATATAGTGGATGAACTAGAAATATAGGTGTATCACCAACAATAGAGTAAGATTTCTCTTTCAATTTCCTTTTCCCCCTTTTTATCCCAACAATCAATAGTTTAGTAAATGATGCAAAGTGATACATCAGATGAGATAGCCTCAAAAAAATCTACTGGTTTGGTCTGAGTTCAGGTGTTCCACACCTTAGATCATTCCAATGTTAGTCCAGGTGTGAAGGTTTCAGAGCCAAATCTACCAATCCTTAAAACAAGGTGCTATTTGGATAGCTAACAATTTTGGTACACCTAGTGAGACCTTCATTATACACACTAGCATTTGGAGGCATTTAGAAGATCATTAAAACCTTTAGGCACTCAAATCAGGTTAAAAACATCAAGTATCATTTGAATATTGATTAATTTCAACATTTGGCTTATGAATATTCTCCAATGACTTAATTACAATATGGATCTATATAATCCTTGCTATGATCAGTATTAGAATCCACATTATGATCCTCACCAATAGTATGAGAACCTATACCAGTTATACATGTAGGAATACTACCTTGATCCTCCCTATGAATAACTAATATATCATAATATTTCTCTTTACCATCCCTATCATGAGCCATGATACCCATCTAGCCAACCTAATCATGACCATTTTGCATCTACCCAATCCATCTCAAGCTTCAAGAAAACATTGTTTGGATATGAGAAAGAAATGATAAGTATAGACACTAGAAAGAGCTACCAGGAGGAAATTTCTAAGTATGAAATGTAGAGTATGAGTGTAAATTTATAGTGGGCTAGAGAGGTATGTGCAATTTTTATAAGGTAGGGTCACTCAAAATCTAGTTCTGATATTTTAGACATTGAAGGTCTAATAGTAAACATTGAAGATAGATTGGTGGTTTATGAGAAACCCCAGGGTTATCATAGTAAATAGTATGTTCCCATAGAATTATTTTTTTCCCTTTATGAATAACAAACTAATATTTATCACAACTCTCAAGAGTCAAACCAAGCATTGCCTAGCTTTCCTACCTAGAAGTCTATTCAAGAGAGGTCTTAGAAAGTTGAAGAAGTTTGTTACGAGAAATATAATTTTTAGATTGTAGAGATCATACAAGAGCTTACATATTCAAGTTTTCAAGAAGAAATTACCAATAATATAATACATGATTTTGAGGCTAATTTAGCCAAGCAAATTGAGCTTACAAATTAGCATCTCCAATATTCAATGGCAGCTGTAAAGTCAACACCAAAGTAATTTCCTTCTTTCACATCCATGGCTGCTATAAGTCTAGTTCAAGAAGTTTCCAAACTAGTTCAAGAAGTTTCCAAACCCAAGTTAATGATTTGGAATCAGATTCAAGAGTCAAGTGAGAAATAAGAATAATCAAACATCATTCAAGATGCTAAATTTAAGTAAGAGATCATTCAAATTTCATCCCTTCCTCCTCAAAAGCCAAAGACCTTTCCTTTATGGAACGCCATTCAAGAAAAAGTGTAGTAGAAATAAGAGATGAAGGGATCTACCATGCCACTTTTGGAGCAAGAACCTTTTATTTGTGAGGCAAATGAAGAAGATGCAACCAAAAAAATAAAAAATGAAGGTGAATCCAGTGATCAAGAATAAATTATTATTGGGACACCACTTGGCAAGGACAAACATGATTCAATATTTCATGATGCCAAAAAAGAGTAGTTGCAAAATATTTCTCAAGATCTTATAACAACTGATATAGATGAATTACACAAAAATATTTCTTCAAAAGGTAGCCATGAAGATAACTCACACATAGCCATTATTGAGATGGATAATATTATTGAAGAAGATGAGACAAGTGTAGTAGATCAAGAATCTTCATTTGACTCCATCCAAAAGATATAAATGTGTGATCAACATGTTTCAAATGTTAAGATTGCAAATGAATTTTGTGTCCTTTTAGTTGATCATGATGAAGAGGAATTTTTGGATGATTTGGAGAGTTTTTGTGCAAAGTTTGATAGTCCATCTCCACCTCGAATGGATATTGATGAATGTCTTGTAAAGAGTATTATTGCAGCTACTTATCAGGAAAAAATTAAAGATATATTACAGCCATGTTTGGATGTTTATCAAGAATCTGAAGACTTTGACAAAGTACTACCTCAAATGGAGCCTAATTAATACATCAATCCAAGTATACTAGTTGATTTTATAACTCAATCATTAGATGAGAATAAGATAAATAATGACTAGTTTATGAATGAGGAAGGGATAATATTATTGATTCAATAAAAAAGAATATGGGAGGAAGATGATTAGATCCTGGATCCATATCTTCAATCCATGCACCTAAGAATAGAAGTTGGAGGCTTAAAAAAATCATATAAAAGACATGAGCACACAAGTTCTCCTATTTTCAATAAAATGCCATTAAGAGATGGCAAATACATTTCAAATATCCATGGTACATCAAATAACTTTCCTTATGATCCTAAAGGAAAACTTCTTACTTCAAGTTGGTTATTTTAGGTTTGTTTTATGTTAATAAGTGAGTATTAAAAGTATCAGTCTACTTCCCTTTCATTATTTTCCCATTTTTGGTAGGTTAGTTATCTCTGATTTCTAGTTTAGTTGTGTTTCCCTTTAGTCCTATTGTGTCAATATTAAAAGGTATTACGAAGCTCAAAAGAGTCTATTTCTTAGTCAAAAATGTCATCCAATCAATCTTGTTATGATTCATATAAGTTATTTGACTAGCAAGCTAGTTAACCCCTCGAAAGTCACCAAAATTGTTATTAATTTGACCTTTCAAGGTCAAATTACTACCCTTATCATATGGAACTTTTAAAAAACTAGTCAGTAGCCCTTTGCCGCTGGTCAAACTAGTCATTTATGGCCTAAAAGAACTAATTTTGGTAAAAAATATCAAAAATGGTTTTAAATTGGTCATTATTATCTCAAAATGACTTTTAACATGTTTAAAATTATGAAAATATCTTAAGTCTAAAGTTTTAAGTCATGAAAAGGTGTTTTCATATGTCTTATAAGCCTAAAAGGGCCCAAAATCCCCTCCCACGTGCCGATTTCCACATTTAAAACATGGAAAAGGTTCAAAAATTGTATTTTTTGCATGTAATGGCATGTTATACTTCTAAAATACTTTAAACTTGGTGGTGGAAGACTTGAATTGGCTTTAAAAGGTCAAAACCTAACTTTTTTCACCCATTTTACAAGAGAAGAATGGAATCCATATGGATTCTATAATATCCAAGGTAGGGTATATATTAATCATGGAATACTCAAGATTTACTAGTAATTACATTATAATTCATGTCCATACAGGCCCTAAACCAGCTTTATCTTGATACTTTGCTTGTTTGCACAAGGAAACCTACCTATAGTTTTTCTAATGGTACGATCTACTAGAAGAGAGTTAAGATCTAAAATTTGGGGTGAAAAAACTAGACTCAGAGGGATTCCTGATGGTCTAAGTGGCATATCAATTATATTATCTAGGATTATGAATCATTTAGTTGAATTCAAGTCAAATTTTGTTGCCTAGTATCCAAGAAGGCAACCAATTTTCTCCAATTTCTCCTCACATAGGCAAAGTTTTAGAGAAATCCAACTTGTTCTAGAATATTGAGGACTTTATCTACCTTTTAATGGCCTCCTTCAGGTGTTATTCATCCAATTCAAGGTCAAGAAAAGGTCACAAAAACAACTAGTCTAGATTTATAGTTTGACATGCTTGCAAGGTGAATTATACGGTCTTGAAGGAGAAAGGCAGCCTCAATTTTTCAAGAAGTTCATGTTTTCAAGGTTTCCATCAAGTTTTCAGGATTTAAAATCTAAATTATCAAAGGTTTTTCTTGTTTCATGGCCAATAATGGCCATCTCCATGCTCTAATGGTGTATCCAAAGGGCTTATTTAGCACAAGTTAAGGTTTCTTTGCAAATTTTAAGGTTTTTGGAGAAAACCATGTTTTATTTTTGACTCTTTTCCATCCTTTAATGGCATAAAAATTGTTATGGTTTTATGATTAGGTGTTTGTATTTGCATTCAAATTTTTGGCTTGACCTTATCTTGCTCCTTCATGCTCCTTCCCTACATCCATCTCTTTCCCTCCACACCACTATCATACTTTGATTTTTTCCATTGTGTTTCATTTTCATTCATCCTCATTTTCATGTTTTTTCCCTCATCTTTCCATCATTATTCATCCCTACACCTTCACATTCCCTCCATTCCATGTTATCATCATAAAGGAGCTGAGGTTAATAGGTGACATCATTAAATTCATAATCAAGGAGTTTGTGAGCCAATCAAAGTATCAAAATATATTCAAAAAGGAGCACTGTCAGTAGGTAATTATAGTCAAAGAATTCAAAGGAAGTATTTTGAGTTTCAAGGGCATAAATATTAAAGAGATTGCATTCTTGGTTGTAGTGATGCATAAGTAGTCTCACTAAACATATAAGAAGCTAGAATAGGGGTCATATTTATACATAATAGAATCTCCAAGCACCTTATAGTCACTATCTATATAATGAGCTCATGAATTGCATCAATCCAAAGTGATAATGGGTTCCTATATATAATGCAATGAGCTTCTTTGTGAATAATTAAGAAGACTGTCAAAGACCAATTAGGTGTATATCCTTCTTTAAGGTCATCTACATCTTAATCCATACACATATTATTCATGAAAGTGCATCTATAGTCCTGTGCCTTATGAGGTAAGCCTACTTGGTGGCCTAAAGGCACTCACAAAGCTCAACTAGTTTGATCAAGACATAGATATGGTAGATGATGACCTTATGATGAAGGAAGACTCAAACATATTATAAAGTTCAAAGAGGGATATTTGAGGAGATAAAGTGCAAATATAGTCTTAGCATAGTGACCTATAACCTTAAAACACCTAATGGTTTATGTCACAGTCATAGAGGGTTTCATGATAATGGTAGGGTTTAAGACCTAAGGGGTGATATTATGGATATGGTGATAGAATATGTGGACAAGGGGGGGATTCAAAATTATAACTCAAGCTTTCAGATTCCTTCAAGGCCTCAAGCATAGTTCATAGTTTGTACAAAGGGATTTATAAGAAACATCTATAATCAAGTACATGGGTATGTACAAAAGACATCAATCAAGAAGTGAGAATGGCTAAATGGTGAATACAAAGGATCCTATTTTGCATATGAATAGAGGTTGTCAAGGGTTAATCATGTTTTAGAGCCTTGTTAAGGCTAATTTTAGACAATCTCATCATACAACCACCATCTTATAGCCTTATAATGACCTACAAGCTTGTACTTGGAGATCACCTACATCGAAAGATGTAAGCATGATCTTGGAGAAGCTTGAGAGTACAAACCTAAAGGAGGGTTATAATATGTTAATAGGATTTACATGAAGATAAAGACTTAGAGTTTCTATAAACTATGTTCACACCCTCAAAATCAAGAAACCCCTATTTCACTATTTGTACAAGACTCCTTTGAAGTTTCAAGGAGGTCTAAATGAACACTATGAAGATTTAGCCAAGGCAGGGTCATGTTGTCAAGTGTTATATAATGGAGTGAATAAAATTAAATGGAAGGATTTGTAAGTATAAGTTACAGTAATATTAACCATCAAATATTCACCAATAGCCATCAATAGAATGAAACCATACAATCAAGCATACATTCAAGGTAGGGGCTCTATGAAGTGATTTGTTTCCAAGAGGAAAGACAGGGTTCTTAGTGGTAACATGCTCAAAGGGAGGAAAATGAGGACCCTGATGTTAATGGAAATCATGAGAATTTTTTGAACATATTTCATAACATATCCCCTTAAGGCTTGCATCTATTGCTATGAGCATGGTTTTGAGTTCAAATTGGCAACCTTGATGTTTTCATTATATACATTTAGTTTCCATGTTAGAAGGAGGTATATAAAGAAATAATAGGATTTTATGGTCATAAAATGGAAAACTCAAGATTTTTTTTTTTAGCCTTTGAGTGATTCAAGGGCTAGGAAATCACCTACAATAGGCCTAAAGAATCATCACCTACAACTTGCATAGAAGGTTATACAGTCAAAATGTCATTAATGCTTCAAGTGTGATTAAAGGGTTTGTTAGCCACTTTAAAAGGCATATATTGTTTTAAAAATAATAATCATGTTCATGGGTAGTCATGACATCTCATAAATGTCATCAAATGGAATAGTCAAGGCAAATGATCATGACTTACAACCATAGTATCCCCTCACATTCTTCTACTTGTAGGCATAACTCAAGGTATTTATTGGTTAGGAGATGGCTGTGGTTTGAAATGGATTATTATATTCAAAATAAATTAAAATTTTATATTATCAATGCCCTGTCAAACCACTTGAGCATTTCCATGCTTATAATGTGATAGTACAAGCCTATTGTACAGACTAAGCATAAGAGAGGCCTAAAACTTTGCATAAGGAGTCCAATGGCTACAAAGAGATGGATAGGAAATTTTTAATAAATATAAAAATATTATAAGCATATATTGAAGATTAAATAACTGATAAACATTTTCAAACTAAAACAATATCCACCTACAATAGTATGTACCTTGTCATGGGAGAGCTTAATTGCATTGTTTAGGGTCTTGATGTGCTTGAAAATAGGGGTAGAGGAGTTTTAAAAAATATTGAGACATATAAATATGTTTTTAAAATTTAAAATCTCTATAATTCATGAAAAACACCCCCAAAACACTAAAATTTAGTCAAATATACAGACAATCTACGCACAGGGGTCCTTTTTGAGAGAAAATTGAGGATTCTAGGAACTATAGGTGGTTTTAGTACCTAATTTTTTTTAAATAAGGTCATAATGAGTTGAAAAACATTTTTAATAAATTTAATATCCATTTTATGAGTGGATATACTTGTTATTTTGTCTCAGACCTCAACATGTGTGTTAGAGATCACCATTGAGCATGCAACGTTCTGAAGTGCCATAGAGGTTTTTAAACCTAGGTGAAAATTTGAAAAGAATGGTATGAAGTTTTTAAATCATAATAAGACCTATTAAGAGTGTAAAAACTCCAAATTTTATGCAAACCATGCTCATATAGGTTTTTTCAAGCAAATAGGCACATAGGCCAAAAAGATATTTTTGGATTTTTTAAACAAAAAGGATTTTTAGAGTATTTTGATGGCATGGTAAAGGTCACATAATGATTTTTTTAGGATTTTTGAATCAATAAAAGTGTTATTTTTATCTTGGTGAAGTTTTTCATTTTTTGCAGTTCTAGACACCCTTCCAAGCCTCCTATTTAGATGCTCGTATTGTTCACCATGTGTGGAGTTTGGATGAAAAATATTAGTGAATTTTGAGGACCCCTATGTAATTATAAATAATTAAAAATTGATTTAATTCAAGGGGATGTGCGTTATGAATAATCACTAAGAGTGTAGGTAGCCCATAATGCAATCAAAACCCCATAAGCAAATTTCATTCACATGGTAACTTTTTATATCTTTTGCATGGGAAACCAATATTTTTAGGGATGTTAGGGGGGTCAGTGTGATATGAATAAATGGAAATATTTTAGGATTTATAGGCCTATACTTCATGAATCATCAGTTTGAAAATTCAACTTTAAAACCCTCAACCTTCAAAAAACTAGTTTTGAGAAAAATAGAATTTTTTGCCATCAAATTATCACAAATCAACCTGATATATGAATGCCAATTTTATGCATATATATATATATATATATATATATATATATATATATATATATATATATATATATATATAATGAGGGTAGAAATAATATTTTTTTGTAAATAAACATGTAAAATGAAATACAAAATAATTCAATTAAATCTAATCAATGGAGATCAAAGCCTAATACTTTTTATTCATCCTAAAATAGTCATTTGATTATAAATCATCTTGAAATTATCTCTACTAGCTCAATTAAAATGACTAGTTTGGTGGAAAATAGAGCAAAATAGGCCTAATCACCCCTGTTAACTAAATAGTGATAGTTTTCTTATCAAAATCACATATCTAGTGATGAATAAAGTTGTTCTAGGTTTTGATTCATTATTTTTTTAGGTTCCATGGAGTCCAAGTACTCAAATAGGCTATTAAGACTGATTGGTCTAGTAGGCCTAAGTGGTCAAATTGTCAAATTTTGATCTTTGACATTAGAATTAGATATCTAAGAGTTTCAAATGGAGTTTATACACCAATTTTCTACTGTTTAATGTATATTCATGCACATCTTCATCCTTCAAAGTCCCTTTTTATGAAAGATGGAGTTAGTTAGAGTTGACTAGTCAAAGCTTATCATGCATCTTCCTTGATTTCCACGTAAAGGGGGACATTATCATGTTCCAACTTAGCTTCTAAATCACTTCAAATAGAGTTCTTCATCCAATTTTGGCATAACTTTCCATGCAAGAGGAGATTGACTTGTCAACATGGTCCCACTACTCCTTTTCTATGCCAAATAAGAGTTTCATGTAAGATAAATGACAAAAGGATTTTATTCAAGGATGATTCATTTATTTTTAACCCTTTTTGGGACTTGAGTTGAGATAGAGTTGACCTCCTCTTCTCATTTCCAGCACCAATATTGGATATTGTATGCTTTTTACTATTTAGGTTAGCTTTTTAGCCATTTTTTGGGATCTATCCTTCTCTTAACAAGACCAATCTCTACCAATATTGAGTTTTGTAACCTTTTTAGATAAATAAAATGACTATTTTTAGATTTCATGATGCTAGTATAGTGTATTTATGTCAATTGGTTTGCATATGTGGAAGAGCTTTCTCCCTTATCAAGTCTTGATTCTTACCTAGTTACTAGTTTATCAGATTATGTAAGTCATGTTTAGTGTTTGATGTCTTTTGGCCAAGCTTATAGTAGATATAAGTGGCTGGTTAGTGGCTTAAATCAGGCCTATTTCATCATTTCCCTCAGGCTTTAATCACCAGATAAAACCTCTTCAAGAAATACTGATGCATATGAGGTATTTAGAGTTGTAGAATCAATATTTACTTGTCTAATTAGTTTTTTAGGAGCTCAAATAGAGTGGATGAACCAACAATACATGTGCATCACCAACAATAGAGTATAATTTTTCTTTCAGTTTCCTTCTCGCCCTTTTCATCCCAACAATCAATAGTGTAGTAAATGGTGCAAAGTGATACATCAGAAGAGCTAACCTCAAAAAAATATAGAGGTTTGGTTTAAGTTTAGGTGTCCCACACCTTAGATCATTCCAATGTTTGTCTAGGTGTGAAGGTTTCAGAGCCAAATCTACCAAGCCTTAAATTACAGTGCTATTTGGATAGCTAACATATACTCACATGGTCAATGTGTCATCTACTAGTCCATTTGTTACTCCCCTTTCTCCCTTTAAATTGTTTCTCAAATATTGTTCAAAAACTAAGACATTATATGTCCATACTTGTATTGAGTAAATTGAGCCATAAACCTTTGATTATTTAATTCATTCAAACATAACTTCAATAATTGTTAAATCCTAAACCTCTAATAAGAGATTTCATTTTGAAGACTTGATGTCTATTTCTATTTTTGACACCTGAGCACCTACTTCACTTTTGAATCGATCTTCCCAATTAGACATGTCCATTACTCTCTCTACTCAAATCAAGTCTTCCATTATGATAATTTTAAATACTTTGGGACATACATGGTATCTAGTGGAGACTATGCCTCATAGGGACATCTTAGCATGCATCAGGGTTAGTCAACCACTTATTCAAGTGCCAATTCAAATAAGTGATTCAATGCTTCTAATAGTATTTTTACCACCCACCACCTTTGCACAAACCAATCACCCTAAGGAGTAAGGGGAATTCATTTTCCCTTTTTGGGTCAAAGAGTCTCAAGAGCAAAAAAAGGATAGGATGGGTGTGGCCCTTATATAATTTCCAATGATAAACACATATTTTGATAAGAAAAGTGGCACCATATAGAGGGTGAGGAAGAGAAATATAACAGACAATAAAAGAGAAAAAGTGATACTAGATTTGAGGGAGAATTTATTTCCCTTAGCAAAAAAATATAAAAATAACCCTAATGACACTAATTAATGTGCAAAATATTTTTGTTCTTTCATCGATACACTAGGGGAGGCCATAAAGGAAATATACAGGAGTCAAGAACAAGCCAGACAAAGGCTCATGTATAGGTAAAATATTCAATCCTTAAGAGAAATAATAGATAATGTTTAGATTACATCAAAGAAGCTATATGACATCCTAAACACTATAAAGACTTATAGGGCGAGTTTTAACTTTAATGGGGAAGGGTGCTAACTTAATGGGACCAATTGAAAGAATTGGATAAGAGGCTTAACTTCTTGATGTATTGTGGCAAAAATGATGCATATAATCACCTGAACCTGATGACTATCCAAAAATCCATATGGGATTTAATTATGTGGTTCCTCAAAGAGACAATTCCTATAATTGGCACAAACAAGTGAAATCCTTTGTAGCATAGTTTACCAATCAAGAAAGAGAGGATATTGGGATTTTAAGAGATATGATAGTCACAAATATGATTAACCCTATAGGGAAACTAGTGAATAGGCTCAATTTTTAAGGATTCCTTAAGGCAACTATAGAGAGCTTTAATGCTAAAGTTGAAGGCACTGTGTATAAGACCAGTGAATAAATTTTGTAATTGATTAATTTTTCTAAAGATAAAGTGACCAAGGTAGAATCCCTCATAACTAGATTCAAAGCTTCAAAATTTGAGCAAAAATTCTAAGAGATGAAATATTATGAATATTCAAGCCATCCATACTTAATTTTGGTATTATTAATATTGAATTTAACATTGTATATGCCTTATGTGAATAAATTAAGGATCCATCAAAGGATCCGATACCAAAACACATAGCACACCTATAGGAACTCAAGCTCAGGTAACAATTCATACAATGGCACATGTTTTTACTAGGCCCACTAGTGTCACTCAAGCAATAACTATTGTCATGTCACTATCAGTTGCCACTTTAGCTAGTTCTTCATATGCCAGGATTCAAACTACTTTAGTTACTATGAAAATATTGAAACCCAATTCTTCCTCAAGTGGTGGTAAGATAACACCATATTTAAATACATTTATTTATATTTTCATGTACTCTATTATAAGAGAGACTCATATCTCCATTCCATTTTTGAGCATATGTATATTTATATTATAATTATGAAATTTTGGTCGGGTATCTTATTTATATCTTGCACATGTATACTTTTCATGAATTCTATAAGTTGATTTATAAAATTAGACATTATTTGGAGGATGAGACAATCATTCCACTACACACACACACACACACACACACACACACACACACACACACACACACACACACACACACACACAAACACACACACACACACACACAGACACACACACACACACACACACACACACGCACGCATGCACCCATGCATGCGCACAAGCACACACACGCACATGCACATGCACACACATGCGCACGTGCACACGCACACACATGCGCACGTGTGCACACACACACACACACACACACACACACACACACACACACACACACACACTTATATCCTTTTGATTCCAAAGGGAGGATAATTTTAGCTATTAAGGTTAATAAGAAAATTTATGAGTTGTTCTACAAATTTGACCTGATGTGAAAATTTTTATTCTTCTCTAAAATTTTGATTCACTGAAGAAGTTATATTATTATAGTATTTTAGTATTTGGGTTATGTATAAGTGTTTTAATGTAGTTATTCATATTGTGCAAATAATTAATTTAGATGATTTTGTGTTTAAATAATCATAATCTCCATTTGAAAATGTGTAATTACAATCGTTCATTTGCAACAACATTTGATTATGAGCACTAAATTCTATTGTGTTTATCTCCCTTGGATTACAAACTATATTTATCTATTTTATACAATAATAATAAATTGTAGTAAATATTAGTATTTTGAATACTTATCCAATCTAGTGCAAGATCTAGTTTAGAAGGATTTAGTCTACCTTTGATTTGTAAATTTTCTTTTTTTTACTACCCTTATTTCTTTTTGAGTTTACTTTTATCCTAATCACCTTAGGTTAGATTCAACATCCACATATCCATCTAAAATATATCTTGAATTCACATCATATTCAAACTATGTAAGGTAAACAACTACTCTGTTGACTGCTATTCCACCACTATGTTGTTTATAACTATGGATATGCTACAACTCATGCCTTGGAGTGAAAATTTTGAGTAATCCTAAAACATTAGAGACTATCTCCTAATAATAACAAATGTGCATAAAAACCCATATCAATATTAACTTAATTGGTGTTAGGAGGGCCATATTTTTGTTTCTTTAAAATATCATTTGAGTTGCACTGGATACACCCAAAAGACTATCAAGTTCCACCTTTAACACTGGTCTTCTATTCTCACTCTTGTAGATTTAGATAAAAATTATGTTAGATAGAGGAATATTAAGTGTACCCAAAAATTTATCTTATTTTCCAATCATTATAGGTCATATCCCTCCACATATAATGGCCCTAGATTGATTAGTTGGTTATACTATGGTTATTTTTAGGGATGCGCATGACCCACCAAAAAACCTTGAAAAGTATATTCCTACCTTTTCTCCCTTGAGAGGTAGGATTACTAAAAAAATATAAAAGACTTAAAAAATAATTTTGGATTACTAAATGTAACCCATGAATATTTATCATCCAAACTCTTCTCTTTTACCTTGCATGATGTTGTTTATCACTAGGTCCTCAATATTTTATAAGATTTGATCACTATTGACCAAATTTTGACCTCAAGTTAAAATTAGTCACCCCCTCTAGCTTCAAAATTAATAGAGTTTTAAAAACCTTTTCATGGTATTTTCATGGTATTAAATTGTTTTATATGGTCATATTTGTCTTTGTCTAGCATTGTCCAAAGTTTGGTCTTATGTTCACTTGTCTAGTTCTAGGGGTCAATTTCGAGGTATTGAAATTATCAAACATGGTCAAATATTTATTATGGTTTAATTTCATTATAAAAGGTTATTTATGTGTCATTAATATCATAATATCATGTATTAACCTTTTATTTGGTTCTTATATGCAAAAATCACATTTTGGCCACCTTTTAGCCTATTTGGAGAAGTTACACGTATCATATTCAAATATAAACATTTAAAGAAGACTCCTAACATAATTGATGTAAAAAATGGGTTAGATGATGTTCAAGGATAGTCAAAGACTAAAAAACATCTATAGTTAAACACCTTACCTAAGTAAAAGGACACTTTACAAGCATTTTTGGGCACTTGTATGGCCTTGAAAGATTATATTTTAGTTGTAAAAAGTTTTATAGTGTCCCTTGGGATCCCTAAGATTGTTTTAAAAATTTTGACCAAGGTTTATGCCAAATAGTTGCGTAAGGCATTCTCTCTCGTCTATCACTACTTTCACAAGCTTAAGAAGACAAATTTGAAGTGGATGGTATGACCATGAGAGAGAGAGAGAGAGAGAGAGAGAGAGAGAGAGAGAGAGAGAGAGAGAGAGAGAGAGAGAGAGAGAGAGAGAGAGAGAGAGAGAGAGAGAGAGAGAGAGAGAGAGAGAGAGAGAGAGAGAGAGAGAGAGAGAGAGAGGAGCTAAAAATTTGGCCATTATTAGGGGTCCTAGTAAATTGAAATTAGTGGCATTAGTTTAAAAATTAATGGCCCCTTATTTATGAACAATTGCTATGAGTGACAACAATTCACTATGTCCTATCCATTCAAGCAAGGTATGTTATTGCATCCATTTTTCCAATTTATAATTTGATAGATAAGAATGGTTTTAAGGGATGTTTTAAGAGGTCAAATATTTCCTTTCAATGGTAGTTTCATTGACTAACTCATTTATTTGAAGTGTCTTCACTTGAAGGAAAATTATCTTGATGTATAAGGTGTTTTAGTTAATTCTGCTGCAAGTTTTATTTTATCTAAGATATTTGTCATCTTTAGAGGTTAAAAATGATTCATCACTCATGAAAGATCCATAAAATTCATAGATTTTTTGGCTAATTGCCTGATATGTGATTCTTTTTCATAATCTTTAAGTGTTTGGTTTTTGGAAACATTGTCAATGTTTGAACAATCCACTACATGTTTGATTGCCAAATTTGGCTCAAATATGAATGATATCATAGTATAAGATAATGAGATAACATTTCACTACTAGAATTATGGCAAGATGAAAATAGTAGTTCAAGTACACCCTCCAATGAGAGTCATAAGTGTTTCTTCCATATACAATCCTATATAAGCTATAAAAGTAGGTTGAAAATGTTCAAAGCCATGGGGAGAATTGATACATATCCTCATACATTAATATGGCCTTGAATGTCCCACTTATATCATTAAGTGATAAAAATTAACTATATTCTCCAAGTCTCAATACATACACCCTACATATAAGATGTTTGTATATAATTTGTATAGAAAAATTAGATAAATAAGTTGAAAAATGTGATATGATGATTTTAATAGGATTTGTAGACCATTGAAGGAGTGATAAGTGGTTTAACAGTGCCAATAAGTTAAAGAACTTAATAAGTGGCTTTATATCCCTAAATAAGTAAGTAGTGACCTACAAACCCTAAGCCTGTATGTCCTCATTTTGGATCAAATAAGCATAAAATAAACACAAGAAAAAGAAAAACAAGAGAATTAAATGTAATATATTATGAAATAGGACATAAATATTGAAGGGAACTTAGTCACTTGTAGATCAAGGGATAACCAAAGGACTGCATTTATAACCCAAATATTAATGTACAGGTTTGTGCATGAAAGCAAATGAGAAGTGGATTGAAAATTACATAAAAGGAGTTTGAAAACCTTGATATATTATGAAATTAACTCCTTTGGTTTATATTCCTCCAAGAACTATGACAGTGAGGAGTTTAGCTTTCAAACATAGTACTCATACTACCCTAAAGGTCATCTACAAGTCTGTACAGACTTGAGAGATCAATCTAACATCATACCTAAGGAAATACATTAGAGTATGTATGAAGAGATTTATAAGCCAAATTGGGATTATAAATAATTTTAAAGAGATAAAAGAGGATTAGTGATGTGGGAGTGTGATCCTAAATATAAGGTATGGTCATGACCCTAAAAGGGCACTTACAAACTACAATGAAGAGAAGATTGGTCTTAAGCTTGAGGAAGCAGAAAAAGTGTATGAAAAGATGTTAATAACATAATTGAAAATTTAAAGAGTTAAAAATCCATGCAAAAAGTTGTTTGTATGAAGATGGAGACCTAAAAAACCCTAGATGTAGTCAAATCATCCAAACAAGCACCTATAGGTTATAAGCTTAGGATAGGCTTGTTGCAAGCCTAAAATGAGAAATAAAATGCATGGTGGAAAGAAATAAAACCTATTAAAAATTTAAAACAAGTCATAAGGCCATATGAAATTCAAAGGTAACAAGATGAAATCAAAGAAGGCTAGTCAAGGTAGAGACCTTAACCATACACACATAGTCAACAATATCAACCTATATGTTTGCTTGCTCTTCATGAGCTTTTGATTGATTTGAGAAGGGTAAAGGACTAAAAATGGGTTTTAAAGGAATAAATGTTAGTTTTTAATGATAAATAGTGTCATAAAATCTCTTTTAAACCCTCAAACATGATAACAAGGGTACAAAATTCAAAATCCTATTCAGGCCTAATAAGCCTAATGCTATGTATAGACCATAAAGGAGAAGTCATGATAAAATAAGGTTAGAGGGGGTGATATTAAGGTTTTAAGATATTTTAGAGATTAAATATGATGGTATAAAGTCTTCAATACCATTCATAGATAGATAAAAAAAAAGAAATGCTAGTTTTGGCCTTAAACCCGTCTTCGAATGCCCTTCATGCAAGACTACATTTCAAAGTAGGTTTTCTCCCTCTTATTTTAAAATTAACCTTGTGAATAGAGATAATAGGTTTTATAAGATGGTATAAATGTATCCAAATAAATTTTTTGAGGCATCAGTTGATGGTTTAGGTCCACCACTTGCATGAACAAAGACTAAGAGTTTAGATCCCTTTCAAATAACTTATTTACAACTCGAGGAGTACCTTCTCACACAAAACATTCATGAGGTTATGTATGAAATATAGTGGTGTTTTGAGGTGATTAAGGGGTACCTGAAAAAAAATATTGTGGCATTATGAGAGATAAATAGGATATGTTCTTTATGAATAATCCTTAAAAATGAAACATGCTTAAAACCCTCCTAAAACCCTGATAATAACTAGTCAAGATAAATGGACCTATAAATTGAACTTAATAACATATTTTTCTCCTAAAACCTCTTATATGTTGTTTAGGACTCCAATTAGGTACTCCAAATTTACTTTTTCCATACATGTAGTTATACAAACTATAATAAATGCCCTGTTTTGAATATTTTTGATGTTTTGCAGGAGTTTTGAGAAAAGGATAACTTTAAAATAATTAGAGGTGATAATTTAGGATATATTAAAAATATTAAATCCAAAAAATATGTATATTATTTTCTGGAGGTGTTCAAATAAATCTCATTTTCCAGGGTAGTTTTAAACAGGCCTAAAATGAGACTAGGTGGTAAGGTCATTTCATGGTTCTCATAGTTTATTAGGGTCTTAAGGCCTAAAAATTAACATGGAGGTTAGATATATCATAGTTAAATTGATTCACACACTTTTTGGTGATTTCACATGTGCAATAAAGGTTTGAAGTAATAAAATAGGGTTCTAGGCAAGAAGGCCTAATTAAGGCCTAATTAAAGAGAGAGAAAGGTAGAAAAAATAGACTTCCACTTAGATTAGGACATGAAATTTGACATGAACTTGTAATGACATATTTATTCATATAATATTCCCTTGGTTTTTAATTACCATCCATACATTCTTATACATAAGGAGGTTTACAATTTTTTAGGGCTACAAAGAAAATTGGCCTAGTGAGAGCTTAAAGAGTAAAATAGAGTTTTAAGAGTTGGTTCAAGAAATAAAATATATTATTTAAGGTATAATAGGATATTTTAAGATTATCCATGGATATATAATGAATTTAATAATATTAACTTGAGTTTTGGTCCACTTGGATCAAGCTAGGCATGGGAAATAAAGAGTTTCAAGACACCTATGCATATTAATGATGGAATGTTAGATCAGAGGAGTTTATTAATGTAGGGTGGGTGTAAAATAAGTTATATAATATTAATTCATGGATAATTTATAATTTATAAATCTATTTTCACTCTTCTTATGCAAATAAGGGTAACTTTCAATAAGCTAGTCAAGGTGTCAAGTCAACTTTTAATTCTTACGCCACATGGAGAGTTGGAGCATATTTAAGAGTGAGACACATGGATTTGGAATTATATATATGACTATTCCATAACAAAATTCATTATTTTAACTGATGAGGACACTTGTGAATATTCTCTTACTATGCCCCTCTCTCTTCACAATTCTCTATATAAGCAACTGCTTTTGGCTTTGTAATCAATGAAAATTTGGCATAGAGAAGCCTTGATAGTTTGTGTACTAATTTTGAATTTGAATAAAATATTTCAATATGGTTTTTATTTCTCAAATTCTTGTCTAAGTGTGTGAATTAGTTCATAATTATATGGCAAGTGATTGTCATCTCTCCTTATATTCACCTTACTCTTTCATGTTTTGTGCAAGTGGTCTACTCTCTAAAAAGGCACATGAAGAGTAGTTAATATTCTTGTATGAATTTAAGTTTAAATAAGAGTAATAATTTTTATAATAATACCTATTATTCATATGCATTGCATCTTACCTCCATGTTGAAATACTTATGTTAGAGAAACCTTGGATATTGAGATCAATTTTATGAATCACCTTTCATAGTGTAAGTTCATGGTAGTATTGTGGAGTTAAACTTATTGAATCACCTAATTAGGTTAGGTTTATTTTAATTTTTGTCTCTCCCTTTTCATCTCAATATATTAGTAGCATAGGTGATAATATTAAACAGATATATCAAGGGAGCTAGACATTCAATTTAGAGACTCATCTCTCCCATAGGTCACCCACAACTTAAAAGATGTTTCCATGTTTCATCAAATTAAAGGAGGATATAATAGAACTACATTGGGGTGAAAATTTTATGCATAATATTTTTAGTACGCTTAGTGGGATCCATAGTCTAAAAAGTTGTCAAAGGTGAATGTCGACCTTGGTAAATTTAAAGTTGTAAGGCTTCCTTCATTTAGGATTTGGTGACTTCAACACTCATTGGCTCCTGGTTGCAGACTAGTGCCTCATTTTCATGATTAATATAAAAATAAAATCATCTACTAAAGGCATTCCATTTATTTATTTATAACTACCTTACTACTATCTTAGAGCAAGGATATTTGCTAACACTCATCCATACTCTAAAAAGTTTTTGGTTGCTCACTTAGCTCTCTTTGTTTCAGATTACCAAAGTTCTCCTAAGGATGATAACATGGCTATAAATATAAATTTCATTTCCTTCAATGGTCATAGTCTTTTATCGCTTGCTCATTACAATGATATCCCTATGTTATCCTTCAAAAGTGTGCCTCCATATAGGATAAAAGCTGCCACTTATCTTATTGAACACATAAGAAACATTGCCAATTTTTATAACATTCATAACATCACTAAAGAGGATGTTGCCCCATCAGGTTATTGGATGCCTCTTTCTATAACATTCATAACATCACTAAAGAGGATGTTTCCCCATCAGGTTATTGGATGCCTCTTTCAAGTGAAAGGCACTTAGGATCCTAACTCTATCACTATATGGTATGAGTTGGGTGATGCTTTGAGAAGGAAGTTTGAAAACAAATATGATCACTAGTCTTTGATTGAGAAACTAACCACAATAAAAAGAGAACATAATGAGGCCATTAAAGACTTAAAAGAAAGGTTGAAAAAGACTTGGGATAGGATCCCAATCTTGGTAAGGCCTACTACCCATCAAGCTTTCTTTTACTATTCTACGGCTTTCAATTATGATATCTCTATGATGACTCAATCTATAGGAGGGGATACTTTTCCTAATGCTTATGATACTTACATAAGAGCCAAGACATACATAATTCAATATATAAAGATATACAATATACCTCTCATGAATTTATTTATTGATGTGCAAGATCTTATAGCTACCATTTCTCCTATTCATACGCCCAATCACAAGCAAACTTTCCCTAATCATCCAAGTAAGCAAAAGGAAGAAGATGTGATTAAGGATCTTAGAAAAGAGGTTTAATATGTTAAGAGGATATAAAAAAAATATCAATTTAGGTATCTTCAAGGCCCTTTCCATCCCTACCATTCTTACCAAGCTCCTAGACAACCTTGTCAAGGTTAATATCAAGGATAAGGGCATCTAACTCAAGTGAAGCAACACAATGGATAAAATTTTAATGTTTATTATACTTATAAAACCCTTTTACTTGTCTAAAACAACCTTGTACAAGAAAATGAAAGACAACCTTCATGGGGCCATCCTCATGACTCTCCCACTTACATAAATGATGTCTTCAATCAAGCCTATATGGCTCAATGGGGAATAATGCCTTATATTACTCAAGAGGAGATGAATAGTGGAGGAGAGAAAACTAGAGGAGGTGATAAATTATGTTATGTTTTTGATGAATTACTATCAAGAAGATTCATTTGCCACCAACTACCAAAGCAATCTCAACATTGGTTTAAGCTCCATAGCTGCAAACACAAGGTCAAAGAAGAGAGTGGTTGAAGAAGTCCAAGGAGAAAGTAGTGGTCTAAATATGAACTCTTAAGTACCTCAAGGATCAAATATTCCAAATTCAGCTCCTATGGCTCAGATAAATCAGAAAAATTGGAATGTTAGAGCTCTTTTTATGCCCTCTCTTACACATCAAGTTTCACAAGCTAGTAGCAGTATTTTGGTTTCTAAAGTACATGATAAACTTGGTAGTTATCTAGTGAATATTGTGGAGTAGATAAATAAGGTTCATGTAATAATCTCAATGTGGGAAAAACTATGTGTACCTAGTCAAAGAGACCTGCTCCAAAATTAGCTCTCCAAGCTCAATGTATCATCTAGGCAACCTAATAAAAGAGAGGTAGTTTTAACAAATGTAGTAAAGACCAAAGATGGATAGCCAATAAAATATAAAATAAAAGAAAAAAATCTTCCATTTTAACTCTCCATAATCATTAGGGATTCATTAGTACACAATTTATTGATTGATAGTGGAGCAAACACATTAGTCATGCCTAAACAAGTGGAAGATAAGCTAAAGTTGAAGTATGAACCATACTCCAAATGGGTGTTACAGTTAGATGGATATTATGTAAAGATGGTTGGTATTATCAAAGGTTTGTATCTAATACTCCATGTTTTCCCCATATTTTCCATATCCTAAGATGTGGTGGTTGTAGATGTGCTACCTCACTTTTCCTTTTGCTTGTTAAGGGACTTCATGGTAAAGATATGTGGCTACTCGACTTCAGATTGGTCATACATGAAATTTAGGATTGGGTATGGTGAAAAAGTTTCTATCAAGTTTTAAACCTTAGATAAGTTTCATGTGGATCCATATGTGCCTAATAATACAAATTTGAACCTCAACATCAATGATGAAGGAGACTATCCTAGTGATCAATAACCTCTAACACCTCTTAATGGCATAGTTAAATTATACCTTGATGAATGGGGAGATGATCAACATGGATTTGATCCATATAAGCATATTAGAGAGATAATTATTGGCACACATATCATTCATGAAGAGGATGATGAGTTTCTTGAGGTAAGTCTTGATGATCCCCTTACACAAGATGCATGGGGTAACTACTTTTTTCATATGGATGATGATGAGTCTTCAAGTGTAATAAAACATAATAATGAAAAAGATAATGAAATTTTGACTACCCAATATGAAGAAGTTCATGGATATAATAGTTAAGAAAAAGAAGATGATTTATGGTAGCAGTATCATGCGATAGTGTAGGAGTTTGAACTGGTAGACCTAATTAGTATAAAGTGGAGTGTCAAGTCACTATCAAATAGGCTATAGTATTGGAGGAATGTAATAAGGTCAAGGTAAATTTTTGTGTGATTGAAAATTAGCCAATACCTTAATTTTATATTGAGTTACTTATAGACATGATTGGCCAGCAAGAAGGTAAGTATGATGGTCCTAAACATCAAGCACATCATGGTCTAGATGAAGGTGAAGTTGAGAAAGATTTCATGACTCCTAAAAATTAGATTTAAAAGAATCAAATGATCATGAAATATATCAAATAGGATACACTATCAAATAGACTCATCATCAAATAGGATGAATATAATAGTTAAAGTAACCCTCTAATGAGAGTCACAAGTGTTTCTTACATATATAGGCTTGTACAAACTATAGAAGTAGGTTGAAGATGCTCAGAGCCATGGGGAAATGTGATAAATATCATAAATTTATATGGCCTTGAATATCTCACTTCTATCATCAAGTGATACAAATTGACTAAATGCTCCAAGTCTCATTACACAAATCCTACATATAAGATGACTGTATATATTTCATACAAACTAGTCTGATAGGGAAGTTGAAAAAGGTAAAATGATGCTTGTCATAGGATTTTTACACCATTAAAGGATTTAAAAGGAAGTGAGAAGTGGTTTGACAGTGCTAAGAAGTTAAAGAACTCAAGAAGTGGCTTTGTAACCCTAAACAAGCAAGTAGTGACCTACAGGACCTAAGCTTGTAGGTCCTCATTTTGGATCAAATCAACATCAAATCAAAACAAGAACAAGCCAAATAGGAGACTTTAATGTAAGATAAGATGAAAAAATACACAAAATATTGAAATTATAAACTCTTTTGTGTTTTTTATTACTCCAAGTAGGTTCTACACATGTACTTTGTCTATACTAATAATTGTATAAACTATAATAAATACCCTATTTTTCATGTATTTTGGTGTTTTACAAGGGTTTTTAGTAAAATATAATTGTAAAATAATTTTAGGAGGTAATTTTTGATGTGTTACTACTATTAAATCTAAAAAATATGCACAAGATATTTTGGATGTGGTCAAACAAAGCTCATTTTCCAAGGTAGTCTCAAACTTACCTAAAATGAGACTAGATGACAAGGTCATTTCATGGTTCTCATAATTAAAAAGGATATCAAGGCCTTAAAATTTACATATATGTTTTTGATATCCTAATAAAAGTGAATCACATAATTTTGGGTTATTTCACATGTGTGGAAAATATCTGGAGCAAGAAAACAAGGTTATATACAAGGAGGCCTAATTGAAGATAGAGAGATTTCCACTCAGATTTTGGATATGAAATTTGACATGAATATATAAGGCCATAATATATCATATAATATTCCTTTTTGTTTTGTCATTAACCTCTTTAAATTATCCTATACAATGAGTTTTATAGGTTTTTAGGGCTACAAGGAAAATAGTCCTAATGAGAGCTTAAAGAGCAAAATGGAGTCTTGGGAGTTGTTATAGGAAACAAAATGGATTTTTCAGGTCTAATAAGATATTTTAATAACATACATGGTGATATAATGACTTGAATAAGATGAACTTGAGTTTTGGGCCACTTGGACCAAGCTAAGCATGGGAAATGAAGAGTTTCAAGACACCTATACATATAAATGATGGAATGCTAGATCAAAGGAGTTTATTAATGAATTTTAAGTGTAAAATAAGTTATTTGAGATAAATTAATTTATAATTTATTATTTATAAGTCCATTTATCACTCTTACTATGCAAAGAAGGGTAGTTTTTAAGAAGCAGTCAAGGTGTTAAGGCAAGTTCTAATTCCTATGCCACATGTAGAGTTGGAGCATCTTTAGGAGTGAGACACATGGATTTAAAAGTATAATTATTATTTTTATATAAATCTCTTTATTATTTTTAACTCATGTGGACACTTGTTAATCTTCTCCTATTACACCCCTCTCTCTCTTTACAATTCTCTATATAAGTAGCCACTTTTGGCTTTGTAATCAATCCACATATGGCATGGTGAAGACCTGATATTTTGACTACCAATCTTGCCTTTGAATAAAATATTTAAATATGGTTTTCAGTTCTCAAATTATTTTCTAAGTGTGTGAAGTAGTTCATAGTTGAATGGCAAGGGATAGCCATCTCTCCTTGTGTTCACATTACTCTTTCATGTTTTGTGCAAGTAGTCTGCTCTCTAACAGGTCACATGAAGTGTAGTTAGTGTTATTGTATGTATTTAATGTAAGTAAGAGTAATAGTGTCTATAATAGAATTTCTATTCTTACACTTTGAGAAATGCATTACATCTTTCCTCCATGTTGAAAAAATTAAGTTAGAGAAACCTTGGATGACGAGATGAGTTTTGTGAATCACCTTTGATAGTGCAAGTTCATGGTATTATTTTGATCTAAAATTGGTAAATAACCTAATTATTATATATTTATTTTATGTTTTCTCTCTCCCTTTTCATCCCAATAATTTAGTAGCATATATAATGGGCTTAAACAAATATATCAAGGGAGCTAGCCCTTCAATCTAGAGACTCGTCTCTCCCATAGGTCACCCAAAAATTGAGATATGTTTTCATATTTTATAAAATTGAAGGAGGATTTAATATACCTCATTTTGGGTTTAAAATTTATGCATAATAATCACCTCTTAGAACTAGTGTCAATAAACCTTTTTGATATAGTTTGGGTAGGTCACTAGCCTAAGTGTCATATACCAACATTTTGAAAGCATGAGGAGAGAGCCCAATGAGTCAATAATATATTTATATGTAATACTATAAAAGATGTATATATGAGTCAATAGTGAACATAAAACCAATTTATGTTATCCCTTGAAATTTACAAGAATGCCTTGGGCTCTATGATAATTGTATTTCTCTACAGAGCACCTGGTGTCTCTTCAATATCATTGGCTTATGTTAAAGATATCAGTATTGATAGATAGTTGAACCCTCTATTACAAGATTTGGCCCTACCTAATATTTATCTTTCTTTTCCATCCCTCAATCCTATTTTTAATGCTAATTATAATGTTATGTTTCAAAAATAGAACCAAGTGTATACCTAATTAGCTATGGCCTATGCTCCACATAACCAACACCTTAGCTTTTTGAATAATCCTATTTGCACCTAATCAAGAAAATTAGAACTATTCTTTGATACTAATACCACCCAAGGTACTACTTTTTATTCTAAAAAAATAGAATTGGATGTTATCCAATGAATGGTATATAAGCTAAGCAATGAATACCTGAGCATGCAAAAGCAAATGAAAAACACCATGAGACATATTCCAATTAGAATTTTGTATATAAAAGATATAACATGAATTTAAATAGATCTAATAATAATAAAAAATAATATCCACATAAAAATATGCTTTAAATAAACATCTTGGAAGCAATGCTATCTATTTGGTGCTGAGTCCACAATACAACACAACATGGTGAGTTAGACTGCATAGATTTTTACACTGATTTTGAGATATTTTAAAAGGAAATGGATAGGTGTGAAGGTTTTCTAAATCTTCTAGATCCACCTCCTTCCACTTCTCTAGGTTTATCTAACACCATAATGGTCTTTGAGACATTATTTCCCATTCATAGTGGAAGATGAGAATGAACCTAAAGATAATACAAATGAAATCCATGCCTTTCAATAGTTTTAGAGGAATAATTACAACTCAAGGAATACAATTTTCTGTACTAATTCAATGCCTCTAAAAAACATATATACTATTCCAAATCCTAAGGCACACAACAATCCACCTCTTCCAAAAGGAATTCATCAGCAATAAAGTACAAAACCACAGAGCAAAGGTAAATACAATATAGTTAAAGATATGAAGACTAAGGTAAATATCAGTCTTCATGAGATAGCTTAGATTACTGAACAAAGAGAATTATTATTCAAGGCCTTAAATAGGAGACCATCCACTTAAAAATCAAAGGTTTCTCACACCAAATAATCATTTACAAATATAGACCTGAGGTATCACCTTTTTGCCAACTATCAAAATATTTGGTATGAATGTGCATAATTATTTGGTTCACTTAGGTGCCTCAGTCAAAGTGATGCTTTTATCTATATGTAAGAAATAGCTCTTGACCTTAGATAAATGTAAAATATTGGTATTATAATTATACAATTCTTTAGTGTCATGTGTTGGCAATTTGACAAATGTACACATATAACTTGCCTTTGAGCCATAGGTACAATACTATATAGACATTATGGCTGTTAACATTCCCAAAGCTTATGGCTTGTTGCCAAGCTGTGATTGGTCAAAGATGTTGAATAAGTACATGGAAATGGATTTATCGCATATTTGGATGCTTTAAAAAGTGGAAACTAATCAAATTCAAGTGGATCGAGAACCAAAAATGAAGTACCTAATTATGAAATATAATGTTAAGAATGATAAGGTGGACTTTACATCATCACATGCAAAAATTTACATGTTCACTACAAAACATCAACCTCATGAGAATAACTTATAGGTCCTTCATAGTTATGGACCTTATAATTTGACAGTGGTAGGTTGGATCAAGGTTTTGGCATTGGTAGAGCTTTGATCAACTTAGACATAAAATAATATCTAGTTTCTTATAGGCTAAAATTTCCATGCACTAATAATTGAGATTAGTGTCATGTCCCCATTTTGGCTGACATCGTTTAGCGTGACATTCTACGTAGATTTGCCTATTCCTGACTCTCGTAGGTAGATGAAGGTGGTGAGAGGGTCATGTTTGCGATTCGATGGCTCACAATGCTCCGGAAGATAGTATATTTTATTATGGAGGCCACATTGTTATATTTTAATTTTAAAATGCACTTTTATTTTTATTTTCATAAAATTACTTTTTATTTAAAAAATATAACAAGTTTTGTATGATGGATTATGGAAACTCTTGGAAGTTCTGAAAAGTGCATAAATAGACCCTATGGGTCTATTATCTGGCATCCAGTACATTTTCATTGATCATTACATCTTCTCGAGCATTTGGAGACTTTAGAGTCTACATATTCTCAGATTAATCCTTGAGAATGATACCTCTCAAGTGATTTGCATAACTGAGGTAGTGAGAGATCTTTCGAAGGGTTTCACATTGGAGATAGCATTCAACTATTTCATGTTAAGCATACAGGTTTAGGTTTGCCAGTTGAATCCATTGGTGGGTGAATACATTATCAGTTTATTAGTAGACAAACACACTTGTTGTAGTCCGTATAGGTACGGCCTATACTTGCAATCCATATAGCAGCGAATTCTGCCTAGAAACCCAATTAATCATATTAATAGGTGTACGGCATGGAAAAAGGGCAATTTAATTTTTAGAAAATATTGTGGAAGGTGCCCAGCTGAGCCCAACACTTCAGGAAACCCAGGGGCACAGTTTTGGAGGCAAGGGAGGACAACCCATACCAGTTCGTACTGTATGTACTGTATCCGTACGGCACCGTACGGATTGTACTCGAGCCTTATTTTGCAGTGACTTGACTGTTGGGAGCAGTGCACAGTTGCAATAAGAAGACCAGAATAGCAAGTTCTATTTTTAGAATTATATATCGGGCTTTATGCATATTTATTCTATTCTTTTGTAAGACTGAAATATCCATAAATAATTTTTTAAAGACTGTAATTATTTTTTTTAGAATTTCATAATTTCCATTACACTGAGACAATTAGACTGATTGCAAACTATTTGACGAAATTACCAAGCCATATTCTGTGACATGTTTGATAAAATTATTAGCGCAATATAATTTCTGATATTCCTTAAAGTGTTTGACGAAATTCCCTAGTATAATATCAGTGTTTTTAGTGATCCTATTAGTAAGGATCATTATGGCATCATGAGGCATGAGCATTGTCTATGCGCTTGGCGATTCATCTACAAAAAATGAATTGGTCAAGGCTCTTGTTATTACGTTGACTGGTATAGGAAATAGAAAATGAGCTATCAAGTTGACAGAAGATTCAGAAGTATTTGCTGAAGGAAGTATTGGAGAAAGACCCGGTGGTGGAAAGTTGAGCACATATAAGGAGCTTTACACTCTAGCAACTGAAATGGGGTAGCCTAACTTGATTTATAGGTTCATGGATTTAGCCAATTATCTGGCATCTCTTAAAGCCCTGGTTTGTGAGGGAACTGCTGCTAATGAAATCCTTCATACGGTCCTGCATTTGCTTGGATCTTCTAATTTGGATATCCAAGAGAATTCTTCTTCTGTTCTTGTTGATGTTTTTGATTTTCATGCTCGTATGCACAAAAATTGGCAGAACCAAAGATATGAAAACCCTTTACAGGCAAGACCTTCTGGTTGGATTGCAAGCCTTCTAATGGAAGGAACAGTGAAAGAATGGCTAGATGTACAGGGTAGATATGAGCAAGACTACATCTGGGATCCAGGTGGATTGATTGCTTTATTATTTAGTTATTGCTTAGGGTCAAGCAATTTCAAGAAGGGCAAACTGTCATGTCCCCATTCTGGCTAACATCATTTAACGTGACATTCTACGTAGATTTGCCTATTCCTAACTCTCATAGGTAGATGAAGGTGGTGAGAGGGTCATGTTTGCGATTCGATGGCTCACAATGCTCTAAAAGATAGTATATTTTATTATGGAGGCCACATTGTTATATTTTAATTTTAAAATGCACTTTTATTTTTATTTTCATAAAATTACTTTTTATTTAAAAAGTATAACAAGTTTTGTATGATGCATTACGGAAACTCTTGGAAGTTCCAAAAAGTGCATAAATAGACCCTATGGGTCTATTATTTGGCATCTAGTACATTTTCATTGATCATTGCATCTTCTTGAGCATTTGGAGACTTAAGAGCCTGCATATTCTTAGATTAATCCTTGAGAACAATACTTTTCAAGCGATTTGCATAACTGAGGTAGTGAGAGATCTTTCGAAGGGTTGCACATTGGAGATAGCATTCAGCTATTTCATGCTAAGCATATAGGTTCAAGTTTTCCAGTTGAATCCATTGGTGGGTGAATACATTATCAATTTATTAGTAGACAAACACACTTGCTACAGTCTGTATAGGTACGACCTGTACCTATAATCCATACAGTAGTGAATTCTACGTAGAAACCCAGCGAATCATCTCAGCAGGTGTACGATGTGGAAAAAGGGCGATTTAATTTTTAAAAAATATTGTGGAAGGTACCCAGCTGAGCACAACACTTCAGGAAACCCAGGGGCACAGTTTTGGAGGCAAGGGAGGACAACCCGTACTAGTCTGTACTGTACGTACTGTATTCATACGACACTATACGGACTATACCTGAGCCTTATTTTGCAGTGACTTGACTATTGGGAGTAGTGCATAGTTGCAATAAGAAGACCAGAACAATAGGTTCTATTTTTAGAATTATATATCGAGCTTTATGCATATTTATTCTATTCTTTTGTAAGGCTGAAATAGCCATAAATAATTTTTTAAAGACTGTAATTATTTTTTTTAGAATTTCATAATTTCTATTACACTGAGGCAATTAGACTGATTGCAAACTGTTTGATGAAATTACCAAGCCATATTCTGTGACATGTTTGATAAAATTATTAGCGCAATATAATTTCTGATATTCCTTAAAGTGTTTGACAAAATTCCCTAGTATAATATCAGTGTTTTTAGTGATCCTATTAGTAAGGATCATTATAGTGGTATCAGAGCCTTCATCTTGCCATCCTGTGGTCCGCTAAATGGTAGAAGAAGATAGAGACACAAGTGCTAAAAGAAAATTTGACAACATGCTTGATATGATGTCATGTCTATTGGCAAGAATGGACCAGCAAGCCATTCCAGATCAAGGTCACCAGAACACTGCTGAACATAGTGGAGTCAATGAGGAGAGGTCCGTACAACATGCTGGAAACACTAGAGGATCAGCCTCTAGACCTCTTTTTCCCACCTTCATGCCCAGGGAAGAATAGTTACATGCTGCTCCAGTGACTCCATTTGGTGAGGAGGCTAGACAGGCCTACTTGGAGTATACCACTCTCCCTCCTGATATGCAACAAATATGGACATTTGACCATTTCATGAATCAAAGGAATAAGAGAGGAGGAAGGAATGATCACTATGCTCCAAGAAATAACAAGAGATCGGCTGATACAGTTACCAGGAACTTGAATGATGAGTTTGACAGACATGCTGATCTTGTGCAAGGAGACATTAACACATCTTGTCAGGCAATTAATAGGGCAGGCAGTTGTCTTACTGATCATTGCAAATTAAAATACCAAGGCACACTGGATTGCATGATTAACACAAATATTGATTCCAGTATAGTTGGTCTAGTAATGAAGTTACTTGAAGAAGAAGAAGTTGCTATAGTAGGGCCACAAACATTGGCTGTAGCCCATTCAGTCGCTAAGCTGGCATAAGTAGTTCATGTTCCCTTGGTCTCATTTTTAGAAACAGATCCATCTCTATAAGGAAAATAGTACCCTTATTTCACATGGGTAGTGTTTGATGATGATGTGAAAATGACTGCAGTTTCTAGCCTTATTGGAAATTATGGATGGAAAGAAGCAGTGGTTTTGTTCACCAATGACAACTTTGGGTGGAATACTATTAACTCCTTAAGTGATGCACTAGAGCCCCATGGATGCAAAATCATGTACAAAGTAGCACTTCATCCCAATATAGATGTGTTAGAACTTCACCATAATCTAATGCAATTACAACATATAAAATTGAAAGTATTTGTAGTCCATATGCAACCTAATTTTGGTCAAAGTGTACTTTCTATTGCCCAGAACTTGAGCATGTTTAATAAAGGTCATTTATGGATTGTTACAGATCCCATTACAATGGATTTACATGCCGATGCAGGTGGTATATTTGGTGTAGAAAAGTTTAAAGTTTTTGAGAATGGACATTTTCATCAATCTTCCAAAACTATGGACATAGAGCCATCCACAGAAGGAATACACGAGGCACAATTATCTGAACAAGGAGTGTCAGAACATGATTCAAATGCTATTGGTAAAGACATGTCATTTAGTAGGATAAAGGTAGAAACAGAAGATGCATCTCTAAGCTCTTTAATTGGACGCCTGAAGGAATTGCTTGCTTCAAATGATACCAAAATTGTGCAAAAGGTCGCTATCACATTTGGTCATATGAGCACTGAAGATACATCCCCAAGGCTTATGGACATGGCCCTTGATGCAATTTTTAGTCTAAGCAGGTCAAAGGTTGAGGATTTGTTATTTTCTATAGGGAAGGCTTTGGCTTTTATATGGGGTGGGGTCCCTGTCACTGTCGATGAGATACTGAAGTCGAGCTACATTTCCCTTTCTACGTCTTCAAATTACCTGATGGGTGAAATTGTTACACGTGGAGATGTTGAAAGTATGGTTGTAGAATGTGAGGTAGCTGATGATGGCCATGCTAAGGCCAAAAAAAATAGTGAAAACATTATTTGGTGAACTCCTATATAGTACTCAAAAAGAAAAGCACTGTGCAGGTTCTGTTTGGCTTTTGTCATTTTATAGTGGGCAACATCCGAAGATTCAAGAACTCCTTCTTGAAATTTAGGAAGCTTTTTCATATTTACTAGGAGAGCAGAATGATGTCACACAAAAGATTGCATCGTGAGGCATGAGCATTGTCTATGCGCTTGGTGATTCATCTACAAAAAATGAATTGGTCAAGGCTCTTGTTAGTACGCTGACTGGTACAAGAAATAGAAAATGAGCTATCAAGTTGATAGAAGATTCAGAAGTATTTACCAAAGGAAGTATTGGAGAAAGACCCAGTGGTGGAAAGTTAAGCACATATAAGGAGTTTTGCAGTCTAGCAACTGAAATGGGGCAGCCTAACTTGATTTATAGGTTCATGGATTTAGCCAATTATTTGGCATCTCTTTAAGCCCTGGTTTGTGAGGGAACTGCTGCTAATGAAATCCTTCATATGGTCCTGCATTTGCTTAGATATTCTAATTTGGATATCCAAAAGAATTCTGCTTCTGTTCTTGTTGATGTTTTTGATTTTCATGCTCGTATGCACAAAAATTGGTAGAACCAAAGATATGAAAACCCTTTACAGGCAAGACCTTCTGGTTGGATTGCAAGCCTTCCAATGGAAGGAACAGTGAAAGAATGGCTAGATGTACAAGGTAGATATGAGCAAGACTACATCTGGGATCCAAGTGGATTGATTGCTTTATTATTTAGTTATTGCTTGGGGTCAAGCAATTTCAAGAAGGGTAGACTGTCATGTCCCCATTCTGGCTAACATCGTTTAGCATGACATTCTACGTAGATTTGCCTATTCCTGGCTCTCGTAGGTAGATGAAGGTGGTGAGAGGGTCATGTTTGGGATTTGATGGCTCACAATGCTCTAAAAGATAGTATATTTTATTATGGAGGCCACATTGTTATATTTTAATTTTAAAATGCACTTTTATTTTTATTTTCATAAAATTACTTTTTATTTAAAAAGTATAACAAGTTTTGTATGATGCATTACAAAAACTCTTGGAAGTTCCGAAAAGTGCATAAATAGACCCTATGGGTCTATTATTTGGCATCCAGTACATTTTCATTGATCATTGCATCTTCTCGAGCATTTGGAGACTTCAGAGTTTGCATATTCTCAGATTAATCCTTGAGAATGATACCTCTCAATCGATTTGCATAACTGAGGTAGTGAGAGATCTTTCGAAGGGTTACACATTGGAGATAGCATTCAGCTATTTCATGCTAAGCATACAGGTTCAGGTTTGCCAGTTGAATCCATTGGTGGGTGAATACATTATCAGTTTATTAGCAGACAAACACACTTGCTACAGTCCGTACAGATATGACCTATACTTGAAATCTGTAAAACAATGAATTCTTCCTAGAAACCCAACGAATCATCTTAGCAGGTGTATAACGTGGAAAAAGGGCGATTTAATTTTTAGAAAATATTGTGGAAGGAGCCCAGCTAAGCGCAACACTTCAGGAAACCCAGGGGTGCAGTTTTGGAGGCAAGGGAGGACAACCTGTACCAGTCTATACTATACAGACTGTATCCATACGGTGCCGTATGGACTGTACCCAAGCCTTATTTTGCAGTGACTTGACTATTGGGAGCAACACATAGTTGCAATAAGAAGACTAGAACAGCAGGTTCTATTTTTAGATTTATATATCGGGCTTTATGCATATTTATTCTATTTTTTTGTAAGGCTAAAGTAGCCATAAATAATTTTTTTAAAGACTGTAATTATTTTTTTCAAAATTTCATAATTTCCATTACACTGAGGCAATTAGACTGATTGCAAACTATTTGATGAAATTACCAAGCCATATTCTGTGACATGTTTGATAAAATTATTAGCGCAATATAATTCTTGATATTCCTCAAAGTGTTTGATGAAATTCCCTAGTATAATATCAGTGTTTTTAGTGATCCTATTAGTAAGGATCATTACAATTAGTATGAAGATATGATTCTACGCTTACAATTTTCATTAAAATATGATGTCAAGTAAATATAAATATTTGGAAATTCATAACTAGTTTTCAACTATATTAGAAATAAATATCAGTGCAAGCTTGATTACTTAAATAAGTATAAACACAAATCCTAGGATCTTGTTGAATCCTTTGAAGAATTCAACATCAAAACTATTCCAAGAGAATAAAATTAGACATCAAATTCACTAAAAATTTTAGCTACCAACTTAGCACCACTCCAAGAATCTAAAATGTAGAAGTTCTACATGGAATTGGTCTCTTACTCTTCCATCCTAGACATCATGGAGAATTTCCAGGTATTTGATGATGATTAAAAAATCATATAGTTTATGAGTGATTCTAAAGCCTTTGAATCTAAAATAATAGATGTAAAGGTTTATCAATTTATGAACATAGAAGACCTAGGAGATGAAGGTGTCTTATAGTTGAAAAAAATCATCTACATATAAGAATGATATCATTGGAGTGAGTTTTTGACATGGATTTGTAAGCTCAAAAATAGAAACAGTCCAAAGCAAGTGAATCAAATTTCACTAAAGATAATTTGAGAACTAATGAACACCCTCAATATGTCAATATTAGTCTAATCTTCACTAAAAGTGAGAAACAAAAATTGAAGGGTCTATTCACATAATATAAGTACATGATAGGATGGATATGCAAAGATATGAAAATATTTAAATCTAGGGTCATTAACATACTATGTTACTGAAGCTAGAATACAACCCCTTCAAGCAACATTAAAGATCGGTAAATCTAATTTTAGAGCCCATAATTTAGACAAAAGTTTAAAAGTTAATGGATGTTAAGATTATGTTTCCAATTAGGCATTCCACCTTGGTTGCTAACTTAGTTCATGTTAGGAAAAAGAATGTGTGTCAACTTCAAGAGCCTAAACAAAACATCAAAAAATGATAACTATCCTTTTCCATCCTTAAATGAGGGGATTTAGATGGTCAGTGGGTTTGAAATGATGTCCTTTTTAGATTATTTTTTAGGCTATAATAAAGTATTGGTATAAGTAAAATATATAATGAATACCACTTTTACAACCAAGTGGGGTGTTTTTACATATAAAAGTATGCCTTTAGCCTAGTTAATGCAAGAATAACCTTTGAGCATGCCATGAACTATGCTTTTCAAGGGATTGTTGACAAATGCATTATCATTGACATGGATGATCTCATAGTTTTTTTAGAGAATAAAATTGATCATGTAGATAGTCTACAAAAGGTATATGACATGCAAAATATATGGAGTATCACCAAATCCAAGGAATAACATCTTTGGAATCACTAAAGGAAAAATGTTAAGTATTGTCATTACCAAAGATGAGATTTATATTGACTTAGAATGAATCTAGGAATTTTCAAAGATAACACCTCCTAACATTAAGAAAAAACTAGAGTCCTTCTTTGGCAAGATAAACTTTGTGAGAAAATTTATTTCTAGATTTATAGAGATTATCAAGCCATTAAATGCCATGTTGAAATATGACCCAGAAATAGAATGGATAACTAAAGATAATAATACTTTTAATGATATCCAAACTTCCATTAATCATGCCCTAGTACTTATCAGTCCTAATTTCACTAAATATTTATTTTTTCTATTCATTTATTTCAGAACACATCATAGAAACAATACTCACATAAAACGTAGATGATAGTGAACACCCAATTGCCTTCATGAGTACTAATTTGAAAGATGCAAAATTAAAATATTTAATAATAGATAAATAGATATATGTCTTAATCAAGACAACGAATAAGATTAGGCACTACATTCCTAGGAATAAGACACATGCTATCATTCCAGATTCAATGATCAAGCTCAAGTTTGACCATAACTAATTAGGAGAGATAAAAGGTAAGTGGATAGAAAAATTAAAGGAGTTTGACCTTAAAATTAAACCTAAACAAATGGTACAAGACCAAGGAATCATTTGAATCATAACTAAGGTAAATCCACACATTCACATTGATAAAATCAATGAAATACATACTATTGGTGGTGATTGGTATGTTCATATCATCCATTACTTACATGTACATGTCCCTTTGAATTGAATAAAGAGGAAAGGTGAACCCTTAGATTTAAGCTATCTCACCACATGATAAAAAAGGGAGTCTTTTAAAAAAAATTATGAAAGAATTTACTTTAGGTGTGTCTCAAAAGAAGCTACAAATATCTTGGATAATTTTCATCAAAAAAATAGGTAGTGAACATACTTCTATAAATGCTATAGCTCATAGGATCTTGATAATGGGATAATATAGGCCTACAATTTTTAGAGATGTCTATAATCATGTCAAGACATGACATTAATGCTAGGTATTTATAAAAAATTAAATGCTACCATGCCCCTATGTCTAGTCATTGAGGGACACCCTTTTGATTAATGAGGTCTAGACATTGTTGGAGTAATCAATTCAAACTCTTGAGCATAACATAAATTTGTCTTAATAGTTATTGACTATTGTACCAAATGGAAAAAGGTTATTGATACAAATAATTATAAAACCTAAAATGTGATCAAGTTCTTAGAAGAAAACATATTGACTCAATTTGGGAATCCAATCTCTTTGGTTTGTGATAATGGTCCAGCATTTTAGTTAACTAAATTTATAGAATGGGCCCATGCCAACTAGATTATAATCAAGTTTTCATCAAACTATTATCCATAAGGGAATGGATTTTTTGAGTCTACCAATAAAAACCTAATGGATTCTATTAATAAATAAGCACAAGATAAACTAATAAAATGAGACCTACTACTGAAATATGCACCATGGATAGACAACATGACATAATTAAGCCCTCAAGACTTCACATTTCCTATTAGTGTATGGACAAAAAATATTTTATATCATCACTCTTAAATTATCAATGTATTGGTTCATGCAAGAGTACATGAGATAAGATGAAATAATTTAGTCCAAGTTACTTGACATAGTCTAGATGGAAGATGCATGAAATGAAGCATTGCACAATTTTAACAAGCACCAAGACATTGTCAAGAGGTGGTTTGATAAGAGATCCAAAATCGAGGTTTCAAGATTTCAAACTTAGTGATTTTGTGGAACAAAAAACATAAAAAAATGATAATATGATAAGTTTATTAATTTATATATTGGGAGATATCAATCTCTAAAATTTAAGCCAATGATTTTTTTATTTGAAGGACCTCCAAGGTAATGACCTAACTTTTCCAGTTAATGGATAATTTTTGAAATATTATTTCATGGATGCTCCAACTAGAGATAATTATGAATGATTATAAATTATATAATATAACTAAAAGTATATTAGGTTTTTATAGAGTATATTTCCTTTTTTCTATTATTTGTTTCCTTAGATAGATTTCCTGCTTTCCTAGGTTAGTCCTTCCAAGATTTTTTAGATTCATTTCTTGTTTTCAACATCTTCTTTCATAGTTAATTGTTTTGATTTATATATTAATTTTGTTAATATTGAATAATAGTCCAATCAATTTCTTATGTTGGAATCATGAAAGAACCACACAAAATAAAATGGGATGACTTAAAAGGTGCACAACTATCATTCAACAATATTTATTTTGGTAGTACTTTAAAAACTCTTAGGTTAAGGTATGTGTTATGATTGGAATCAAATTTTATCTAGATTGAATAAGTTCACCATGTATTTGAGGGTTGCTCTAATATATTCATGCAAATTTTAGAGACTTTTCATTTTTAAATATCAACAACACTATTACATGCTAAAACTTGGATGAGAGAAAATAAACATTGAAATGAATATATGATAAAAGGGACATATTGATAAAAATAAGTTTTATTATACATAAACCAAGCCAATGGTGGTTCCTAACCCTTTTTCCTTATGTTTTTCAAAAAAAAATCATAAAAAATTATGGAAAGAGGGTGATTCAAGTAATATCTACTAGGCCTATGGATACCTAGATAGTAATAGAGCAATTCTTATAGTGGAATCAAAGCTATTTATATCGAGGCTATAAACTGCTAGATGGAAATAGAACAATGCCTATGATTCCCTTATTTTTTTTATAAAGTCAAAAATCAAATAAAACCTATAGTGTTCATCTAAATTTATGTTAGAACTCTCATAACAAAGGGTATATGAACTCCACAAAATCACACATAGATATTAAAATCAAAAGGGTTAGTATGTTGCATGAGAAATTGAAATCTCTTTCAGCTAATTGGTATATTTATTCTTTTCTTGTAAAGTTTGAAGTTATATTATAATACACTAACTGATATTCTATAATCTTGACTCTAAAATATTTTTCTACTGAGTCACTATTTGTTGTGCCCTAACACACCCCATTTTAAAAATTCAAATAAGGACCCATTATAAAATTAGAAAATCTTCATGGTCTAGATGGACCTTAAAATTCTAAATGTTGAATTCATCTATGAAACCTAAGGTTACTTCAAGTTTAATTTTATATTTTTAAATAAATTTCAACTCTTGGGAATGGTATAAAAATTACTTTATTTATCCACTTTGATTTTATTTCAAAAGCTTATTGCAAATTGAATTTTTAGATTTGTTGAATAATAAAGTTAATAAAGTTATATTCTAGTGTGTCTCAAATTTCAAAGGTGTGCAAGAATTATTTTGAGCTTAGGCTTATTTCACATTTGGTATTTTCTAAATTCTACCTTTATGTGTCTACGTCTTGTTGAATCTAAGGTTATGGGGTCAAGGATTATTAAATACTTATAAAATTTTGAGAATTGTCCATGTTTCGACATCACAGTTACCTAAAACATATAGTTCAACTGTCATGCCTACTTCCTTCATTTTATCTAAATTGATGAGATTGTGATAAGTGGCATGATCTCATTAGTCTAAAGCTAGTCGAGGAAAATAAACAACAAATATTTCAAACAACCTTGGAGCCCTAAGATTACTTCATGTGGCATGATCACATTTATCCTATGCATAATGAATTCAAGTATATGAATTATCTTCTAAGTGTTTTGAACCAATGTAAATCATCCACATGTCTTCATCTCAAAATCCTAGAGCTTGATAGTCAAAGATATAGAAATAATATTTTATTTCCTAGGAATATCGAGAGCTATCCATGTGATATGATCCTAAAATCTTAGAGCCTAACAAGACCAAGTACAACATCAAAATTTATAAGTCTTAAGAGGGCTGAGAGTCATCCACGTGGCATGATCTCATTGATTTAGAGGCTATTAGTCAAAGGTATGTTGATAGAATTTTATTTTATCTAGAACCTTAAGGACCATCTATGTGTTATCATATTCAAATCCTGGGACTTATTAAGAGGAATTTACAAAGGCAAAATATAATAGAGTCTTTAGAGGGCCAAGATCCATCCATGTGGTGTGATCTTGTTAATCTTGAGCTTATCATTCAAAATCATAATGTCAAATTTATATGAACCCTAGATCCTTGATATTACTCTACATGACACTATCTTGTGCATATGATGCTCATCGAAAATAGGTACATAGTTTAAATTTAAAAGATCCCTAAATCCTTGAGGTCATGCCTAGTGAAAAAATATCATTTATTCATAGCCCACCGAACATACAAAACAAAATTATGAAAAGATAAAGAACCTAGGTAAGAGATATCAAAATAAGTGTCACAATCTCAGAGATGTAAAGCCAAAATATGAATATAACATTTGACATCTAATCACAATATGATACATGGTAAATAAACACTTGGCTCATAATGATGACTAAGCATTCATAGTCAATGAAAAGCTACCACATGGCAAAAGACACCCATAAAAACTGATTGGAAAAATTCAAATAAAAATGATAAATAGAGATAAAATCCATTATTACATTAAATTTAAAGATTTAAGTCTCAAATTTCAAGTGATATAGAAAAAATCTTAAGGACATCAAATTAGTTTTCCATTAATCAATGAATTGCAAACTATGAATTTGAGCCACCAAGTTATCCAAATCCCTAACTTTCTCACCAATAAATTTATTAATCAATATAGTCAACTTATGAGAAATTCTAAAGTGTAAAAATGGCTTCCTCATATTGAGCATCTAACCAACCTCCCTCTAAATATTTTATCACAAGAGAAATTACATATTTAGATGCAATCTTTGACAAAGAAGCATTACAATTCCCTCATTACTCAACCTTCTAGGATGAAGTAGACATCATCAAACCATATTTATCCTAGGACCAATTGGATGAATAGATGAGAATATATGTGGATGATTTATTTCTAGTCAAAACAATGGGATTGTATAATGCATCAAAGAAATATGAGGTGATGTTATGTATTGATTTATTTTGAGATTTATTTCTTAATGACAATATTACTGGGGATTTATTGTATTTTAGGCTTCACAAAAATGTGGTATCCTATATTTATAGGGAAGCCTTTGAAAGGTATATAGACTTTATAGTCCCTAAAATAACTTATAACCAAGTTGTAACTAATTATTGGTTAGAACTTAACATAGTTAAGGGTAAACTCAAGTAATGGCTAGATAAAGGTGAAAAGCTTGATATTTGAAGAGTTATTTCCTCAATTCCTATAGTCAAATTCAGGGCATAAATTAAAATATCCATGACATTGATGAATAGCTTGTATGAATTTTATAGCATCACTTACATGCATGAGGCATGGGTACCCTTGTTAGACACAATTTTGACCTCTAATAAAATTGTGGCACTTGGTGAAGTTATTAGTGTCAAGTTAAAGGCACAAATGTTTAAAATTTATGAAAGGCCATTTGATGATAATTTTTATATGATGTATTATGTAGTGTATACAATTATGGGAACAATGCACACAACCTATAGATAACCCTGGGAACCATCTACAAAATGTGTAAATAACAAGGTTTGTGATGACTATTCCATATTACATGTTTATAAGTTTAAAAATGAAATAAAGAGAATTATAGAGGACATATACCTATAGGTGTACCAATCCATTTATGGGCATCCCATGCCTAGGCTCTTTTACAATATAAGAAGAAGAATTTAAAATATGAGAGACTATTGGTATTCTCCTAATTGCATTATAATCAAGATAGAGGGAACTAGGGTGCCTCTAAATTTTCCTCATTCTATTCCTAACAAGATGGTATATCAAGAGATAGATTATTGAATATATAATAGTTTATATGAGTATCTTTATGCCAAACACCAAGGGTAATACTACAAGATCCCTTTAAGCATCAACCAAATTCAATACTCAGTGAGGAAGAACCTTAGTTTTATTGGTAATATCAAGGCTCATTATGGTTTGAATCAAGCACAATACCAAGATTGAGACTCTAGAAATAGAGTCAAGAAATACCTCAATGAACTTATGAAAAATGGAGTTCATATTCTCTATCATGGCCATCATTGGGCTCAATCATCACTAGATCATGGCCACCCTTACTTTCCACAACAAGGAGAAGCTAACCTATCAGAGGAATGTGCCATTCAAGGGGATATGGATCCCTAGATTAAGAATAATGTACTTAAGGGACTCCCAAAACCTCAACCAATAGATAAAATGTATCTCCCCACAACAACTGCAAGGACATCACCTCTTATAGGTAGATAAATAAGAGCAATTTCTTTGGTGATTTTGCCTCCATTTACCACAATTCAACAAGCCTCTTTGCATTTTTATAGAGTTATTTTGTTACTTCACCACTGGTATTTTTAGTTCTTTCACCTCATACCACATCTTCCATTCGATCCATTTTAGGGTAGGTCCTTATTTCTACTCAACCAACACTTGTTACCTACAAGAGAAAGCCCAAGACTCCTCTTTTATCTTTTCAAAATGTGAAAATAGAAGAAATACCTACTGAAGGTATATTTATCAAAAGAGGCCTATATATGAGGAATCAAAGGAGGAAAATGAGGGATAAAAGGAGGAAGTAAAGGAAATGAAGCCTATCCAAGTGTTGGATAATGATGAAAAAGTATTGTGGTTCTCTAAAAAAGAGTTGTTATATGAAGAGGAGATAATTTTTTTTAAGGAAAAATATGAAGATGAAGAGGATGAAACTAAATTTGGAGATACAAAAATATTAAGATACGGTGAATAGGTGGAACAAATTGAAGTAATAGATACAAAATATGAAGGAGAAGTTGGGAAAGAAGAGAATGATTCATAATGTACCAAATTATTAGAGGAAGATAAAACATTGGAGTTAGATGTATAATATATATTAAAAGAAGCCACTAATCTAAGATTAATCATGCATCTATGACCATATCTCCAAGTTCCTCCCTTGAAGTTGTTGTTACAAAACCATCCACTCCAATAGAGTCACCAGCTGCTAGTCAAAATAGGGATATTCTTACTCAAGAAGAAAGAAAGGGGTTGAATAAGATATCATATTATCTCATTCCCTTAATTATAATTATTGATACTCACATGGTCAATGTGTTATATACTAGTCTAGGTGATACTCCCCTTTATCCATTTGAATAATTACATAAATATTATTTAGAAACCAAGACATTATATGCCCATGCTCAAATTAAGCAAATTGGCCACAACCTCTAATTATTTTGATTATTTAATTCCCTTAACCACAACCTCAATAACAGTCAAAACCCAATCCACCAATAGGAGAGTTAATTATTAAGTCTTGGTTTCTATTTTTATTTTTGATATCCAAACACCTTCTTCACCTTTGACTCTATCTGCCCAATTGGATATGTCCATTCCTCTATCTACTTCAACTGAGTCTTTCATTGTGACATTTTAAAATAATCTGGGATAGATAAGGTATGTGGCAGAGATGACACCCAATATAGAAATCTCATGATGGAACATGGATAGTCAACCACATATGCAAGTGCCAATTCAAATAAGTGCTTCAATGCTTCTATCAAGTTTTTTCCACCCACCACCTCTACATAGATTAGTCAGCCTGAAGAACAAGGAAAAATCATTGTCCTTTCTTGGGTCAAAGAGTCTCAAGAGCAAAAAAATGATAGAATGGGCCTGGTCCTTACATAATTACCAATGATAAGCACATGTTTTTATAAGAAAAGTGGAACCATATACAGGGTGATAAAGAGAAAAATAATGGATAATAAATGGGAAGTGATACTATAACAGAGGGAGAATTTATTTTCATTGAAAAATATTCATAAAAAGAATCCTAATGACCTTGATGAATATGCAAAAGTTTTTTTAGTTAATGGATACAATAGGGGAGGTGATGAAAGAAATGTATAAGAGGTAGGAATAAGCCAAATAAAGGCTCTTATAGAGGCAAATTATTCATGTCCTAACATAAATAATAAACAATGTTTATAGAACATCAAAGAAGCTATATGATGAAGAGATGCTCCATATCTCTCCGTAAACATCTCCTTAGTTATGATTTATTCACTTTGATCTCTTTAATTTGATTTCAGATTGCTTTCTTATCATAAGCACTCTACTTGTCTATTGACCCCTTGTTCATTCTTCACGACACTAGGCTCATAAGCCTCTTTTATTCATATAGTTATATTATCTCCCTTGAAGACATATGAACAATTTATCATCCTCTTCACTATATCCTCTTAGGACAAACACCATCCTATCATACATAAATTTCAAGACTTCACTCTTTTTTCCTGGATAAAGCTTGTTCATCCTCATATGGTTCATAGATCTAAAAGCCCATTTCATGATTACATGGTTATTTTATTCATATTATGGCTCATATGGACATACACATGATCATATATATATTTTTTACATATCCCATCATCATGCTTAATATTCAATATTGAACTCTCAAACAATCTACACTTTCTTCCATTAGACCTATTCTCTAATAACCCTGTTTTAACATAAATATAGTAGTTATAATCAATATAAAAATAATAAAATTAAAATGAAGACATTTTTATATACCCTTTATCTTATTATAGCTTTATAATAATTTTCAAGTCTAGATACTCAATTTACCTCTATTTATTCACACCACCTACTTGTCAAATAGGTCTTTTTAGGCCTAATGCACTACCATAGTCTTGTATACCATACTGTAAAATATTGTACCACTATATAAACTTATTAATAATTTATAACACATAAAAATATAATATATTACAAAGTTTCAAGAATTTATGATGGTTATAACACCATATATTCTAGTTTCCATATTGAAACCCTATATTAGGTCCCCACAAGCCTATAGGTGGATGAGAGTAAACAAAATAGGATACAATGAGTTTTATGGAACTTAAAAACCTAATAAGACCTGGATTAGGTCTAACTCAACTTTTTTCACCTTTTATAATAGCTATTAGTTCATGAACAATCACAAAAAGTTCCTAACAAGAAAATTTGTAGTGTTCTAGTTACTTTTCTAGGACTATGTGAAGTTTTTCTTTGACTCTTACATTTATAATGGATATATGGACATAAAAAATGATCATAATAAACAAATAAAAAACAATTTTCTAATTATTTTATTCAAAATAATTTAAATATCACTTAAACAATGATCACAAATGCATCACTTACTAGAAATTCTTGACTGTATATGAACATAATTGTTCTTAAATGGCCTATGCTATATATGAATTCCTTCTTACCTAGAAAATACTTATATGAACCCAATTTATGTAAAGAAACAAAGAATTTAAAATTTATCACATTACAAGAATCTCTTTGAATTACACACATACTCACTAAAACATTATTTTACTCCTTGATCTTATTCACATACACTAATCATGCACACAATCTGTGAGGTAGGCAATATTATTTTCAAATATTCATATTTTATTATATCATTGATGCCTAAACCTATGTTTCATAAAATTTATCCTTATATACTAAACTAATAATACTCAAATTTCTCACTCACATGCATTCCTAGCCTCTTATCATGCCAAACATGCATGAAAACATCTTTACAAGACAATCTCCCATGTAGGGTGGTAGTTACAAATCAAGTTTAATGCCTTGAATTATTATTTACCATGACTTTTATGTTGATAAATAATTAATAATAAATCCTAGGTCCTTATATGACCTTTCACTAACTTAAATCAACCTTTACACTTCACACAAAATTAAAATATCACTCTAAAACATAGTTTCAAATTCAAAATTTTAAATTCTACTTTTTGGGAGGAAATCTCTAAATGTGCTCAAACACACAGTATAAAGAGTTTAAATAATTTAAAAACATCATAAAGGACCCTATAAGACCTATAATACCCATATCAAACCAAAAATGGCTACAATGAACTCTCAAACACCTTAATAACTTATGTTATCTTGTGATGCTCTACATCAAGCTCCCTAGGTGGGAAAATTTGAGGTCCTGCTCAAATACATCTTGTCCAAATTATTCCTTGATTTAAAATTATTACTCCTATGATTTTATGATCTCTTATTTATGATGCTCCTATTATCTTTCTTCTTTATTCTTAGTTGATTCTTTTGTCTTTGTCTTCTTGTCTTGTCTTACCTCTTTGCCAACTCATACTCTATCTCCAAGTATATGATTTTATGAAACTCTTTGTCTGCTTCATACTCCATATCTTAAAAATATAATTTATATTCCTAATTATATACATAAAATAGATGGTTCTTATAATTCATTCTTGTTTCTACTCCATAGCTTCTTTTCACATGTGTCATGGTTTGTTCATGCATTCCTTGCTAATCTATTTTATTAACCATGCCTTCTCTTTTTTCCTCATGATCTAATAGATTATTAGGAATTATTTCTTCCATAACCATTTATATACTCTCATATATGTCATATTTTGATTCATCTTCATGATACTCCACCATCTCATGATGAGTTTTCTCATAATCTTGTTGATCTTACAATGGCATCTTCTTGACCAATTCAGTTTCATCATAATACAACACTACTTGGCAACTTCTTGTCTTACTATCATCATAAATAAAAAAAACAAAATTATATGTAACATTACCCATTGAAAAAATTAATTTCTTACCTTGTTCTTATTTCATTATCTTGTTTTCTTGCTCACTTATTTGTAGCTCTTATTCCATGAATATTTGTTCTTCAAATCTTGACATGCTATTCAAACTGGTTCTTGGGACTAAGATTTCCATATATTTAATCTCTTAATGATAAGTTGATATTAATCCTTCTTTGGATCATCTTATGACTGATATTATCCTCCTCCAAACAAGCATTCTTCATCTTATCACTTTCTTTTTGAGGAACATGGTTGTCCTCCTCTTTCTTTGGCTCTATCATGAGCTCTAATACCTCATTGATTCTTTTCTCCATGTGATCATGAAGTGAATCCATATTTTTAATCTCCACACCTACACCACCATGCTTATTACATACCAAATTACACTCATGAGACTTGATAGTATCCTCAAGGATCTCATTGTTCTTTTCATCCTCTCTTATTTTTGTATTCTTCTTCTAATCCTCTCTAGGCATCCATTTTATCTTCTAAATATTCTTAGCAAGTCCTCTTAAGCTTTGATATTTAATTTCATCATCAATTTCCCATACTTTTTCTTTGATCAACTCACATTTTTCTATGTTTATACTATTCACAGTTTTAGGCTTACCTTGGCTTTTAAATTGATTTGATTCACCTTGTACTAATGCTTGTCCATCTTCTTGGATGAAACTCATTACTTGTTTATGATTTTCTACCCTTAAGTGACCTAAAATTTCATCTTTAACACCTTATATATTATTTTATTTATTCAAAATATTAATTAGCTCTAAATCAATTGCTAGGATGGATTCCTCATCTTCTATGAGGTCTAAACAATTTGATTCTTGCATAGTCTTCTACCACATCCTTTCTTCATCCTCTGTATACTCTGTCATCTATTGTTTTCCATCTTCACCTTCTTCTACAAATTTTAAAATAAACTATTTTTAGGCTTCATTCTTAATAAATTTCAAATTATACTCCTTATTTTGTTATATATCAAACTATTCAAGGACTTTATGAGGTGCTTTAACTTCATTCTTACTTTTCATGAACCTAACCAATAAGTTAATTATTTCCTTATACAAAACATATTCATCAGTTGATATGTTAGCATATTCATCATAAAAAAATAGTATTAAAAATAAAACTTTTAGAACATTTATCCTCTTTAAATTTTCCTTTTTTTAATTCTTATTCTTTAATGCCTTCCACGAGGCATCCTTCTTCTTGAAGATCCCCTTCTCTAAGCATATCTCCTCTTTCAAGATAGAAAATTATTGTATCTCCACACTTTTATACCCAATCAACTCTTATTCAACATAATCATGTTTTTCATGATTTATTTCATTCATGATTTCAAAATTTATGTCCTAAAAATGGACTTCTTATTTCTTCACTTTTGTACCTGCATGCATACATAATAAAAAACCATCAGATTTAATAAATTTAGGCTTGTTTGCCTACATATTATCTTTATTAGGTTGTTTTGATAATGCCTTTAGTTGTTTCCTCTCATCATCCTCCATGAATATATTATTATCCTTAATGTGATGCTCACCTTCCTCTTGTCTACCAATCTATTTATCCATTATGAAATTCTTCTCCTCCTCTAACTACCTACATATAAACTACTTTTACTTCTCATTGTCTTTCATGAAAATATTTATTCTTCTCTCCATGAGTATCCTTATAGGCCATTTAACTCTCTTATTCCTCATTACCCAACCATACCATTGGATTTCCTCTTCTTACTTGAGATTTACTAATAAATTTATCCTCTATATCCTTTGATCTATCTCACTCATCTCCTTTTCAATAACCAACCCTTTTATCTTTGGGTCTTCCTTATTATTTATCTCATTGTGATACTCTAACTCAGCTAAGCCATTCTTCACCTTTTCATCCTCTATCTTCATATTATCTCATGCAATTATTTTTCACCTTGTATTAGTGTATAAACCTAGGTTCTCTCCTCTACCTGGTATATTGACACTCCTATCTAAGTCTTTTCCATATTGGAACTACTCCTGTTCTTGGAGTCTTTCTTATCTCTTCTTAGTTCTCTTCTACCACAAAATTTTTAAATCCCCCTCTCTTTTCATCTTTTTCTAATCACTCTCAAACTTTCTTGACATGGTCTCTATACCTTCCTTTAAACTTATCCTCATCTTCAACTTAGTCTTCATGTAACCTCAAATAATGACCTTCAATACTTAAAATTCATAAACTATTCTAAGAGATTACCTGATATAATAACACATGATGTATATCTTCTCCATATCTCTCCTCATACATCTTCTTGCCTCTAATTTCTTCACTTTGATATCTTTACTCTGATCTCAGATTAATTTTTTGTCATAGGCACTATGCTTGTCTTTTGACCCATTATTAATTCTTTACTACACTAGGCTCATAAGCCTCTTTTGTTCATATAGTTATATTCTCTCTCTTAAAGACATATGACCATTTAATCATCCTATATATTCTTTCCTCTTAGGAAAAACACCATTCTCTCATACATAAATTTCAAGACTTCACTCTTTGTTCTTTGACTAAGATTGCTCATCCTCATATGGTTCATAGATATAAAAGCATATTTAATGATTCCATGGTTATTTTATTCATAATAGATCTCATATGGACATACATCTAATCATTTATATCTACCTTAAACATCTAATCATTATGCTTAATTTCCAATATTAAACTCTCAAACAATCTACACTTCCTTCTATTAGGCCTATTATCTAGTAGTTGTGAACAATATAAAAAGATTAAAATTAAATTGAAGACATTTTTAGATACCCTTTATCTTATTATAACTTTAAAATATGTTTCAAGTGTAGATCCTTAATTGATATCTATTTATTCACACCACCTACGTGTCAAATAGGTCTCTTTAGGCATAATGCACCACCACATGTTAAGCATGACCATTGATGTTAGGTTGTAATTGATGTCAAAGAGAGTATGTGATACTAATGAATTAATGAAAAAGTGATCAGATTGATGGTTTAGATAGATATAACACATATGTAGTTCTGTAAGTATGGAGATTATGTTGTGAAGGCATCCTTAGATGTCTTGGTGAAGATTTAGTATGTCATTTGATCATTTAGAATGAGAAACATGCATCTTATAGATTAAGAGAAGCTAGATCATTATTACACATCATGCAGATATGAATGAAACAAAAATTTTGTGAATTTATTTTAGGTACTAAAAAATTCAACTAAGGTCAAAGGAATTCATGAATATGTTGTCTATAGTGCCACGAAGGTACCCTAAAATTTTGGAATCTTGAAGTGTTTTCTAGTTCAAGTTATAAATTTCATAGTTGCTCTTGTAGACTATGTCAGGACATAGACCATCAATTTTAACTTCATTTAAGTCTGAGGTCACTAATCAGTAGATCTAATGGTGAGCATTCATCATCCATATCTTGATCCAATGATGTGCATAAAGTTAAATTATCAAAGGTACCTATGATTAAATGCATTAGTGATAAGTGTCACTATCTTGTTGAGTTTAAAGAAGATCAATGATTTATGGGTGTTCCTATTGACAGAGATCGATGATGCACATTAAGTCAAAAGTCAAATGTGTAGAAGGCATGTTGAGCTACCAAGTGGCACAAATTCAAGAGCTCTGATCTAAAATCAACAGTGAGTGTTGAGAGATAAATATCAAGCTACTTAGAGGAGATCAAATGTGTGTGTTTATCCACATTTTATAAGAAGAATGATATGAGGTTTATGTGATTGATGTTTAGTGTCTGTATAGTGACCATTGGAATTAAAATATTTAAATTAATGAAAAAAACTAATGTTTAGTTTTTGGGCTATAACTTTTGATCCAAGACAAATATCTTGATGTAGTAAAAAGAAAAGTTGTAGAGGACTTCAAGCTGTATCCACTGAATCTAGTTATAAGGTCTAAATGTTTGTATAAGTGAAGGTATGGAGTTTAAAAGTTTATTTTTTATTTAGTCATGGTGTTACTATGTAAAAAATTCTATTTGAGTAAATTATGCTTTAGAAAAAGGGTGTTTTGGTAGGAGCAATCACTTAAAGATGTCTTAGAGATCATATAAAATGGACCCATGTAATTGAAAGTGATATTGTGTTTTTAATTTTCTTGATGAAGTGCTAAATGAATAAATAGGTCTCTATGAGACCTATAAGGGCTATTAATATGTAACTACTTAAATGTGACCCATAAATGCTATGGTGAACCTATGACAATGTATTTGAGCTATGTATTAGCATGTTCAATGTTTTAATGATTAAGGCAAGTCTTATGGTCGACCAAGAAGATAATATTTATGAAGACTCTATAAATAGTTGAGACCAAGTCAATGGTTTCTAGACTTGATTTGGAAGAATTGAGAGAGTAGAAGGTAGAGACAAAGGAAAGAGATAAGAGGGAGTGTGTTTAGTGGATGGACTAAAGTACATAAAATATTGAGGATGAGTGAAGAAGATTAGAGAGATCCAAAAGAGGTGTTTTGATGCATTATTATAAAATTTAAGTGTGTATGATGAGTTGATAGAGAGTTGTGTATACATTATTTCTCCAATAAAATTTATCTATAATCAAATTTATATAGATGATGATTTCATAGGTGTTGTGTGGGTACTCAACATCTAAAACATGTGGGTGCTTGTTCATACTTAGGGGTGGGTGCTCCTTGTGAATTGGGTACTTCCCTAAAAAGTATCATGTTTATGATCATATTATAGGAAAATTAGTCCATGTGTTTTCAAGCTTGAGAGTGGTTTTTATTCTCTAAGAGGATTTACCACATAGATCTTATGTTATATGTGTGATCTTGCATAATCTTGCTTATTCACTGTTATGAACATCTTGTATACTTTATGAATGCTTGTGGTCATTAATTAAGAGTTTTAAAGAATTTAAATTTACATTTGAAATATCTTGCATCACTAATTCACCCCCTTTTTAGTGATTGTACCTCCAACAATTGGTATTAGAGCAGGACCATCATTATAAGTTTAACTACTTGAAGGTGATCATAGGTAAAATGAAAGACAAAGAGGCTAAGATTTTTCTTCAAGGTGAACTAATATGTGATTTATCAGAACTCAAATGTTCAAGAGAAGAAAATTAATGTCTAAACAAAAAGCTTTAAAGATTGAATAACATGGAAGGGAGTAAAAATTCAGATTTGACTTCCTCTATATATCATGAGTTTCTTGCAATCATTGATAGTGTGAAGACACAAACATAAATAATAGAAGAAACAACCAAAAATTTGTAGGTTGTGGTTGATACAAATTTGAATAAAATAATGGATCAATTGTAAGGTAAAGTTATGACTTATATTGATGCACTTTTATCTAAAGAAAGTAGAAATCCATCTCTACAAAAAAAATGTGGATGAGATGTCTTTGGGTATTGATGATTAAATTAAAGGGGTGATTAACATGAAAAACTATAATTATGTTTTCAGTGGACATTGTTATAATTGTAATGAATATGGTCACATATATAAGGACTGTACTTACTCTCCAAGGAGAAGAAATGAGGTTCTCCTCTATAACTACAACCAACATGGACATATAGCCAAGTATTAAAGAAGTGAATTTTGAAAAAAAGAATTTCAAGTTTTTAACATGAACAAATGGTTCAAGAAAGACAAAACCAAGATTCAAGTAAAGGAGCAAGACTCAAAGGAAGAATCCATGTTTGTACAAAATGCCTTACATGCTCAAGAGGATGAAAACAAGAAATGGTATATAGATAGTGGATAATCAAGTCATAGGACATGAGACAAGAGTAAGTTTATCTCTTTTAAGAATTACAATTTAGTTTGAGTAAGGTTTGGTGAGAACAAATATGATAACATAGTTGGGAAAGGCTCTATAAGTTTGGATAATGGTCATACCAAAACTAAAAATATTCTATATGTAAAAGGCTTGAAACACAATCTTCTAAGTGTTATCCAAATATGAAAATAAGGAAATATTATGACTTTTCATGACAAAGGCTCTGAATTGAGAAGTTTTAAATTTGGAAAATTAGTTGTAAACATTCACAAGGCAAATACCAACTTATATGTGTTCCATGAATCCAATAAAAAAAAGTAATAAATGAATCAATTAGAGGAAAGTTAGTTTTGGAATAAAAGACTTGGACATATAAAATTTGATAATTTAGTAAGGATCACTTTAAAAGGACTAGTGAGGCATATGCATAAAATCACTAAGATTTCTCATACTCTCTGTAAGGCATACTTTCATGTAAATCAAGTCAAAATAAATAAATCTAAGGAGCATTCTACTACAGTACCATTGGAGTTGATCCACATAGACCTTTGTGGAACTATGAGAACTCAAGGCATTCAAGGTAATAGATACTTTATTTTATTAATTGATGACTTCACTAGAATGAATTGGATATTTTTTCTTAAAGAAAAATTAACAGCTTTTAGAAAATTTAAAGCATTCAAAGATCTTGTTGAAAATGGAAAAGGATAAAGAATCAAGTGTGTAAGATTAGATAGAGAAGGTGATTTTTGGTCTTATGAGTTTTATGACTTTTGTGAAGAACAAGGAATTAGAAGAAAATACTCCACTACTAGGACATCTCAACAGAATGGGGTAGTTAAGAGGAAAAACATAACTATCCAAGAGATGACTAGAACCATGCTTTAAGATTCCAAACTTTCAAATGGTTTTTGGGAAGAGGCTAACAATACTTCTATTTATATATTAAATAGATGACAAGTTAGAGAAAATGGTGATAAGACTCCATATGAGCTATGGAAAAATAGGGTAGCTAATGTCAAACACTTTAGAGTGTTTGAGAGTAAGTGTTTTATCAAGAGGAATGAAAAAAATCTTGGAAAATGTGACTCAATATCTGATGAGGAAATCTTCTTGGGTTATTCCTCCATAATTTTTTCTTATAGGTGTTTTAATAAGAGACTCCACAAAGTTATTTAAATCTCTAATTTGAGAGTTGAAGAGGCAGGTGACATGAATAAGCCTAGCTTTTAAACAATTGACACTACTGAGGATGTTATTTCAAATAATGAAAGCATACTTGATCAATCAGATGATGAAGAGGAATAAATAATACGAGATACTAAAGCCCATTATAGGAGAATACAAAAGGATCATATAGTTTCCCAAGTTATTGGAGATGTGAATTCCAGTTTACAAACTATAAGGAGAAGGTTAATCAGTTAAAATAAAAAAACACAACTTTTTTATCCAATATTGAACTCAAAACTTTCTTAGAATCTAGAAAAGGTGACAATTGGATATTTTCTATATAAGAGGAACTTGATCAAATAGTAAAAAATAAAATATGAGATTTGGTTCCTAGGCCAAAAGATAAAAATGTGATAGGAACTAAGTGGGTTTTTAGAAATAAGATGAATGAGAGGTCACAAGAAATAAGGCTAGACTGGTGTGTAAAGGATATGCTCAAGTTGAAGGGATAAAATTTGACGTGACATTTACTCATGTAGCAAGAATGGAAACAATTAGACTTTTTCTATCATATGAAAGCTTTAAAGGTTTCAAAGTTTACCAAATGGATGTGAAATCTACATTTTTGAATGGCAATTTAGATGAAGAAGTTTATATTGAGCCACCTGAAGGTTTTTTAATGAAAAGTAATCAAAACTATGTTTACAAACTAAATAAGGCTTTATATGGTCTTAAACAAGCTCCTAGAGCTTGGTATGACATATTAGACAAGTATCTATTGAAACAAAGCTTTAAAAGAGGTATAGTTGACAATAATTTATATATTAAGATAGATGGCACTCATCAATTAATAGTTTTAGTCTATGTTGATGACATAAGATTTGGTTCTGACAATGACAACATGAGTAGAGAATTTGCAGATGCTATGAAGACTGAGTCTGAAATGTCAATGTTGGGAGAACTTTATTTATTCTTAGGATTAGAAATTAACAAACTTAATGAAGGGATATTCATTTCATAGGCAAAATATATTGAAGATATGCTAAGAAAGTTTGACATGTTGGATTTTAAGCCAATTAGTACTCCAATGATCACTAGATGCAAGTTAAGTAAATAAGATGACTCACCAAAACTTAATAAAACTTTATATAGATATATGATTAGAAGTATCTTATACTCTATTGCTTCTAGGCTTGATATCATGCAAGCAATGGGACTTGTAGGAATAATTCAAGATGATCTCAGAGAATCTCACTTGAATGTAGTAAAAAAGATATTAAGATATCTCAAGAACATAATAGAGTATGGTTTATGGTACCCTAGGAATAAAGAATTTACTCTAAAGACATACATTGATGCAGATTGGGTAGGATGTGTAGATGATAGGAGTACCAATGGTGGTGTTTTCTTCATGGGTGAATGCTTGGTGTCTTAGCTAAGAAAAAATCAAGCCTCTATATCTCTATCAATTGTAGAAGCTGATTATATAGATACTTCTTCCTATTGTATTTTGGTAATGTGGATGAAACAAACCTTAGAAGATTATAAGATAAGACAAAATGAACCTTGTTCTATCTATTGTGATAATATTAGTGCAATTAATATCTCTAAGAATTATGTTATGCACTCAAAAATCAAGAAAATTAATTTTAAATATCATTTCTTAAGACAAAAAGTAAGTAATCAAATTGTTAAATTAGAATATGTGTCTACAAAATAACAACTTGCAGACTTTATGACTAAACCATTGACAAAGGCCACATTTGAGTATCTAAGAAAAAGATTAGGAGTCATCTCCTTGTCTATGAATCATTAAAAGCTCATTTGAGTAGGAGGAGAATGTGTTGTCATATTGTTGTTATCATGAATAAGGTCTTAGAGTTATGTATATGACAAGCTGTGTATGTCATGGTTCCATGAGAGTGTTTTTGAAAAGGTTATAAACCATGATGGCCTAGAGAGGATAAATGGAAATTGTTTTATTTCTATGAGATCCATATTTTTTAAAGTGTTGCTGGCAGACCTAGTTCATTGATAAGACTTATTGAAGATGATATTTTTTAGATAGAGCAAGGATTTAGGGGGAGCTAACTCAGATAGTTTGAGATAATTGAAGAGATGTGCATAATGTTAAGGGGAAATTTCTAAGCTCTATGAGTAGTTTGTCAAGTCCAAAGATTAGAGAAGTCCAAATTTAAATTGATGCATGTCAAAACGGAAGCAATTATTTCATATGCCTAAAAGTATGTAAGTATCTTGAGCATATTAATAGTATTTGAATGCATACATAATGTTGATGAATGATTGTTGGCATGTTGAGGAAGAGACCTTTTATCATTAATGTCAAAGTGGGAAAAAAATCAAAATAAAGGAGTTCTTTAGATTCATGGTTATATCTCTACATATGTGTTATATCTCTTCAAACCATCAATCTAATCACTTTATCATTAATGCATTAGTATCTCATGCTCTTTTTGACATTAATGACAATCTAACATCAGTGACCATGCTCAACAATATTCTCCTCTTTCATTGATGGAAAAATACACTAAGAATGACAACCATGAATCTCTTTGACATTAATGATAAAATGTCTTGGTGAAGCTCTGGTATGTCACTTGATCATTTAGAATGAGAAACATGCATATTTTAGCTTAAGAGATTTAGACCATCACTGCACATCATATAGATATGAATGAATCATCAAATTTATGCATTTATTTCAGGTACTCTAAAAGTCAACCAAGGTCAAAGGAATTTAAGGATATGTTGTCTATAGTTCCAAGAAGGTAACCTAAAAATTCAAACTCTTGAAGTTTTTTATAGCTCAAATTATAAACCTTCAAAGTTGATCTTAGATACTATGTTAGGCCAAAGACCATCAAGTTTAACTTTATTGAAGTTTGAAGTCACCAGTCAATAGATATAATGTTAAGTTTTCATCATCCATATCTTGATCCAATATTGTGTGTGAAGTCAAATTATAAAATATATCTATGACTAAATACACTAGTGACAAGTGTCACTATATTATTGAGTTGACAGAAGATCAATGGTTCATAGGCATTCATATTGATAGAGATCAACAGTGCGGGTTGATTCAAAATTCAAATGTGTAGAAGTCACAATGAACTACCAAGTGGCACAATTGTGGAAGCTCTAATCTAATATAAATGGTGAGCATTGTAAGATAAAGATCAAGATACTTAGAGGAGATAGATGGTACTTATTTTTACATATTTATTAGGAAGTATGAGATGAGGTTAAGGTTCTTGATGTTTAGTGTCTTTATAGTGACTGTTGGAATTTAGATATTCAAATTAACAAAGAAAACTAGTGCTTAGTTTTTGGCTTATAAATTTTGATCGAGAAAATTTTAATTGATGTAGTAAAAAGCAAAGTTATAGATGACTTCAAGGTGCATCCATTGAATCTAGTTATAAGGTTTTTATGTTTGTATCATTGAATAGATGGAGATTAAAAGTTGACTATTTGTTCATTCATGGTGTTACTATGTACAAAATTCTATTTAAGAAAATTATGCTTTAACAAAAGGGTGTTTTGTTGGGAGCAATCACTTGATGTCTTAGAGATCATATAGAGTGGACCCATGTAATTAAAAGTGATATTGTGTTCTTAATTTTCTTGATGAAGTGCTAAATTAATGAATAGGTATCCATGAGACCTATAAGGGCTATTAAGGTCTAATTTGAAAGTGTAGCTACTTAAGTATGACCCATATATGCAATAGTTGACCTATGATAATGTATTTGAGCTATGTATTAACATTTAGATGTCTTAATTATTAAGGCAAGTCTTATGGATGACCAAGAAGATAATATTCATGAAGAATCTATAAATAGTTGAGACCAAGGAAATGGTTTCTAGACTTGACTTAGAAGAATATAGAGAGCAAAATATAGAGATGAAGGAGAGATATCAGAGGGATTATGCTCAATGGATGGATTAAAGTACACAATAGATTGAGGATGGGTGAAGAAGACTAGAGAGATCTAAAAGAGGTGTTTTGATGCATTTCATGTATGATAAAGTTATGAGTGTGTGTGATGAATTGATAGAGAGATGTTATGCATTGTTTTCTAATCATATTGATCTATAATCAAAGTTTTGAAGCTAATGATTTCATAGGTGTTGTGTGGGTGCTCAACATATAGAATAAGTGGGTGCTTATTCACACTTATGGGTGGGTGGTCCTTGTGAAATGGGTACTTAACTAAAAATACTCATGTTTTTACTAATTTTATAGGATAAAGAATCCATGTTTTATCATCCTTTACAAGTTTTGGATCTATTTTCTAGTTTCCCATACACTTGCGTCCCATCTAGACACTTATGTTGATGAAGTATTCTATGAAAAACTAAGTGTCAAGTGACCTAAAGTCATTAAATTTATAATTTTAATGTATCCTTATGGTAAACCTAAGTTATTTAATTTGAGATATTTTCAAAATAGACATACACACACACACACACAAGATCAACCCTCATTCATTATTCACCTAGAAATTACATAGCAACTCATAAGGTAACTTACTAAAATTACTCAATCAAACATTCAAGAAATAAAATTTTCCCTATTCATCCCTATTTCCATATTAGGCATATGGTAAATATTACCATAGGTCTAAAGTACTGAAGGAACATCACATGAGCCATATTTGACAAGTTACAACCTAGGTCACTCTATGTACATACTCATCACACATTGAATATTTATGCACACATAAACTAACATGTATGAGAGAAATACATAATTATGAGATCTTATTTAAAGTATTAATTATGTAGGAAATGCCAATTGATAGAGGTATCCTTAGGATAGGTCAACATTGTTTTCCCACTTACCCATTTTTCCCACAGTCTTTCTAAGGGTGATGAAACTAGGGTTTGATCATTTGAAAAAGAGTGAAAATCAATGCACATGATTTGAATAGACTAGAAAAATATGATAGAAAACCTAGAAAGTTTTAGGTGGTTATATCCATATCCATTAATTATTCCATATTGGACATCTACATCCAACTTAAACACCAACATCAACGTAACTATCTAGATCTAACTCAAGCATCCAAGGCCACAAAGCACAAATTTATACAATTTGATGATTGATCTAAAATAAGGATCTAATCCAATTCTAGCCTATTTCAACCTATATCTACATGTTCATGATAAAATAGCTAAGTACTTTTGTTTTCAATTCATTACAATTCAATCAATAGTCATACTTTCTATTTTTAACATATATCAACATTTAAATTTAGACATTTTTAAATTAATTACCTTGATATAGATCTATTTATCATCCTTTTGCTTTCATTTATATATTATTAATCCTATCCCTCACTGATCTATATCAATTTATGGTTAACAATTTGGTGAATCTAACATCTGTGTCTTTGTATGCAAACCCTAATTTGGCTTAAAGTTTCCTATTTTTATGATTACTATTTTTTTTTTAAATTCTAAATTATTAATTTGTAAGTAATGGAAAATGTTAATAAAAAAACTCATTTTCAAATGAAATATAAATAAGCATTAGTTACTCATCTTAAATTAAGGATTAATGGATGAATTTCTATGTTACAAGAGATGAAATTAGTAAGCATGTTAAGGTTAAGGCATCCTCACGTAATAATGGTGAATCCTTATGTGGTACTAAAATTGATTATATATCAAATACCATCCCCTAAAGCACATCACTACTTAATTATTCTAATGGGGGCACAAGATATGTGTTCACACCTTTGTTCCCAAAAACAAATCCTACCATTTATACATATTACATGGGAAACATTAATACTTCAAACCAATTAGAAAATTTAATGCCTATATCCTTTCAAATTATGGGTTTTCCTTTGGTTTCTATTTAAACTCAAAACCTTAATGACCAAGATGTGTAATATCTTGTCCAAACTATAAATTTTTTTCAAGATAAGGTTATAAATATTGAACAAAATTATATGAAATCACCTTACGCTATTGATTCACAAGAGGTGTTGCATAACCTTCTTACACTTGATATATTTTTGCACTTATTTCCAACTAAGTTTGTTTCATCTAAGTTTACATTTTTATGATGGAAATGGTGATCCTAAACAACATATTATATATTTCTATGTTTCATGCCTTGATTATACCTCCAATGATAAAATTTTGACTAAACTATTTACAAGGATCCTCAATGACTATGCTCTAAAGTGGTTTTATAACTTAACAATACAATTAGTAAAAACATTTAAACCTCTTATAGATAATTTTTTGGTACACTTCTCTATCAACATTACCAAAAAGGTTTCCTACTCCAAAATTATGAAAAACAAAATAAGAACCAATGAACCTATCAATGAATACATCTTAAGGTACAAAACAATGTTGGCTAAAATGATCAATCTAATGGCAGATAAAGAGATTCAAAAAATCTTCGAACAAAGTTTTTTTTCTTCATTATATGAGTCTAATATGTTCAAAAAGTTCAAATCTTTGATGAATTATGCCATATTATTTATTATTGTGAGATGAAACTTATCTCATTAAACAAACTTATGTAGCAAACACATCGACTACACTAAATACCAAGTTTATTATCAAACCAAGTTATAAGGTGAAACCCACAAAACCTAAAAAGGAAACAACTACTATGGTTAATGTGGTGTCAAAACAACATAATCGACTTGTCTTATCCAATGCACTAAGAAGATAATTTACATGCTTAACTAATTCTCTAGCTTCATTACTTTTGAAGCTTGTTGAGTGTCACCTCATATCTCTCCCTCATCTTATAGAGGTTGATATGAGTTGACCTATACTCAAAATATATGTTTTAAATGCTTATTGTTATTATCATCAAAGCCATGGAAATTATATGAACTGAGGTTTTAAATTGAAGCATAATATCTAAGACTTTATAGATGAACAAAAATTACATTTGATGATATTCCAAAGGAATCAGGTTCACAACCTAATGATCACCAAAAATAGAAAATATTTAACAATCTTTTGTTAAACCATTTTAAAAAATTTCTAGAAGTGAAAATGACATATAATGTACATCTACCTCCATCACATTATGGGCACCCATTATATAGGATTATTGGTACTTATACGCTACATGTACCTCCTATGGTTTAGAAACCTATTACTTTTTATGACAAAGAGAGTGGATGATGACTCAGATCTTTATTCCTTAATCAATTGAGCATACCTTGACTACTAACTTATACACAATGTTATTATTGATAATGGTGTAAGAGGTAATGTTTAAACCATGAAATTAATTATGCATTTGGGTTATACACATTATGATTTACATCCTTCAATTAAATTAGTAGAGTATTCGATAGAACCTCACATTAGGTTTTTGGTGAGATTGACTTACCTTTACAAGTTGGTCCAACATGTGGTTATTACATTTTTCATTATACCATACACTTGTGTCTTTGATATGTTACTGAAATAACCTTGGATACATACACTTCATGCAGTATATTGCATAATGCATGGGTGTGTTAAATACATTCATACCAATTAGGTAATTATAGTTTCCATAATTCTATATGAACATCCATTAAAACAATTTTTTTTAATACCCAAGCAGTTAATTATCAAACCTACTAAGGTTAATCTTCTGTGAAAGGGTAAGAAATAAACAATCCCATTTTCTAGGCGATCGGTAACTAAGAGACCATTGGATCAGAGCTACATAGTGGATTCAACTGAATCTTTATCTAATATGCACCATATTTATATATCCAAAGAACTTAAACATGTTCATATTACTTCTACTTCAAATAAACTATAAATAATTCAATGATGGGTTCCATGAATATCTACTCTTACTATTATCTCTTCATGACCACATGTCCTATTATACATATGTAAATCATTACAGATCTTATAGTTCCAGATATTACACATATACATGCTCCTTATTAGCACCAAAAAATTATTGCACTAAGTTTTTAGTGGGGAGATACCTATGAGCATCCTTTGGATGAGATCATATGACAATATTTTATTTTCAAATATCTAAAAACTATAAAAAAATTTAAACAATTCAAAAATTCAAAAATATTTTTAGTATTTAAATGTTATATTAGCTCTTTAGCATCTATATTATTAGTTCCATGTTAGTATATATCATTTCATCTATTTATATATACATGTGATTCACATTTTTTTAGTGTGATACAAGCATACCCAAGCACATGATCTATGAAGTTTTAGAGGTTGGGACTTTTATCTACTCATGTCATATAGACATAGAGGGCATCTACTTCTTTGATTATGATACACCTAGGTTATATCATTCTATGATCATTTTCTATTATCATATTTTATCTTATATACTTACACATACATTTACTCATGATTATATCTTTTATAATGTACTTTATATGCTATATACTTAACATTTTAATCTAACACATATATCTAAGGAATAGTATGATATATTTATGTTTGTTGATTATGTTCCATGTTTTTCATTTATGTACTTCCTTGAGTGTCTTTCATGGTGTATTTGAGCATTTAAACATGCTCACTTGATTGTAACCCCAATGCCTTTGTTTATCTATTTTTACATTTGAATATGTACTAATTATTATATTGACATTTGAATGTCATTATTTAGCTTGTGGACATCCAACTAAGTCATGTCCCTTCAATTATGAATCATTTGAACATGCCCCTTGTTTGAGGTATTCTTGAAGCATTATCTTTTGATTTGATTTTAAGTGCTCTTGTGTGTGTTCTTGATTTATTTTTGAGTTTATGTTTTTAGTATCTATATGTTTCCATGATTCACATCATGCATATTAAGATTTGATGTGGTCACATACTATGTACCTCACTGCTATATCTACCTAGATATGCTACTCCTATATTTTGCATGATCCATACATAGATTATGTAGTCATCTTATCCTTTTAAGGTAAGGTAAATACCAATTTATACTTCTCCTCACCTCAAAAAGGGGGCATATTAGTGGGGGAATGTCATAGAGGCATGACTTTCACAACTTCATAGTTTCAAATTTTAGTGGGAGTATGCCAAAAAGGCATGACTTCCACATATATTCAATACTCAATATTTTCATATTATAGGGGGTAATGTTATGGAAACATGTTCACACTTGCACCAATCCTTAAATTTTTTAGATTTAGTGGGGGCAAGTCATAGAAACATATCTTCCACACTTATACAAATTTAAAATTGGCCAAATTTCATAGTATATGATTCAGATACACATTTTTGGTAGTATTAAATACATTAGTACCATTGTTATACTCAGGTTTTATCTTGGGACATATATGAGGTGCATATTCCATGTAAAAGGCACCTTAAATTACAAAATCAAAATTATTTTTAGATTTTAAATATTTCTATAAACTTTACCATATGCTAGGATTGACTTTTTGGATTGTTATTGAGTCAATCTATTGTAGTAGTTAGTTCATTTTTGAAACATTTGAGGTGAGTAAATTAATAAATCTTACTAAGTTCATAGAATGGAGTGATCATATCATCTACCTTCACCAAAATTATAGTGTGAATTGATTTGGACCACATACGCTCACCAGGTAATAAGTATGATTTGGTTTCATAGTTGAGTTAACCTCAACTATTGGGTGGAAACTTATATTTTCTCTAAGGTTAGGGATGAATTATCCTCCAATGTTTATATATATGCACTTGTAGGTTTTCAAATTATATTAATCTAATCTCTAATACTTCAAATTAAAGCATCTTTTAAAATAAAATTATCAAAAGATAAGAAAGTTGCATCAATACATGTGTACTCTTAATCTTGTTCTATTTACTTTCAAACATTTTAAAATATTTCAATTATAGATTATATGCACTGATTATATACTATAAGATGCTCTTGGTTACAGGTTATTTACCAACAAAACACTCAAGTGAGACTCATGTAAAGACAAGGTGTGTTAAACACACCTAGCTACACATTTATTTTCCTTTAAACTAGAAATTTCATTACTAGATTAAAGGGAAAAAATGTAGATAATAAATTTGAATCATATAACACCTCAGTATTGTATACTTGAAAAGTATTTATTATGGATGTTACCTTTAATTCTAAGACCTTTCTACTACCAAAAGGCTCACCATCTCTATCTCTTCTACTTATTGCTTATCTCTTAGTCCAACCATATGTTATTTTAATGATCAGAGCTTGTATGTTGTAAAAATTTCTATAAACATATTTATTATTATCATGTGAAATTTTTATACATATACCTATTTTCCATCTTCCCAAATACTTACATCCCATCCAGACGCATATGCTAACATTAGTGTCTTATGCCAAACTAAGTGTCTAGTGCTTTAAATTCATCAAATTTACAAATGAAATGTATATTTATTATCAGCCTAAGTGTTTTAATGCAATTTATTTTCAAAAAATATTGGTATATATATAAGATCAACCCTCCTTCATTCATCACCTAGCAAGAACCTAGTAACTCATAAGGAAACTTACCAAAAACAATCTATCAAGGATTCAAGTCATAAAATATTCTCTATTCATCCCTATTTTCATATCATTTATAGGATCATTATTATTATAGGTTTGAATTATTAAAGGATCATCCCATGAGCCATATTTAACAAGTTACATGCTAGGTCACTCTATTTAATTACTTATTATATGTTGCATCCTTTTGCACACATAAGATAACATGAAAGTGAAAAACATTTAAGTATAAAGATCTATTTGGTGTATTGGCTATGTATCAGTTCCTATTGACAAAGGGTTACTTAGGGAATCTCATCACCATGTGCCCACTAACCCATTTTTTTCTATAGTCACTCCAAGGTTGAGGTAGCTAGGGTTTGATCATTTCATAAAGAGTGATAGCTTGTGTGCATGATTGGAAAAAAAAAAGAAGAAAGACAATAAAAAATATATAAGGTTCTAAGTGGTTGCATCTAGATCCAATCAATTTTTCATACTATACACTTACATCTAACTCAAACAACAATGTCGATATAACTATCTAGATCCGATGTAAGATTAAACATATACTTGACTTATATTACTACTAATAATGTTTCATTAATGAATATATACATTTTATGATAAATATTTATATTGATGAGCGTTACTAATGTCACACAATTTGATACAACCTATGCTTAAACATCAAATAAGTATTCACTATCTTAGTAATTCATTTAAGTTTAAATAAAACTTAGTCACTTCCATTCATAATTTTTATTCATAGTAGTAGTCTACAATGTGTTAATAAAATAATGTTTTTACCATAATAACTTTATTTTAAGAGTACATACTTAATCCATTCGTATATACATCAACTCATTCTAGGGTTACAATGCATAATTTATTTACTATAAAACACCATGATAAAAAACAATTAATTCACTTTATATGTTTGGATAAAAAAATTGATTCTCTAATACTGGGACTTCTATAAATTTACACTAACTTAAATACACATGTACAGGCCAAGATGCTTCCCTACTAGCCAATATTTTCATTCTTAGGAATTTTCTCTTTATTACAATACAAAATTAAAGAGTATTAAGGTTATATCATTTAATTATAAATATATAGATGTCTATGTAAGATTATAACTTTAATTATAATAGTTAATAAAATTGTTCATTTTTAATTCTAGATGTATGTATCATACAAACATATTCATATGAAGATATAAATAGTATTCAATTTCAATCACTAGATAGTTTATATAGATTGAAGTCAAGATCTTTTTTGAAAGAATAATGTGATAAGTTTTTTCACCATTCAACATACAATGATTTATCCTTAGTCTTGGATGTATATTTTTCCTTGCTTATTTTTATTTTGTTATTAATCAAAGTCGTTCTTTGATCTACCTTCTTTGATTTTCTTTTTGAAACATTTATGTGCTCAATTCCAATCCTCATTATTGGGCCGCTATTTACCACAACAAAGTTTCTTTTTTCCTTCATGTTGAGTATATCCTAGTTGAATATTATGTGGTTAGAATATGGGAAGATGATAAAATTTGTTGGCCTTAGATCTTCCTCTTCTTGGCAGAGGATATTTGTGATGCCTATTAGTTTGTATAATTTTCCACTATAGAGAAACTATAAAAAAATTAATGTAACATGTTAGAGAATATAAATAAATAATATATAAATAGCAAGATAATTGAAAGGAAAAAAATATAATTTACTACTAATACATGCACATTTGACATTATTTAGCAAGTACCATATTTGGAATCAAGTATTATTTTGGAAAAAAATGATTATTTATGGATCTAAAATTTAAAATTATTGTTAAAAAAAGATAAATGGAAAAAATAACCCCCTCAAGATTATTACCATTAATGTTCAACATATAAACTATAATTGTAAAGGTTTATTTGTTGATTGACCCTTACAAATTATAATATTTAAGTGAATTTTTATTTTCATATTAATTTATACATCATATATATATATATATATATATATATATGTATATATATATATATTCAAAAAGAAAAGTGTCGGTATCCTTTATTCAATATAGATAAAAAGATACATCCAATAAGAGCCTTTCTGGTAGGAAAGGGAATAGTAAAATATCCTATAAGAGGATCTAAAAAGAAGGGTGCTATAGAAAGACATACCTACATAATAAATATGCCAATCAAATGGGGAAGCAGAAGCCTCGACCCAAATAGAGATATTAAATGGTATAACACCCAAATGAGAGTGACAAATAGATCAAACCCATGATGAGAGGTAGTGACCAAAGTAGTTATCTAAGGGAGATCCTCCTCTTTATTAGGGATCCATCATCATGCTAAAATAAGATGAGTATCTTACCTTATTCTATGTTGCAAGCCTCCTTTTCTAGATGATTCGATACAAAGTTGTGTTCCCAAAAAATGCAAGAGAAAGAGATGTGTCTGAAGTTTGAAGATAGCTCAAGAGTGTGGTCCAAGTGATAATGTAGAGAGATATTGAGGCAATGTGCTTTGTCTATGAGCTATCTGCATACATTCTAAGAGTTTGATAAGACATCCAAATCAACAATACCATATTCCAATGCTAAATTTAGTGTCATGTCTAGAGCCTGCAACTATACTAAATTATTAGTTTTTCATCTCATCTCATTCTTGTAAGTGATATTGTTCCCATGGAAGAGTAGTAATCCACTATAAGAAGACATGTGGGGATGTAATAAAAACTTGAAGAGCTGTAATGCACCATTGTGTCTTGCTTGTGTGATGTTTAGAGGGTAATTTAGAGAAATTGAATTTGTATAAGGTGGAGATGATAGAGGGGCTCTTGTCCTTGAAAATTACTTCATTTTTGGTGATTCATATAACACACATGATATTCATAGGTATATACAAATATTTGGCTAAAGAGCCCCTATGCACTGACCAATTATCCCAAATAATGTGAAGAGAATCACCTTCCAATGTGTGTCTAGGCTGTTGTGTATCAGTGGCATCCCAAACTACCCTAGTGAATGGGTAATTTACAAATAGATGATTAACAGATTCAATAGTATCCTAACAAAGGAAGTATATGCCCAGTCTACTCCATCCCCTACATTTAAGGTTGTCTTAAGTAATAATGTTATTGTGAAGGGTGAACCAAAAGTGTAAGATGGTCTTTGGTGGAGATTTAATATTTCACAACCCTTTCCAACACCATGGTGTGAGAGCATCCACATGTTGAGACCTCAATGCATTGTATCCTTGATTGAAATTATAATCCCATCCATCTCTATTGTAGGCCCAACATAGCCCATCCTGATGCTATGTGAGGTGAATGGCACATTCAATGAGTTTATACCTATAGGATTTCCATTAGATAGTGAGTTATCTCATGAGACCCAACTTCTTAGCCTTAGGCTATCCTAAGTTACATCTATCTACCTAGATATGATCATATTCATCAGCTAAAGAAAGGATATGTTTTTGTTGAAGAACATGCTGTAATTCCTCTATGAATTGTAATTCACTCAAACTACTAAAAATGGCATCCATGCCAATATGAATTCAAGTGCCATCTCCTAGAATTCATGCCAAAAATTTATCGATAGTCGAAAAGGTTTGTACAATATCTTTCTAGAACATTGACCCTCTTGTATGCTTTTTGTACTTAGCCTGATCCAATCCATGATAGTGAGGGGATGTATATATTTGTGGAGCATAATTTTTTTCCATAAACCTTGAGATTTGATCAGCTTCCACACACCTTTAGTAGCTAAGGCTCTCACTAATATGTTGAGATATTTAATCCCCTAGCCCCCTATAGCCTTGGGTTGAGAGATAGTACTTTAATTAATGAGTGGTATGTCATTATGATCTTTGTTTTGATCTTTATTAAATTTTATATAGAAACCAAAGCCAATCTACAATATGGTAGTCATTTTCTTTCAAAAATAAGCCCAAATATTTTATGTTGGTATCTGAGGGTGGAGTAGTTAAAGGTAACACCACCTAGAGGAGGTTTTGTGTGGCATGGGGGAGATTGTAAAAATAAATGGTAGATTGATGCAGAACATCCATCATACTCTAGATTATTCAACCACTAACTTATGCAAACAAAAATATTTGCATTCAATTTACTCAATCTTCATTTCATTTCTTAATACTCACTATTGGTTTGATGTCCTTACCTTATAAGGTATATTGGATAGGCTTACTAATGTCATCTACTCTACTTTAGATCCTTTTCCCTCTTTTCTTAATGCTTCATATTCCTCCAATTCACCTTCTTGTCATTTACTTACAATCTTATTCATGCACTAGTCTGCACTATACCAAATAACTAAACTATTGGAATAGGGACACATACATAATACCTCAACATTAAAATTTCATTATAGAGCTTTAAACTTTGGTTTCAACACAACTATTATTTACCAACATCCTCAAGAACCTTCAAACATCTCTACTCACTTTTATACTCACTTTGTAGCCTTTTTTTTTGACTAATTTACATTATACGGACATATGTACTTGAATCTTGAGAAACCAAGAACATATTCTGACACATTTTTTCATCTTTTACCTCTCCACAAACTTTTAGACTTCAACCCTCCTTATTTACACCTTTTTTAAGCTTCTTGTAGACCTAATTCGGTCTTTAGATCCTTCTTTGAAAATAGTCAACTAGATTCTATACATATGGAAGAGTACAAATCCAAAAACTTAAAAATCCTCTTTTTCAAGATTGAGTCCCAAAAAACTACAAATTTTCATCAAATTTTATTAATTCAAACTAAAGATATCACCATTTTTACAATTTAATCTAGCTTAGGGTTTCTAGGCTCTTTCACAGGCTTGAGAGGCTCACAATGCTCTTTAAAAGGTCCTTATGGGGTTTAAAAAGTTTAAAATGAGATATTATGGTCTGTCTTGACCTTACACATCTCTTTAATTCTTAAAGTTTGATAGATAACCTCTTGTACATATTTGAATCACAAATTTATCAATTCTTTGTTCTCTTAGAAATTGTTTGTACAGGAAAATACAAAGTTTAAAATTTCAATTGCTTACTTGAATATCTTTTAAATATTCCTCCATGATGATTTTACACTATATTGAATCTCTAAACCCTACTTAAATTTCACCAAATTCAAGACACTTGACAATTTGTTGTTAAGATGATTCATAAACTTCTGACTATATTATGTCGACAAGAATATACACAATCTACCTATGTATAGAAATGTAAGGTTTTCAATGGAGTCCAACTCACTTAATGGTTGAGTATGTGTCTCAAGGGTTATAAATCCACTATATTATCAGTCTTCAACACATTTACACCATAATAACCTCTTATTATTTGTGATACCAACATATAAAGCTAGTTTTAGACTGTGCTAAGTAAGCAAGAAATCCACAGTTGTCTTACTAATCACACACAGTCTCTCTTTGTCCCTTATTTAAAATACAAATAATACATAACATTACTTACCATTACCAATACACTTTCCACATCATCTTCATGCTTCCATGACTTTCATAGCACTAGTTCAGTACATTATTCAAACTAAATTCTATATTGTCTGTTTAAATAGAGTGTTTATAGTGACTACCTTGTTCCTTCAGGTTTATATCATTGAATACTGATTCTAAAAATTCATAAGTATTTCCATCTTATGATAAAATTCATAAGACAAAATAAAAATTTAAGCACTAATATTTACATTCAAAAACTCATTCTATTCATTGTTTCCTTTCATTACACAAAATTGTCAATTGATAGGGTGCATAGTTATTGATGGTCTTGACTCCATTAATAGATTTCTTCCTACCTCTCTCTAATTTCCACTTATTAACTTATTAAAAACCTAATATAACTTATATATGAGACTCTCTCTTTTATACAATCCAAAACTTGTTACAAGCACAAACTACTTTCTTGTAACTACTTCCCTCTTGGTAACTACCTTCCAAAAGGGCTTAACATAAATTACTCCTTTTTTTATGCCACATTATTAATTATATGTATGAAAATCATCTTCCTAATAGACCTAAACCCATTTAATACTATATAAATACTTTTGACAATATGACATGACTTCATATTTCTCAAAAGACTCTTAATTACACTTACACAAATGCAAATATTTGAAAAGGTGTTTTGTCAGGAAACTTTCCAAAGCCAAGAAAACTTAACATAAATAAACCTAATAACATTCTAACACCTTATTTGGTCTCTACAAGAACTCTAACACCAAAACAAAGACAAAAATTATGAAAACATATTTGATTATTTTCACTTGTTTGATGCCCCTGCATCATACTCCTAGGGAAGGGAGAAATGAAAATACAATAAATTAATGTAAACTCCTTTCACGTTTTCCAATTTAGGTTCCTTGGATCATCCTCTTTTCTATTTCTAATCGACCATGCTCTTACTACTTCTCTTTGTTCTTATGCTTTTCTTGATCAAACACTATTCTACCCTTTTGCTTGCTTATATCATCTTGCACACTCATTCATTTCTTTTTGCATCTTACATATGGGATGTAGATTCACCACACCACTACTGTAATGATTATACTTTCAACTTCCTCTATTTTTATCTTCTTACCTACAACCAATACAAAAATAATATCTTTCTTACTTGATTTAAGCTGTTACTCTACTACTATCAACATTGCTCTCTTTTCATGTCCTTGGTCCTCTATTGCATGCTTCTCAATTGTCGTAACCTTTTATTCCTCTTCATTCATCATGAATTCACCTTGAAAAGAATTTTATATGGCTACCAATTCTACCTCTAGTTTTTCTTGGCTCTTATACATAAACTAGTAATCATATTTCTTACCTTGTTCAATCATTTGCATCTCATATTCTAAGCCTTCAATGAGGCTCTCAAGTTGATCTCTTACTTTTTTATCTTCTCTATAATCAAGCTAGATGAAATTATCTTCCTTCTACTCACTCAACTTCATTACCTCCTCTTCAATGTGCTTCTTATCCAGTTTATCACTTTGCTGCTCTCTCTTTCTATACCTTTTTATCTCCCATTTGAGTTACTTACAAATCAATATCTTCTATTTCCTTTCCTCTTTCATGGATTCATTCCCCTATTTATTTATTTGTTTCTTGATTGACCACTTGAGTGGCTTATTTTTCATCACCCATCCATAGTATGGGCTTCCCATTTCTCTTATCTGCTCTAGCATGACCATCAACTTATCCATCTACTACCTCATCTCTATAATTTCTTTCTCCATCTCTATCCTCTTCTTCTCTTTATGGTCACTTTTCTCAATCTTGCCTTGATTTATATTTTCTCTATCTTTCCTCATATCCTTAAATATGTCTATCAATTCCTTAATGTCATCTAGACCTATACCTATCTATGATAAGCCTTCAGTCACTTGCCACATCTATAATTCTTATTCGGTTTATCTTCTCTCCCTCTTGACCTCAACTGGGTCTCTCTTCTTTAGTCATTCACATAGGACTATTTCTCTCTCCTCAATCTCACCTATGATCTCTCTTTGATCTTTATCAATATCTCTATTACTCTTATTCACAAGCCTAATTGGTTCAGGGCTTACTACTATAATCTATCTTCATATACACTTCATACTATCTCAAAATCATAACAAAACCATCAATTAAAAAATTTAAACAAAAACATGTAACTTATTGACTAATGGCTATCCTTTATTTATTCCCAATGAATCTTTCTACTTTGATACCAAATGATGTAGAGCATCCCTTATACTTTACTTTATTCAACCACTAAATCTACAAACAAAAATCTTTGCATTCAATTTACTCAATCTTCATTTCATTGCTTAATACTCACTATTGGTTTGATGTCCTTCCCTTAAAAGGTTTATTAGATAGGCTTACTAATGTCATCTACTCTACTTTAGATCCTTTTTCCTCTTTTTTCAATGCTTCATATTCCTCTAATTCACCTTCTTGTCATTTACCTATAATCTTATTCATGCACTAGTCTACACTATACCAAATCATTACAATCTTGGAATAGGGACACATACACAATACCTCAAAATTAGAATTTCATTTCTATAGCTTTACACTTTGGTTTTGACACACCTTTAACTTACTACAATCCTTAATAACCTTCAAACATCTCTACTCACTTTTATACTCACCTTGTAGCCTTTTTTCTAACTGATCTGCATTATATGTACATATGTACTTGAATCTTGAGAAACCAAGAACATATTTTGTTACCTTTTTTGTCTTTTATCTCTCCATAAACTTTCAAACTTCAACCCTCCTTCTTGACACCTTTTTTAAAGTTTTTTGCATACCTAATTAGGTATTTAGGTCCTTTGTAACATAGTCAACTAGATTCCATACAGACAAAGGAGTACAACTCCAAAACTCTAAAAATCCTCTTTATCGCCTTGAGTACCAAAAAACTACAAAATTTCATCAAATTTTATCTATTAAAACTAAATTTATCACCATTTTTGTAATTTGACCTAGCTTAGGGTTTTTGGGCTCTTTCACATGCTCGAAAGGCTCAAAATGCTCTTTAAAAGGTCCTTATGGGGTTTTAAAAGTTCACAATGCCATATTGGGGTCTGTCTCAACCTTCCAATTCTCTTCAAAGCTTAAAATATGATAGATAACGTCTTGTTCATGTTTGAATCACAATTTTATGAATGCTTTGTTCTCTCTAAAATTATATGTATAGGAAAATATAAAGTTTAAACTTTCAATTACTTACTTAAAGATATTTTAAATATTCCTCCATGATGATTCTCCATTTTATTGAATCTATACACCATAATTACATTTCACCAACTTCAATACACTTGAAAATTTGTTGTTAAGATGATTCATAAACTTTTGACTGTATTATGTCTACAGGAATATACACAATCTGCCTATGTATAGAAATGCAGGGTTTTTAATGGAGTCCAACTCACTTTATTGTTGAGTATGTGTCTTAAGGGTTATAAATACACTATGTTATCACTATTAAATACCTTTATGCCATAATAACCTCTTATTATTTGTGATACCAACATTCAAAGCCAGTTTTAGACTGTGCTAAGTAGCAATAAATCCACAATTGTCTTAATAAGCACACACAAGCTCTCTTTGTCCCTTATTGAAAATAAAAATAATACATAACATTATTTACCATTACCAATACACTCTCCACATTTTATTCATTCTTCCATGACTTTCATAGCATTGGTTAAGCACATATTTCAAACTAGATTATGTATTATCTATTTAAACAGAGTGTTTACAGTGACTGCCCTGTTCCTTCAGGTTTGTATCATTGAATACTGATTCTAAAAAGTCCTAAAGTTTTATATAATTAATGATAAAATTCATATAACAACAACAAAACTTAGGCACCAATATTTTCATTCAAAAACATGTTCTATTCATTGTTTCTTTTCATTACGTAGAATTGTCAATTGATAGGGTACAAAGTTATTGATGGTCTTGAATCCATTAACATATTTCTTCATACCTATATCTAATTTACACCTACTAAATAACTTATTAACAACCTACTCTAACTTATCTATGAGACTCTCTCTTTTATCCAATCCAAAACTTGTGAAAATCACAAATTACTTTCTTGTAGATACTTCCCTCTTGGTAACTACCTTCCAAAAGGGGTTAACATAATTACTCCTTATTTTGTGCCACATTATTAATGATATGTATGTAAATAATATTACTAACACACCTAGACACCTTTAAAAATCTACAAAAACTTTTGACAACATGACATGACTTCATATTTCTCAAAAGACTCCTAATTACACTTAATTGCAAATATTTGAAAAGGTGTTTTAGCAGGAAACTTTCCCAAGCCAAGAACACTTAACATAAATACACCTAATGACCTTATAACACCTTCTTGGGTATCTTCAAGACCTATAACACCAAAAGAAATACAAAAATTATAAAAACATATTTGATTTCATGTACTTTTTTGATGCCCTTGCATCATAGATTTTTGTAAATTGATCACCATATCCATAGCAGAGGTGAAGAGCTTTAAAATTTTATCAATAATTTTGCTTATGGTAGAGTACCATTTACAAAAATAAGGATGTCATCCATGAAGATAATGTGGGAAATAAAGGTGTTATAATCCATTTTGATACCTAAAATATTATTCATATTACATTCATGGTGGATATGTCTATTGAGGGATTCAACAATGAGTAGATAAAGGAGAGGGGATAGTGGGCAGCCTTAGCGTAGACCTATTATAGGGGTGAAAAAAGTGGAAGTGGATTAATTTACAATAAATACATAGGAAATATATTTGAATCAATCCTCAATCCAATTCATCAAATATGGGGAAAATCCAACCTAGGTTAATATGAGCTGAAGATAGACCTAATTCACATGATCAAAGGCCTTTGATAGGTCAAATTTGAGCATAAAAGCTAACCAATTCTAATTTTTGATAGTGTGTAGGGTCTATTGATCTAATACAATGACATAATGGATATTATGATTGTGTAAGAAACTAAATTTTTCCAGGGATATATGTGTTGAAAGGATGGGCTTAAGCCAGGTAGTGATGATCTTGGAAATAATTTTGTAGATGTAATTGCACAGTGAGATAGGATGATAGTGTTCAAAGATGGAAAGGTATTTGTACTTTGGAATGTTAGATATAAAAGTGGTATAGAAATGGTTGTTAATTAGACCAATGATCCTTGATTCCTCCACTACTTATAGTAAGTCATCTGCTTAATAAATCCCAAAAATTGATGAAAATTTCCATCATCCATCCATCTGGTCTAAGGGATTTATCGAGATGAAAGGTATGGAGAGTGTGTTGTGGTTCCTTAAAAATTATATTCCTCATAAGAATCTAATTCTAATTTTCATCCACACATCTATCAAAAAAGGTAGTTATCACCAAAATATCTCAAATATTTTCCTTTGGTGATTCTAAGTAAATTTTATGATAGTGATGAACAAATACCTTGGAAATAGAGTGGTAATCACATCATTCTTGTCATTGATCATCATGGATTTTATAGATAGTATTTTTTTCTCTTAACCATGACACTCCTATGGAAAAATATGGTATTGTTATCCCCTTCCACCAACCACATATTTTTGCTCTTCATTATCTAATTTTATTCCTACCAAGCCAACAATTTAGCTTTCTCCAACTTCAAATTGTCCAACTCCCTGAGGGCCTCAACATCATGATCAACCTAATGATAAGAATACACACTAATTTAAATTTTCCTTTCCAACTATTATAGGGAAATTTATTTATCTTGAAAACACCAAACCCATGATTTTATATCTATCTTTGATCTAGTAAGATTATATTGTAGCCATACCATGGCATGTTTGCCTTATCCCTTATCATATTTTACCCACATTTTATTCATCAAGTCCATAAAGTCTTCATATTATATCCAATGTGTGTTGAATTTGAAAGGTGTTGGTGGTTGTTTAAGACCAGTGACCATTTCCAATTAGATTAGATGATAGTTAGAATAATGTTATTTTAAAGTAGTTTCTCTATGAGCGATGAACTTTAGCAAAAGTGCTTCTTTGACCAAGAATCGATCAATAATTTTTGATATGCCTTACTATCTAGAATGGTGATTTGACCAAGTGGGTTATATAATAGTAGGAGGGACATCCACCATGTTGAATCATTCCAATAACTCCAAGAATAAATTTTCCATAGGGTCAGCCTTAGCATTGGTACCCCATACCTTTGAGAGGTGTGTGGTGAAGTTTAGGTCCCCTCCTAAGATAAGGTGTGGCATGTCCAAGATACCATAATTTCCAAGATCATTCTAGAAACTCTATTTACCATGTGAAGGTACATAAACATCAAGGATATCCAAGTTCACATTGTGTTCTCTCAAAAAGAAAGTACCTATAATATAGATGGATGTCTTGATGGAGGTTCTTAAGACTGTGCTATGATTCCACCCCAGAGCAATACCACCATAGTTTCCCATAGAATCACTGATTAAGAAGGTCCAATATAAAAGACATTTTTTAGCATCAATCTCAGTACACATGGTTTCTTATAGGAAGAGAATGTCTGGTTTATGTTTGTAGATCATTATTTTTAGGTAATTTTGTTTTGAATTAATCCCTAATCCTTTCAGATTCTATGAGGTGATGATCATTTATAATTAGCTTTAAGGGATGCTCTAATAGGGTCCCTTTTGATAGTCTATTATGTGTCAGTGAGGATTTTCCATTTTGATTCCTTTTGAGCATGTGAGAAGAAGGTATGCCAACCTCTGTTATGAAAAGTGGCTTGGCTCCTAGATTCTTGCAATTTTACCATGTCTGTGAGATAGTTATGATACTTTGAAGAGGCTTTGGTTTGTGATCTAGTTTGATATATAATTTCCTTTGATGATCTTGATACACTTCTAGAGGTGTTGCAATGGAAGAATTTCCTTTTCCTTTTTCCCTATCATATGCTAATTATTTTTAGTAGAATTAATGAGTGAAAAACTTATCTCTATATAAAGTTCCTATTCAGAAGTAGATGATAATCCCTATGAAAGATCCTTCCTCGTGAGTATGGAATCATCCATCATAAAGTTAGGTGTTTTAGTTCTCAACAAAGGATCCTTGGTATTGTCTACCAGCTTCATTGGGAGAGAATCCACTACATTCAGATCTTCATATTGTCCCATCTCCTTATTGAATGTAGCATTCAAAGTTTGATTGATGTGATCCTTTGTAACAAGATTTTTACATAGTACTAAAGGGGGAGATTTTCTAAGGAGATTTAATGGAATGAGATGATTTTTTAACCTTGATTAGATACTTCTTTGTAAGTCAGCCTCTGGGTCTGTAGACCTCTCCTTGGTCAATGTAGAGTTGTTCCCAAAAAGATGTAGGATTGAGTCTACTAGAAATAATTAAAACTTCTCTGATAGTTGAGTAAATACCCCCTTGAGGGAGGCCAAGTGCTTATATGGGTATCTCATGAGCTTTGAGGATGTATTCCTTACCTTTGAGGATTTTGACTATTGATCATATCTTAGATCTATTCCAAATGTTTTTAGAGTTTATTGAGGTATCTGACCCAGATGGTACATAATCCTTATGTCCTTCATTAATATTATTTGTTGTGGTGGGGGAAAATATTTTTTAGATGTCCATGTCTTTAGCACTATGTGCATTGGAAGGGCATATTTATGTAATCTAGGATCTATTCAAAGATTTTCCCACCTATCTCAATCTATATGTTAGCTGGAAGGCCTTTGGATATGTCCATCTCTACACATATTAAAACCATTGAAGTACTTATTTGAGAAATAATATTGTGATGGGTTTTTAGATATGTACCAAGTGAGTCCCAAATGTTATGAAAGATGCTTTCATCCCACATCTCCAATGGTAGTCTTGACATTTTTACCCAAATTACTACTTTGGATATGTGTTCCTTTTTTGGTTAAAACTTGCATGCCATTTAGTGATAACAAGAGTGGAGTTTCCCTATAACCCTAGCCCACTCTGTTTAATGGTTCTCCCATCCATGGTTGATCTGAAGAGAAGTATAAATAAACCCTTATCACCCCTTTAAAGAGTGGGTATGTAACCTAAAATAGGGCCTAATCTATTTTGAAGCCATTATTTTAAACTGCTATCTTTGAAGAAACAGTCATGGAACCTCCCAGTGAGAACTTATTCAGTGTAAAAGAGGATTTTTTCACTATAGAGGCTAGGGTCAATGCTTACCTTGTATGTGGTATTGGAGACCTTGATGCATATTTCCTTCCTCCATCTATGTCTCTTGGCTTAGATGGTGGTCAGTGCCTCCTTTTTTGGTGTATTTCCTTTATGACTTTCCTGTGCCCATCCATCCATTAAATGATAAAGTGAAAAAGGTGTGGGATAAACAAAGGTAACATTGTTTGCCTTAGGGGGTTGAGTTGTCTCTCTGAGTAGTGAGTTGATGGACTTCCCAATCTAAGGTGAAAGGAACCCAAAAGGATCTGTGTGGGGTTGCTACTCCACCATGATATGATTTTTGTTGGGAGTCAATGAGAGTAAACATGCCTATTCATTTTGTGTGGTGTTGAAAACTATAAAAACCCTAAATTTTTCCCCTACGCGTTCCTCCTACTACTCTTATTTATTCTATCACTCTCCTTTGTGACCTGACTGATCTTAAAGACCTATATATATATATATATAGTGTCTATAATAATGAAAAAAATTAATTTATCATATTATAGTTAAGTATTAGGTAAATATTAGAGACTAATATATATATATATATATATAGTGTCTATAACAATGAAAAAATTTAATTTATCATATTAGAGTTAAGTATTAGGTAAATATCATGTAAGTATCATATAAAATAAGCCATTAAATATATATCTTCTAATTTTAAAAGGATAATGTATATCTAAAATATGGGTATATATCTAGAATACTAAAACTTATGCCACATTCCAATCTCAAATCTTAAAATTAATAGTGAATTAATGAGTGTTTAATAATTAGTTATTATGATTTAGAAAACTTGAGTTTTATAATAAGATTTAAGATTTCAAATCAAAATTATAAATTTTACTATTATTAAGCTTAACCTTAACACGCATCTATGTCAATATTGACTAGTAAAATGATCAAAATTTAATAATTTCTAGTAGAGGAGTTATTATATATGAAAAATGTAACATGAAAAATAATAAACAAACTAAATGTCATAGGGTTAAACCAATAAAATAAAATAAATATTTTTCAAGTTTGATAATGACATAGGATATCTCGTACTCTTGCATTTTTTTGGATTCAATCATGGTCCAATGTCAACAACTCGAGTGTGCCTGATAGAAAAAAAGAATGCATGTAATTATATCAATGGCTTGGTGAAACATTTCAAAATTAAAAAAATAAAATAAATTAAACTACAAAAATGAGTGTGGGAATGAATACAACTAGTGGTATGAAAATAATGTTCTCTCTAGGAACTTATAAAATATCTATATTTGTTCTAGGATTACATATCTAACCTCAAGACTATCACCTACATGTATGAAATAGATAAATTAGTGAAAGCTATGAAATATAATACACATGTATTTATATAAGTAGAATGACTACATATTTAGATTAAAAATTTAGACATAACTTTTATCACTAAGAATTTAACTATATAATTGATCAACCTTACACACTAGCCTTATAAATCCTACATAGATGATAAGAAGGTTAGTGTTTTGGAGAGTAATTTATTTGTACAAAAATTCTTATTGAAATAAAAAAATAATTATTACTATTTGAATTCAATCAAATAAATTAATTAACTGATACTTTTATCTAATAATAATATATCAATAAATGAGCAAGAATAGTTAAAGTTAAATACTTGGACAGGCTAGATATAGATGAATTCCTATGGGAAGAAGGTCCTATGGATGGATCCACTTTCTAGAAGGCCTTCAAAAATTGAAAGGACCTTTTTATGAAAGACATAAAATGTAAAATTGGTAATGGGAAGAAAATTTCTTTTTGGGAAGATGTCTAATTGTCCTCTACCCCCTATCCTCACAAAAAACTTGGGATAACTATTATAGGGATCTCAAGCAAAGATGGGGCTCACAATTAAAATAATAATGGGTAGTGAATGAAGGATAAAAATGATATAAAATATTCCCCACTAAAGAGCACTCAACTAAAGAGGTTTAAGCAATACAAAATCTCAATTATTTTATCAGTCAGATCCACATTCCTACATTCTTGAAAGAAGACCACTTTCTATGGAATACAAAAGATAGTGGCTCATACTTGGTGGCCTTAGGACATATCATTGATATTAACCTACAAAGTGAATGAAATTTATGGAAATAACTTTGGGTTAAGAATCTAACTCCAAAAGTCAACTTTTTCTTATGCCTAGTAGCTTAGGATAAAATCCTAATAGTGGATAACCTAGCCAGAAGAGGATTGATATTACCCAATAGATGCATATTATGTACGAATGTAGAGGATTCAGCCCAACACCTACTTCTAAATTTCCCCTTTGATTTGACATTATTTAACTAGATGCTAAATAAATTCAACCTAGTTTGGGTAAAATTAAACAATGTGCTTTATCTCATAAAATTATGGAAACCACCCTAGAATCTCCCATCCCTAGAGTTCATATGATAATTAGCTCTTATAAATTGGTTTTGGTGTGTTTGAAAAGCCCATAATGATAAACTCTTTTAAAACAAAAGGCACCAACCTAAAGGGGCCTTTCTCCTACTCCGCTAGGCTATCATTAAAAATTGAAAAGCTTTTCCTCCTATGGATAAAAATGTTGGACCTGCTTCAACAAAATATATCTTCAACAACTAGGATGTAGTTCAACAACTAAGTTTACCCTCAAAAGAGATTATCCACAAACATAAAAAATGGAAGGGTCCACCTAAATGATGGGCTAAATTGAACTTTGATGGTGTTTCTAAAGGAAACTCAAGACCTCTAGGTAGGGGAGGATTCATAAATAAATCAAAATGAGATCTGATTGTTGCATATGTGGGACCATTAGGAACTTAAACAAACCACCTTACTAAAGCCAAGGTAGATTATTAGGGTATCTAACTAGCTTCTAGACTCAAATTTAAAAAAATCATCATGCAAGGAAATTCTTTAAACATTCTAATTGTCTTGGATAGTAAAATAACCCCATATCACACTATAAAAGACATCATGGATGATGCCAAGCTACATTTGAGGGGCATGACACAAGTCCAAAGTGTGCACATGTATAGTGAAGGTAATAGGGTGGTGGATTTGCTTGCCAACAGAGGAGTAGAACTACACCTTTTAACTAGCTGAAATGAAGGAGGCAACATCCACATTAATGTCCAATTGGCCATAAAAAATGCAAGTACAATAGGATAGGTGGAATATCAAGCCAACACATGCATGAAATCTTCTTATCAAGAATGGGTTTTGAAAATTATGAACCACCATTATGAAGGAGTGAGGTGGATTAATTTCCTAAGGATGAAGGCAATGTGTATCCCAAGTCTATTTGGTATAGGTCAAACCAATATATTCCAACACCACCTATCCATTTATCTCAATTCCATTGTTACTATGCTAATGGGGGGAGATAGAGAGTGATTAGATCCTACCTCATGTTCTGATGTGCATGGGTAGAATAAGGTCTATAAAAATATACATGGTGGGGGGTCTCATAGAACTAATATTAAAAATTATAGAGCATGATGTCTATATTGCTAGGGACTTCATAGATGGATGTAATAAGTGTATGGTGGTGATGTGAGGTATTAAGATTAAATTCATATAGGAATTCATAGGTGAGGCTATAGGCATGACATGCGAAGGGACAAAGGCTTACAAAGATCAAACTAAAAAGTAGAAAATCCTCTAATTCTTCTTCTACATAAATGAGTTCATGAAAATAGATAAGAAGGGTTTCCCCTAGCTGGATCTCCCATGATAGTGGCCAGAGGTATGCCTCCTGGTGATGAGATACATGACTCTAAAGGGTAAGTATAACTTAATATTCTCTCAAAATTTTATTTTATTAAACCATTTATAGGGTTATAATATTATCTTACCATTTTACCTGCTAAAGTCGCTGGAATACACAACCCTTGCCCACCAAGTTAATGATTCTAACCTCATTCTTCATTAAGGGCTTATACTATTTTTATTTAAGCATATTCAAATTTTTTAAGGGAGGGAGGCCACTTGAGAGGGTCCTCTACTAAGGAGGACTCTCCAGATGGGGACCCCACCTCAGGGTCCTACCACCCATCTGTTAGAACTCCCCAAGCTATCATGTCTGAAACCTATGATGAAGACCTTCCACTAAAGCTTTTTGTTCCCAAATCCCAAGCCAATTTTTGTAGATGAGGGAACCTCTACAGAGGCCACCAAGAAGAGAAAATTCCTTTTATATGATGAATTTTTAAATAATAAGGAATAACTTGATAATTTCAATAATAGGGTGTAGGAAGCTATATTGACCCTAACTAGCCTTATCTAAGAACAAAATGCCTTGTACAAGCAAGCAAAATTGACTATTCAGTCTTTTGTCCATTCTATCAAGATAAACCAAACTCTTGTTAAGTAGCCACTATAGGTAATGGAGACCCTTCCACTTGATATCCCCAACTTGACCCCTACAAGAAAACCCCTTTATAGGTACATGGTTAGAGAAGGCTGTGCATGATCCTCCCAGGTGATGGTGCTAAAGGACCTAGGAATGGGATGAGGGATAAAGTTTCCAAGACCAAGCAAGGAGTACCAAATAAGATATGTAAGGAGGAGAAGGAAACACTAGAGGGATCCCCCTCTTGATTTATTTTATTGTTGTTTTATTTCTCTACTTACAGAACTTTATAGCTAGTTTTTTGTTGTTTTTTATTGTTCAGCCTTGATGGTCTATTACTTTTTTGCATAATAATTTTATGGTTCCTGGATCTTTGTAAAACTAAATTGTTTACTCGATATCAATAAATGGGCACATAATTAGTGCCTATTAATTTTTATAATTAAATATTATAAATGCTTATTAAACCATACAATATTATATGACTTACTAAATACTCTAGTATAGCTTTGGTTCTAAAAATGAAAACTATAATTGGAAATTGGGATTCAATAACTAATAGAAAAAAATCTACTTATTTATTAAGGAAGTAGACATCTATTAATATTTATGGGCACTATAATAATATATCTAGTGACTCTGTAAATTTGGAAATATGGTAGTAGAATATCTAGATATAATCACTAAATAGATTCCACCTTTTTGAGGTGAGGGATGGTCCTAAAAATCACTTATCTTAAAATAAATAATTAAACATACCATATGTAACATAGAATTAAACTTATATGTTATAATATATGTGTACTCTATGTTATCAGGATGAATAAAATTGTGAACACCTCTTCTTGCATTGCCCCTTTACTTGGTGAATATGGTATTTTTTCTAATTAATTTTGGTTTTCAGAGTGTCTTTCCAAAATAAATTAAGGATATAATCTCCCAATGGAAATGTAAGTTCTGATCTTATGTTTAAATATGATTTAGAAGTTGGGACCCTCAGTATTATTTATAATATATGGATGGAACACAATAGAGATTTTTTTCAAAAATATCACACTCAGATTGGTGGCTTTGGGAAAAAATTACAAATTATTTGTTTGAGATTACCTTGGCTTGGGGATTTAAAGGCATTTCCATATGTAGTTTGGAATATGATATGATTTATAATTGGTTTAGATCATATTCACCTGATAAGGGGTTTGATAAAGCTGATACTTGGAAAAAAGGTTCTACTCTTTAGTGGAAGTATCTGAACACAAGAAAAATTAAATTCAATTTTGATGGGGCATAAACTAGAAATCTAAGTCTAGCAGGATGTGAATGGGTGTTATTAGATCATATAGATCAAACTCTTATATTTTTTTCCAAATATATTAGTTAAAAAACCAATAATTTTGTGGAGGTAAGAGATCTACTGAGAAGTAGTTAGATTGCTCTTTCTCAAGTTGAAAAAAATTAGTTAAGGAAGGTGACTCCCAAATAGCCATTAATTCAATTAACAATGGTGTAGTTAAGGATTAAAATCTCCAATTAATCATTAATGAGTTATCCCTTTTGAAATCAATGTTTGATTAGTTGATGATCTTGTATACCTAACAAGAAGGCAATGTTATTGCAGAATGGGCAATAGATAAATGAGTCAGATTGAGAAAATCCTTGGATGTAAATTTATAGTAATGGAATACCCCATTACCTAGGGATTTTTAAGAATTAATTTTTAAATATTACCTCTTATATGGATATAATTCCTAACCTTTTGATTCAAACATTTCCATTTATTTTAATAATAAGGTGATATTATTAGTTGGTGTGTCCTTCACTTGCATCATCTCACACAAGTGGATGGTTTGCCCTATATTTCTCCTCTTAGGTGATATGTCCTTTCCATAATTGATGAATTGAAGGAAAATATATATTGAAAATATCTATTGGATATTTATTTTGAGTGAGGTCTTCAAAGGGTTGTATATGGGAAAAATAGATAAAGGAAAGAGTATTAAAATATAGGGACTTGAGAAACCTAGAACTCGTGAAGAGAAACTAACAATGAATTCAACATGGTTGACATGGGATGTGATAGTTAAAAAATTTGTTAGATTCATCAAATAATAAATAAAAAATCTCTTAATGCAAATTTAGATTAAAAAGATGTCGTAAAGTGCTTCTAAAATGGAGAATGTGGAAAACATGGATATTGAAAAATTATTTAAGGAATTTATTTTAGACCCAAAACAGTTGATTGTGTGAAGAAATGTATTTGATATGGAATAATTTGTGATTAGGGATAACCTTATTTCTAATGTAACTAACACCTACACACTACACAAAGAGCATATGGACCTTGAAACCATAGTAAGTTCTATGAAATTATAGATGATCGATCATAGTCATCTTATTTTAGATGGGCTGATGAAAATTTACATGGATCAAGCCTTTATAGCCATTCATTTGGGGATCCAACTACCTAATGAGTTATTTTTAGTTCCCCCATCCTATTTCCTAAAGGAGGATGTGTTCCCTAGTTAGGATGCTTCTCTTGGTCATGGTGTTGGTGGTGATTCTAATGCTAAAGATAAGGATGGATCAAATTATTATAAAGTGATCGTGCTCAAGTAATGGAAGATGTTGATGCTTCATAACCAATCTAATTTTTTTTATAATTGTATATAATTTTAATTGGAAATAGAAATGGCCTATGTAATTTTCCATTTCACCCTTATACTCTTCAGTTCTACATGGAATAAAAGTAAGGGTTTTGTATAAACCTATCCATATATAGATAATTAGAATAAAGACTTATTTTGATATCTATTGTTGTGATGGTGATTTTATTTTTGTATTTTTTATTGTAGTTATTTATCTATTGATGGAGTTTTTCTAAGGTATTTTTAGACTTTCTTTTCTTTACAGATCCTCATCAATAAGTTAACACCTTACTAGTTTATTTGATGGGTCTGATTTTTTCTCTTTCAACTCATTGTGGATGGTTTCCTAGATGGCTTCTCATCTTTATTTTTAGATATATGATAGGTTATTTAATATCTTAGCAAAAAAAATTACATTTTAAACACATGTACATAATTATAGAAATATATCATCATGTAAGACTCAAATGGAATATGTGATCCATGTGAGGATGTAATAAGAAAAGGGAGGGGAAAGCGATATGCCCAAATATTACATAGTGAAGAGGGAAATATGATATGCTCAAATGTGGATGAGATACAATTTTAAAATTACCTAATATAGTGATTTTCATGTGATTAGGTGTATGGAGGACATATGAAATACTAATATAAGAAGTGTAAGATAAATAGACACATGGGTTTAGTAACCTCCATGTAAGTAAGATAATATCAATGAGGCCCATGAAGAATGTATGGGTTTGATGACCTCAATGATAATGCATAAATAGTAAAGCATAAGAATGCATGAATATGATTCCCCCAATGAAAAATTATTGGAAATAATATTGATAGAGAGAGGGACAAGTGATATGCTCTATTTTTTTATAAAAAGAGATAAATGATATATCCCAATGTAACAATTTTACTCTAAGAGAGTGAAATATAACAATGAGGCACATAAACAGATATTATTAGTATATGCCAATAGATGTATGGTAGAGACCATGGAAATATATGAAATAAACATAGTATATTTCAAGTAGTAGTATGCATGATATATATCATGGAACTAAGAATATGATATCACATGGTATAAATAATGTAGTCTTACACAATCATATAACCAAACATATTATATGTAATCATTGAACAAAAAATGTGACCCAAAAAATAAACAATGACATAACATGAATATTATAGGACACTCTTATGGATAACACTTGATAAAATTTACAAACAATACATGAAAACACATGCATGCAAGAGATTGAGTAATCAGAGAGCACAAAAGAGAACACATAGTGTGTCCATGTAACATAATACACAAGATGTAAACTTGAGTAAGATATATATAATAAAAAATATAAATATCTATATGAAAAATGGAAACTAGGAAGGATATAACCTAAGACCCACTAAAAAGATGCCCCTACTATAGACATGCCTTCAATGTGATAATTTCCCGAGTATGGACTTAATGAAGCCATAAAGTATTTTTAAATAAATGATCATATGTAACCTATATATCCTGCATCCATCTCACAAGATACCATGAGAAGCATATGAATAATAATTGATATGCAAAATTAAATCATAGGTATTTATTAATGATATGTATCAATGTGTAATTATGTTATCAACAAACATAAAGGAGAAGTTTTTTTTGATTTTTATGTGTTTCCATGCTTTCAAATTTTTTATATTATTTAGAATAAGGGACTAAGTAAGGATTAATCTAAGGGGATAAATAAATAAGAATAAATTATAGCTTAATCAAATGAAAAATAATCTAAGGGGTGTAAATAAGAGAAAACAAGGAAGCACTCCAAGGGGGAAAAGTGAGAATAAGCAAGAAAAAATAGATTCATATTAACCTACAACTCCAATAAGAACTCAATGCATGCTAGAGAATAGTGCATATATATTTATGTATATGTCATAATTTGTAAGTCTATGTAGGTGTTTGGAGTGGGATAAAAAATCAAAGGGGATAGGGCTAAGAAAACAAAGGAAAAAAACCAGGGTTAAAATAATGTCTATGAAAGCCAAGGAAAGAACATAGATGTCAAACTTAGAAGAAACATGAGGGAGGGTACAAATTAAGGGAGGAATTCACATAAAAGGCATGATACATATAATAAATTAGGAGTATAATCTATAAATAATAGATTTTATCATTGAAGCACATGAGATAGACTATAAATGTTAATCGATACTCTAGTCTAAATGTCTACAAAGAGAGGACCATCAATGTGGTGATTCACATATATCACTATAAGTATAGGATATATAGGCATGATCTATTTGGTAGCCTGAATCATCATCACTAAGAAATTCATTGAAGTAATGGGATAGAAGAGATGCCTTAACCTCTTGAAAAGAATAATATGTATTATTTAAAATGTTTTATTGTGTGGTTGAAATATTTTTAGTTTATTTAGAATGAAAAATTCAAGAGGCTATAATAAGAGAATCTTGTGACATGGATAAATAAAGTATTATAACTCTAGGTGATGTAATTATAGGAGGTGTAACTGTAAGAGTTGTCATTGTAGGAATTATAACTTAAGGATATGGAACTGTAGATGTGAGAATTTTAGGAACCATAATAGTATGAAATATAACTATATAATATATAATAACTATAGGATATGTAACTCTAGAAGATATGACTTGAGGTTATATGATTTTCTATTTAGGAAGCACTTAAATAGGCAATAACTCACATTGTGTTGATGTTCTATAGGTAACTCATAATATGTGTCATGAATAGTAAAGACTTTGTTATCATGTATAAAATTAATAAAATTGTGTAATGTGGATAGGATAACTATAATTTGATCCATCATGTGCATCCAAGTAATATATTATATGTTTCATTATTAATAAATAAATAAAACCATACTAAAATAGTCTTAAAATCTATGGTGACAAGAAGTGTGATACCTCTAAGAGGTGTTTAGTTGAGAACACAATAACTCTTTAGAACCATGGTTATACCAAGTTTTATTAACTTCAACATTTATTGATAAATAATTCCATTTTAAATAAGTTTTGACTTAAACTATTATATACCTTAATGCCATGTGTAATTTTAGGATGTGAATAAATAATAACATATATGAATGGTGGACAACTATAATAATTATCTATTAGATTCATATGGTTATAGAATGTAATATAAGATAATTTTGAACCTAAAACCATACCTATAATACCAACTAAGATATGAACATTTTTTTTTTGGTTGGAGTAAGTATTTCCATATGAACATTGTCTTACTTAGTAATATCATGATTTTGAAGTGGATTGTTAAGGATTTTTTAGCATTTATTTGGTGAAGTAACTGATTAATTTAATATAAAATTAAATCAAATTATTATAAATCATATATTATATCTTATGCATGAATGCATATCATCTATTGGTAAAATGCCCTAAAGTTCTACAGTACTTACAATATGCATTGCCATCATAGTTTTTAGGTAAAGTTTGAGATGCGTCCAACTATTATTGTGGAGGATAAGATACCATGTTTCACTCAAGAAATAATTTAATAAATTTTTAAGAGGGATCAAATAAAATTTTAATTTTTCTTGGTGCTCTATAAGGAAGAACAATCTTATCAAGTGAGTGTAATACCACATTTACTACATTTTTTGATTCATTCTTAGTTTGAAAAGTGGGAGTATCATTTGCCTTAGTTTTAATGTTTATTTACCTTAATTTTTTTTAATAATTATAGGTAAGGACATTAGACCCATATTTAATCATGTTGGCCTCAAAAAGTTTGATCTCATAATTGTGAACCATTTGAAAAAGCTCTTTAAAATATTGGTATGTGTTAAACATCACTTCATCTTTGAGACGTTAAAGAAAATTATTAGAGAAAATAATAATTAAATATATATTAGGTATTTGGTGTGAAATTTTTTAAATCATATTTTTAAATTTATGTACATATTCACTAACATTCTCATTTAGTCCTTATTTAGTTTAAGCAAGTTGTGAAAATATGACCTTTTGGACAATGATGATAAAAAATGAGCTAAGAAGGTTTTGAAAAAATCATTGAAATAACACATGGAACCTAATGGTAGGGCATAAAACCAATATGATGCATAGTACTTGAGAATTTATGAAATATATTAGTCATCAATAGATCATCATATACAAAACCAAAGCATGAAGAATAAAAGGACCAGATATGATGTGAAAGATCACCCTTATTGTTGTATACTTTGAATTAGAAATAATAAATTAGGTATGAAAGGGGTAAATTAGGACATAATGATATAATTTATTGTGTAATATATCATGATAAGTAATCAAATGTCTAGGTCTTTGGGATCCTTGGGAAATCTATTTGATTTTCACTTGTATGCCTTGAAGGTTTTTTAAATTAACACATCTTTAGTTGTAGTAACATTTGTGTGATCCAAAGTATGATTAGTATGTGTAGAAATATATGAAATAGGTTTTTGAATAAGATTAATACCAATAAATTCATCATTAGGGGTGGGTCAAGATGGTCTAGTAATAGTAAGAGGCACAAGAGAAGTAGTAGGTTGAGATTGAATAGTCTAAGTCACCTACATAAAAGTACTAGGTGGAGAAAAATAGATAATTAGTAGGATCACTAGGAGCATTAGCTTCACCATATGATGTAGAAGGAGAGCATATACTATGAATATTAGATACAATCAAAGGCATTATTGACAAATTTAGTCTCAGTTATAGATTCCTTAGACAATTTTTTTTTTTTGATTTTATTCATCTTTAACAACAAAAATCATAACAACAATATTTTTTGGTATCATAAAAATATAATTATTAAAATTAGATTTAACCATATGTGCAAATTTTGGAAAATAATCATCATTATAAACACTTTAATTATAAGCATTATCATTATCATTACAAACATCATCATTATAATTTTAATCATGTTCAACATAAGGATATTCACCATTCACATTTGTACCATTTTATTATCAATAACATAAATAATAGGGATATCATTAACATTTTATATTATTTATTTTAATAAAATAGTAATAAAAATAAAATTAAGTTGAACTAAATCAATATTATCACCACTCTATCTATCGATTCCCCTTTTAGGGATAATAAATCTAGTTTTCTTGATTGTTATAATATGTAAAAATTGATGACATAGAAAAAATAAGAGGAGATATGGACAATTTAATGAAGAAAAACCATAGATAAATCAGATATAAAAAAATCCACAACGAAAATTATAGGATGAAAGATAGCATGAAACCCTAAGGTTGACATGTTCTAAATAATGAGGGGTTAACAAAAATGTTTTATTTTTAGTGGTTTAAGTGGTAATGACACTATGAAAAATTATTTAAAACTATGGCACAAAAGTGAGATCAAGTAAATAAAATAATATATAGTAAATAAGAGCTTCCTAATGCATAAAATGGAAATGAAGTATAATGAAACTATGAATTACAAATAATAATGGAAAGAGAGATAAATAACTAAAACAAACACACCTAGGTTATGGAACTAATTTCGTATGCTAAAAAATAGGTTATGATATTAATAAAAATAAATCCATGATAATTGATTTTGAAATGGAAGATGACTAAAATTAACCACCATTGATAAATATGGACTGGAATTGTATGACCAATTATGACAAGTTATTGGAGATTCTAGCAGATTGTTAAAATTGTGGTAATTTGAGTTTTTTGTGTTTGAAACTTTCTAGGATGCTTTGGTAGAAACATAGGTCTAAGAATATGGATTCACTTCATGGAATTATTGTGCGTATACCTATGAATTATCTTCTCCTTTTATGTAACCCTAATTCACCATAATGTGATAAAAGTATGGGACATGTGTAAGGTTAGTGGATTGGGTCCCCTTGAGGGTTACAATTACATATCTCACATGCCCATAATTAGGTCACAATATAGTTTGAATTTTTGTGAGTGTTCCTAACTTAAACAAGAGGAAGGAATTTCCCTCCTCTCCCTAGATAATCCCTAATCCTAGTCTATAAGATAGAAATTAATTCACTTCATCTTCCTAGATAATCAGATGCAAATGTATGCTTTTTATGAGATTATTTTAGTAAAAGTGTATTGACACAAGATTGAATAAATGATGAGGGAAAAATTAGATAATTTTTTAGGATTCTTGACAAATGTGAAATGGATATACTTAATGTGAAAGTAAATAAGGAAATTCCTAGAGGCAATTGAATAAAAACATTATGAAATTACTTACAATACATTATATACATAGTCCCCATAAATAAAAAATTACACATATAAAAATCACAATTTTTTTAAACTAATGATCAAAGCACGAGAAATCAATGCACGTGAAAAGGACATACAAAAGATAAGTGAGAAAAATGACCACCACTGATTATGGTCGATTCAAAATTGTGGACCAAAAATTATTATCATGTTTATAAAATACTAAAAAATATATATCAAGATGAATTAAGATGATTAAATGGATCCTAATGTAGATAACTAAGATATTTAGGGTGTTTATGAGGAAATAAATAATACAAAAGGATATGAGGTATTCAATATGAAGGGAAAGTGTTTTAAAGAGACCAAATATATAAAAATGGGACAAGTGCATTAAAACATGAAAATTCATAGTGGTAATATAAATTGTACCAAAATTAGGTTTCTATAGTTATAAATTCATTGTTACTAGTATTTACCATTGGCTCTTTATGCATGTTTATCAAGGTTATAAAGGTTTGATGAATTATATAATTTTTTTGAATAAATGAAGTCAATCATGGAAGTGTATCAATTTATTTCCTTGATGTTTAACTCTTTAATTTACTTAAAATCCTCAATAATATTAGACTAGCAAAAATAATGGAAGAAATAGATCTATTTTATTTTTATTTTTTTGGGTTATTGGTTTATATCCAATTATTTACACACACACACACACACGCACGCACGCACACACACACACACACACACACACACACACACACACACACACACACACACACACACACACACACACACACACACACACACACACACACACACACACACACACACACACACAATGAGTGAATTTAGTTACCTAATGTTATTTATCACATGCTTAGACTAAAATCATAAGTGATATAATAAAATAAAGCTTTTTTATAGGTAGTAATATGGATTATATTATAATGTGTTTGGTTAGGATTTTGTAAACACTAGAACTTGATATTAGATATTTGGAAACATTAAATTTGGTAACATACTTAACTTTCTTTACACATTTTACTCTTGTGCACACTTCCCTTATCTATCTACCCACCTATTGTCTTCACTAACTAAATTTACCAATACACATATTTGGGATCACCCTAATATATTTAAGAACACTCCATAATCCTAAATATACTATTTCCATATCTAAAATAATTATTTTTTATTCCCATGATAGTATCAACAATGGTAAAAAAAATTTAGTTTATCATAGGTGTTTGCCTCTACTAGTAATGTATAATAACACTGAATGGATAATTTTAAAGTTATGACATATCCATTCGGTTAGTATATGCATGTTTTATGGTTAATCACAGTGATAAATATCAAAGAGTCATCTATAAATGCAAATAAATCCTTGTCATATTTGTATGGTATCTTGATCACTACTTGGTAATTGTATTGAGAAATCAATTAGAAATATCTTGAGACATTATCAAAAATGCATACACATCAAAAAACCCCTCAAAGGAAAAACCCTTAGATCCAAGTTTGAATACAAATGTAGGTTAAAGTTTCATAGTGTCAAGTTTTCAAAGACAAACATTGCATTCTTGACTAATAATGATGGGGAAAACACACATCTAGGTGAGATAACTACATGTGGTTTGATCCCTTTTCAAAGTATTGGAATGTAGGAAAATCTTAATCACTCAGTAGAGAATGGTTAGGGTTGTTTAACCTTAATTTCTAACCACTTTGTAAAGGGTTATCATGTGTCAAAAGTATGATTATGGTTTACAAATCAAAGAGAATAAAAATATGGATTAACACATAAGAATTAGGGGAGTGCACATACATGAGGTATATACAAGTATAGGGGTAATGGTCTAAGGTGGCACAAACCTGCATAATCAACTAGGATGGTATTGATAGAACTTGGAAATTATCAATCCCTATAAGGATCTAAACTTTGATGATAGTGTCTCCATAGGGTTTTAGCTTATGTTACCTAATTTGAGTGGTTATAGAGAAAACACAATTCCATTTAAGGGACAGGAAAGTATAATAAGCAATAGAAATTAGAAATTAACTAATTACATCTCTTTTATTGATTTACCAATTTTAAATTTAGTAAGTTCAATATTAATCTATCATTTTACATTTAGATTTGCATGATTATTACCTTATTTTACAAAATATGAATATTTATAGTTTTATATTATTTAGATCACTTTATTAATAAAAAAGTAAAACATTTTGATGAGTCCAATAATTAAATTGAGCATGAAAAACCCTAGTTTTCTTCTACCTTAAGTGTTTATTGTTTCTTATGGTTTCTAATTTACCCACTATTAGGGTTTGAGTTTTTGATCTGATTTTTATTTTTCATTTAATAACATAAGCAAAACCATATAATAGTTTCCATGAATGCTAATAGTTTACCAAGCTATGATTTCCATAATTGCATGTTTTTTCCTAAAATATACCATATGTTTAGAATTCATGAAATTAGATGGGTAAATTTTATATGAAATAAAAATGAGGATGATATTAATAATGATTAAAATATTATCTCTCCTTAGTAACACATATTGCATGAATTTTGAATCTAAGATGTTTTTAGTTAACACTCGAAAATAAATGACATATATGACTCCTTTCATTCCTCCCCCCCTAGACCTCAAGGTAGTGATAACAACCATACCTTCCTCATATTTAATCATAGGCTTATGTTAGATACAAATTTCCATGCTATCATTCCATGTTCCACTTGGCTAGGCCATGGAAATGTACATGCAATATTATTTAGTGAGCCATTTTGTTATGATGAGACTTGGAAGTAGTTATGATTTGTATTTAATTTATCATCTTATATTGTAGTATTTTAGTTCATGCCATAGATGTATTTAATTTATTATTTAATTTTATGATGGTTATATAGAATCAGTACTACTGATTTCATTTTGTGATTTTAGGTAATACCCAGATGATTGAACTATATCTAGAGTTAAAAGACTTCATCATCCTACCTCATAAAATGTTATATAGGTAAATGAGATTTAAGTAAGATAAAGAGAATTCTTATGTGCACTAATCCCATATTCTTGTGATGTTTTTGTATAGATTTTATCTTTGTTACTTAATGGTCATCATTGTATTATAGCCAATTATGATCACTATATTTATGTGTGATGGGTAGCATGTTTGATTTGTAGAATTAAACAACACCATATTAAAGTTGTACCAAGGATATTTTGATTTGAATATATATTTATGATAACTCTTAAGATTTAAGGATGATTGCATGTGTCATTGCGAGCTTAAAACAATTTCCTTGCACCTTTCTAAGCTATAAATATTATGTTATTTTGATTGTGTTTTTATTACATTATTCATTGACTTAAACCAAGGTTAGGACTTAATGTTTTGTTATAATATTATAATATTATTGGATTATGTCAAATGTTATTATTTTATAAAGCTTACCTTGACCCATTTTGATCATGGGTTTGACATGACTTTGGAATTTAGTATTTTGGCATAAATTTTGTGATCTTAGGGTTTTATTTTCATTGGATAACGTTGGAAAAGTTATCATTGTGGCTCATCAACCTTGATTTAGTAAGGTAGTGGTAATAGAAGGAAGGTGAAGAGAACATGGGGAAAATGAGTGGGGTTTCCATAATAGCCTTATGGATGTTACCATGGAGGTTATGGGAATTATTTTTGGAAACTTTTTTGATAAGCAATCATGTTTTTGGGAAGCCATGAAATCTAGAGGAAGAATATGTGGTTTTGGAGAAACGTTTTTTTACACACAGTGAGTATTATAAGGGAGCCAACAAGGAATCATGAAAAAAAATAAAATAATGGAGAAGAGGAAAGAACAAGATTTATGTAAAGTAACTTTTTGTTTTTGTTTTGGTCTTGTCTTGAACAAATATTTTCATTACTTTATGCATTAATGGCTATAGTTATTTTGATAAATATGGGGACCCCAAACATGTTCAAGAGTTTTGTGGAAGGCTTCATGTGGCTACTATCAAACCTTAGGATTATTCTCATACCTCATCTACCTCTCCCCTTGACACTCTTTTACCCACCTTATAAGTGTTCCCCTACTATGGATACTAATTACATATGTTTGAAGGGAAATGTTGGATGTTGTGATGTAGGGTATTGTCTTGAAATGTCCTTGTAAATAAGGTATTACTTTCCTCATCTCATCCTAGGTAGTTTAGATATGGTTGTGATCTGACATAACATTCTTATTTGTGGACCTATCTTTGGACTGTGCTATGTCATGTGTTGATTGTTTTTTTGTATGAAACCCTAATTTGGTGGATGATGGATCTCTCTCTTACCCATGATTTCATATGATTTTATAATGATTGAGATTTATCTAGTGACCTCTTCTAACACTAAAATTATGGTTTGGGTGGGTACAGATTATAACCATATGGATGGGCTCAAATTTCACATTAATTTTTCTTATTGATGTTCATATTCAAGGAAGGGTTTAGGAAGAATTACATGATTGGATGATATTTATGAATAATAGTAGTAGTTTATTGAGATCAAAATTGTCAATAATCTCAGAGGCACTAGATGGTTTATAATTTTTTTTGTTATCACTGTATTATAACTTGTATAGAGGACCCTTATTGTGGGTTGAGATATTATTAGTTGACCTTCAATAAGTATTATGAATCTTAGTTGATCATTGTGTCAAATGGAAACACATTTATCATTTCAATATATATCTATTGATTTGATTGTTTACCTCAACTACTTATTTTTTGTTGATATCCTTCATTATGCATAATATTATTTGAGACTCTTACTATTAATTTCATGTTCTTATTGTAAATATAATAATTTTGGTAGTGAAATTTATATTGATCTTGATAAGATATACTTATTAAACTACTAGTAAAATATAAATATGGTTTTTTAATTTTGGCCAAACTTATTTTATTATAATCCATCTTAAGAAGTTATTTATTACATTTTTTGTGTTATAACATGTCTCAGTTGGTGCACAAATTTATGAGGAAGTGTATTGGTGTGATTTTATTAGTTGAAGAATATTTGATGCCTTTGTTATAACCATGCAATGTGTTATTAGATGTTTGATTATCTTAAACTATAAATGGAAGTATCATTGGCTTACTAATATTTTTTATTTACATATAAATCTCTAATGGTATTTGTGTACATCTATGAAAATTAATACTTGATCTCTATATTGTGCCATCAATTGCATATAGTTATCTTTTAGAATAATTGTGTTTAGTTGACTAAGTAATGGATTCATTATCCACTTAAGAAGATATAATAATGGTTTATTTATTTTTGACTACAATGAAATACCCCTAGTGATTGTATGGAATTAAGAATCTGATTGATTATCTCATTTGATTTAAATTATCTTTTAAATTTGAGTTTGATTATGAATGATAAAGGTAATCTAGGTGTTATTAATATATAGTACAATTATCTAGGTCTATATCCCTTTTGATTATCTTTGTTATCTTTTAATTTTTTCCTTTATGGAATAATTACAGTAATAAAATATATTTGATATATATGTTAGAATTCAAGTTTATTTCTTGAATTTTAAAGGGCTTAAGAGGTTATTATTTGTATGTCAGTTATCTTTGTATATCCTATATTGACTAAATTTATGTATATATTAATTAAAGCTTGTAGATTCATACTTAAGATTCAAAGCATAACAATATGATGAATAACGATAATGTTGATTTATCCTTGTCATGATATACATAGTAAATAAGTATATAAAGGGTGGAAATAAGAATGTCATGTTATACAGTGTGGTTAAATGATAGTTCTTCCTTTTTTAGGAATATTAATGTTGTATGAATGATTAAATTTAAAAAGGGATAACATTTTGATAATTAATATGTGCATTGATTTTAAGTCTAATAAATTAACCGTGAAGATTAGTTGTGGAGTTTGATTTATCCCTAATAATAAATAATTATTTATAGAATAAACCATGCTTAAGAAAACTTGTTATGTTCTCTTGTACTTCTAAATGAATGGGGTTTCATCATATCTAAGGGGTGAAATTGACATATTAATAAATGTATCTCATAGAGTAATTTTACTCATAATTAATTATTAGTTTCAACATATTTCTTGTTGTTTCCATCTCTACTATTACTCTGAACTATTAGTTGACAATAATATGAATTTGTCAAAGATAAATGGTAAATAGGTTTTAAATGGTGTACTATTATATTATAACTTAAATTTTTTCTCTTCTTGTTTTAGTTTGATACTTAAGGCAAGGTTGTATGCTATTTATCTTTGATGATAACTATTACTTGGATTAATCATGTAATAGTTTGAACCCTTAAATACTAGTTGGTTGTTTTATTAATGAGACTCTTAAAATTATAAAGTAAATGATATGGTAACTATTTAATGAAAACAATTTCATAGTTGGTTAAGGTCAAATATTCTCTCTGCTCTAAGGAGACTACATGGACACAAGTTGTTAGTGTTAGAAATTGATGTTAAAGGAATTATCATTTATTTACACCTATCATTTATTAATTATTGAATTTAGCATGATTTTGTATGGTTTTGTTAATAAAATATTGGTTAAATCACGATGATGTGAATTCAATATTTAAACTACAATAAAAAGTGGTAAACTATTTAGGTTGAAGTGTCTAAGGTATTATTTAAGTTTAATATTTCTTAATTTTTATAACTAGAGTTCAAATCACTAAATTAGGGCATTAAACCTTGACTTTGTGTAAGAAGTTATTATTATTCTTCAGTACATTAAATACCTTAGACCATTGTTTAAGATCTATTGGATCCTTTAATATATGTCTTGAAATTATTATTTAAATTAAGGGCTATTTTGTAAAACCCTAATCCAAATATATATGACATGATTCATTCTTATTGTTAAGTTTATTGTAGCTTTCAATGAGATTTCCCCAATGAATTCAATGCATTATAAATATATGGGTTTATTAAGGGATGATATGTTTGGTTCCATGAAAAATTATATAACCAATGAAGTTATTTTTGGAAGGATATGATTAATAAATTAATATTGTGGGCCAAGTAAAATTTATTATTGTTTTGACAAAAAAGAAAGACCAATCATGTACAAAGGTCCATTCCATTTTTGGAATTCAAGGTACATGTACACTGGTTGATGTTGGAACCCACATATCATAACACAACAGGCCTAAAATTTTATGAGCTGATTTTTGGGGTTGTGAAATATCACAACACAAAGAAGTAAGGTGCATATTACTATAGAATTTTGTATGAATATCTAAGCATAAATGTCTAGGGTTTTTTTTATTATAAATACAAATCTTCCCAAACCATGAGAACTAGTGTACTTAGTGCTACCATCCTTGATAATACTCAACCCTTGAATCAATCTATTTAGAGTTCCACTATTCAAACACATCAATTTATTACTATGATCCATTCCATATATAAGGTATAAACACAAGCCCAAAAATTATCTCTAAAGGTCCATTTGATTGAATATAATTTTGCACATGCTCAAAATCCTAAGTATGTTATTGTAAATTCCATCTCTAGCTCCACATCCAAAACCCATGTGTCTCAAAATATTTCATCTTAAAAATGAGTTAAGAAAAAAAAACATTTATGATAAATGAATCAAGAAGTTTGAATAATCTTAAAACCTCTCTAAGTGAAACTCTTAGAAACATGATTGAAAACAAATTGATTATATTACCTCCTACATTCTTATTCAAATATCCAAGTACTATAATGCTTATCATAGAGTTCATAGACATCCCATAGATAAGTGTTGATATTTTAAACATAGAAGACACTATATTATTGATAGTGGTGAATTTACATTGGATACATGTATTAAATTACTACCATACTCAAGAAAACCTTCCAATATTTATCAACCCACTCTAATCATGGTTCCATCTCGAAAGGTTGAATTAAAAAAAACAAGAATTAGATAAATAATATTTTAATAAGAAAGAGGCACCTAAGAAGGAAGTTTATAATAAATATTTACTTAGGAAGAATAAAGTTACAAACATGGTTTATAAATTGGTAACCATATCTTCCACTTCATGCATAGAAAAAAATGAAAAATACCATCCCACAGAGGATATGATTACATCTATATAACTATCTAATCATGAACAAAATATTGATGATGAGGCATATATTTATGAAAAAAGAAAACTGAGTATATTTTTTAATAAAATATGGTGTAGTTGCTTATAAATAACCTAATAAATAGATAACAGATGATTGTAATGACACATCCAAATTAGTGGATATTGACAATTATGAGATATACAATACAAAATGTCCAACTATTACATGGGTCAAGTATTACTACATGAATTAACTCAAGTAAGATTACCATACTTATTTAATGAGAATGAAATCATAAGTGTGACTATCAGTTTATAAAAATATGTATATCCATCTATTTCAATTACTTATGAACTATAGCTATTAACTAATCATAAAGTAATAAGTGAAGATGAAATATTTTATATGCATGGTTAGGTAGGTGACTCCATCTCAATTTCTTTTTTGAATTGTCATGAGATCATTAGATAGTTACAATTGAGACATACAATGTGCTTCAATACTATTATAGATACTAAAATATGGTATTAATTAGTTGACAATGACTATCTTGACACACATTTACCATACATGAATCAAATGTAAAAATATGGTCCTAAGCACCATTATCTCACATCTACATGATACATTATTAGTTTGATCCGTATATTCTGCTCTTACACACTTGTAAGAATCTCATTGTCTATTTACATTTGATTACTATCTTACACAAACATCTCTAGACCCTTATTTTAGTCCACTTATATATGGGTTAGTAACATCAGTATAGGTCAATATCTCTAGTCAATACTGACATGAGACTAATGGTGTTGATTATATTCTAGCAAAAGGAAATATATAAAAATAAATAGTTCCTTAGGGTTAGTCCATCTACCTAGTGTGTTACGAGCATGAGAAATCATCCAAATGGACTCATATATATAAAATTCAAGGCCTCACTTAATAGGTTACTTGGAACTTATTTGGTACACATATACACACTATTGTATATTGAAAAATTATACCTTATTTTTCCCAAATTACGTACCACTCACTAGGAGTAGTCACAAGCCAAGTTTGAAGCATCCAAGTTAAATCAAAAATTTTCAAGTATCAAATCCAAATCATTAGCTACATTCATATAGTGATTGAACACACTTACACAATCACACTATGTGGTAGAACTACATGTGGTCTAATTTTCATCCTTGGAATATCATATACATAGGTAATGATCAATCATAAAATGAGGGTGATTGGGGTTAGTTAAGACCATTACACTTTCAAGGTTTTGATAGGTTTTTAACCCTCACAAGCACACCTATGGTTTCAATGTGAAAGAGACTAAGTTTTGGATTTGTTCCATCATCATGGTTTATAATTGAACATACATAACTTACATAGATAGGTGAATGTGACCATATGGACATTGACCTATATTTTGACATAGGTAAATAATGAAAAAAATAGGTTAGTAATGATAGTTGATAATGACTCAAATTTGATGAAACTGACCTTGTATAGATAGAAAACTAGTTTTTGAACCAGATGGATCATAGGCTTACTTTAGTCTATTTTGCACTTAAATAATATAGTCATAGTTAGACAATCAATAATAAAAGGTAAGTACTTGTACCTTTATTGTACTTATTATGTTTAACATATGCCACTTCCTAAATCATTAAAATTAGTTTCAATATTTTACATTTTGATGTATGCTCAAATACCATATATTAGTATCTAAATTATTCTAATAGTTTTTATCTTATTAGGGTTTCTAAATCCAAATGATGATAAAACATATTGGTGAACCTGTATGCTAATAAAACTATGTCAAACCTTAGGTTTCACTTAGGGTTTCATCCCTCTAGGGTTTCAAAAACCTTAAGGGTTTTTTTTTTATACATGATTTTTGATTATTCCTTAAGATATACACAGTATTTATGACTATAATGAATGAAAATTATTACTTATTTCAAGTCATGAAGGTACTATTTTCATATTTTTCTACTTGGATAGTGTATTTTATTTGGATCAATTATGTAAACAAATGGGTCAAATAAATCAATCTAAGACCACTAATAAGGTAAAATAAATAAATAATAATCTAATTTAATTTTTGAGGACTTATTGTATGTAAATCATATGTTATCAAAGGGTCTAAGTATATTAAATTAGGGAATAAGTATGTAATAAATACAACCACTGATTTATGTAAGAATTGACCTAATATAATATTTCAAATAATAGTGATGAATGACATAGATAAGTACTTAGTTAAAAACTAATATAAATGATTTGGGGGTTAAAAATTGGTGTAGAAGCTAATATGAGTGTCTCAAATGGGTTCCAAGTATTCAAAAATCCTTTTGGATAGTAATACAGTACTTTGGATAGTAATTCAATATTCTAGTTTACTTCCTACCACACTAGTGTCCCTTTTTCAAAAACAATGTGATATTCTAGGTGCACCTCTAGATAAGTTTGATTTGTCGATGCCTATGTGGATGAGACCTGATTCACTATATGTGCATTATTTTTAACTATTTTTGAGAAAACCCTAGACTTCCATATTGTTAGGGTATTTAAAGATAAAAATTAGTAAAAGTGTGATGTTAGCTGGGTAGAATAGACATACTCAACACCCCACTATGTTAAGAGTTGATTATATCCAATGCCTCAATAGGGGATCAATCCTGATGTAGTTCTACCAATTTAAGTGTTGGTGCAAGTGCAAGTGAATAATAGTATGAGGGTTGACTTGAGTGATTTGAATGAGGATTGAGACTATAAATCTATGTATTATAAGTTTAGGATGGTTTTACATGACTATATGTAGAATTAGGGGAGAATAGGGATCAATGACCTTGATTTTTCACCACTTGTTTTGAGCTTGTTTGTGGGTATTTGTATCTAATTTATATCTAGTGGTAAAGGTATAAAACTCATGTATTTATATTGATCTAGTGCTTGTGAAAAGTGTGAAATAAGTCTAAGTTGATCTTAAGTGTCGTAGGAATTGAAAATATATCTATTAGGGTTAAAATTAGGCAATGGACACTAGCATGGTCCCTTGGTCACTAACATAATTTGCTAGTGTCCAAAGAAGAATGATAGTGTCTAGGTGGTAGAACTTGGAGCCCTAGGGGCTTGGATCCATAGGGAAAGACATGATATTGATTTTGGGATGTCTAGGGACGTGTAATACTTACAAAAAAGTTGGATAAAAGTTAAAAAAGGCACTAAGATAGGTTTAGGGATAAGTTAGGGGTAGGTGGTCTCAAGTGACACTCATTTCACTCAAGTGAATATTTATATGACTACATTTCCACCCCTTTATTCTAGAAATTTATCAAAGTGAAATGGATAGTATAAAAGAAAAAAAGGCATACCCAGACTTACCTAAGAGATGAAGCCCTTGAATCTATGTCTGAATATGTGAAGCATGATCCATTACATATCCTATAAATGAAACATGGATGAATTAGAAATTACTTAAGGAATTTCAAAAGTAAATAAAAATATAAGTGAAAAGATAAGATAGAGAGGAAAGTAATGAATAAACCTCATTGGGTATGCAAATAAATGAAAAACTTGATGACTTCTTATGTGTGTAGCTAGTGATCAAACAATGAGTAGCTTGGACAAAGCTGATACCTTGATCAATCCTCATGTGTGGGTGGATTAAAAACTCAATATAATCTTGAATCTATCATTTTCCCATCCCTACTTGATGGATCATACACTATGAATAACTTGGATTAGACTGATGTCTTGTCCAACCCTCCTATGTAGGTGGCTTAATAAATCAAGTAGGTCATGATGCCATCATTACTTACCCATGTGTAGTAGATGCATCTATGACTGAAACTATATGATTTAATTGAAACTATATAGGATGGATCTAGGGCCACTCTTAAACTTTGAAATGTAAAATGACTAAGGGGCCTCTCAGGCACTTGTGAATGTAGCTCAAGGACTATGCAAAAATGTCAACCATTGAAGATGGAATAAGACATCAATAAGGTGTGAAACCTAGTGAAGATGGTGTCTGAAGTATACAATGTGAAGAATGACATAGATTTGTCATTCCATCAGATATGATCTGGTGTAAAATTGATCATGTGAAAATAATGTATCATGCACATACCCCCAATTATGATATATGTGTATATAGATTATGGATTGAGTTATAGTAATATATGTTTGTGTATATCTAAATCTGAAATGGGAGTGATCATGTCATGCATGATGCCCCCAATTTGAGAAAAATGGTATGATTATGTGTAAAATTGAGAGCAGTCTAAGCATGATTGATAATATGTGACTAATATTATGTAAACCTAAACTATAATTATTGTACCTTTCTAGATAATTTAGATTTTCTTGATTCTAGGGATATTAGATAGTAGCATGATTCCTTGGATAGTAGTATACCACACTAGTGTCCTTTTGTGTTTTTTCCATTTAAACTAAAATTTATCTATGTATAACTATTTTTCACTATGTTTTCTTGATTCTAAGCTATGTAATCTATGTCTATGTGATAGAAACTATATTTGAGTACACTCAAATGACCTAATCTATATGACAAACCATTGTGAATTCCTCCTCTTTTGAGTGGAGTTTTTAAACTTGTAGAATAATTGTCCTCAAAATAAAAACTCTACATCATGTGTTAATAAAATAATATAATGTATACACATGACATCAGAATGTAAGATAATTTAATCATATGTTGGTAATATACAATGCAGGTTAGATCTATCATTCATAAGTTTGTCAAGATAGATTTAACAATGTACACATGTATATGAAATACATAATATGAATAAAATTATAATAATTACCTAGGGGGATGAGGCATTATTTCCATCAATGCACCCAAGGAGGAATAGGAGATTCATGAGGTCATTCATGAAAAAAAAAACTAAGTGTGAGAGAAAAAATCAAGAGACAAGTGTCATTTTCATGAACCATACATGAGAGGATACATATAACACACATGAGGCATGCAAAGTAGGCCAAGGGGCCACAAAATAAAGGACATGGGCACATGCCACTAAATTTGAGAAATGAATACATAAAAGGACATGTTCAAATGTCTACATACCTAAATATAAATCAAGGTTGGCTTATATCCACAAGGAAGGATATGTTCAAATGTATGCATACATAATCAATAAGGCACACACAATAACATAGGCACATGTCCAAAGCATATATAATTAAAGGAAGTGGCATAGAGCCATAAAAAAATGGCATATTCAAATGTCATCGAGTATATATAGAAGTAAAGTGACATAATCAAATCTAAACTAGTAAATCTATAAATGAAAGTATGCATGAACATGTGGTAAAAATCTATATAAGAGAAAAGATGTACATAAGTTGAGTCTATAGTATTAGTAGTCATAAAAAAATATGGGTAGTATAGGATGATAAATATTAGTATATAAATAATGTTAAATTTATGATATGGATTATAAAATGATATAAAATTTTAAATTAGAATCTATGTATAGGATGCACCTAGTGAGTAAATGTATCAATGATGAATCTTTGTATGTGCCCCAATAGGTGTATAGTAGCATATCTAGATTTGTGTAGAGGACCTGAATCTTGTAGTAATATACAATCACTCGAAAAAGAACAAGTGTAGCAGGCATGTATGATAAAACCAACTAGACTAAGATAGATAACATATTTAGTACCTAAAAAATAGAAGGAATATAAACCTGGAAATGCATACAATCTAAAATTTGTATTTTCTAAGAAATATTTGAATGTTTTTGTCTTTTTTAAATATTGTATTATTTTTGTATTTTTTGAATATAAGCTATGTACTAGTAATCATGAAAATTAAAATAGGTACAAGGATCAAGATAAAGGAAACTATGTACAAGAAGCATGATAAATGAAGCTATGTATAAGAAGCATGATAAATAATACTATGTACAAGGAAATTGGGGGTAAATGAAAATATGTACAAGTAGGCTAGAAATGAGTGAAACTATGGAAAATGATAGTGTTATGGATAAGAATATATGTTTTGTTAAGGAATGGTTCTAGAATCACAACATGTCATTTTTGGTGTGTATTTATATACCATAGGTAGCATCATCACTTTTTGAATGGTCTGTATCATAATAATCTAGGTTTTTCCAATCACATTCTTCATTTTGATTAGATATGTCTGGATTATTGATTGGGATATTTACATATGAAATATCCATATATATATATATATATATATCTTGATTTGAAGACTCTATTATTTGAAACCCTCTTTTGAGAATGGTTGTTTTCTTAGTTTAATTCTAAATGTACAAGTTAAGTTATTTATCTTTTTGTAACATTACCTATGTATCTAGATATTTTACCTTAATAAACTATATTTCTAAATGTTTTTCCTTAATATGTTCCATAACTACCAATATTTGTTGACCAACATTATAAACTACTTAAATAGGAATAGTGATGCCTTGGTCATGTTTCCTAACCCTTGACCTTGATAATCAAACCATTTAGATATTTTTGACCAAACCCATATTATTTTAAAAGTGGTTCCTCATTTTATAGAGGTATACATATATCCTTCACTTACTTTACCTTTGCTTATTCTAATATTTATGAATTTTATGTATGCTAAGCTTAGGATGGCTACAAATGATTATATGTATAAGTAGGGTATAATAGGGATCAATGACCTTGATTGTACACTACTTTTTTTGAGCTTGTTTGTGTATATTGCATCTGATTCCATCATTGGGTAAAGGGCTAAAAATCATGTATCTATACTCATCTAGTGCTTGAACAGAGTGTGAAATAGGTCTAGGATGACCATAAGTGTCCTAGGCATTGAAAATGTATTCATTGGGGTTGAAATTAGGAAAGGGACACTAGTGAAGTCCCTTGGTCACTAACACAGTGTGATAATGTCTAGGTGGAAGAACCTAGACTACTAGGGTCCTAGATCCCTATGGGAAGGTCTAAGACTAATTTTGGGATGTTTAGGGATGTGTAATACCTTTATAAAATCTAGATAAGGGTCAAAAGATACCCTATGATAGGTCTAGAGAAAATATAGGGGTAGGTGGTCTCAAGTGACACTCATTACACTTAAGTTACATATTTATATGACTACACAATCCTAAGCCTTCCTCAAATCATATTATTACAACAACAAATATAAGTTACCTTTTTTATCTCCTAGATGATAAAGGGAATGCATGGATCATTTTTTCCCTCTTCACCCTATACCTAAAGGTTATACAATAAACCATCCCTCTCCCATTATTTGACTACAACCTATTTTGGATTTCATGGTCCATATTACCAATAATAGATGAGGTAGGGTGCCCCATCATGCATGCCATAAAAATAATAATTAACATGTTCCTTATCAACCCATACACCTTACAAAAAGTAATAATATCAACCTAAAATGTATGACAACATTTATCAAATAAACAATATCCATGTCAAAATTTGTATCTTGGAGTTACTCAAAACATCAACGTCTACAAAAATAATGAAAAGATCTCTCTAGTGAAACACAACATGCATCATTTACCTCTATCATGAATACATTCAAGTATATTGAAAAATTCATAAAATTTGACAAAGAATACTTACATATGCAATAAAAAATATATAAAAATATACCATTATTCACTCAAGTTCAAGTGAAAAATAAAATGGCCAAACTTGTGTTGGTTGATAATGGTTCTGGATTAAATATATGTAACATTGATTTCTTACAACAATTGGGGATCAACATGGATACAATTAAAAATAAAATCAAATCATAAAAGGAATTAAAAAATTCCATGTCAAATATTAAATACCATATCATTGGATGTAAAACTACATCCCAAGATGGTACCTACTACATTCCACATGATGCCTAATCAATTACATTACAATTGATTTTGGGGAGACCTTGGATACATGATATGGAATAAGTACCATAAAAATTACAAATATGTATAAAATTCATGCAAGAAGTCTATTATTTTATGTAACCAAAATATGATGACCCTTTAATATATTGTAATATGACCCAGGATATAAATGAGAGACAACTAAAGTCATAGTTAGAAGATTGTTCTATCATTCCTCCAACACAACTCATTCTAGTATCTTAGATAAATATATATGAGGTAGAAAAATCAATTAATAAAAATGAAAAGGAACCAATTATAACATACAAATAATCTATACATCATGAACCACAAGCTAATATGTTATAGGTGAAAGCTATTGTCAATATTTATTTACTAATGTATTCATAATATCAAGAAGACATGGTCACAAATTATTATGAAACTAATGATGAGGATACCAACATGGAATATATGACAAATGACCAATTGCACAAGTTAAATTTGAATCCTTTAGATGAATATTTATCTCACACTTTCTTCACACATGTTAGAGTTGGATAATATTAAGATTATTCTTATACAACAAAAGGCACAAATATGAAATTTATCTTTAGGAATAATCTTATGGGAAATTAAAGGAAATTATGATATATCATGAGTATATTCTAAATGAAAATATATTTTACAATATTATCTTACATTTCACAAAAGTGACAATAAAATAAAACATGACTTGGATAAAAAAATAATCATATATTTCAGTAAATAATGTGGAGATGAAAAATATCAAATGTCCAACACCATTGCAATTAAAAAGTCTTAAATATAATCCAAAAAAAAAATTCTAAACATTACTTGATCATAATTTCATCAAATCAACTTATAGTAAACATCAAACGATGGGACATATCTCACATTGAGAAGGAAAATCATATCGTGTTTACCACATAATCACATGACATGACATAGTTAATTATGATGCATTACAAAAATAGATTCAAAGATACAAGAATAAAATCATTATTAAGATAATACAAAGTCAATAGGAATCCCTTGCATCAATCTCCATAATGACACCATCTACAACTACAACAAGAAAAAACCATCTTCTACATGAGGCTTATTAAAAGATGTTTTTTCTTGTTGTAGTTGTAGATGGTGTCTTTGTGGATCTTGATGCAAGTGGTTTCTATTAACTATATATTATCTTAATAATGAATTCATTCTTGTATCTTTGAATATATTTTTGTAATGCATCTTAATGATTTGTGTCATGTCATTTGATTCTATGATAATCATGATATTATTATCATTCTTGGTATGAAATATGTCCAAGGAATTTATCATGATGTGGGTTGAACATGTGGTAGATTATTTACAAATGTCTTACTAGTTACTCATATATTGCACAATGATACATGGATATGATATTATACTATAATGTGACATTGATACATAGGGATGGTGTAGACTATCCTTCATTTGTTCTATGATTCATTTATGTTATTACTCTTTTTGTGATAAAATAATCTATGATTATATAATGTGTGCCAACCTTGGATTTATTTGATGCAACATATTTATGTCCCTTATTTGTGACATTTTTATGATCCTTGTGAGTGGCCCTTAGATTTTAAATTTACAACATCTTCATTTATCTTATTTGTGATAATTTTATGTCCTTTACATCTAGCCCTTGGATTTATTTACAGTGACATTTTCATGTCCCTTGTATTCACTCTTTGGCCTTATGTGTGACACTAACTATTGATATAGTTAAACTTGTTGAGTTTGTTTACATTGATCAATGCCATGATATATATCATGTACCTTTACTATGTTTTCTTATTTTTTTATCCATTAGAAATAGTTACTACTACATGCTTCATTGATACATCTATATATACATGACACTTATATGCCATGAATTACACATGTTACATACATGTCAGACATATACATTACTATGATGACATCCTCTCCATATTTTCACATGATTATACTTGATGTTATGTTTAAACATGACATGAATATAATTAACTCTTATTTTGAGATGAGTGACTTACATGACACATTAATTCATTACAAAAGGAGGGAGTTATAGTAGGTTTGTCATAGAGACATAAACCTCCATACAAAAATAATCAGATCAAAGTACAAATTTTAGAGATTCAAAATAGTTTAGATATTATATGGTTAAGTTGCATGACAAATATTGACACATCAATATAGATTATATGTGCATATTCCATGTATATTTACTCAATTTATTGATACTTGACTTAAAATCCATACACATTTGGGCAGATATGCATGAAAAAAATTATCCAATTTATAGGAACAATAATTAAAAGTTTTCACATATACACATATTTGAGATACATGTTCTCAAATTCAAAATATAGATGCATATAATTTTATATATAAGTTTGAATATATTAATGGGGAATGATATTAGTTCATGCACATATACACACTTTTAGAATTCACGAGAAAAAACATTGGTTAATGCACATACACAACAATACAATTTATAAGTAGAATGAATTATGTTTCTCATTCCAATTCACACTTGTTAAATTTTTTTCATGATAGGGGCATGAACATTGTTCATTCTCTTTCCATCATGAACATTGTATAATTTTTTCAATAAGGAAACATCCTATTGATGTAGGATCATCCTAGGATAATAAACTATATTTCATTAGGGTTAGGGCATGTTGTCTTTTGAACCCAAGAGCTTTCACACTTACATAAAGTTTGGGTAAATGTTTTAGATCACATGGGAAGACATGAGAATTGGGCACTAGAGGATAACACAAGGTTTTTTTAATGAAATGGTTAGGGAAGAAATTTTATAAATGTGCATAGATGGCACATAGAATAAAATCAAGATAACACAAAGTCCTGAGGAGTTGTGTAAATCAAAATACATGTGGAAGGAAAGAAGCATCTATAGTAAGGGCAATATAAAATAAAGGCATAAATAAAAAGACAGAGAGCCAAAGGAAAAAAATATAATGGTCAATTGGCTAGCTGTAAAGGATGAAACTTGGTAGAGTAATAATAAATACAATATCAAGAGACAACAAGATCTATGAGGTAGATCCAAATTAATTATTATAAGAACCAAAAGGTTCAATGTCTGACTTAGCCTAGTCTACCCATAACATAGACCTATTATTGGTGCCAAGGATACCTAGAGTCAAATGTCTTCTCCCTTAACTGGATAAGATGGTTACCAAGCCACACAAACTATAAATAGAAGTGTCAAACCAATTGAAAATGGTTGTTGATGGTGGTTAGTTGATGATGTAATCATTATTGAGAGTGAGTCTATAGAATGAAGGTTGAGGTCTAAGGGACAAACACTACCAAAATATAAATCTAAAAATGGGTGAGATATGAGATCCAAGATATATTAGAAGGGACCAGAGGGACCTTATGTAAATTTTCAAAGATTATAATATCATATAAGCATGTTTTATTAATAAAATATGTTTGAGAATCCGTCAAATATTATTGATGGCTGCATGGTGAGGCACCCATTCATTAGAAACACATACCATGACTATACCATGTAGTGTTAGATCAAGGTTGAGAGCCTTGGGAAAATGGAAAAGGAGAAGAACCTACAAGCATAAGTGTAGTGTAATGATGCATAAGAGATGGATACTAGACCACTGAACATAAGGTAACTAGGAAAAGATGAGTGTTGAGAGAGAAGTATTAGTAGACCACCAATCATGAGACAACTAGTGGAATATTGAATACAAGGACTATTTAATCACCAAATGTGAGACAACCAATAAGGAGTGGATAATCTATGTAGGATTGTGATAGAGATTTATGATAATATTCAAAAGAGTGTTAGAGAACCTGTGTAGGATTATGGCAATGAAGTGCAATAGTGGGTGACTTAAAATATTAAGTGTTGACTGATCACTAATTTTAAGGTAGTCAAACATAGTAAAGAAACTAAGGCATGCATAAAAATGTTGATATGAAGATATATATGCATAAATGGGAGATAATGACATTAAATGATATCTAAATGTGTCTTAGTTACATGAAAGATAAGAAACATGTTGATAGAAACATTGATCAAAGGTACTTGAGTACAATAAAGAAAGAGAGAAAACTCAACTGAATCACATATTAGAATCAACCAATGAAAAAAAAGGTATTGAGAATAAGACACTAATGAAACCATAAGTTAAAGGTGATTGAGTTTGAAAGAAGGGGCTAATAGAATCACTGATTAAATTATATTAAGAAAAATAAGGTAGAATAGGAAGAATCACTAATTAGATGTATATAACATAGAGGTGAAGAGATAAAGATATCTAACATAATATTTTATTTGAGGTAATCAAGGTGAAATAACATATTCCAATCAAAGTATTTGGTAGAGAGTGATAAGAATAGGTTATCCATTAAGTGTGTATGGGTAGTGAATGAAGAACACAAATAATGAAGTAGGAATTATAGATAAAAACAACACAAGGAGGAAAAGACCCAAAGGAGAATATGAAGTGGGTTATGGATGTCAAGGGTAATTTTGTGTTGAAGAGTGTAGGGGACTATATTAAAGTGAAGTGGGCATAGAATAGGCTATGGGGAAACATATAAAGGTTCTAGAGAGACTTTGAGGAGTAGAAGAGATAGAAATTTAAGGAAAGGGTGAATAAATGGAAACATGGGGTTTCCTCACTATTATACCAAGTAGTGTAATCATAGGGCCAATCAAGTTAGAAGGGAGTATCTAAATCCACATGTCAGAATTAGAGGTTGAGGAGTTAGATTTGGGAAGAGGACCAAGTGTATAAATAATATTGACATTGAAAAATAACATTTGAGATTGAGTTACATTAAGAAATTACACAAGTAGGAATGGATAAGGAGACCCATTTTATGCAAAGTGTAATGAGTGAAGATAAGTTGGATGTAATTCCATTAAGGTAGTTTTAACATGGAAGAATTTTCTAAGTGGATCAGATCAACATGCACACAAGAGAGGGATGTAGTGAATAATAAAATAAATGTTTTCCACATGGAGAATTCATCATAGACAATTTTTTGTGAGAATTGTTGGTGGTGTGAGAAATAACCAAATTGGACCACTCCCCCCCCCCCCCACACACATATAAATCAAGGCCTCAATTTATAGGGGACATGGAACTTATATAGAATATATATATACCTTATTACACATTGAAAACATCTACGCTATTCTTTATTTATTGTGAATCAATTATTAGAAGCAATCACAAGCTAGGTATAAATCACACTAAAGCAAAGCAGTCTAGTATAAAATCTAAATCATTAGTTTCATTCATATAGCTAAGGATTACAATTGTAAAATCATACCAGGTGGGAGAAATATTCATGGATTAATTTTGATCCTTGGATTAGTGAATATGTAAGTATTTCTTAATCATCAAATTAGGGGGATTGGGGTCAATTCAACCCATTACACTTTCCTAATTCTTATAGGTTTCTAGACCTCACAAAAACACATAGGATTTCAAAGTGAAATAAAATATTTTTTGAATTTATGTGTATCATAAAGATTAAAAAATAAGTGAATGTGATGGTATGATCACTGACCCTTATTTCAACATAGGTAACTATCGATCAACAACGGTTAATATCAATAATTTATACTAGCCCATTTCTGTTAAAAACAATCCTACACAAATAAAAACCTAGTTCTTGAACCAAATGAATCACATGCCTACTTTAATCTATTTTGAAATTATATAATACAATCATATTCATACATTCAACCAAAAAATCTAAGTATTTATCTCTAATGTATACTTATTATATTTATCATATGCTACTTGTCAAATCATTAAAATTAGTTTCAGTATTTTAGATTCAAATGTATGTTTGAATGTGATATCTTATTATTTGAATTACTATAATGATTTATATATTAGTAGGGTTTCTAAATTAAAATTTGGGTAAAAAAATGTGTCATTCACACATCATGTCTAAAAAAACTAACAAAAAAATAGAAAATTCAAAAATTCAAAAACATACAAAACCATGACTTATGTGTGACATGCTTTGCTAGTACACATGATTTATTGTTGTTATTTATCTTATACATAGTGAATTACATGTCCATTTTTATGTACATAATTTAAATGGTATATATGATTTGGATGCATGACATAAAGGTTACATATGATACATGGACATACATATGGATTATATTATTTGCACCCATGGACTACCTTTCTAAATTCAAGGAATGCCTACATTAGGGGCATCTTTGGACACTTATCAGGTTATAAATTTTTATACTAATCAGTTTATCATATTATAATATTACACATGACTTGATCTTGATTATACTTTCTATAGTGATATTTTTTATGGGTATTATGTTTTGATATACTATATGATGGCACTGATTATTTATTTAGATTAACATTGCTTATTTTATATATGATTGATAATGATGATCATAACATTGTGTGATAATTGATATATGTTATATTATGTATTCAATGATTGCATTCAATGTCATAAGTTGAGTTATAGTATCATCTAGTTTATGTCATGAACATGTGTCCATGTTGAGTCGAAGTCTAGCTAGAGTCAAGTCATTTCTTGAGTGCTTATGTGCTTCATGAGTCTAGATTGGTATTTTGATTTCTATTAGGCTGTAGTCATATAAAATGCAAAAATTGGTAACTTGAGCATGGATAATGACACCCAATCCTTAAGTACCTCTTGTTTGTTCTCTAAACCCTCTTAGGCTTATTTTCATTAATTCTCAATCATTCGTGGCCTTCTAGATTTGACCCCAACTAAGTTGGGACCCTTTATTCATGACTAATCCATCCCCTTAGGTCTCATTTACTCAAGACAATAGCACCAAAGTTATACTATAGTGCTATATCTCAGGGTGTCCTATTTTTATTTCTCCTATCTAATCATAATTTGAGCCTAGATTACCATTTTTCTTGATTTCTCTTGTTCATTATGTCAGCCTAGTCCAGTTTCATCTAACCTATGACCAATAGATCCATATAAAATACCATTCAAAGATAATTTGGAAAGGGTTATAAAATATCATTTAATCAATCAAGAATACAAGCAAGACCACTTCTAACCCTTTCCAAATGATCTTCTCTATTCTTTGCATACAACTAGCCTATACACTTTCAAGCTAATTCAAGACCTTACACCAGTCCCTATTCATCTCAAGCTTACATAGTTTTAACATTTATTACATTTAATTCATTATTTTACCAAGCACTCTTAAAGGAATAACTACATATAGCTTAATCCCTCTTCAAAGTATTGGTATGTCGGTAGTGTGCCCACACATGGGTTATGAAGCATGTCCAATGCATCTTACACACACTGACCCTTTTTCCCCATTTTCCAAATTTTATTTTAATTATATAAAAGATACAAGTACATGAATAATAAGATATAAAAGGAGCTATATTGATAACAAGGACATAAAAATTGGTACACAAGATCACATTGAGTAGGTGAACAAAACCCAAAAAGCTTAAATCCTCAGGATAACAATGCCAATGAAGGACTACAACACAAAATCGTAGGGTTTCTAGTGTTGACACTCCTATCAAATTAAGAAATGAAGTTTAGGATTCTGTTTGTGATAGTGTCCTAGTCCTATATACAAATTTCTAGACTTTGTCTTAGTCATAAAAATCTAAAATAAGCTAAGTTTGATTTTCTCTCTCTCATTACTATTTTTAGAAAAGGTCTAATTATAATTTAATTTCTAAAATCAGTAGTTTTAATTAGGAATATCATTTAATAATTTATCCTACTCAAATTTATTTATTAAATAGGAATAAAACTCTATTATTCCCAAAAATAAAAAATCATTTGGTGAACCTGACTTACTTAAAATTTTGCATAAAAACCCTATAAACCCTAGGGTAAGTTCCCAGATAGTTTTTCCCATTGATTTATAATTTTTTTTTGAATACTAAAATCATAAATTTATCTCAAATTTTAAAATTTTGTAGTAAATTTTGAAATTAATTTATTTCAAACCCTAGTTGCATACATTAGGTCCCAGTAATTTTCTAGCATTAATCCAATAATTTCCTAATTTTTTCTTGCACATATAAATAAAAAATTTATCTCAAATTTTAAAATTTTACAGTAAATTTTAAATTTTTTTTCAAACCGTAGTTTCATACACTAGGTCCTAGTAATTTTCCAACATCAATCCAATATTTTTTTGATTTTTTGCTTGCACATAAATCAGAAATTTATCTCAAATTTTAAAATTTTGTAGTAAATTTTCAAATAAATTTATTTCAAACCTTAGTTGCATCAACTAGCTCTCAGTAATTTTCCAATCATTTTCTAATTTTTTTAGTTACATATTAAAATAAAAAAAATCACTTCAAATTTCAAAAATAGTAATTTCAAAAAAAAATTATTTTCCTCAAAACCCTAGGTGCATCTACTAGGTCCTTTTCAATCAAAATTTTTCCCACTAATTTTCTAAATTCTTAGTTTCCTATTAAATTTAGAAAATAATTTAAAATTTCATAAATTCATAGCATTTTGCAAAAATATTATTGTCAAATCTCTAGTTGCATATACTAGCACCTATTTGCTTCTTGAGGTATCACCTTACATCCATAATCAAATTACAAAAATGATTCTCAGTTATGTACAAACTTTTCTTACATTTATTGCAAATAAAAAGGAAACCATAATGGGCCCTATCATGTACATGAATGATGAAGTCTATCATATGTTAGTACAAAGCTTCATCCTTTGTATTTCATGCTTATGTTTCATTATATGGGATGATATTACAAAATTCATTGCCAAAAATGTACAAAATTTCAAAATTCTTTTTGAATATTCTCTTTTTCTCATACAAAATAATTAACAACTCCATTTTGATAAACACATTCAAAATATTATGTTACATGTCAAAATTTTATATGTTTTTATGCAAAAATTCATGATCTCTACCCTTTACTTTCTATCACTCATATGGAATTTTTTTCAAGTTTATCATGCTAAACATGTTAGAAATATTATGATTCATGTCAGAATTTTCTATACATTCATGAAAAATTTCATGCTCTCTGCCCTTTACTCTCTATTTCTCATATGGAAACATTTTTAAGTTTATTTTGCTACACATATTAGACATATCATAACACATGTCAAAGTTCTTTATGCATCAATGCGTAGTTCCATACTCTCTATCCCTTGTTTTCTATCTCTCATGTTGAATGTTCTCTATAATCACATATTATATACAACTTATAACTCCACTTACATTCATTTTAGCCATATACATAGTTTCTACTAGATGTATTAGCCTCCTTGGCTACTCTTGTTTCAATGTCATATTTCATGTAGAGGAAAGAAATCCCTTCTCCTCCTCTCCCTCAATAGGGTGATAGCTACTTTACCTCTAACCAGGTCCATGATATCACCTCTCCAAAAAGTGAGGTAACCTATACTATTGTTCTTAATGCATACATTCAACCTATAGCTTCTTCAAACCATCTTTAACATATATGCTTACATGTTCAATCAAAATAAACTAGGGTTTGCACTTGTGAGACTCTAAGGGATCAAATCACCAGTATGAGCAAGTTAATTTCATATTTAAAAATGTATAATCAGATATTACATTAAAATATCACAATATTTGCAAATTAGATCAAAATTTAAAAGCCTCAAAGGCACCCTAGTGTCAATCATGTATATGTACCTTCACCTAGTCAATTGGTTACAAGTAATGTACTTATCAAAAAAAGAAATTACAACAAAGTAACTCTACATCTAGTGATTTAAAAGGAATTCAATGATCAACTAAGAGTTAAAGTGAAGTTCTAAGGAAAATTATTAAAGATAAATTTACCAAACTACCTCCTCTACATCTAGTGAGAAGATCTAGATATTATTGTGCATATCATAGAATGCATGGGCATCACATGAATTCATGTTTAGCATTGAAACAACATATAATTGATCATGAGGACCCTATACAAGGTAAATCAGTTAAGAAATCAATGATGACATATGAACACATTCACAAAGGGTCAAATTTAAAAATAGTATAAAAGTGGTTATCAAAGCATAACTTATAACAAAAAAATGATAAAAAAGGAAAATCAAAGTAAAAAAATTACCAAAAGCACATATAAATCATAAAAAAATGCAAATATACCTTTCCAAAATGAGGCTAAACTTTAAAAGTAGTATGGGTTTGGTCAAAAATATCTACAACAGTTTGATTATCAAGGTCAAGGGTTGGGCAAGTAGGCTCAAAGCATCACTACTCCTATTCTAGCAATTGATAATATTTATCACCAAGGTTTAAGATTTATTGAAAATCCTACAACAAATCATTCAAAAACATAGTTCATCAAAGGAAAAGATCTAGATACAACAAAAGTCAACAACAACATTCCATTGATTCAAAATCAAGATGATAATCATGAGTGGAACAATACAGGTTATTATGATTTCCAACATACCAACAATGAATCTAAATATTCAAAATCATATTTGCATCCATGCACTCATGTTTAAAAATCACATATGATTCCTTTGTTTGATATAGGACACCATGATAGGGAGTCTCCCATGAACTCATTAGTTAGTATCATTTCTTCTCAGTTTTTCTTGTACATAGTTTCTTCTCAAATTTCTTATACATAGTCTTCATGTGATTGATTGTACATAGCTTATAACATTTCAAAATCCAAAAGCATTGAAAATTTTCAAAACACCAAAAACATTTTGATTGTATGCATCATCCATGTTTTACATTTATAATATCATGCTAGGACTTACATTTGCTATTTCATGTTATTGTATGTCACTTTATCTAAATTACCATGCTTCACTTGATCTTCTTTGAGTGTGTGCAGTGACATCCAACTACTTTATTGCTTCACTCTACCCATTTAGGGGACATCATACTTCTACATTTGAGACACACTTCAATATACATACCCAATGGGGGCATCTTCTACATACCACACCATCGAGGTTATGTCATTCCTACACTACACACTCCAAGTTATCATGTTAATGTACATTACTTAATAGATTAAACATATTACTATATCAATAATTTAATATTATCTAACACTTGTGTATCTCTTAGCATATACCTAGTCTTGTACTAAACATGTCTTACATACTTTCACTCTTGCTTTGATTAGTTAGATGTGATTCTATCTTTCTAGTTATCACATGATTTCTCTTCTTGCTTATCATAGCTTATTGGATTATATTTCCAATTCCTACTTGTCTCCTGTATGTGCCTAATGACATTTGCCAATGTCCTTTGCTTATATTCATGTGTGTGCCTTAGGACATTTTCCAATGTATTTTTCTTGTACTCATTTATGTGCCTGTGGCCCTTATGCCAACATTGCTTACTCCAGTTTTATGTGTATGTGGCATTTGAACATACATTGTATGCTTGATTTATAGTTTGAGTGACATGTGCCCATGTCCCTTATTTGATTTTCCCCTTGGCCACTCTTGTATGCTTCTTTACTTCTTGATTTATGTGCTTTTTGTTTGATTACTTCTCAATTGTTGCAATGCCATGATCCACATCATGCATTTTTTCCTATTTTATTAGATGCCATAATAGACATCATGCTCCATCCCTCCATGACAACTAAAAACTAACAAACTAATAACTAACATTTCTAGTTTTAATTCAATTCTAGTACATTACACATGTTATTACATTTTTTTAATCTATCTAGGCATACCCTTTTTGATCTAACAATATCTCAATTCAGACCATGCTATATCTTTTTGATTATCATTGTTATATCATGTATATTTTCTAGCTTAACACATTTGTAGGGATTATTATTCTAAGGGAAGTCACTATAGGGTAGCTATTCCTACCCTCAAAAGAGAGAGAAACAAATAGGGGGTTTTCTATAAAGATCAGAGCTCCTAATTAGTTGAAAAATCTAGTTTTAGAACAACCATAATAATAACAAGTCATCAAACCACTCAAAATAAACTAGGCAAATAGTCAAGATTCTAGAACAATGATAAGTTTCAACCCAAGACAATATGACTAAGGTTGGACTATAGTTTTAGACACTAGGGTGTCCATTTTTGAAACTCCTATCCAAACAACATAAAAACTAGATTGTTCAAAATTAGGGAGAAATGTAGGTTCAGCTATAATTTTGCATAATTAGACCCGTTTAAATCAATAGTTTTTAGTATAGTTTTCTTAGAGAATATAGACATAGAGGGAATCATGTGCAACATGATTAGTTCTCACTTTTATTTTTATATATGTTAGTTGGTATAACTTTCATATTAGAATCCATGTTTTAGACACTAGTGATTGGGTGGAGATTACACATCACTTTTGCTTCTTTTCTTTTAGTTTTCAACATTACCCAAACATTCTCAGTAGTTGTATGCCTTATTCCATTTAAAGGTGGTTAGCATCATTTTGGAGTGGCTTTAATAAAATCCTAACCTCTTCATTCCTGAGTACTTGAGTTCTCTAATGGATTCCACATAAGCCAAATTTTTAGTTTTGGAATGGCTTTCATACAAGCTTAATCTCTATCTTTTTTGAGTTGTCCAACATTGGCCTAGTTTCTAGTACACATTCAAATATCCATGCCATATTTTTAGATTTATAGAGCATTCAAGGCTTCAAAATCCATCTCATATGATATACACATTTATACATACTGGTATCAATTTATAGCTTCACTTCATGGGGCAATGATGGAGCCAAAAGGCTAGCCTTTGTATTCTTAATCCACCTATTCAGAGGGATTAGACACATAGTCCAAACATTGATCAACACATGTATGACCACCTAGATTAACTTAGTGGGAAATGATGGAGCTAAAAGGCTAGACTTTTTATTCTTAAGCCACCTATTTAGAGGGATTATAAACATAGTTTAAACATCGATTAACACACACATGATCATCTAGCTTCACTTAGTGGCTGATGATGGAGCCAAAAGACCAACCTTTGCATTATTGAGCCATTTTCTCAGGAATTGATCACTTAGATACATTCATGATATAAATTTTTGGATAAAATCATTCAATACATACCCAACATACTCAGCCTTGCTCAACATCATACTAGGTTTTATATTGATTCACATACCCAATGACGTATATTCATTCTTTTTTATTCCTCTCTCTTACCCAACTTTGTACATTATTGTTTTATATTGCATATAATAATAATGGATCTACTCTTTATTTTAATTTCATATATTCACATTTACAAAATGTGATCTCTATGCACTATCCAACATTACTTAGCATCGCACAAGCTTCATGGGCTTCACCTTTGTAGGTAAGTTTAGGTACACTTTCTATTTTCCTTTATCCTAGTATTTTGCTTTACTGCATCACTAAAATAAAGAAGGGGGAAAATTTAGTCATATAAAATGCAAAAATTGGTAAATTGAGTATGGATAATGACACCCAATCCTTAGGTCCCTCTTGCTTACTCTACCATCTCAAGCTTATTTTCACTAATTCCCAGTCATCCATGGCCTTTTAAACATGACCCCAGCTGAACTGGGACCCTCTCTTCATAACCAATCCATCTCCCTAGGTCTCATCTACTCAAGACAATATAACTAATGTTTTACTATAACATTGGAACCTAGGGTATTCCCTTTTAAATTCTGTTATCCAATCATAATTCAAGCCCAAATTACCATCTTTCCCTGATTCCTCTTATTCATTATGTCAGCCTAGTCTAGTTTCATCTAACCCATGACCAATAGATCCCTATAAAATCCCATTAAAAGATAATTTGGAAAGGGTTTTAAAATATAATTCAAGAAAGCAAGAATACAAGAAAGTCCACCTAAACAATCTTACCTATTCTCTTCATACAACTAGCCTATACACTTTCAAGCCAATTCAAGACCTTACACCAATCCCTACTCATCTCAAGCTTACCTAGTTTTAATTTTTTTGAATTTAATTCACTATTTCACCAAAAAATCTTAAAGGGAGAAATACATAGAGCTTGATCCCTCTTCAGATTATTTGTATGGAGGCAACATGCCCACACACAGGGTGTAAAACATGTCCAATGCATCTTACACACACTAACCCCTTTTCCCCATTTGCCGAAGTTTATTTCAATTTAATAAAAGATATAAGTACATGAATAATCAAATATATAGGTATATATATTAACAATGATGACCTAAAAATAGGTAAACAAGCTCACACTAAGAAGGTAAACAAAACCTAGAAAGCTTAAATCCCTAGGACAAAAACACTAAAGAAGGACTACAGTATTAGAGTCTAGGGTGTCTAGTCTCTATGATCCTATCCAATCAAGAAATGAAGTTCAATATTTTTTTTTGTGACAGTGTCCCAATCCTACATACAAATTTCAAGACCTTGTCTCAGTTGAAACAATCCAAAATAAGCTAAGTTTGATTTTCTCTCTAACTACCTTTTTTTAGAAAAGGTCTAATTGTAATTTAATTTCTCAAATCAGTAGCTTTATTTAGGACTATTATTTATTTATTTACTACTCATACTTGTTTATTAAATAGGAATAAAACCCTATTATTTCCAAAAATAATAAATCCTAGGCATTATTCTATTGTTTGTGATGCCAATTCATCTATTGTGATGTTTATTAATGTGTGTAATTTATATATCTATATTATATGATACTTGTATGCCCACTGTCTTGGATTACATGTTTCATATGTGATTTAATGATATAATATTTATATGATGGCATATCTTGACATGTTTTATACATACTTTACATGTTTACCTTTTTATATATAACACATGATGCATATAACTCCTTCTAAGATGAGTGTTTCACAGGCTTCATCCCTCATATCAAAAAGGGAAATACAGTGGGTTTATCTTAGATATTTAGGATAAGTTAGTTCACATTTTGGTTATATTATGTGATTTAGATGGAAAAAATTGAATAATTTGTGAGGAATAATCAGAACATTCTATAACATTCTAAGATATATTATATGAGTTAAATTGATCAGATCAATCAGATTAATTAGATTGAACAAATTTATTACATTGAATAAATTGATAGACATTATATGATACTATGAAAAATAAATGAAGACATTCTATATTTATTTGAGGTACAAATGGATCATATTTGGGGCATGACTATAGTTGATACAAATAGTTTTCTATTTATATGTTGTGTATCGATGGGAAATAATGTTACTACATAAGTAATTTATGTTAATGTAGGATATTATTTTCCTTTATTTATTATATGTGGATTATTCCTACACATGTAATCTTGCTTATGTGTACATGTCATAGTGAATTACATTTGGTACCTCTATTTTAGCTAGTGGAAGTTACTTTGTTGACTGACTATTCTTGGTATGGAGTTACTTTCCTATTATAGGACTCTGACCACTATTCTAGGGGGAGTTACACATTCAAATATTATTTATTGATCCATTCAACTAGTGTGGATTAAATATCATTTTTTGCAATAATTATCACATTCATTTTTGCTCATAACAATACTTAAGCATTTGCTTGTCTCTTGCTTTCAAACCACGTATTCTATTGATCCAAAGATCTTGGATAATAATCCATTATGGTATTAGAGTGCCATTATGGTATATGAATGTCATTATTTTATTTTTATCTATTTATAAAATGTTTTTAATTGAATTATTATTTTTTAAATCTATGAGAGCATTGGATCTCTGGTTTTTAAGCTCTATTATGTTAGGGTTTCAAATTTCTAAAGAAGGTTGGGATCAATTTTTTGTGTAGGCATGTTATTTAATTTTAACCAAAGGAGTGGAGGGTATCAAGTTGAACCAAGGCTATCACATTTCTAAAATGAAGGTTTCACATTGCTTGAAGGTTGTTTTCAATATCAAAGGACCTCTCACAACCTGGTTTGAGCAAGTTTCAACTTGAAATACCTACCATTGAGAATGCTAAAGCTCACTCAACCTTCTTAAATTTATATCAAAGTTTTTTGACAAGTCAAAACAACCTCTCACACCATTTGATTAAGTTCTCATGACATTCAAATGGCATATGTGTAGCCTAATACATGCTTTCAACCCCTTCACATCACTCTTGGAGACCAAATAATGGTGTTTTGATCAAGATAAGACATGCACGATGTCTTAAACCTCCACATAACCATTGAAGCTCCTACATACCTAGATTTCTACATGATACATGTTAAATAAATCTATATAATGTCATTCTAGATTGTAACATGTTTTGAATCTTTGTTTGATCATATTTTGAGCCTCCAATAGGTTAAAACACTCTCACATGATTGGAGGATCTTTCCATAGCTTGAAAAAGGTGTTAAAGTCTTCTAAATGCCTCCATGATAGTCTACACCATTAAAGAGAGATCCCACAACTTACTCAAGATTACCTATGTCTAAATATTGATATGGTTATATTACAAAATAATGATCCATAGACTGGTTATCTCTATGGTGGCACCTAAGTTTTTCCTCTTCCAAAGCTATGTTAGAAAATATTCTTTTACTTTTATTTCAAGTATTGCATATTTAATTCCTTTTTAAAATTGCTCGATTCAAAACAAGACAAATATGTTTTCCTTCTTTTTAATACACATGTAAGTGCACATGAGGATTGGCTAATAATTTAAAATTTCTTTAGAGATGTCTCTAGTTTGATTCCATACCTTGTATGTAAGTCTATATCTATTTTTATCCTTTAGTGTATTTAAATTTTGTGTAATTTTACTTAATTTTGGCCATTATTGATGAAAATATGATATATATTGTAAATTTTGATCAATAAATTAAAATTGAGAGCTATTCTATATAAAAGTGCATGATTTTTATTGCCATATCCATTGGTCTCATCTATTTTTGTAAATAACACTAAAATTATAAATTTACAAAATTGTGGGGAGGGGGGGGGGTTGATCAAATTTAAATTTAGGGGGTGTTATGTCATAGTGTATCTTCTTACACATTTCTTGTAATTATTTTATTTTAAAAACACAACTACACCAAATTTATTTAAAAAAAATGGATACTAATTTAATTTCACCTCTCACACCATTTAACTACTATGAATGGAAATCCAAAATATAAATCATTATGAGACGTAGTTTACATTGTATAATAATGGGAATTGAGAATGAACCTAATGTAGATGCAAAAAAAATTAAGTGTTACAACTGTTATGATAAAGCCTATGGGTTGCTATGTATATGAATTTTTCCTGATCTTCTTTTTCATGTAGACTCTATTAAAAACTAATGAAGTCAAGACCACCTTGTAAAATCTCTTTTGGAATCAAGATGTAATGAGAGGGTTTGTGTATGAAAGTAAAAGTGAAGTTGATCTAAAAATCAATCCTAAATTAGGGAAGATAAATAAACTAAATATATTACCAGTAATACTTAGATAATTGGGTCTATGACCAATATGGATCTTTTAAACCTATTGAAAGGATGTCTTATCATATAATATGGATAGAGAGTGTTCCAAATCCTCTAGTCAAGAAACACCACATAATAACCTTAGCTAGGTGTGATAATACAATAATAAAGTAAATATAATCTAATTCTCACTAAAACTTATGGCATAAATGAGGGATAAACATAAACAATAAACATGTAAAATAAAACACAACTTAAGTCAATGATATATAATATATTCATTATCTATTACTTATGCAAATCTATCTACTAAAATAAAAGAGTAAGAGTAAAGAATAATTACCTTGAAATGAACCCATTGAGTCTCAACCTCACATTTGGCCAATGCTACTTTGTAAGAGGTTGTTGTGTATTGTTGAATAAGCTAAGGATGAACAACAGACTATAGTCTAGCCAAGGATCTCCTAGTTAATCTCAAGCTTTCACAAGACAAAATTTTTCTTCCAAGAAGCATGAAACCCTAAGAAATGACTCCTCAAGTATAATGGTGGAAATGAATATCATAAATAAGTGAAAATGAATGATTTTCTCTATTGGAAATGGGGTGAAAGATGTGTATATATAGACTGATTTAACACTAAACACTTTTGGAATTTTAGCCAATATATTCATCCTAGTTGACCTTGTTAGTTTATAAAATAGAGCTGTTAGGTCCCTAACTAAGTTAGCCTAGGCCGACTTAGTCCCATAACAAGCACTATTCTCAAAACTAGGTTAATCCATTTAGATGCATTTAAAAAATGGTAAAAAGGGGCTTTGATTAGGTAAGGGATATTTGATGCAGTGAATTACTTAGATAAGCATGTGAGGGAGGTGTCAAATCTTAGGAAAATATATAGGATGGGTTTGTATTGGTTTTATGTGGAGGTATAGGGAATAACAATATTTTGAAGAACCAAATTTCTACCCACCCCTTTCTCAGTGACCTTTTAAGGTGTGCACTTAGAGATGTTGAGATTCTATAGGTTCCTACAAGAGAGAAAGCGTTAGTAATTGATAAAATTTAAACATATTATGTGTATACATAAGCCCCACTTGAAGCTCATCACATGTCATGTATTTTTAACATGGGATACTACTTTAAGAAAAGATAGAGAAACAAACAATGTTGAGATAAATAAATTGTAGTATAGAGCAAATAAGATAATTAAAAGGAAAGAATTGAAAAATACATACATTTATTTACCTTAGTGCTATAGATTATAAATGATGTGAGAGAAATGGATAGGAAAATTTTGTAGGGAACATTAGGCAAACTTGTAAAATAAGAGAAAAATTAATTTTTTTTTGCAAAAATACATGTGGTTTGTAGAAAACATATATATGGGGTCAGGACTCCAGAACATCTTTCAGTTTGGAAAAAAATCTATTAGAAATATAGTTATAAGTAAAATTCATAATCTAGTGGTAAATAATTGATAGTTAAATAATTTTTAATGATAAATATAAATAGGTGAAAAAAATGATTCATTTTTTATTTTTCTATTTTGAGAAAATGGAGCTCTAAGAGACCTAGAAAAACCTAGAGAGTGATGATGGTGAGGAGACAATAAGTGTGAGTTGAAGGGTGCCTAGAAATAATAAATAGTATAGCTTAGGTAAGTGATGCATTAAATTCAAATTATTGATAATTTTTATTAAAAATTAAGGTAGTTGTGAAAACGTAGACATTATGGGAAAACCATGTAATGAAATTAGTCCTAAGAAATTTTTAGATAGAGTAGGAATTAAGTGGGTCAATGGGTAAGAAGTGGTAGGAGCAATAAATACCTAAGGAATTTATGGTAAATAGTAGAAAAGTTTCCACCCTTTTTTAACACAATCAACCTAGTCGACTCAATTGAAAAGGTAAAGGGTGATGAATGTGGATGATTGCATAGTAAAGGGTCAATTTAGTATTACTCAATATGGCCAAATGCATAGTAGATAGATGATACAGTTGGAAAGTTGAAGTGGTTAAATTAGTACATTTTTTTGATTTAGTAAGGTATGAGGGTGGCTAACATAGTTTGGAAAAATAGGATGACTACATAGAAGAGGGCCGATGTAGTTTGTAGAAATGGGTAACAAATTTAACTTAGTATAAAGTGGTTGAATATGTAGAATGACATGGTTGACTTAGTATAGAGTGGCTAAATGTGTTGGGTAATAGGGATATCTTAGCATAAAGTGACCAAATGTGTAGAATGGAATAGATAAATGTGGTGGGTAATAGGGTTAACTTAGTATAAAGTGACCAAATGTGTAGAATGACATGGCTGACTTAGTATAAAGTGGCTAACTATGTAGGCTGAGAGGGTTGACTTAGTATTAAGTTATCGAATGTGTAGGAAAAGGTTGAGAAAATAACAAGAATAGGTTGATGAAGTAGTTATTTTTTTAAATTTTTATTAGTAATTTAATAATGTATTTTTGTGACTTTTTATTGATATCTAATATATTCTATGTTGTTTGGAATTTTATAGAGATGATAAATATTTTGGCACTTAGTGGATGCAAAATGGTTATTAGACTTGTTGGAAAGTATGTTAGATGATGATCATGCTAATTTAGCTTACTTTGGATTTGAAGGTATTATGGAGATGTGCAGGATCCTCCTTAGTGTTGACCTTATTGTCATGTTCTTTGGAGCATATGAGTGACTAACAAACACTTTTTGTTAGGATATGGATCGAGATATGATAGAGGTAGGGGTCACATTAGAGGATGTCCATGATCTACTTAGATTAAAAATTATAGGCACTTATATGATATGTGGTTCCCTAGAGTTTAAGGTCAAGAGGAGGGCTTTATCTCTATGGGCTACAGGGTCAGAGAGATATTTTAATAAGTTGTGAGTACACTTGTTTGATGTATATATATTAGCCATTATAGACATATGTAAGGTTGTGATATGGATTATGACATCATGTGTGATTTATCACAAGTCATTTGGGAAGGTACCATTATATGCAGTGGCCTTGTGTTATTCTATGCTAGATTAAGGATCTAAGATCAGTTATTTGGGTGTAACTAATGCATGATATGTATGGGATGGTATTAAGAAGGTAAAAAATTATGGGTTCTATTATTTTATTTAGTAGTTGGATATATGTGAGGTTCCCAATGTACTGACTGATTAGGTTTCCACTTGTTGTGGATGATAGGATTTCTCATGTGGGTATGTGGTGATAGGACCATGTAGTAAATGTTGTACCACATATACCACCACTACAGATAGTTATACATGGTGAGATTATATGGAAGATGTATAAAAATATTATGGATAGTTGTCTATCTTGGTCTATATTACTATTAGTTTGAGTCATGCTCACATTACTGGTCATTACACATGATGAGTAAAGCCACATGATATTACTTGAGTTCCTAGATATTTTTGTCCACCACATCTAGTAACTCATATAGTGGTGCTTGATTTTTGGGCATGACATGTTAGGGAGTTGAGGGGAAAGGTGGTGTGAGATCACTAGTGGAGATACCTATTGTTCATCCACATTGAGTGAGACCTTGGACTAGTTAGACTCAATAGTAGAGGATTTTTTTAATAAAAATCAATCCTAATGTAGCTGTAACACATGATGTTTCTTTGGGAAAATACATAACAAAAAACAATGTTGAGATAATTAAATTATAGTATAGATCACATAATATAATTTGAAGGAAAGAATTTAAAAATACATATCTTTACTTACCTTAGTGCCATAGAGTAGAAATTATGCTGGAGAAATAGAGAGGTGATCAATGTATGGAACATTAGGCAAAATTGTAAAATAAGGTAAACTTCAATTTTTTTTTACAAAAGTAAATATGGTATATAGAAAAATTCTCTACAATGTTAGGATTCCAAAACATATTTTAGTTTGGAAAAAGAGCTAGTAGAAACAAAGTTATGAGAAAAATTTAGAATCTAGCACTAAATAATTGGTAGTTAAATAATTTTGAATAGTAAATATAAATAGGGATAAAACTTATTCATTTGTAATTTTTATATTATGACAAAATAGAGTTATGAGAGACCTAGAGAAGCCCAGGGACTGATGATGGTAAGGAGATGATAGTGCAAGCTAGAGGATGCCTAGGGGTTGTAGCTGGTGCAGTTCAGGTAAGTGATGTATTAAATTCAAATTATTGGTAATTTTTATTAAAAATTAAGGTTGTTGTGAAAAATTGTATATTAGGGGAAATAAATGTATCAAAATTATATTTAGAATTTTTTTAGGTAGAGTATAAATTAATTGGTTCAATGGGTATGAAATGGTAAGAGCAATACATGCTTAAGGTATTTATGGTAAATAGTAAAAAATATGCAACCCCTTTTTAATAGAGTCAGCCTAGCCAACTCAATTGAAAATACAAAAGGTGATGAAAGTTATTGATTACATAGTAGAATTCTAATTTAGTATTATTTTTTATGGGAAACTGCATAACAGATGGTTGATTTAGTAAGAAGGTTCAAGTGGTTAACTTATTTTTTAAAAAATGGTCTGATGATGTAAGAGAGGGCCAATGTAGTTTGAAGAAATGGGTAACAAGGATAAATTAAATGAAATAGTTGGGTAACAGGGCTAAATTAATATAAAGTGGCTGACCATGTTGGTTAATAGGGCTGACTTATTATAAAGAGGATGACTACATATGAAACTTAACTAACTTTATTTTAAGTGGTCAATTGCATTTAAAATAAGGTTAATTTATTTTTAAGTGGTCGAATATGTAAAGGAAGGTTGTGAAATTGATAAAAAATAGGTTGTTGAAGTAGTTAATGTTTGAAAATAAATAGTTTTAGATTTTAATTTTATTATTTTTGTATCAATATCTAGTGCACTCTATGTTGTTTGGGATTTTACAGAGGCAATAAAGATTTTGGCATTTGATGGATGCATCATGGATACCAAATCTAATGAAAATACTATTGAATGATGACCGTTATTGGTTAGCCTCCTTAGGATTTGGAGGTATTATGGAGATGTGAAGGATCTCCTTGAATGTTGACTTAGTCATCATGTTACTTGGAGCATGGGAATGAGTAACCAATTTTTTTTGGTGGGAGGTGGCTGGGGATAGTATAGAGGTAGGGATCACATTGGAGGATGTCCATGCTCTGCTTGGATTACCCATTATAAGTACTTATATGATTCATGATGCCCCAGAGTCTAAGGTTGAGAGGTAGGCCTTAGCTCTATGGGCTATAGGGTCAGAGAGATATTTTTCTAGGTTGTGAGAATGCATGTTTGATGTATATATATATATCAGCTAATCTAAACATCTAAAAGGCCATGATAGGGATTATGAAATCATGTGTAATTTTTTTTATAATTCAGATGGGAAGGTGACATTATATGTAGTGGCCTTATGTTATTGTATTCTAAAGCAGAGAATGCTTTATGATATAGGATCGATTATTTGGGTGAATCTAGTGTATGATATATATCAGATGTTATTTCAAGGGTAGAAGACTATGGGCCCTATTATTTTATTAATAAATTAGATATATGAGATGTTCTTGATATATCCACTAGTTGGATTGCCCCATGTTATGGATGATAGGATTCCTCATGTGGTTAGGTAATGATAGGACCATGTATTACGTGATGTGTTGTATACCCCACCATTGTAGATAGTTCCATGTGGGGAGATTATATGGCATAAGTATATAGATATTATAGTTAGGTGGCCATCTTGGTATACTATTGTTATTGGCTTAGCTCATGGTTACATTATTGATCATTATACATGGTGGGTAGAGCCACACCTTGTTGCTCATGTTCCTAGATAGTTTGGCCTACCACATCTAGTGGATGTTATAGTGGTTCCTAATTTATAGGGACAACATGCAAGGGAGGTTATGGGTAGAGGTGGTGTGGGAGAACAAGTGTAGATACCTATGATTTGACCATGTCGAGTGAGACCTTTGAATGATAAGGTTTGGTAGTATAGGATAGTTAGACCAGAGGCTGAGGAGGTAGATATGGTATATGTGGAGTGGTTGATGCAGAGGGTGAGGATGTTGGTGTGGCTAATGTTGAGCCAAAATAAGCATTATAGGTTCTTGAATGAGCATATAAGAGATGGATATGCTATTAGGTGGTACATGAGACACATGATGGAGTAAATACACATGGATATCCTATAACATAAGTCATAGAGATTTGGGTGATAGTGAAATAGATTGGAGAGTGCATTAGTATGTGTAAGTTATTGTTGTTATAGGTTTGTGGCTATGCAGAGGTAGAATATAGAGGATGTGTTAGGTGGTTGTGATAATGGAAAGACCATTATTGGTGATACTAATATTAATATTAATAAGTAATGGTTTATGTTTTGAGTATTTGATAGATCAATAGATGCATAATTGTATATTTTTTATGTGGATAGAAGATTTAAAGATTTGGATGTGTGTGTGTGTGTGTGTGTGAGAGAGAGAGAGAGAGAGAGAGAGAGAGAGAGAGAGAGAGAGAGAGAGAGAGAGAGAGAGAGAGAGAGAGAGAGAGAGAGAGAGAGAGAGAGAGAGAGAGAGAGAGAGAGAGAGAGAGAGAGAGAGAGATCTAATGTACACTTCATTTTTATTTTGTATATTATACTAAGGAGGAGTTTAGAATGGGTGTAGTAGTTTAGGTTGCACACCATGATATTTTGGATGTAATGTTGTTGCATCATGATTATACTACCATGAAAGATATTGTTGTATAATCCACCCCAACTTATTCTAGTTAGTTTTGATTGGATGGGGAGGTAACATGAGAGCTAAAAACATGGAGGGATGGTCTATAACTACCCATAGGATTTGGATATGGAGAGACATGATCCTAGAAGGCATTGGCATAGGATCAAGCTTCCCATATGGGCACTAAAATAGAGTTGGGATGTGTATAGGCCCATGTGGCCAATCTATAAGGACAAGTTGGACTGTATGAACTATTGTTGTAGTTGTTTCTTTAAGTGTTTATTGTGTTTGAATGGAATGAAGTTGATGTTAAGTTTGATAGACATATACTTGAGGTATCTTAGTTGGAGGAAGAGTATAAATTATATAAATTGTATTATAAGTATGGTCGATTTACATTGTTAGAGGTGATACTTATGTGTTTTTTTATTCCACATGCCCCAATTTTTTGAGATGTGATGGGTAAGTGTCTTAAAAAAAGTATATCTATAAAGAATTGTGATGGTTAGATATTGGGTATTATTCAATATAAGAAATTACTATCCTTATATTATTCATGTTGACCACATTTCCATCATTGATGTTACTATCTATGATACTCTCATTATTATTTGTGGTAAGGGTAGGTACACTTTATGTTATCTTGATGATGAGGAAGAGGAAGGTTATATATAGCTATATGAGCATTGGCTGATTTAGAGATTCATTTTTAATTTTGGTTTCATGAGCCTTAAGTGCTATTTATTAGGCTTATTGACATTTACATATAAGTGATTCATGGTCAAATTTAGGTCCAAGGAGATAGTCCATAGTAAGATTTCTCAATTGGTGACAAGTTTCATGAGAATGACCCTAAATTTCATGAAACCAACAAAATTTGTTAGGATCACACTAGTGTTTCATATGATGTGTAGGGTTAAGATATCATGGTGAGGGGCATGGAAGACTCTTTTGAATTTATGCTAAGGAATGTGGTTTGTGCACATCCATAATATGTTATTGAGGTAATAAGGAATTAGGATGAGAATTGTTATTAACTGGAAGTGAAGGATCATGCCCCATAGTAATGTTTGGAGAAATATCTTGGATGGTGTGTATTGAATCATAAGTATCCTTAACACTATCATTTTTTCATGTCATTTTTTATATTTTATGAGCATGCAAGTTCATGTTGAAGGGTGGGAAGGTTCAAATTAATGTTTAAGTAAATATTGGTGCTTAGCTTGGTCAAGGGCCTCTTCTAGATATTTTTGTGAAAAAGTCCTAACATGGTATTGTAATTTATCATTAAAAACATTAGTGAATAAGTGGAATAGGTTATCATCCACCATATTATGCTTGGATTTATTAAATAAGGATTTCCATCATTTGATGAAAACTTATGTCATTTCAGATTTTGATTGTTTACACTCAATAAAATAGGCTAAATTTTTTTCATGAAGGTCATTAGTTTGGAATTCTTGAACCAATGCATTAAACAAGTCATATAGACTAGTGATGAAGTGGGTTTTAAGTTGATTATACCAATCTAGAGCATCTATAGAGAGGGTTTTGGCTAAGAGATTGGTTGTAGTGAATGTATTAAGTATAACCCAATATTTATATAGGTTTTTTAAATTTTCTAAGTGAAATGTAGGATTAATAAATTCATTATGAGTTATAGTAGGAATTATACCTCCTATGTTAATGTTTAAAATTTGAGGTACAATAGGTTCATTTTGTAAGCATTTGATAGTTTTATTAATAAGTGGAGATTGAGGTATAAGGTTACCATGTGTGTCCATAAGGGGAGGTGGGGGGGGGGACTAGGATTTAGTATTCCCTATTGATTATGTTGACGTTGAATTTAGAGATTAAATAAGTGATTTCAAATTTACATATTTTGGTTTTCATTATAGGTTTGAAACGTAGTTATTTGGTTGAGAGTTTATAATAGTAGTTGATCAGTTTGAGCACTATTTTGACTAGTAAAAGCAACTTTGGATGTATTAGTGTGTTATGAGGTGTTGAGAAGTTGGGATTCATTAGTAGCATGAGATGAATTAGTGATATGAGAAGTGGTAGTAGCATGATAAGTACTAGCTGTAGTAGATCTTTGTGTGTTGATTGAAATTAGGTACTAGTGTGAATGTTTGGTGGAGGCCCACTAAAAGATACACTGGCCATGGTAGTAGAAATACTTTGGAATGGAGATTAAACAAGACATGAAGGATTGTGTCATAGGGTTATAAGGAGATATTATTGATGGTAAGGATGTGGAGGAAATTATTAATTGACTTACCCTGAATCTTGTGAAAAATCTAGGTAAAGGTGACTAGGGTTCTTTAAGATGAGGTCCCATCATGACATTATATATGAATAAAGTATCCTTACCTCTATATTGAGGATTTTCATTGATGAAAATAATCATTTTAGTTTTGTATTCAAGATCATTTTCATATTATACCATTTTTATAAATAAGGATTAAGTGACATAACATAGGGAGGAGTTCTGTAGTTAGTAGTTCTAATGGTAACATGGATGTTACTTTGATCCATGTTAGTTACCAAAAAAGTGGCTTAGTATGTTTGTTAATATTTTTAAAATTCATCATGTTGGTTTGATTTTGATTTTTGGCATTATCATACAAATGTTCCATGATGAAATTGATAATTTAAAAACTAACTAAAAATGAGGAAAAATAATTATTATACTAGGTCAAATGGGTCAATTGTATTCTTTAAGAAGGTAAACAAGATAGTTTGAAAGAAATGAAGCCAAATGGGTTGACTGGGTTGACTATGTTTTTTGAGAAAATAAATATAATAGCCTATAATAGACTATGTTAAATAGGTCAACTATAATCTATGAGAAGACAAACATAATAGCCTATAATAGACAGTGTCAACTATGTTCTATAGGTAGGACAAATAGAATATTCTATAAGAGACTAAGTTTATTGTGTTTTATAGGTAGTAAATTTGGAATGTTATAAGTCTAGATGACTGGGTGGTAATTTTTTAGATAAATAAGTAAACACACAGGAAACTAGATCGATTAGGTCAATCTAGTTGCATCACATAACACAAACATTGTACCAACACTAGCTAATACAAGTTTTGCAATATAAAAAAAAAAATTCAAACAACAAACAACAATATTTAAATGTGAATGATAATCTATTGAGAAAACATTCTTATAGGTTTTAACTTATTATTTAAAATCTGAAAGGGCATTTGGATTCACAAAAGAATTAAAAAGATATAAGCTAAATATAATTTTAGGTATGTTAAGGATGAAAGGGATATGTATTAGTGATGGTACTAGCTTGGTATTATGGCTTACCCCCTCACTTCATAATCCTATAGTGATGAGGGTTTTAGGTGCTTTGACAATATATAATAACAACCACATATTTATACTTGGTCAAAAAATTGATTCGACTTCCCCCTTGGTGATGAAATATAAGTATGTAGACCTGAGTACAATTGTTTGATGGTGGAGTCTATCTTATTATAATGCCCAATTACTGATAGGGGGAGTGTGAGGGGGTAATGACCCCTTATTAGTGTCACCATGGTTCAAGATAAGCACCCCTAAATAAAATTTTTATTAAAAATACATTATAAAATATTGTAATTTTGTATTAAATCTAGACTGCTCACTATTAGGTCATAGATTTAATGGTATAAATTTTGTTTGTGTATTTTTTCCCTAATATGTAACCCTCCTTTGATATGAGGGCATTTTAATCATGATGGCATACTATGTGTTAGTGAAGAGGATATTGTAGTGGATGTATTTTAGGGGTTTCCCTTCATTTTTAGGATATAATAATAAGAAAGACTAGCTATTTTTGCATGAATATAGCCCATATTGGGTGAACCACATTAAATCTGTGTCTCTATTATGTTATGTTTTCTTCATTTTATTTCCATATTTAATTCATTAATATTTATCTATTTTAAATATTCCTAATAATAAGGGCATTAGGTGCTTTACCAATATATAACAACAACCACATATTTATACTTGATCAAAAAATTGATTCGACTTCCCCCTTGGTGATAAAATATAAGTATGTAGACCTGGGTAAATTTTTGGATGGTGGAGCCTATCTTATTATAATTCCCAATTAATTATAGGGGGAGTGCGGGGGTGGTGGAATGCCCCCTCACTAGGGTCACCATGGTTAAGGAAAAACACCCCTAAAGCAAAATTTTATTAAAAATGCATTATAAAATATTATAATTTGATATTAAATCTGGACTACTCACTATTAGGTCATAGATTTAATGGTAAAAATTATGTTTATTCATTTTTTTCCTAATATGTAACCTTTATTTGATATTAGGGCATTGTAATCATGATGGCATATTATGTGTGAGTGAAGAGGATATTGTAGTGGATGTATTTCAAGTTTTTCCCTTTATTTTTTGGATTAAATAATAAGAAAGATTGGTTAATTTTGCATGGACATAGCCCATATTATGTGAACCATTTTAAATCTATGTCTCTATTGTGTTATGTTTTTTGCATTTTATTTCGATCTTTAATTCATTAATATTTTTCTATGTTCAATATTCCTAATAATAAAGGTGTTAGGTGCTTTGCCAATATATAAAAACAACCACATATTTATACTCGGTCAAAAAATTGATTCAACTTCCCCCTTGGTGATGAAATATAAGTATGTAGACTTAGGTATAAATTTTAGATAGTGGAGCCTATCTTATTATAATACCTAATTACTGATTGGGGGAGTGTGGGGGGGCAATGCTCCCTCACTAAGGTCACTATGGTTCAGGGGAAACACCCCTAAAGAAAATTTTTATTAAAAATGCATTATAAAATATTATAATTTCATATTAAATCTAAAATGCTCACTATTAAGTCACAAATTTAATGATAGAAATTATATTTGTTCATTTTTTCCTAATATGTAACCCTCCTTTGATATGAGGGCATTGTAATCATGATGGCATAATATGTGCGAGTGAAGAGGATATTGTAGTGGATGTATTGCAGGTTTTTTCCTTCATTTTTTAGATTGAATAATAAGAAAGACTGGTTATTTTTGTGCGGACATAACCCATATTGGGTTAACCACATTAAATATATGTCTATATTGTGTTATATTTTATATATTTTATTTCCATATTTAATTCATTAATCTTTATCTATGTTCAATATTCCTAATAATAAGGTTGTTAGGTGCTTTGCCAATATATAACAACCACATATTTATACTCGGTCAAAAAATTGATTTGACTTCCCCCTTGGTGATGAAATATAAGTGTGTAGACCTAGTTACAATTGTTGGTTGGTGGATATTATCTTATTATAATTACCAATTACTTATAAGGAAAGTGTGGGGGCGGGGAGGAAACACCCCCTCACTAGGGTAGCCATGGTTCAGGGAAAACACCCCTAAATAATTTTTTTTGTAATTTCATATAAAATTTGGATTGCTCACTATTAGGTCATATATTTAATGGTAGAAATTATGTTTGTGAATTTTTTCTCTAATATGTAACCCTCCTTTGATATGAGAACATTGTAATCATGATGGCATATTATGTGTGAGTGAAGAGGATATTGTAGTGGATGTATTACAAGTTTTTCCATTCATTTTTTGGATTAAATAATAAGAAATACTAACTATTTTTGTGTGGACATAACCCATATTGGGTGAACCAAGTTAAATATATGTCTCTATTATGTTATGTTTTTTGCATTTTATTTCCATCTTTAATTCATTAATATTTCTCTATGTTCAATATTCCTAATAATAAGGGTGTTAGGTGCTTTGCCAATATATAACAACAATCACATATTTATACTCAGTTAAAAAATTGATTCAACTTCCCCCTTGGTGATGAAATATAAGTATGTAGACTTGGGTACAATTATTTGAATGCATATTTTATATTTTGTGATTTGGTAGTGTGTGAAGGAAGAAAGGGCCAAATCTGGTAAATTAACCTTCTTAGTTATACTATGTGCACTAATATAAACAAGCAAATAGATAAATGAAAAATGAATTAGTTACTACCAATATGCATTAATTTCTTTTACTTTGAAAAATACATAGTACTAGGTTGATTGGATTGACCTAGTACACAAACAATACAAAATAGAGTTGATCTGGTGGACTTTGTCTATTGTAAGATAATTTAGAGAAACATAATAAAGCAATTAAACTAAATTTCTTGGGTAAAAAGTACTTACATAACTAAGTTGAGCCAGCCAAATTATTTTAATGTAAGGTTACAGTTTTATAGAACTAAAAAACTAGGGAAAAAAACTAAAATTTGACTGAAAGTAAAATAACTAAGTTGGTTAAAATGAAACAGATGATTAAGATGAAGTGGATAAATTTAGTAATGTTTTAAAGCTATGACATTGCTATTTTTTAAACTATATTATCTAGATGAGGGCTTGAACCTTTAAGATAAAATGTTAAAATAAGGTCAATTGAGTTTACATAAAAGTGAATAATTAAAATAACTAAAAATTCTATGTCCATAGAATTGATATAGTAGTCTAAACAAAAATTGTTAGAAAATTTGAAAGACCTGATGAAAAAATAAATATATAAGATCTATCTAGAGTAATAAGAGTGAAATTATGATCATAGAGAGTTAAACAAGATTGATAGGCTCACCTTAGTTAAAGAAACTATAAGATGATGCCCTAACTATGTTGATCAGATTGATAAAGTAGAAGATGACTTGCAATGAATATAAAAATAGGTCGATCAAAGGATCCAATTATATGTATGAGAAAATGACCTAGACATAGAGCCAAACTAAATTGATTGGATCGAATAAGTATTAATACCTATATACAAACTCTTATACTGAGTCAATATACTCGATCAAGTAGTCTAAAAATGAAAATAAAAAATCTATAAGGGTTAGTTCATGTTGGGTTCACCAAAATGTATGTAAGTAAAAGTGAAGTTGATCTACAAATCAATCCTAACTTGGAGAAAATAAATCAAATAACTATCTCACTAACATTACTTAGATAATTAGGGTCATGACCAATATGAATCTATTAAACATACCTAAGGGATCTCTTATTATATAATATGGATAAAGAGGGTTCTAAAGCCTATATTCAAACAACACCACATAATAACCATACGTAGGTTTGATAATGCAATAATAAAGTAAATTTAATCTAGTACTCACTAAATCTTGTGGCAAAAATGAGAGATAAATATAAAAAATAAACATGCAAAGTAAAACTCTACTCAAGTCAATGTAGAGGTAATCCTAATCAAGGAGAGACAATACATTCATTATCCATTACATATGAAAATTTATCTACTAAAATATAAGAGTAAGAGTTAGGAATACTTACCTTGAAGATGAACCTGTCAAGCCTCAACCTCTCCTTTGGACAATGTTTCTTTGCAAGAGGTTACTATGTATTATTAAATAAGATAAGGATGGACAATGGACTATAGTCTAGCCAAGTACCTCTTAATAAACCTCAAGATTTCACAATACAAAGGTTCTCCTCCAAGAAGCATGAAACCCTAAGTAATGAATCCTCAAGTAGAATGGCAGGCGTAGAAATCATAAATAAGTGCAAATGAATGATTCTCTCTATTAGAAATGGGGTGAAAGATGTGTGTGTGTGTGTATCTTGATTTGACTCTAAGCCTTTATAAAATTTTAGCTGATGTAGTTAGCCCAGTTGACCTTGTTAATTTATAAAATAGAGCCATTGGGTTCCAAACTAAGTTGACCTAAGAAAACTTCGCCTCATAACATGCACTATTTAAAAAACTAGATCGACCCATTTGACTACATTTGAAACTAGTAAAAATGGGGTTTGGTTAGGTAGTGGTTGTTTAACATAGTGAACTTCTTAGATAATCATGTGAGGGAGGTGTCAAAGCTTAGAAAAACATATAGGAAGGGTTTGTATTAGTTTTAGGTGGAGGTATATGGAGCAACAAATTGTGAAGCACCAAAGGTCTATCCACCCCTTTCTCGATGCACCATTTAAGGTGTGCACTCATAGAGATTGAGATTTGATGGGTTCTTACAAGAGACAAAGCTTCATTAATTGATAAAATTTAAAAATATTGTGTGTATACATCATGAACTAGAGAATTAACTCATTAGTTTGAGTCCTAGTACTTTTGACACCCTTTAGAATTTATGATAAATTGATAGTGTCATTATCTTCTAAAGGGTGTCATTATCTTGAATAAATTGATAGACATTCTATGATACTATGAAAAATGCATGAAGACATTCTATATTTATTTTAGTTACAAATGGATCATATTTGGGGCATGACTATAGTTGATACAAATAGTTTTCTATTTATATGTTATGTATCGATGGGAAATAATGTTACTACATAATTAATTCATGTTAATGTTTATTTATGTTTTCTACTTATCTCTATTATGTTAGGGTTTCAAATTTTTAAAGAAGGTTGGGATCAATTTTTTATTTAGGCATGTTATTTAATTTTAACCAAAGGAGTGGAGGGTATTAAGTTGAACTAGGGATATCAAATTTCTAAAATGAAGGTTTCACATTGCTTGAAGGTCATTTTCAATATCAAAGCACCTCTCACAACCTATTTTGAGTGAGTTTCAACCTAAAATACCTACCATTTAGACTTTTAAAGCTCACTCAACCTTCTTAAATTTCTATCAAAGCTTTTTGACTAGTCAAAATAGCCTCTCACACCATTTGATTAAGTTCTCATGACATTTAAATGGCATATGTGTAGCTTGCTACATGATTTCAACCCCTTTACATCACTCTTAGAGACCAAATAATCATGTTTTGATCAAGATAAGACATGCATCGATGTCTTAAACCTCCACATAACCCTTGAAGCTCCTACATACCTATATTTCTACATGATACATGTTAAATAAATCTATTTGATGCCATTCTAGCTTGTAACATGTTTTTAATCTTTGTTTGATTATAATTTGAGCCTCCCATAGGTTAAAACACTCCCACATGATTGGAGGATCTTTCCATAGCTTGAAAAAGGTGTTAGAGTTTTCTGAATGCCTCCATGATAGTCTACACCATTTAAGGGAGTTCCCATAACCTACTCAAGAATACCTATGTCTAAATATTGATATGGTTATTTTCCAAAATAATGATATATAGACTGGTCAGCTCTATGGTGGAACCTAAGTTTTTCCTCTTCCAAAGCTATGTTAAAAAATATTTTTTTACTTTTTTTTCAAATCTTGCATATTTAATTCCTTTTTAAAATAGCTCGATTCAAAACAAGACAAATATGTTTTCCTTCTTTGTAATACACATGTAAGTACACATGAGGATTGGTTAATAATTTAGAAGTTCTTTAGAGAAGTCTCTAGTTTTATTCCTCCCTTGTATTTAAGGCTATATCTATTTTTATCCTTTAGTGTATTTAAATTTTGTGCAATTTTACTTAATTTTGGCCATTATTGATGAAAATATGATATCTAGTGTAAATTTTGATCAATAAATCAAAATTGAGTACTATTATATTTAAAAGTGCATGATTTTTATTTCCATATCCATTGGTCTCATCTATTTTTGTAAATAACACTAAAATTATAAAGTTACAAAATGGGGCAGGGTGGGGGTGCGGCGCGGCGGCGGGATGTTATCAAATTTAAATTCAGGGGGTGTTATGTCATAGTGTATCTCCTTACACATTTCTTGAAATTATTTTATTTTGAAAACACAAATACACCAAATTTATTTTTAAAAAATGGATACTAATTTAATTTAACCTCTCACAACATTTAACTACTATGAATGGAATTAAAACATATAAATCATTTTGAGTAGTTTACATTGTATAATAATGGGCATTGAGACTAAACTTAATGTAGATGCAAAAAATTTAAGTGTTACAACTATTATGATAAATCCTATGGGTTGCTATGTATATGAATTTTTATTGATCTTCTTTTTCATGTAGACCCTATTAAAAACTGATGAAGTCAAGACCACCTTGTAAAATCTCTTTTGGAATCAAGATGTAATGAGAGGGTTTGTGTATGCAAGTGAAAGTGAAGTTGATCTAAAAAACAATCCTAACTTCGAGAAGATAAATAAACTAACTATATTACTAGTAATACTTAGATAATTGGGTCCATGACCAATATGGATCTGTTAAACCTATCGAAAGGATATCTTATCATATAATATAGATAGAGAGCTTTCCAAAGCCTCTAGTCAAGCAACACCCCACAATAACATTAGATAGGTGTCATAATACAATAATAAATTAAATATAATTAATGCCCACTAAAACTTATGGCATAAATGAGGGATAAACATAAACAATAAACATGTAAAGTAAAACACTACTCAAGTCAATGTATATGTAATCCGAAGCAAGGATAGATAATATATTCATTATCCATTACTTATGCAAATATATCTACTAAAATAGAAGAGTAAGAGTTAAGAATACTTACCTTGAATATGAACCCATTGAGTCTCAACCTCACATTTGGCCAATGCTACTTTGTAAGAGGTTGTTGTGTATTTTTGAATAAGCTAAGGATGAACAACAGGCTATAGTCTAGACAAGGATCTCCTAATGAATCTCAAGCTTTCACAAGACAAAATTTCTCTTTGAAGAAGCATGAAACCCTAAACAATGACTCCTCAAGTATAATGGTGGAAATGAAGATCATAAAGAAGTGCAAATGAATGATTTTCTTTATTGGAAATGGGGTGAAAGATGTGTATATATAGATTGATTTAAACCTAAATACTTTTGGAATTTTAGCCAATGTAGTCAACCTAGTTGACCTTTTTATTTTATAAAATAGAGCTGTTAGGTCCCTAACTAAGTCAGCCTAGGCTGACTTAGTCCCATAACATGCACTATTCTCAAAACTAGGTTGATCCATTCAAATGCATTTAAAAAATGGTAAAAAGGGTTTTTGATTAGGTAAGGGATATTTGATACAATGAATTACTTAGATAAGCATGTGAGGGAGGTGTCAAATCTTAGGAAAATATATAGGATGTGTTTGTATTAGTTTTATGTGGAGGTATAGGGAATAACAATATTTTGAAGAACCAAATTTCTACCCACCTCTTTCCTAGTGTACCTTTTAAGGTGTGCACTTAGAGAGGTTGAGATTCTATAGGTTCCAACAAGAGAGAAAGCATTAGTAATTGGTAAAATTTAAACATATTGTGTATATACATATGACCCAATTGAATCTCATCACATGTCATGTAGTTGTAACATGGGATACTACTTTAATAAAAGACATAGAAACAAACAATGTTGAGCTAAATAAATTGTAGTATAGAGAAAATAAGATAATTAAAAGGAAAGAATTGAAAAATACATACATTTACTTACCTTAATGCTATAGATTAGAAATGATGTGAGAGAAATGGATAGGCATCCAATGTAGGGAATATTAAGTAAACTTGTAAAATAAGAGATTTTTTTTTTTTTTTCTTTACAAAAATACATGTGGTTTGTAGAAAAATTATATATGGGGTCAGAACTCCAGAACATCTTTCAGTTTGGAAAAAAATCTAGTAGAAATATAGTTATAAGTAAAATTCATAATCTAGTGGTAAATAATTGGTAGTTAAATAATTTTTAATGGTAAATATAAATAGGTGAAAAAAATGATTCATTTTTTATTTTGCTATTTTGAAAAAATGGAGCTCTAAGAAACCTAGAAAACCTAGAGAGTGATGATGGTGAGGAGACAACAAGTATGAGTTGAAAGGTGCCTAGAAATAATAACTAGTATAGCTCAGGTAAGTGATGCATTAAATTCAAATTATTGATAATTTTTATTGAAAATTAAGGTAGTTTTGAAGAAGTAGACATTATGGGAAAACCATGTAATGAAATTAGTCCTAGGAAATTTTTAGATAGAGTAGGAATCAAGTGGGTCAATGGGTAAGGAGTGGTAGGAGCAATAAATACCTAAGGAATTTATGGTAAATAGTAGAAAATTTTCCACCCTTTTTTAACACAATCAACCTAGTCAACTCAATTAAAAAGGTAAAGGGTGATGAAAGTGGATGATTTCATAGTAGAGGGTCAATTTAGTATCACTCAATATGGCCAAATGCATAGTAGATAGATGATATAGTTGGAAGGTTAAAGTGGTTGAATTAGTACATTTTGTTGATTTAGTAATGTATGAGGGTGCTAACATAGTTTGTAAAAATGGGATGACTGCATAGGAGAGGGCCAATGTAGTTTATAGAAATGGGTAACAAATTTAATGTAGTTTATAGAAATGGGTAACAAATTTAACTTAGTATAAAGTGGTTGACTGTGTAGAATGACATGGTTGACTTAGTACAAAGTGGCTGAATGTGTTGGGTAATATTTTTTCTAGTAATGTAATAATGTATTTTTGTGGCTATCTTAGCATAAATATTTTGACCAAATGTGTAGAATGGAATATATAAATATGTTGGGTAATATGAGTGACTAACATACACTTTTTGTTGGGATATAGATGGGGATATGATAGAGGTGGGGGTCACATTAGAGGATGTCCATGCTCTACTTAGATTAACCATTTGGGTGTAACTAGTGCATGATATCAGAGAGATATTTTATGGGATGGTATTAACATAGGGTATGATAGGGATTATGACATATGTGTGATTTATCAAAAGTCTATTATTTTATTGAGTATTTGGATATATGTGAGGTTCCTAATGTATTGATAGTTCCTAATGTATTGATAGATTGGGTTTCCACATGTTGTGGATGATAGGATTTCTCATGTGGCTAGGTGGTGATAAGAACATGTAGTACATGTTGTACCACATACCCCACCACTACAGACAGTTATACATGGTGAGATTATATGGAAGTTGTTTAGAAATATTATGGCTAGTTGTCTATCTTGGTCTACTATTACTATTAGTTTGAGTCATGCTCACATTACTGGTCATTACACATGATGGGTAAAGCCACATGATATTACTTGAGTTTTTAGATTTTTTTTCTACCACATCTAGTAACTCATATAGTGGTGCTTGATTTTTGGGCATGACATGTTATGGAGTTGAGGGGTAAAGGTGGTGTAAGATCACTAGTGGAGATACCTATTATTCATGCACATCAAGTGAGACCTTGGATTGGTTAGACTTAATAGTAGAGGATTTTTTTAATAAAAATCAATCCTAATGTAGTTGTAACACAGGATGTTGCTTTGGGAAAATACATAACAAAAACAAAATGTTGAACTAATTAAATTATAGTATAGATCACATAATATAATTTAAATGAAATAATTTAAAAATACATATCTTTACTTACCTTAGTGCCATAGAGTAGAAATTATGTGAGATAAATAGAGAGGTGATCAATGTATGGAACATTAGGTAAACTTGTAAAATAAGGTAAACTTCAATTTTTTTACAAAAATAAATATGGTATATAGAAAAATTCTATACAATGTTAGGATTCCAAAACATCTTTTAGTTTGGAAAAAAAAGCTAGTAGAAACAAAGTTATGAGAAAAATTTATAGTCTAGTGCCAATTAATTGGTAGTTAAATAATTTTGAATAGTAAATATAAATAGGGATAAAACTTATTCATTTGTAATTTTTATATTATGATAAAATAGAGATATGAGAGACCTGGAGAATCCCAAAGACTGATGATGGTAAGGAGATGATAGTACAAGTTAGAGGATTCCTAGGGGCTGTAGCTAGTGTAGATCAAGTAAGTGATGTATTAAATTCAAATTATTGGTATTTTTTATTGAAAATTAAGGTAGTGAAAAATTGTATATTATGGGAAAATCATGTATCAAAATTAAATTTAGAATTTTTTGAGGTAGAGTATAAATTAAGTGGGTCAATGGGTATGAAATGGTAGGAGCAATACATGCTTACAGTATTTATGGTAAATAGTAAAAATGTTGCTACCCCTTTTTAATAGAGTCAGCCTAGCTGACTCAATTGAAAATGCAAAAGATGATGAAAGTTGTTGATTACATAGTAGAAGGCTAATTTAGTATTACTTTTGTATAGGCAACTATATAGCAGATGGTTGATTTAGTAAGAAGGTTGAAGTAGTTGACTTATTTTTTGAAAATGGTTTGACTATGTAAGAGAGGGCCAATGTAGTTTAAAAAATTGGTTAACAAGGATAAATTAGATGAAATAGTTGGGTAACAGGGCTATGAAGTGGTTGACTATGTTGGTTAATAGGGCCGACTTAGTATAAAGTGGCTGTCTACATAGGAAACTTAACTAACTTTATTTTAAGTGGTCGATTGCATTTAAAATAGGGTTAATTTAGTTTTAAGTGGTCAAATATGTAAAATAAGGGAGTGAAATTGAGAAAAATAGGATGTTGAAGTAGTTAATGTTTGAAATTAAATAGTTTTAGAATGTAATTTTATTATTTTTGTATCAATATCTAGTGCCCTCTATGTTGTTTAGGATTTTAGAGAGGCAATAAAGATTCTAGCATTTGATGGATGCATCATGGATACCAAATCTACTAAAAAGACTATTGGATGATGACCATTATTGGTTAGCCTCCTTATGATTTGGAGGTATTATGGAGATGTGAAGTATCCCCTTGAGTGTTGACTTAGTCATCATGTTACTTGGAGCATGGGAGTGAGTAACCAATATTATTTGGTGGGAGGTGGATGGGGATAGTCTAGAGGTAGGGATCACATTGGAGGATGTCCATGCTCTACTTGGATTACCAATTATAGGTACTTTTATGATTTATGATGCCCCAGAGTCTAAGGTTGATAGGTAGGCCTTAGCTCTATGGGCTATAGGGTTAGAGAGATATTTTTATAGGTTGTGAGAATGCATGTTTGATGTATATATATCAACTAATCTAAACATCTAGAAGGCCATGATAGGGCTTGTGAAATCACGTGTAATTTTTTATAATTAAGATGGGAAGGTGACATTATATGTAGTGGCTTTATGTTATTCTATTCTAGAGTAGAGAATGCTTTATGATATAGGATCGGTTATTTGGGTGAATCTAGTGCATGATATATATCAGATGTTATTTCAAGGGTAGAAGACTATGGGCCCTATTATTTTATTAATAAATTAGATATATTAGAGGTTCTTGATGTATCCACTAATTGGATTGCCCCATGTTATGGATGATAGGATTCCTCATGTGGTTAGGTATTGATAGGACCATGCAGTACGTGTTGTGTTGTATACCCCACCATTATAGATAGTTCCATGTGGGGAGATTATATGGCATAAGTATATAGATATTGTAGTTAGGTGGCCATCTTGGTATACTATTGTTATTGGCTTAGCTCATGGTTAAATTATTGATCATTATACATGGTGGGTAGAACCACACCTTGTTGCTCATGTTCCTAGATAGTTTGGCCTACCACATCCAATGGATCTTATAGTGGTTACTAATTCTTAGGAACAACATGCAAGGGAGGTTATGGGTAAAGGTGGTGTGGGAGAACAAGTGTAGATACCTATGATTTAACCATGTCGAGTGAGACCTTGGAATGGTTAGATTTGGTAGTATAGGATAGTTAGACTAGAGGCTGAAGAGGTAGATATGGTATATGTGGAGATGGTTGATGTAAAGGGTGAGGATGTTAGTGTGGTTATTGTTGATCCAAAATAAGAATTATAGGTTCTTGAATGAGCACATAAGAGATGGATATGCTATTAGGTGGTACAAGAGATACATAATGGAGCAACTACACATATATATCCTATAACATAAGTTATAGAGATTTGGGTGATAGAGAAATAGATTGGAGAGGGCCTCAGTATGCATAGGTTATTGTTAGTCTAGGTTTGTGGCTATGCAGATGTAGAATATAGAGGGTGTGTTAGGTGATTGTGCTAATGGGGAGACAATTATTGGTGATGCTAATATTAGTAAGTAATGGTTTATGTTTTAAGTATTTGATAGATCACTAGATGTATAATTGTATTTTTTTGTGTGGATAGATGATTTAGAGATTTGGATGTGTGTTTGTGTGTGTGTGTAAAGAGAGAGAGAGAGAGAGAGAGAGAGAGAGAGAGAGAGAGAGAGAGAGAGAGAGAGAGAGAGAGAGAGAGAGAGAGAGAGAGAGAGAGAGAGAGAGAGAGAGAGAGAGAGAGAGAGAGAGAGAGATCTAATGTACACTTGGTTTTTATTTTGTAGATACTACTAAGGAGGAGTTTAGAATGGGTGTAGTAGTTTAGGCTACACACCATGATATTTTGGATGGAATGTTATTGAATCATGATACTACCACCATGAAAGATATTATTGTGCAATCAACCCCAACTTATTCTAGTTAGTTTTGATTGGATGGGGAGGTAATATGAGAGCTGAAAACATGGAGGGATGGTCTATAACTACTCTTAAGATTTGGATATGGAGAGACATGATCCTGGAAGGCATTGGCCTAGGATCAAGCTTCCTATATGGGCACTTAAATAGAGTTGGGATGTGTATAGGCCCATGTGGCCAATATATAAGGACAAGTTGGACTGTATGAACTATTGTTGTAGTTGTTTCTTTGTGTTTCTTGTGTTTGAATGGAATAAAGTTAATGTGAAGTTTGATAGATATATACTTGAGGTATCTTAGTTGGAGGAAGAGTATAAATTATATAAATTTTATGATAAGTATGGTTGATTTACATTTTTGGAGGTGATACTTATGTGTTTGTTTATTCCACATGCCCCAATTTTTTGAGATGTGATGGGTAAGTGTCTTAAACAATGTATATCTATAAATAATTGTGATGGTTAGATATTGGGTATTATTCAATATAAGAAATTACTATCCTTATATTATTCATGTTGACCACATTTCCATCATTAGTGTTACTATCTATGATACTCTCATTATTATTTGTGGTAGGGGTAGGTACACTTTATGTTATCTTGATGGTCAGGAAGAGGATCTTTATATATAGATATATGAGCATTGGCTTGATTTAGAGATTAATTTGTAATTTTGGTTTCATGAGTATTAAGTGATATTTATTAGGATTATTAACATTTACATATAAGTGATTCATGGTAAAATGTGTGTCCAAGGAGATAGTCCATAGCAAGATTTCTCAATTAGTGACAAGTTTCATGAGAATGACCCTAAATTTCATGAAACCAACAAAATTTGTTAGGATCACACCAGTGTTTCATATGATGTGTAGGGTTAATATATCATGGTGAGGGGCATGGAAGACTCTTTTTAAATTATGCTAAGGAATGTGGTTTGTGCACATTCATAATATGTTGTTGAGGTAATAAGGAACTAGGATGAGAATTGATATTAGGTGGAAGTGAAGGATCATGCCCCATTGTAGTGTTTAGAGAAATATATTAGATGGTGTGTATTGAATCATAAGTATCCTTAACACTATCATTTTTGCATGTCATTTTTTATATTTGATGAGAATGCGAGTTCATGTTGAAGGCTGGGAAGGTTCAAATTAATGTTTGAGTAAATATTGGTGCTTAGCTTGGTCAAGGGCCTCTTCTATATATTTTTGGGAAAAATCCATAACATGGTATTGTAATTTATCATTTAAAAAATTAGTGAATAAGTGGAATAGGCTCTCATCCACCATATTATGCTCAGATTTATTAGATAATGATTTCCATCATTTGATGAAAACTTATGTCATTTCAGATTCTGATTATTTACAGTCAATAAAATAGGCTAAATTTTTTTCATGAAGGTTATTAGTTTAGAATTATTGAACCAATGCATTAAATAAGTCCTCTAAACTAGTGATGAAGTGGGTTTTAAGTTTATTATACCAATCTAGAGCATCTCTAGAGAGTGTTTTGGCTAAGAGTTTGGTTGCAGTGAATGTATGAAGTTTAACCTAATCTTTATATAAGTTTTTTAAAATTTTCAAGTGCAAGGTAGGATTAATAAATTCATTATAAGTTATATTAGTAATTATACCTCCTATGTTAATGTTTAAAATTTGAGGTACAAGAGGTTCATTTTGTATGTTTTTGATAGTTTTATTAATAAGTAGAGATTGAGGTATAAGGCTACCATGTGTGTCCCTAAGGGGAGGTGGGGGGGACCAAGATTTAGTGTTCCATATTTATTATGTTGAGGTTGAATTTAGAGATTAAATAAGTGATTTTGAATTTACATATTTTTTTTTGCATTATAGGTTTGAAATGTAGCTATTTGGTTGAGAGTTTATAATAGTAGTTGATTAGTTTGAGCACTATTTTGACTAGTAAAAGCAACTTTGGATGTATTAGTGTGTTATGAGGTGTTGAGAAGTTGGGATGCATTAGTAGCATGAGATTAATTAGTGGAATGAGAAGTGGTAGTAGCATGATAAGTACTAGTTGTAGTAGATCTTTATGTGTTGATTAAAATCAGGTACTAGTGTGAATGTTTGGTGGAGGCCCACTAAAAGATACACTATCCATGTTAGTAGAAATACTTTGGCATGGAGATTAAAAAAAATACATGAATGATGATGTCATAGTGTTAAAAGGAGATATTATTGATGGTAAGGATGTGGAGGAAATTGTTAATTGACTTACCCTGAATCCTGTGAAAAATCTAGGTAAAGGTGACTAGGGTTCTTCAAGATGAGGTCCCATCATGACGTTATAAATGACTAAAGTATCCTTACCTCTATATTGAGGATTTTAATTGATGAAAAGAATCATTTTAGTTTTGTATTCAAGATCATTTTTATATTATACCATTTTTATAAATAAGGATTAAGTGACATAAAATAGGGAGGAGTTCTATAGTTAGTAGTTCTAATGGTAACATGGATGTTACTTTGATCCATGTTAGTTACCAAAATAGGTGGATTAGTATGTTTGTTAATATTGTTAAAATTCATCATATTGGTTTGATTTTGATTTGTGGCATTATCATACAAATGTTCCATGATGAAATCTATAATTTAAACACTTACTAAAAATGAGGAAAAATAATTATTATACTAGGTCAAATGTGTCCATTGTATTCTTTAAGAAGGTAAACAAAATAGTTGGCAAGAAATAGAGTCAAATGGGTCGACTATGTTTTTTGAGAAAATAAATAGAATAGCCTATAATAGACTAGGTTGAACAGGTCAACTATAATATATGAGAAGACAAACATAATAGCCTAGAATAGATAATGTTGATGATGTTCTATAGGTAGGACAAATAGAATATTCTGTAAGAGACTAAGTTTATTGTGTTTTATAGGTAGTAAATTTGGAATGTTATAAATCTAGATGAATGGGTGGTAATTTTTTAGATAAATAAGTAAACACATAGGAAACTAGATCGATTGGGTCAATCTAGTTTCATCACATAACACAAACATTGTACCAACACTAGTTAATACAAGTTTTGCAATACAAAATAAAATTTTCAAACAATAAAAAGCAATATTTAAATGTAAATAATAATTTATTGAGAAAACATTCTTATAGGTTTTAACTTATTATTTAAAATCTGATAGGGCATTTGGATTTACAAGAGAATTAAAAAAATATAAGCTAAATCTAATTTTAGGTATGTTAAGGATGAAAGGGATATGTATTAGTGATGGTACTAGCTTGGTATTATGGCTTACCCCCTCACTTCACAATCCTATAGTGATAAGGGTGTTAGGTGATTTTAAAATATATAATAACAACCACATATTTATACTCGGTCAAAAAATTGATTTGACTTCCCCCTTGGTGATGAAATATAATTATGTAGACCTGGGTACAATTGTTGGATGGTGGAGTCTATCTTATTATAATGCCCAATTATTGATAGGGGGAGTGTGAGGGGGTAATGTCCCCTCACTAGTGTCACCATGGTTCAAGAGAAGCACCCCTAAAGCAAAATTTTATTAATAATACATTATAAAATATTGTAATTTTGTATTAAATCTAGACTGCTCACTATTAGGTCATAGATTTAATGGTATAAATTATGTTTGTGTATTTTTTCCCTAATATGTAACTCTCCTTTGATATGAGGGAATTGTAATCATGATGTAATACTATGTGTGAGTGAAGAGGATATTGTAGTGGATGTATTGTAGGGTTTTCCCTTCATTTTTTGGATTGAATAATAAGAAAGACTAGCTATTTTTGCATGAATATAGCCCATATTGGGTGAACCACATTAAATCTATCTCTATTGTGTTCTATTTTCTATATTTTATTTCCATCTTTAATTCATTAGTATTTATCTATGTTAAATATTCCTAATAATAAGGGTGTTAGGTGCTTTACCAATATATAACAACAACCACATATTTATACTCGATTAAAAAATTGATTCAACTTCTCCCTCGATGATGAAATATATGTAGACCTGGGTACAATTTTTAGATGGTGGAGCCTATCTTATTATAATGCCTAATTACTGATACTAGAAGTGTGGGGGGGGGGGTAATGCCCCCTCACTAGGGTCACCATGGTTAAGGAAAAACACCCATAAAGCAAACTTTTATTAAAAATGCATTATAAAATATTATAATTTCATATTAAATTTGGACTGCTTAGTATTAGGTCATAGATTTAATGGTAAAATTTATGTTTGTTCATTTTTTCCCTAATATGTAACCCTTATTTGAAATTAGGGCATTGTAATCATGATGGCATACTATGTGTGAGTGAAGAGGATATTTTAGTGGATGTATTGCAGGTTTTTCCCTTTATTTTTTGGATTGAATAATAAGAAAGATTGGTTATTTTTGCATGGACATAGCCCATATTAGGTGAACCACATTAAATATGTGTCTTTATTGTGTTATGTTTTTTGCATTTTATTTCCATCTTTAATTCATTAATCTTTATCTTTGTTCAATATTCCTAATAATAAGGGTGTTAGGTTCTTTGCCAATATATAACAACAACCACATATTTATACTCAATCAAAAAATTGATTTGACTTCCCCCTTGGCGATGAAATATAATTATGTAGACTTGGGTATAATTTTTGGATAGTGGATCTTACCTTATTATAATGACCAGTTACTGATAAGGGGAGTGTGGGGGGGGGAACACCCCCTCACTAGGGTAGCCATGGTTTAGGGGAAGCACCCCTAAATCAAAATTTTGTTGTAATTTCAAATTAAATATGGATTTCTCACTATTAGGTCATAGATTTAATGGTATAAATTATGTTTGTGAATTTTTTCTCTAATATGTAACCCTCCTTTGATATGAGGGCAATGTAATCATGATGGCATACTATGTGTGAGTGAAGAGGATATTGTAGTGGATGAAATACAGGATTTTCCATTCATTTTTTGGATTGAATAATAAGAAAGACTAACTATTTTTGTGTGGACATAGCTCATATTGGGTGAACCATGTTACATCTATGTCTCTATTGTGTTATGTTTTCTTCATTTTATTTCCATCTTTAATTCATTAATATTTATGTATGTTCAATATTCCTAATAATAAGGGTGTTAGGCGCTTTGCCAATATATAAAAATAATCACATATTTATACTCAGTCAAAAATTTATTCAAATTCCCCCTTGGTCATGAAATATAAGTATGTAGACTTGGGTACAATTGTTTGAATGCATATTTTATATTTTGTGATTTGGTAGTGTGTGAAGGAGAAAGGACCAAATTTGGTAAATTAACCTTCCTAGTTATACTATGTGCAATACTCTAAGCAAGCAAGTAGATAAATGAAAAATGAATTAGTTACTACCAATATGGGTTAATTTCTTTTACTTTGAAAAATACATAGTACTAGGTTGATTAGATTGACCTCGTACACAAAAAATACAAAATAGAGTTGATCTGGTGGACTTTGTCTATTGTAAGATAATTTAGAAAAACATAATCAAACAAGTCAACTAAATTTCTTGGGTAAAAATTACTTACATAACTAAGTTGAGCCAATCAACTTAGTTTAATGTAAGGTTGCAATTTTATAGAACTGAAAAACTAGGGAAAAAAACTAAAATTTGACTGAAAGTAAAATAACTAAGTTGGTTAAAATGAAATAGATGATTAAGTTGAAGTTGAGTGGATAAATTTATTAATGTGTTGAAGCTATTACATTGCTATTTTTAAAACTATATTATCCAGATGAGGGCTTGAACCTATAAGATATAATGCTAAAATAAGGTCGATTGAGTTTACATAAAAGTGAATAATTAAAATAGTTGAAAAGTCTATGTCGATAGAATCAATATAGTAGTCTAAACAAAAATTGTTAGAAAATTTGAAAGACATGATGAAAAAATAAATCTATAAGATCTATCTAGAGTAATAAGAGTGAAATTATGATCATAAAGAACCAAACAAGATTAATATGCTCACCTTAGTTAAAGAAACTATCAGATGATGGCCTAACTATGTTGATCAGATTGATAAAGTAGAAGATGACTTGTAATAAATATAAAACTAGGTCGATCAGATGGATCAAATTATCTATATGAGAAATTGACCTAAACATAGAGCCAAACTAAATTTATTGGATCGAATAAGTATTAATACCTATATACAAACTCTTGTAATGAGTCAATATACTCGATCAAGTAGTCTAAAAATGAAAATAAAAAATCTATAAGGGTTAGTTCATGTCAGGTTCACCAGAATGTATGTAAGTAAAAGTGAAGTTGATCTACAAATCAATCCTAACTTGGAGAAAATAAATCAAATAACTATCTCATTAACATTACTTAGATAATTAGGGTCATGACCAATATGAATCTACTAAACCTACCTAAGGGATCTCTTATCATATAATATGGATAGAGAGGGTTTTAAAGCCTCTAGTCAAACAACACCATATAATAACCATATGTAGGTTTGATAATGTAATAATAAAATAAATCTAATCTAGTGCTCACTAAAGCTTGTGGGAAAAGTGAGAGATAATTATAAACAATAAACATGCAAAGTAAAACTCTACTCAAGTCAATGTAGACGTAATCTTAATTAAGGAGAGATAATACATTCATTATCCATTACATATGAAAATTTATCTACTAAAATATAAGAGTAAGAGTTAGGAATACTTACCTTGAAGATGAACCTGTCAAGCCTCAACCTCTCCTTTTGATAATGTTTCTTTGCAAGAGGTTACTATGTATTATTAAATAAACTAAGGCTAGACAATGGATTATAGTCTAGCCAATTACCTCTTAATAAATCTCAAGCTTTCAAAATATAAAGGTTCTCCTCCAAGAAGCATGAAACCCTAAGTAATGAATCCTCAAGTAGAATGGCAGGCATAAAAATCATAAAGAAGTGAAAATGAATGATTATCTCTATTAGAAATGGGGTGAAAGATGTGTGTGTGTGTGTGTGTGTGTGTGTGTGTGTGTGTGTGTGTGTGTGTGTGTGTGTGTGTGTGTGTGTGTGTGTGTGCATGCATGTGCATGTGCATGTTTGTGTGTGTATATATATTTTGATTTGAATATAAGCCTTTATAAAATTTAGTTGATGCAGTCACCCCAGTCGACCTTGATAGTTTATAAAATAGAGTTATTGGGTTCCAAACTAAGTTGACCTAAGCAGACTTAGCCTCATAACATGCACTATTTAAAAAACTAGATCGACCCATTTGACTACATTTAATACTTGTAAAAATGGGGTTTCCTTAGGTAGTGGATATTTAACATAGGTAAATTTTTAGATAAGCACATGAGGGAGGTGTCAAAGCTTAGGGAAACATATAGGAAGGGTTTGTATTGGTTCTAGGTGGAGGTATATGGAGAAATAATATTGTGAAGCACCAAAGGTCTACCCACCCCTTTATCGATGCACCATTTAAGGTGTGCACTCATAGAGATTGAGTTTTGATGGGTTCTTACAAGAGACAAAGCTTCATTAATTGATAAAATTTAAAAATATTGTGTGTAGACATAATGAACTAGAGAATTAACTCATTAGTTTGAGTCCTAGTACTTTAGACACCCTTTATAATTTATTCACTAAGTTTAAGTCCGTAAGATTATATTTAAAATAATATGGGATAAATAATAAATATAATTAATTAATTCTTTATATACTCTCAAAACTAGGCCCAAATTATTTTTTATCTTTGTCTCTACCTTCCATACCACCAAAAGTGCTTTTGGAGCCAAATGGAAGATGCCTTATTTAGATGAATTTATTTTTAGATTGAATCAAAATTAAGATAAGTTAATATAGATGGGAACACTGAAGTCCTAAAAAACTAAGCCCTAATTAGTGGGAATGGAAAATAGAAGGCTTCAAATAAAAAGAATAAGAAACAAAATAAAAAGGGTCAGGAAAAGAAGGATCAAGAAAAGAAGGAAGATAAAATGAATAGTGCATCCTCTTCTACCAATGGTAAACCTAAGAAAGAGAAGGTTAAGTTTGCATATTGAAATAAAATTGGGCATGATGAAAACAATTTTTTTACGAAATAAATTAACCATGTAACATATATTTTAGAAAATAATAACATAAGTGTTCTTGAATATATGAAACAAAATTCATCAAATCAAGATTATTCTAAGGCAAAAGACAAAGGTAAAGAGAAAAAAAAGGGCTAGGATTTGGTATTGATTATAGCTTTGAATTATTCATGGGTTATTAACTCAGGTGATTTGTAGCACATGGGTTATTCATAGGTTGAGTTCTCTTATTTAGAGCCTTGTAGCATGTCTTCTATCACATTGGGCGATGACACTCTAGAAAAAGTTGTAGGGAGGGGGTCTATTGAAATGACTGGAGGAACATTAAATAATTTTATAAATGTTCCATAAATCTCAACTAATCTCCTATCAGTGTACCAAATCAATCACATCAGTTAGGGTATGAGAGTTGAATTTTATCTAGATTTTGTAGTCATCATAAATTTGCACATTGATTCTGAAGTGTTAGTGGGAAAGGTAGATCACTAGGCTAGGTTATATGAATTCTCACACTTTTCACCTAACATTTATCCTACTACATTTATGGCTCATTAAAATATAATTAACAAATTATGGCATAAGTGGTTTGGCCACCTTAACTAATAATACCTAAAACAACTTAGTCATCAAGACATGGTCACATGTTTTCTCAAAGTGCATTTATGTAAAGGTATTTGTAAAGGTTTCACCCTTAGAAATCATCTTAAAGATAAATTTGACAAGGAAAAAGAATGAATGGATACAAAATCATTGGATTTGTTACACAATGATGTATTAGGGCCTTTCCCCAATCCATCTTTCACTAGAGATAAGTATGTTCTCACCTTCATTAATGATTTCATTAGGTACACATGGGTCTACTTCCTTTGACAAAAGTCAATTTTTTTTAATATTTTCAAGACTTCAAGGCACTTTTAAAAAAAATAATCATAGAAATATGTTAAGGTTATTTAAATATATAATGGGGATGAACATATCAATAACATGTTTGAGTAGTTTTTTTACAGTAGAGGGGATTGATTTACATCATAGTTTCATATAATCCTCAATAGAATGGTATTTAAAAATGCAAGAACCATCCCTTAAAAGATATGGTGAACTACATGTTGCACTCTAAATCACTGAAACCTTAGTACTAGATAGAAGTAATCAATTTTACTTGCTATATTTAGAACTAGATTCCCCACAAAGTATTGAAAATAATAAATACTTTTGAAGCTTGACACATTCAAAAACCCATAGTTGAGTATTATAAGGTCTTCAGATCTTTAGCTATCACATACATACATAAGAAAAAACTTAAGGCTATGCAACCTCAAAGTAAGCCTTGCATATTCATAGGAAAAACAAATGGTGTTAATGGATATCGAATACTTCATCTAACCACACATGAGTTGTTCATTGAGATAAGTGTTTACTTTTAATAGAATCCTATCAACTTAACACTTATCTTAATTCATTGGACTCACTTGAATTCCAAAATCATTCTAATGATTCAAATCATCCCAAGCACATTATAAAGGTTTATGACACTTATTTTAGATATGAAAATGAGAGTAGTGATAGGGAATCATCTCCATAAACATTTGGACCCACTTTAAAGGATGATGATTCTCTACTTGACTCACCTACTTTTAGTCCTCTTTAGATAAGATATATATTATAAAGCATATGTATATGGGTTGAGGAACCTTAAGATGTTAGGAAGACACATTTAAAGTTTCAGAGCAAGACACATACTTTCTATGCCTCTACCTTAGATTTTTAAACTTCTTGAGAGGTATCAAGTATTCATGCATGGGATTATACTATGAATGATGAGTATAACTCATTAATTAGGAATCACACTTAGGACTTGACACTTCTTACTAAGGAAAGAATGATAATTTGATGTAGATGGATATATCAGACTAAATATGGAATATATGGATCCATTTACAATTTCAAAGAATAATTGGTCATAAAAGGTTTCTCTCATGTGCTAGGCATCATCTACAGTAAAAACTTTACACTAGTCACTAAAATGAATGTTGTCAGACTAAAACTTGCTATTTTTGTATCCAAACATTGGGATGTTAATTAGATGGATGAATAAATTTATTTTCTTCATGATGACCTTGAGGAGGATATTTACATGGAACAACCATCAAGATTTATCTAGGATCCTTCATTTGTGTGTAGACTTCAAGATTTATATAGGGTTCGATTTATGCCATTCAAATCTTAACATTTATCTCTTATGATAAGATGATTCACTTTTGATTCTAGTTCTTTATTTTGGAAATATTTTAATCACTAGGGGCTCCTCCTTATCCATTGTAGCAATGCAATATGTTCATGACATATTTGGGTTTGTTACATTACTTCCTTGGGATATAGATTTCATAGTATAACTCAGGGATTACTCTTACACATCCCATATGATTTTAAATTACTTATCCAATTTCACATGGCTAATTTTAAGCTAACTCAAATGCACTTTATGTCTAGAGTCAAGATTGAGGTAGCTTTTACTTCACCATTAGCTGATTCTACCTTATATCAACAACTTGTTGGCAACCTCATCTAATCGACACATAATAGATCTAATATATCATATGCAGTGAGCATATTCTATCAATTCATGTAGGAACACCATGAGTTATAATGTAAAAAAACTAAGATTATACACTACATTTTGGGCACACATAGATTTTTTATTCATTATAAAGTTGACATTGACATCGACTTGACTGGCTAAACTGACTTAGACTAGGTTTCTAATATTTAACATCATAACTCCACTTTAGATTATAATTTACCCATTGGTTTAAGACTGATCAATTGTTTAAGAAGAAGAATTTTATTACTTTATCATCTACTAAGGAATAATATAGATGGGTTGTCAATACTACCACTAAGGTTATCTGGCTTAATGGGATTCTCACAGAGTTAAGTATCTAGTTCAAATGACCTATAATCATCTCTTGTGATAGCTAGAGTACGATTCATATTTAAAAGAATTTAGTCCAACATTAGTAGACTAAACACATAGAGATTCACAAGCACTTTATCAAATAGCTCATACATGGGTAGATCATTGATCTGAGATATTTATAGATGATATAACATACAAATGAGATCTTCACCAAACCTTTCACAGAGAGCAAGTATCTTCACTTGTGAGCTCTTCTTAGGTTTCAGGATACTACAACATCATTTTCTATGGGAATTTTAGTCCTCTTATTATTTTACCTCTTTTGGGGATGCATTTTTACTATGGGTTTTCTCCTTTTCTCTACTTTATGAGATATTTATCTGTACATGGGTATCTCATCAAACCATGGTGCTAGGACATATTTATTTTACCCATCTAAAATATGCTTAAGGTAGGGGTGTTAGTGTATGATATTATTTTAATTAATTTATTATATTTAAATTATTACTACACACATGTTAGCTTACTTAAGTGTACATATAATACAAAGTTACATTTGATAACTCTATTTTAGCTAGTGTGAGTTACTCCTTTGACGGACTATTCCAAGTATGGAGTTACTTTCATATTCAAGGAATTTGACCACTGTTGTATAAGGAGTTATAAATTCACTCTCTTATTTATACATATTAATTATTGATTTATTCAACTAGTATGGATTGAATCTAACTTTTTTTCAATATTTATCATATTCATTTCATTCTCACACAAATGCTTATGCATTTACTTGTCTCCTAATTACAAACCATGCATTACATTGATATAGATACCCTAGTGAATAATCCATTAATTTAAATATAAAATATATCTAAGTGGTTGATTCAAAGTTTCAATTTACATACAAATATATTTTGGAGTTCCATCTCGACATATAAATCATTTTCAAGGTTCTAACTTTGCATACAAACTTGGTTTGGGGTTCTAAAAATAAGAGTTATGGTAATATTTAGAGGAGTATAGTTAAGGTTTTTGGAGTGATATAATTATATCACTTATTATTATCAATGGTGGTTGAGGCATTAATAGTCCTCAACACATGGTTTTAGTAGTTACATCCCACTAAAACATAATCACTCCATAACATTATGCAAATAAATGGAAGCTTGGTTCATGTACCTTTAGATGTATTCATTCCTTGAATTTTTAGTTTTAAGTAATTCAATGATATTATATTATTTCAAGTTTTCCATCATGAGTATAAAATGTTATTGTCACGACTTTGATAGTTGATTCCATTTGTATATCTAAATTACTAAGTTCCCACGCATGTTTATTGATCACTAGTCAAAAGTAGACCCAATATTTTTTTGTTCGAGTCTATATATACACACACACACACACACACACACACACACACACACACACACACACACACACACACACACACACACACACACACACACACACATACACACACACATATACATATACATATACATATATATATATGTATATATATATGTGTATGTATATATATGTATATATATATATATATGTATGTATGTATATATATATATATATATATATATGACCAAAAGGGTCTACATATATTTTATGGATGTATATATGTATGTGTGTATATTCAAAAGAGCTTATCTCATTATATTTTTGGAAAGCTTGTAAGCTTATGCTATGGAATCAGGACTGTGTAAGAAAATTAATGATTTTAAAAGGTCTTGTATTCTTTTTAAATGCATTAGTAAGGGGATGTTTTTTTTTTTTTTTAAGCTCATGGCTTTGTAGCACCTTGACTTGTGTAATAAAATATCTTTAATTGCTTAATGGTAAGCGACCAATACCTAAGACACAAACCTATTGTATATTGCTTAAGGAAATTTATTTAATTAAGACTTTTACATGGCATTTTTATTAAAGGATTCCTTTTTTTTATGGCAAGATATATTTTTAAAGGTGTCAGGGTAAAAAGTGTTCATGGAATGCCTATGTGGGAAACACATAAACAAAACAAATAATTATAATCCAAAGTCAATGTTGGGATTACTGTATAAGCTATTTTGGAAAGTAATAAAAACTGTATGAATGAAAACAATATTTCCTCTTATATGTAAGTTTGAATGTTGGGCATAACTTTATATATTGTTAAACCACAAACTTTAAATAAGGTTAAATTTTAGCATGAAATAAATATCTTAGGGTTAGCAATTCGTATGGTCATCATTATGGGCTATTGACTACTAGGAATAGAGTATGGGTGGCTAAGAGAATAGAGGGGAAATGATGATTGAGTTTTAGAGAAATAATAAGGGTTGCAAGCCTGTGTTTTGGGATGTAGTGCTAGGAAAGGAAAAATGAAGGAAGAGAAGAGTGAGGTGTGTTGTTTCCAAAATCAACATAGCTCATTTTTGGGAACAACCCCCTACGAAACTTGTCCGTTTCATCTTTCCTCTCTCTAAGTTTGTTTTCAAGACAGGTTTTTCTCATTCTCATCTTGGTCCAATTGCACCTTTCAAAATTTGTAATGTCTTTTTATCACGTCTTCCCTGAAACGTGAAGGTTGTTACGGTCTCGATGCGACCAGGAGACCAAAATCTACCTCTTTTAGAGTTAGTGTTTCTTTTCTTCCATTTTAGTGCATGGGAAAAAAAATTTGCCGCCAGTGCATTTTGCCTTTGAGATGCAAGGGTGGCAATTTTTGCCACCCCTACATTTTGACCTGCAAGGGTGGCAATTTTTGCTGCCCCTGCATTTTTCTCACAAGGGTGGCAATTTTTGCTGCCCATGCATCTAAACTTGCAAGGGTGGTGAATTTAGTCACCCCTGCATTGCCTCATTTTCCATGCATGGCATTTATTGCCATGCATGCCAGGTTGTTGGGGTCAATTTTTTGCCCCATATAATCTGATTTTAATCCTCTTTTATTTCATTACTCCTCTTATCCTCTGCATCTGGATGATCTGGTGAATGGGTAAAAGTGTGTTTTGGTAGATTTAATCTCATGGTGCACATATTTTTCTAGGTAAGTCTGGTCTTTAGCATTTATTTTTGTTCCTTCCCTCTTCTTAAGCTTTGTTTTCAGTTTTTGTTGTTATTAGGGGTTTTTATTTTTGTTTTTGCTTTTTCTCTCCCTCCCCATCGGCCTTCCCAACTTCCTTTTCATGCTGAGGTGGCGATTTTCACTGCCCCTCCCCTTTGCCCATAATTTTTTTGTAAAAATTGGCACAGGCGGCAAATTTCATTGCCAATGCCTCTTTTCACCTTTGTTGCTTCTCTTACCTGCGTAGGCGGTGAATTTTGCCACCCATGCAAGTCGAACCTACACGGGTGGTGATTTTTGCCGCCCACACCCTTTTCACCCAAAACTTGCATCAGCAGCAAATTTTGCCATTGATGCAGGCCAAAGGTGTAAGGGCAGTGAAATTCACTGTCCTTACACCTTTTTCAGCCAACATGCATGGGCGACAATTTTCACCGCCCGTGCCTTTTTTTTTACTGTTCTTCATGCAAGGGCGGCAAATTTCACCGCCCATGCATTTTTCCTCCAAATTTCTTCAACTCTAGAGGAATTTTTCTCTTTTCCATCTTTTTCCTTTCCTCCCCTTTTTTCCCCCCAGTTTCCAACCCAGCCCTATTAAGTGGCCTTCTTTGATCATGATCAACCAACGTGCGAATTCCCCAATTTGCCTACTATTTCCTAATCACACAATCATGATTGCAATACTTTTTGAAGGCTCTTGCTCATTAGCCCTTACTCAATTGAGGCAAGTTCTGATGTCTAAAACTTCTTCAAAAAAGGCAAAGACCATGAAGTACAAGTACCAGGGCATCTTTTCAATCACTTCGGTTATCTCTAATGTTGATGACATCAGAGACACAAAAATTGGCCATGTGGATATGGCCAAGTTTGTGACCCAAACTAAGGCAACAAACCCTAGTTATGAAATGAAGAGAATCATTGAAAGCAACATTCATTTGGTTGCCACTTTCCTAGTGGCAGCACATCATATAGAGTTCATCCTCCAGTGCACCTAGTTCTACAACAAAGAGACAAGATCAATCTCAGATGCCAGTGGCAACATAATAATTTGGTTGGATCCCAAATTTATCGACAAAGTCTTCATGTGCCCTCCTGCTATTGAAGTGTTGAGGATTGACTTTGTAGAAGCACAAAAGGAGTGTGACAAGGACCCTGAAAGGGCAAAGAAAGTGATGAATAATAGGTGGCTGAAGACCCCCAGAACTAATTTATTCAGATGGCCATGGAACTTCCCAAGGAGTGATTTCATTGAAGAAGTTGGTGACTTGATCACCCTTCTCAGTAGAGTGGGAGGCTTCCCGTCTTTCTCACAGTTCCACGAGTGGATGTACCCATTCATCAAGATCATCCTCCAGGGTAAGTAGGTCATCTTTTGGGGTGAGCAGATCAGCAACACCCTTCATGAGAAGCTAACCAAGGTACAAACTTCTTCAAAGTTCTATATGACTTCATACTTTATGTACATAGCTACCTTGATGCAAACCTTTTCAAGTTTGACAACTAAAGGGGACAGAAAGACCACTCCAATCTACTCATATTACCCCTAGTTGACACTTCAAGGATCAATCCACCATTTTAAAAGGGTAAATGATGCTTTCTTTGCCATATTTTTATGCCTCTTTGACCATCAACTTGAACAGAAGAGAGTATTTGATGAGGCTTGGATGGTCGTCAATGACTATGGTTGTATGTTCCTTCAATTTCCCACCTTCTATTATCTTTGGGTTGGCTTTTTCCAAGGCTATCCCTATATGATCCCCAAGTTTCCTTTTGATAAGTTAGTTTTGATGGAACTATGTAGACAAATGGTTGTCATACATACTAGGCAGATAGAGCTAAAAAGCTAGGTTTCAGGTTTCTAGTTGAAATTGGCAGATACTCTATCTTGACAACAGCCAAGGCCAAAGTCATGGAAACAGAGATGCAGCTAGTCACTATGAAATAATTCAAGAGAAGGGATAAATTTGACTATAGGGGTGTCAAAGACATGATTAGGTGAAAGACTCAATTCCATGAGCCTATGATCTAAGACATCTAGGTAAACCTGAGGACAACTAAAGAAATTAGGAGGATGGAATATAACAGGCTGACCCTAGAACAAATTGAGTATTTGGGGCTTGCAGAGATTCCCCCCAATCTGGTTGATGATAGGAGCATTATCAACAATAGGTACCTAGTTGAGAATATTACTGACTCCCCTCTTCCTCCAATTTAGTGGTCTTATAAAGAGCTAACTTCTCTGAGGAAGAGATTTGAGCCAATATTGGCTAACACCAATGATTGGTAAGTAGCCAAAGGGATCATACTGAAAGAGTTTATTATGGGATCAGAGGCTGAGTTCCAAGCAGAGATGAGGAAGAAGGCAAAAAACAAGACCAAGAATAAAGGTGATGTTCCTTCCCCATCTAGGCCTCAAAAGCCTAGAATCATCTTTGTTTCTAAAATATCAAAGGTTACTGAAGAGCCCAAATCAATAGCTAAGAGAGTTACAGAACAAATCCCTCAAGAACAGGTAGCCCAATAAATAGAGATAAATGACAGGCCTTTAGAACAACAAAAGGCTAAACCTCTACCTTCCCAAGAAGGGGCACAACCACTTAAAAATGTCTCTCCTTCTCTGCCTTAGTCTCCTGTGGCATCTCTTTCACCTCTCTCTCCTATCAGTGTTCCTTTTTCTGGAGCCACCTCTCCTTCTAGAGTTATATTTGGTGACCCTCAGGGCACTTCTGGAGATACTCTTTTTTCCTTTAGATCTATTCTTAGTTTGGCATCTCCTTCCTTCAATCTAGGAGAAAGTTCTGTGCTTGATCAATCAATGACTGGTACAATTTTCCCTGTTACTCCTATTACAACCACTATTACTATTAGCAGTGCAGACGTTACCATGGTAACACCAGATGTGGGAACTATTGCCACAGTAAGTACTTCTCTCCCGCCTTGGATGTCAGCATTCATGCCTAAAAGAAAGAAGCTAGCCATCTCTACAAATGACTTCAATTTTTGCAAGATAGTGACGGTGAAAGCTAAGGCTCCTACGAGGCCAAGGATCCTCTCAAAATTAGTTGAGGAAAAGGGGCATACATTTTTGGAAATAGCTAAGCCTCCACAGTACGTAACCCTTGAGGGTTTTGACATGAGCAGCTATTCCATCTCTCATGTTAAACTTGGCAAAGTTACTCATGAAGGTGTGAAAAGCGATCTACAGTCTACAATGGACATCATGATCCAAAATTTTGACAGAGAAAAGGAGATGAAAGAATACTATAAGGCCAAGATAGAGCAATTGACGGTAGTAATAAGGAAATTCACTCTTCCCCCTGAAGCGGCAACTCTAGAGGCCTTCTCTATAGATGACCTTGTCATTCAAAAGGCAGAGAAAACCTACTTGAAAGGGAAAGTGCTAGAGGATTACATTGAAAAGATGCATACTCAGTGAGTTTCCTTACTTACAGAGGTTGCAAAAATGAGAGACAAGATGAAGAAGGTGAGGGCAGATTTAGATGACCTTGTCTCTCTTATCTCTCAGGACATTGACAATATAGAAAATTATCTTAGCAAGTGGAGGAAGATGAAGGATCTGAAGAAAATCACCTTGATATCTATTATCATTATTTACAGCAAAGATTCATATGTTGAGATCAAGGAGTCACTGATATATAGGATACAGGTACTCAAGGAGTTGATTGAAGATCTCAAATCTTCCAAGGATGCTAGTGAGAAGAGTGACACAGGCCTGCTGAATAGACTGGAAGAACTACCTTGCAACCTCACTTCTAGGGATAACTAATTTCTCTCAACCGAAGAAATGATCCAAGGTTTCAAGGGTATGATTCAAAGAGACTTTGAAGAGAAATCCTTCTCAATGACTTCTGTGGATAACATTTTAGATACTCAGTTAACTCTAGATAATCTAAGATCTAGGTTAACTAGTCATGCTAAGGCAATCATAGCATTGAAGGATGCTTTAATTAGAGCCACGGTCATCTTCAAGAACACAATTACACTAGACAGTATAGGAATTCAGGCATCCATTGCTATGTATGATGCTCATTTGAAGAAGTCTGGCGGTAGGAGCTAAAGTTTTTTGTCCTTCTCTCTTCTTTCCTTATGCACTTTTGTCATGAGAAAAGTGCATGTAATTTTGTAATGTGTAATTATATTTAAAAAATTTGGAAAAATATCTCAAATTCAAAGATGAGTCATCTTTGACTAAGATATTTTTGTATTTTATTATTTTCTAGTTTTTGAGAGTTTCTCCCTATATATAGTGGAGACCTCTTTTGTAAATGGATCTTTTGATAATTGAGAGCAAAAAATCTGCCGAAATTAAAACACTTTTTGAGACTTTGTGCTCAACTTGTAAATCATATTTTGTTAAATGAATGAGAAGCAGGTTTATTTCAGACTTTGTGTTGAAGTTATCCATGTTATTTAGGAAACAGTTCTTATGTCCTATTTCCTGATAATCTCTTATTTGTTTGATTTAATAAGAAAAGTGGATGTGTTGATATTATCTGAGGGCATTTCTAAAAGGCAGAAGAGAGACTTTGAGCTACTTTTATCTTTGTGATTCTTTTATCTTTTATAGTTTTAGGTGGAGACTTTGTGCTTCGTTTCATTCTACTGTTACACTTGTTTCGGATCAATGAAGGAGACAATGAAAGACTTTGTGCTTACATGGGTTTTCTATGACCTTTGTTACTTACTTCAGGTGATTTTTTGCTCTACGCTGGATACCATTCCTGAAAGAAGAGGAATGTTGTTGGCCCACGACTAGGATTTCTCTCTCTTGTTCCTTGTACATCACCTCTAAAAAAAGAGAGGTGGATGTTGTTATACCACCCCAAGTATTATTTTCTGCTTAATTATATATAAATATAGCACATAAATATTCATAGGGAACCTCCCTTTGATGAGAGGAGAGATTTACCTCTTCTAGATCTTGCAAACCCACACTTTAGGTGGCATAAATCTCCCTATGTTGTGGTTGATATACCCATTTTGTCCTCAGTTAGTTGACAACAAAATATTCACCCAAAAAATTTTGGCGACTCCATTGGGGACTAAGAACCTACATTTTAAAGCTTCAAGCTTCAACTTGAAGTAGTTTCGATCCCTTTTTCATTTGAAATCTAGCAACTCCACACTACACAAGAAGCCAAAGAGCCAAGGGTGTTTTCGACCCCGTGTTTGAGTTGGCCTAGCAGAGCAATTTCGATCTGTTTCCTCTACCACGTTACCTCCAACGGTCTAGGAGTTTTCCTCTTGACCTTATCAGGTCACCAATGTAAGGTAGATCTTATTTTCTTGTTTTTAATCATGCTCAACCTATAAAGACCCCACCAAGATTCATTATCCTACCTTTTAATCCTCTTATCATAATGGCTCAATGTCCGTGGGGCAATTTCTTTGGTCCTCTTAATTTGACTCCACCCTTGCATGAACTACCTCATAGTTCTAGAAAAAAAATTTCTAAGTTTTTTGGTGATGGGAAGGTTCATCATGATGAGCATATTGCCACTTTCTCCATAGCATGCAGTCTAATCAGTGTGGAATTTGAGGATGTAGCAGTAAGACTTTTTGTGGAAACCTTGCAAGGAGTTGCTGTAGATTGGTTCTACCACCTGCAGACCAGGTCAATGACTGACTGGGACACGCTCAAAGCCAAATTCGAAGCTAGATTTAAACCTATTGAAGATGCACATGCCTTGTTAGTTCAGCTGACACAGATGAAAAAAGAATCTCAGGAACCCATGAGGGATTTCATAGCCAAATTCAACAAGTTAAGGAACCAAATTCCAACTGTCGCTCAGCCCACGCTAGAGAATCTTAAATGCTTTTTTATCAACTCACAGCTTCCTAAAGTAAGTTTTCTATTGAGGCAAGTTGGCCCTATGGATCTAGCATTGGCTCAAAATTTGGCTATTGAGATTGAGGATGATCTTATCCTGACAAGTAAGATCAAAAATTACCCTAGTAAAAATAGATTTTCGTTATCTACTGAAAGCTCTTCTACAGGCACTATAGATCCTATGGTGCAAAAATTGACAAATGAACTGATAGCTTTGAAGAGACAAATAGCCCAAGGTATGTTTGCTCCCACCTATCGAGATATGCCTAGGAGAACACTCCAGAATCAACAATATCAGGGTAATGCTACTCGAAACCAAGGGCAATCAAATCGCCTACCTCCCCCTCCAAGGAAATTGGCCATTGAAGCAGCACCTACCAATTCAACGGTTGGTTACCTAGAGGCTAAACATGACTATTCGCTCCAACCTCAATTGGACCAACAAAATGATGCTAATATCTTCAATGAGTAGGAAGAAGAATTAGATGGTGACTCTAATATTGGTTTCCTAGATTACCAGGATGAAGTTGGAAGTAAAGGAGAAGGGTTAGATGGATCCTATGCTATTTTTATCAGATCTCAAAACTAGTTAGCTCCACAGATTGATAAAGGAAAGTTAGAAAAAGAACCCTGGCCAACAGTTTCTATCTCTAAACGAGGGAATCCATTGCCTCCTCAATCAAAAGACTAGGTAATTCACAAAAAAGTTAGTACCTTCAACCACCCCATACCTTCCACTTCTGTTACTCAGACCAATGCCACACCTACTAAAATTCTAGATGATGGACTCTCTTCCTCTATTTCAAATTCTTTTCAATTATTTGATATAATTGATCATGTTAGAAAGACTAAAATCCAAATGACAGAGATTGAATATTTGAGGGCTAACCCAGAACAATTTGATAAGTTGGTAGAATATGTGAAAAACAAAGTCATCCCCGTAGGACAAGATTCTTTAAAGGCCATTCATGATTCCTCTAAAGATAAATCTACCCAAAATAATCTTGTCGTGACTCCTCCTATTGCTCCCAAAAAACTAGAACCTCTTTATGTTTCCTTGCTTATAAATGGTTACAAATTAAGTAATTGCATCATAGACTCTGGGGCCTCTAGATAATGTCATGCCCGCCAAGGTGGCGGATTCCCTTGGCCTAACACTGACCAAAACTTTTGGGAGGTGTTTTCTTATGGAAAATAAGCAAGTTCCCCTCCTTGGTCAGATAAAAGATGCCCAATTTGCTTTCACAGCTTTTTCAGAAAAGCAGATAAAAATAACGGTTCTAGTGGCCGATTTCTAGCCTCTTACGACATCCTGCTTGGGTGGAATTTCTATAAAGATGTTAGAGGTGAGCTAAGTATGGACTTATCAGAAGCAAGGATCTCAATTCAAAGTGTTATGAAGAAGTTGCTTTCTGAAAAAGAGGCAAGGTATGTGTCACCCGATCGTCAACACCGAAAGCTCAAATTTTATTTGAGTCTTCAAGCATGGGTAATTACTTCCTATCTATGGATGAGATCCATGAGGCAACTGATAAAACTCCTACAGGTGATAACTTGAAATTATGTTTAGCTAACATGGTGGCTAAATCAACAAAGCAAAATGAACACATGGGAGAACCTCTTCCCCCAAATGAAAGAGTTTTCAAAGAAAAAGTGGTGTCTAACGAGGTATGGACGTTAGAATTTGATGGCAGCTATTCTTTTACTAGTTTGGGAGCTGGGGTTGTGTTGGTATCTCTTCAAGGAGACAATATTCCTTTGTCCTATAAGTTGTAGTTCAACAACACCAACACCATAGCTGAGTACAAATCCCTATTACTTGGATTACAGGCTGCCAAAGAAAAACACATTAGGCTACTCCATGCTAAAGGGGACACGGAGTTGGTAGTCTACCAGGTAAGAAACCTCTATCAGACCAAAAATGAAATATTGTGCCACTATCACAATCTTGTCTAGGATTAAATCAAAATTTTGATGCTTTCAGCATCTCTGTCGTTCCACGAGAATTCAATGATTAGGTGGATGCATTGGCTGTCTCTGCTACTCTATTGGTTCCCCACCCAGACTTTAAAGGAGATAAGTACACTATTGAACTAGTCTTTCGACCAAGTATACCTGATAATTCTAGCCATTGACAAGTATTTAACAATGATGATCAAATCATCGCCTTCTTAGAGCAAAAAGATAGTTTTGAACAACTGCATTTTGAAGGCAGTGAACTCTGAGAATGTGAAGTGACTTCTAAATCAAACACAAACATAGGTGAGGATTTTCTACAGCTTAAAGGAAATAAGATCCCCAAAGGCCTGGTTTCCCTAGAGAAATTGTTTGATAAATTATGACAGGTTTATTAAACAACAATGAACAGATTTAAACTCCTCTCAAGATTTTGATCAAGTAAACCTAGGAACCAAGGGAGATCCTAAGATGGTAAACATTGGGAAGTGCTGCAATCCTGAGGAGAGATTAAAGCTTGCTAGTCTACTTCACCAATATATAGATGTCTTGGCTTATTCCTATGATGATCTAAAATCACTTAGGCTGTATGACATCTACCACGACATTCCTCTTAAGGCAAACTCTATACCTTACAAGCAAAAGTCCAGGCAATATAATCTAAAAATCTCAGGTACTATTTTAGCTGAGATACAAAAAATACTTGATGCCTAGATAATTTTTCCAATCTATCACTCCACATGGATTGCCAACATAGTGCCTATCAGAAAGAAGAATGGTGAATTTTGAATCTACGTGGATTTTAGGAACTTGAATCAATTATCTTTAAAAGATAACTACCCTCTCCCTATCATGGATTAAGTCTTGTAAATGGTAATAGGTTTATAAATGTTATCAATGTTGGACGGTTTCTCGGAGTACAATCAAGTCAAAGTTGGAAGAGCAGACCAGCATAAGACAACCTTCACCACACCTTGGGGCACATTTGCCTATTGAAGGATGCCTTTTGGTATAATAAATGTAGGCACCACATTTCAAAGGGTGATGGACCTCGCTTTCAAAAATGAGATGGGTAAGTTCATTATAGTGTACCTAGATGATTTGATAGTATTTTCAAAGCATCGTTCTGACCATGTCCACCATTTGAAAGGATACTAGAACGCTGTCATCAAAATGATATTTCTCTAAATCCAAAGATGTCTGTCTTTGGGGTGACTAAAAGAAAACTTCTTAGACACGTTGTGTCCCAAGAAGGTATTCAAATTGACTCAAAAAGAGTCAAGTCCATCCAAGAACTTACTTTGCCTACTGACAAAACCGCAGTTCACTCATTCTTCAGAAAGGTGAATTTTCTATGGAGGTTCATTCTTGATTTCACTGAGAAGACCCACCATATCATCAATATGATGAAAGGCAATGCTACCTTCAGGTGGATTGCTGAGGGAAAATCAGTGTTTAAAGAAATCAAAGAAGCAATTACTGGCACACCAGTCCTGGTTTGTCCAGACTATGCCAAAAATTTTAAAATATATAGTTATGCTTTCAAACACACACTCTCGGCCATTTTAATTCAACTGAACCAAGAAGGTGTAGAATCTCCTATCTCATTCATGAGTTATCCACTCAAGATTCATGAGCTAAAATATTTCAACATGGAGAAACATGCATACGCAGTGGTCAAAGCAGTCAAGCATTTTAGGTCTTATATCCTAAACTCGCACACTAAAGTTCTCATACCTGATACAATAGTAAAATCCATTTTGACTCAGTAAGAGTTCAGTATGAAGAGAGGTAATTGGTTCACCAAGATTCAGGAGTTTGATCTAGATATCAAACCTACCAAATTCATGTGGGGAAAGGGTCTTTGCCAGTTGATTGCCAACAACATTCTAGATGAAGCAAAAAGTGAAGAAATAAAGATTAAAGGCATGCCTATAGTCCTCTTTGTTGCCACTACTAATGAATGGTATTTTGATATCACCCATTTTCTGACATATGGTGAGTGTCCCACTCATCTTTTTTATAAGGAAAAATGGAATGTTAAGTTAAAGGCTGCTAGTTATGTTCTGTGGGATAATGGTCTGTATAAAAAGAACCTAGATGGGGCATTTCTTTGTTGTGTTGATAAGGCACAATAAGATAAACTCTTGAAGTCTTTCCACAATTTGGCTTGTGGAGGGCATTTTTCTACACCGGTGACAGTGCACAAGATTCTATGAGCAAGATATTATTGACCCACGCTATTCCAGGATGCCTACAGATGGATGCATAGGTGCGAATTGTGTCAATAGTTTGTTGGAAAGCCTAAACTGGCTACATTGCCTCTCAAGCCAGTAGTAATCGAGGAGCCTTTTTAGTAGTGGGGTATTGACGTCATTGGCACAGTCAACCCATCTTCAAGTGTCAGATATGATTATGTCCTCACGGCAATGGATTACTTTACCAAGTGGGTGGAGGCCATCCCAACCAAACACGCTACGTCTAAAGTGGTGTGTAATTTTCTCAAGGAAAATATTATCTCCTAGTTTGGGGTCCCACTCAAAATTTTAACAGATAATGCGGCCTATTTTTTATCACATGAAATTACTCAATTTTGTTTTTATTTAGGGATTACCCTATCCCACACTTCAGATTATTTCCCTCAAGGAAATGGTTAAGTAGAATCAAGTAATAAGAACTTGGTCATTATTATCAAGAAGTTGGTAGATGATAATCAAAGAACATGGCATAAAGCATTGTATGATGCTTTATGTGTGGATAGGATAACACCCAAAAAGGCTATAGGTATGTCACCTTTCCAACTTCTATATGGCTTGAATACAGAGATCCCCATCACCCTTGAACTATCAGCGCTCAGGTTAACCAAAGCAATCAAAGACAACCTTTAAAAGTTCAGTCGACAAAAGAATCATGTGTCTGACCGAACTAAATGAATAAAAAACCATGGTGGTGGATTAGATTATGGTACATCAGCACCAGGTGAAGGAACTTTTTGATAAAAAAGCTAAAGTTCATGAATTCCAGGTCAGATATCAAGTCTTGTTATGGGACAAGAGGTGAGAACCAAAAGGGATGCACGACAAATTTGACTCTTTATGGAGAGGCCCATTCACCATTCGATAGCTCTATGGCGAGGCTCGCTTCTTGCTAGAATACCTAGATGGAATGCCATTTGCACTACCCCACAGTAGGTAGCATCTGAGGCTATTCAATCCTTGAAGCTTAGATGGGTCCATTTGTAAATATGTATAGTTTTTATGTTTTGTCTATTTTTCTTTCATTTTTAGCTTGACTCTGTAGCCCAATGGCTTGGATGAAGGCACTTAGAGACTGCTTTCTACTCCCATTGTTCGATTTGATTAACAGAAGTTCCCCAATAGGAGCTAGCTATTGCTTCCAAAATTAGCATAGCTCATTTTTGAGAACAACCCCTATGAAACTTGTCCGTTTCATCTTTCCTCTCTCTAAGTTTGTTTTTGAGACAGGTTTTCCTCATTCTCATCTTGGTCCAACTGCACCTTTCAAAATTTGTAATGTATTTTTATCACGTCTTCCCCGAAACGTGAAGGTTGTTAGGTCTCGATGCAACCAGGAGACCAAAACTTGCCTCTTTTAGAGTTAGTGTTTCTTTTCTTCTATTTTAGTGCACGAGCGGCAAAATTTGCTGCCAGTGCATTTTGCTTTAGAGATGCAAGGGCGGCAATTTTTACCACCCCTACATTTTGATCTGTAAGGGCAGTAATTTTTGCCACCCCTGTATTTTTCCTACAAGGGCAGTAATTTTTACTGCCCATGCATCTGAACCTATAAGGGCGGCAAATTTAGCCGCCCCTGCATTGCCTCATTTTTTATGTGCAACATTTATTGCCATGCATGCTGGGTTTTTGGGGTCAAATTTTTGCCCCATATAATCTAATTTTAACCCTCTTTTGTTTCATTCCTCCTCTCCTCCTCTTATCCTCTGCATCTGGACGATCCGACGAATGGGTAAAAGTGCATTTTGATGGATTTAATCTCGTGGCACATGTATTTTTATAGATAAGTCTTGTGTTTAGTATTTATTTCTTTTTCTTCCCTCTTTTTAAGCTTTATTTTCAATTTTTGTTGTTGTTGGAGGTTTTTATTTTTGTTTTTCTTTTTCTCTCCCTCCCCGTCGGCCTTCCCAACTTCCTTTTCCTGCTGAGGTGGTGATTTTCACCACCCCTCCCCTTTGCCTACAGTTTTCTTGTAAAAACTGGCACAAGTGGTGAATTTCACTGCCCATGCCTCTTTTCACCTTTGTTGTTTCTCTTACCTGCGTGGGCAGTGAATTTTGCTGCCATGCAGGCCGAACCTGCACGGGCAGTGATTTTCACTGCCCACGCCCTTTTCACCTGAAACTTACATCGACAGCAAATTTTGCCGTCGATGTAGGCCAAAGGTGTAAGGGTAGCAAAATTCACCACCCTTACACCTTTTTTAGCCAACATGCATGGGCGATGATTTTCACTGCTCGTGCTTTTTTTCTGACTATTCTTCATGCAAGGGCAATGAATTTTGCCGCTCATGCATTTTTCCTCCAAATTTTTTCAACTCTGGAGGAATTTTTCCCTTTTCCATCTTTTTCCTTTCCTTCCCATTTTTCCCCTTAATTTCTAACCCAGCCTTATTAAGTGCCCTTCCTTGATCATGATCAACCAATGTGCGAATTCCCCAATTTGCCTACTGTTCCCTAATTACATGATCATGATTGCAGTACTTTCTGAAGGCTCTTGCTCATCAGCCCCTACTCAATTGAGGCAAGTTCTGATGTTTGAAACTTCTCCAAAAAAGTTAAAGACCATGAAGTACAAGTACCAAGACATATTTTTGATCACTTTAGTTACCTCTAATGTTGATGACATCAGAGACATAAAAATTAGCCACATGGATATGGCTATGTTTGTGACCCAAACTAAGGCAATAAAAACCCTAGTTTTAAAATGAAGAGAATCATTGAAAGCAACATTCATCTGGTTGCTGCTTTCCCAGTGGTAGCACATCATACGGAGTTTGTCCTCCAATGTGCTTGATTCTATAACAAAGAGACAAGATCAGTCTCAGATGCCAATGGCAACATAATAATTTGGCTAGATCCTAAATTTATTGACAAAGTTCATGTGCCCTCCTACTATTGAAGTGCTGAAGATTGAATTCATAGAAGCATAGAAGGAGTATGACAAAGACCTTGAAAGGGCAAAGAAAGTGATGAATAATAGGTGGCTAAAGACCCCCAAAACTAATTTATCCAGATGGCTGTGAAACTTCCCAAGGAGCAATTTCATTAAAGAAGTTGGTGACTTGATCACCCTTCTCAGTAGAGTGTGAGGCCTCTTGTCTTCCTCACAGTTCCAAGAGTGGATGTACCCGTTCATCAAGATCATCCTCCAAGGTACAAACTTCTTCAAAGTTCTATATGACTTTGTACCTTGTGTACATAGTTGCCTCGATGCGAACCTTTCCAAGTTTGACAACTGAAGGGGACATAAAGACCACCCCAGTCTACTCATATTACCCTCAGTTGACACTTCAAGGATCAATCTACCATTTTAAAAGGGTAAATGACACTTTTTTTCCATATTTTTATGCCTCTTCAACCCTCAGCTCGAACAAAAGAGAGTATCTGATGAGGCTTAGATGGTTGTCAATGACTATGGTTGTATGTTCCTTTAATTTCCCACCTTCTATTATCTTTGGGTTGGATTTTTCCAAGGCTATCCCTATATACTCCCCAGGTTTCTTTCTGATAAGTTAGTTCTGATGAAACTATGTAGATAAATGGTTGTCGTACATACTAGGCAAATGGAGCTGAAAAACCCAGGTTTCAGGTTTCCAGTTGAAATTGGTAGATACTCTATCTTGACAGCAGCCAAGGCCAAAGTCATGGAAACAGAGATGCAGCTGGTCACTATGAAACAATTCAAGAGAAGGGACAAATTTGACTATAGGGGTGTCAAAGACATGATCAGACGAAAGACTCAATTCCATGAGCCTATGATCGAAGACATTTGGGTAGACCTGAAGACAACTAAAAAAATCAGGAGGATGGACAATAACAAGTTGACCCTAGAACAAATTGAGTATTTGGGGCTTGCAGAGATTCCCCCTAATCTAGTTGATGATAGGAGCATTATCAACAGCAGGTACCTGGCTGAGAAGATTGCTGACTCCCCTCTTCCTCCAATTCAGTGGTCTTAGAAAGAGCTAACTTCTTCGAGGAAGAGATTTGAGCCAATATTGGCTAACACCAATGATTGGTTAGTAGCTAAAGGGATTATACTAAAAGAGTTTATTACAGGATCAGAGGCTGAGTTCTAAGTAGAAATGAGGAAGAAGGTAGAAAATAAGACCAAGAACAAAGGTGATGTTCCTTCCCCATCTAGGCCTCACAAGCCTGCATCATATTTATTTCTAAAAAATCAAAGGTTACTGAAGAGCCAAAATCAATTACTAAGGGAGTTATAGAACAAATCCCTCAAGAACAAGTAGCCCAACAAATGGAGACAAATGACAGGCCTTCAAAATAGCAAAGGGCTGAACCTCTACCTTCCCAAGAAGGGGCACAACTACTTAAAAACATCTTTTCTTCTCTGCCTCAGTCTCCTGTGGCATCTCTTTAACCTCTCTCTCCTATCAATGTTCCTTCTTCTGGAGCTACCTCTCCTTCCAGAGTTATATTTGGTGATTCTTAAGGCACTTTTGGAGATATTGTTCATTCCTCTGAATCTATTCTTAGTTTGGCATCTCCTTCCTTCAATCTGGGAGAAAGTTCTATGCTTGATAAATCAATGGCCAGTACGGTTTTCCCTGTTACTCTTACTACAACCACTTTTACTACTAATAGTGCAGACGTTACCATGGTAACACTAGCTATGGGAACTATTGCCATAGTAAGTACTTCTCTCCCACCTTGGATGTCAGCATTCAAGCCTAAAAGAAAGAAGCTAGCCATCTCTGTAGATGACTTCGATTTTAGCAAGATAGTGATGGTGAAAGCTAAGGCTCCTAAAATGCCAAGGATCCTCTCAAAATTGGTTGAGGAAAAGAGGCATAAATTTTTGGAAATAGCTAAGCCTCCATAGGATGCAACCCTTGAGGGTTTTGACATGAGTAGCTATTCCATCTCTCATATTGAACTTGGCAAAGTTACTCACGAAGGTGTGAAAAGTGATCTACAGTCTGCAATGGACATCATGATCCAAAAATTAGAAAGAGAAAAGGAGATGAAAGACTACTATAAGGCCAAGACAGAGTAGTTGATGGTAGTAATAAGGAAATTCACTCTTCCCCCTGAAGCGGCAACTCTAGAGGCCTTATCTATAGATGACCCTGTCATTCAAAAGGCAGAGAAAACCTACTTGAAAGGGAAAGTGCTGGAGGATTATGTTGAAAAGATGCATACTCAGTGAGTTTCCTTACTTACAGAGGTTATAGAAAAGATAGAAATGATGAAGAAGGTGAGGGCAGATTTAGATGACCTTGTCTCTCTTATCTCTCAAGACATTGATAGTACAGAAAATTATCTTAGCAAGTGGAGGGAGATGAAGGATCTGAAGAAAAGCACCTTGATATCTATCAACATTATTTCTAGCAAAGATTCATATGTTGAGATCAAAGAGTCACTGATATATAGGATACAGGTACTCAAGGAGTTGATTAAAGATCTCAAATCTTCCAAGGTTGCTAGTGAGAAGAGCGACACAGGCCTGCTGAATAGACTGGAAGAACTACCTTGTGACCTCACTTCCAGGGATAACTAATTTCTCTCAACCAAAGAAATGATCCAAGGTTTCAAGGGTATGATTCAAAAAGACTTTAAAGAGAAATCCTTCTCAATGACTTCTGTGGATAACATTTTAGATACTCAGTTAACTCTAGATAATCTAAGATCCAGGTTAACTAGTCATGCTAAGGCAATCACAGCATTAAAGGATGCTTTAATTAGAGCTAGGGTCATCTTCAAGAACACAGTTGTGTTAGACAGTATAGGAATTCAGGCATCCATTGCTATGTATGATGCTCATCTGAAGAAGTCTGGTGGCAGGAGCTGAAGTTTTTTCCCCTTCTCTCTTCTTTCCTTATGCACTTTTGTCATGAGAAAAGTGCATGTAATTTTGTAATGTGTAATTACATGTAAAAAATATGAAAAAATATCTCAAAGTCAAAGATGAGTCATTTATTTTTGTATTTTATTATTTTCTAGTTTTTGAGAGTTTCTTCCTATATATAGTGGAGACCTCCTTTGTAAATGGATCTTTTGATAATTGAGAGCAAAAACTCTACTGAAATTGAAACATTTTTTGAGACTTTGTGCTCAACTTGTAAATCATATTTTGTTAAATGAATGAGAAGCAGGTTTATTTCAGACTTTGTGTTGAAGTTATCTGTGTTATTTAGGAAACAGTTCTTATGTCCTATTTCCTGATAATCTCTTATTTGTTTGATTTATTAAGCAAAGTGGATGTGTTGATATTATCTGAGGGCATTTCTAAAAGGTAGAAGAGAGACTTTGAGCTACTTTTATCTTTGTGATTATTTTATCTTTTATAGTTTTGGGTGGAGACTTTGTGCTTTGTTTCACTCTACTATTACGCTTGTTTCAGATCAGTGAAGGAGACAACTGTTAGGTTGTGGAGCTAAAAGCTTCAACTATGTAGACATGGAGGAGGTTGCTGAGTTCTAGGGATACCAGCAACAGCAGTGTAACTAACGTCGGTCATCCACAGTGCAGAAGGGCAATTAGCATCAAGAGGAGATCAACTGATGTCAGTCATCTCCAGGCAAATAGGGACTGACATCGATCACCTGTGCGGTTATAGAACTATTCATTGCATGAACAGTTAGTTCATTGAACCAAGTGTTTACATAAAAAGGCTATTTTTAGTCTTGAGTTGCGAGTCTAATTATTGTAAATTAGAAGTCTAAGTTATTGTTTAAGTGTGGGATCTATTTATAGACCCATTGGCATGTATTGTAAAGAGTGCTAGATAGCCAGAGTGCTAGTTAGAGTTGAGCAAGTGTAGCTCCTTCTAATTCCATAAATGAGCAAATAGAGGAAGGCAAGGAAGATCCTTCCAAGTGTAAGATCATTTGAATTGTAGGTTGTTGCAAGTTCATGGAGAAGATCTACATGTGTGGAAAGCAGGGGAAGGATTTGAGTGTGGAAAGCAGGGGAAGGCAAAGAGGGAAGATCAAGCATGAGAGATCAAGGTCTAAGATAGGCATGAGATCCAAGTCCAGGTATGGTAGAATAACCTGCTAGAAATGTGGAAATCAAGGGCACTTAAAGAGAGATTGCAGGTCGGATGAAGATCAACATGAAGGACATGAAGAAGTAGATGTTGCAGAGTTTGTTACACAGGATGCTCTAGTATATTCCTTAGATAAAGTAGAATCTTGGGTTTTATATTTTGGTGCCTCTTTTCATGCATCCCCAAATAGGGAATTTTTTCATGAGTATGTCCAGGGAGACTTTGGAGAAATTTATTTAGGGGATGGTAAGCCTTGTCAAATGGTTGGCAAAGGGAAAGTGAAGCTGAAATTGCAGATAAGGAACACATGGGTGTTGAAGGAGGTCATGCATATCCCAATTTTGAAGTGAAATTTGATTTCTATTAGAAAGTTGGGTGATGAGGGTTGCACAGTAACTCTCACAGTGGACTCTTGGAAGGTTACCAAGGGTGCACTTGTTGTAGCAAGAGGCAAGAAAGTAGGTATGCTTTATCTATCTATTTGTATTACTGATTCTCCTTCTAGTTTATCTACTTCAGCTGTAGATTCAAAGATGTGGCTTAATAGGCTTGGTCACATGAATAAGAAGGGGATGCATGTTCTTGAGTCAAAGGGTATGCTTTCAGATTTGAAGAGCATGGATCAAGATTTCTGTATGCAGAAGAAGAAAGTGATGTTTCTTGAGAAATTTGATGTTTGTGACAAGAATAGAAAAGCCTTGGTTTTCAAGGAGAAGGTGATAGACAGAGATCAATGCAAGGAGCTAAGGAATTTTGAGCAGAGCAAGGTTGATATGGACAAGGGTTTGATCCAAAAAGAGCTCACGGGTAAAGGTCATCGCTCATAAGTAAAACACAGAGACCGATGTCGGTTAGAAAATTGATGTCGACATCTAGACAGGGATCAACATCGGCTATGTGCAGCATGAGGACGGTGACTCAAGATAGATAAACATCAGCATCAGCCAGGGGGAATCAATGTTGGCGATGAGGCAGTCACATGGAATTGACATCGGTTGGGTGCAGACTGAGATGTGACCAGCATCGATCATTGAGACAGATTTTGGGTAGACAACAAGCTGTCAAGGAGTCTCAAGCACCCATATGGAGGACTTAAAGGGTAAGTAAGCCTCAAATTCATCATTTCCCTTCTTTACACTACTTGTTGCTCACTGATGGTCAAGAACCAAGAAGTTATTAAAGAAGCAGAGTAGGTAGATCTAGGAAACAGTGGGAGCTTGGCATGGATGAAGGATGTGATTCCTTGGAGAAGAACCAAACGAGAGTTTTTGGGTGGAGTTTCCAACTGGAAGAAAGCACTGAGAGATGAATGGATGTTCAAGATAAAGAAGAGCAGAAATGGACACATGAGATAGAAGGCCAGGGTATATGGTCTTGTGTAAGCTACAGGACAATGGAGGTTTGACCATTGTGTTTCTCTTTACTAGGTTGGATAATATTAGCTACATTATCCTGTTATTATATGATGTACTTGATGCAGGGTTACATATATAGGGAGTTGCTAAACTAAAGGTAAAACTAGTTCAGAGTTGTGTCATGAGGAATCTGAGAGCAGCAAGATTTTTTGACATGAGTGTGTTCTAGGGACATGGAAGGTCACAGGTTGATTTTGTCTCCAGATGATTGTGTGAAACTAGTTAGCACGCTGATGGTTGGATAGTTTTATGAATAGTGTCTTGATTCACATAATGAGGTTAAGTGCATGGTATGTACTAAACCTGAGATTTCCCAAGCAGTGGGAGTTGTCAAAAAGTTTGGAGCCAATCCAGGAAAGAAGCACTGGAGGGCAGTTCAATGGATTTTTAGATATATTAGAGGGACCAACGATAGGTGCACATGTTATGCAGGGTCAAGTTATTTTCTACATGGGTTTGTAGATGTGGATGTGGCAGGTGATTTAGATGACAGGAGGTGCACCATAGGATTTGTGGAGGTTGGTCTTCAAGAGTGATCTTGAAGAGGGATACAGAGCCAAGTGAACAAACTAGATGATGTACAGGTACAGGTACAGTTGTAGCTGTTTATCTCTAAATGGGAGATTGTTAGGTTGTGGAGCTAAAAGCTTCAACTATACAGACATGGAGGAGGTTGCTGAGTTCTTGGGATACCAACGTTGGTAGTGTAATCGACGTCAGTCATCCACATTGCAGAAGGGCAACTAGCATTGGCAAGAGATCAGCCAACGTTGATCATCTCCAGGTAGATAGAGACCGACATCGGTCACCTGTGCGGTTCCAGAATTGTTCATTGCACAAATAGTTAGTTCATTGAATCGAGTGTTTGCATGAAAAGGCTATTTTTGGTCTTGAGTTGTGACTCTAATTATTATAAATTAGAAGTCTACGTTATTGTTTAAGTATGCGATCTATTTATAGACTCATTGGCATGTATTGTAAAGTGTGATAGATAGCCAGAGTGCTAGTTAGAGTTGAGCAAGTGTAGCTCCTTCTAGTTCCACAGATGAGCAAATAGAGGAAGGCAAGGAAGATCCTTCCAAGTGTAAGATCATTTGAATTTCAAGTTATTGCAAGTTCATGGAGAAGATCTACATGTGTAAGTAAGATCATTTGAGTTTCAAGTTGTTACAAGCTTATGGGAGATCTACTTGAAGTACTTTGAGTACTTGTGTACTGGCAAGGTTATTACTGACTGGTTGGAGGTGAACACCAATTCTATTTGTGAGTTTGTTTTTGGGACCATTTTTGGTAGGAGAGTGAACTCTTGATTGAGAATTACTGGGAGCCCTTGAGGTGTGGGAAGCCTCTGAGAGGTGGAAGAAGAAGTGGCATCTTCTTTATTATATTTTCTTTTTGGATGAGTATTAATACAAGTTTGTGTTGTCTCTCATATTCTGTGCTATTTGTGAAGTCTAGTTACTTATTGCTTCTAGTTAATTCCGCATGCTTAGTTGCTAATACAAGGTAATCATATTATGCTCTTTCTGAGGAGCAAGATCCTGACAAGTGGGATCAGAGCTGTTTGTTGTTCTTGATTCCCCATCAACAACAAAAGACTTTGTGCTTACATGGTTTTTTGTGACCTTTGTTACTTACTTCAGGTGATTTTCTACTCTACGCTAGATACCATTCCTGAAAGAAGAGGAATGTTGTTGGCCCACGACTAGGATTTCTCTCTCTTGGTCCTTGTACATCACCTCTAAAAAAAGAGAGGTGGATGCTATTATACCACCCTAAGTATTATTTTCTGCTTAATTATATATACATATAGCGCATAAATATTCATAGGGAACCTCCCCTTGATGAGAGGAGAGATTTACCTCGTCCAGATCTGGTAAAAACACACTTTTCATGGCGTAAATCTCCCTGTGTTGTGGTTGATATACCCATTTTGTCCTCAGTTAGTTGATGACATAATATTCACCCAACAAGGTGAGTTGGAGGAATAAGTAGAGGATTCTAGATCTGCATAAGCCATCACCCTATGAGGGGATTTTGGAGGAGAATGAGGGGTTTTAAGACTAGGTTTGCATCACCATGATGGGGTGAGTTGGAAAAAAAAATAGAAGATCAATGGCAAGGAAGAAGGAATGGAGTTTTTTCTAGTGTGGTAACACCATGAGAGCATACTATAATGAAACTCCTATGTAATTATTTTTCTAGGCATGTGCTCTCTTTTTACTTCTAGGTTTAATTTCTAATTTTTAAATTAAATATTAGTAATTTGCAAGTCGTTTTAAAATCCTGATGGGTATATTATTTTATGAAAATATTGGTTTTCTCACCCAAACATATGCCATGACCAGGTGTGAATAGAGGACTTGTGTGGAATTTGTTGTTTATTTATGCTTTAATAAACTAGGGTATGTTTTTGGATTACACCTAGTTTTTCTCTAATTGAATGTCTTCCTATTGAATCACCTTATACCTTCTATCTAGTGTCAATGGATGCAACTTAGAGTCCTTTACAAATTTTTTATTTACTATATCAAGAAATTCATCATAGATAAAAAGTTATACCTCAAAAATTATGCACTAGTTTTCCCTCATGAATTTGAATATTCAAATTCCAATGGTCATTGAGAAAATATTAAACATTGATAACCTTAGCCTCATCTGATGCTTCCTAGAAACTATGGACAAATACACATCATTGATCTCCTCTGAGTATCTCAATATTTATCTTGTAATGCTCACCATTGATTTTAGATCAGAGCTCCCATGATTGTGCCACTTGGCATATTTGCATCTATTCTACACATTTGACTTTGTAACTCGACCCACACTATCAATCTCTATCAGTATGAATGAGTGCAAACCATTGATGTTTTATCAAATTAATGAGATAGAGACACTTATCACTAGTGTATTTAATCATAGGTATATTTGACAATTTGACTTCATGTCCATTATTAGATCAAGATTTGGATGATGAACACTCATCATTAGATATATTGACTAGTGACCTCAGATTTTAATGAAGTTAAACTTGACAGTCTTTGGCCCATCACAGTCTGCAAGAGTGAATTTGAAGATTTATAACTTGAACTAAAAAACACTTCAAGAGGCCAAAATTTTAGGATAATTTCTTTCCACTATAGACAACATCTCCATAAAATACTTTGACCTTGGTTGACTTTTTGAGTACCAAAAATAAATGCACAAACTTGTTGGTTCATTCATATTTGCATGATGTGTAGTGATGGTTTGACTTCTCTTAAGATATAAAATGCATGTTTATAATTCCAAATGATCAAGTGACATACCATAACATCACCAAGACATCTATGGATACCTCATAACTTCTTCTTTGTCTTTACAGACTTGAAAATGTGCCATATGTCTCCAAACTATCAAACATAGCTTCTTTTTCATTAGTGCATTATGAAGCATACTTCTATTTGACATCAATGACAACTAAAATCAATGGCTATGATCAACAATATCCCCCTTTGTCATTGATGGAAAAACACCCTTAGAATGAATTCATACTCATTTGAAATTATTCATTATGATATTTCACCCCCTTTGACATTAATGACAAAGGGTCTCTTCCTCAACCTACCAACAATCATTCCTCAATATCATGTATGCATTCAAATAATATTTAATATATTAAAAATACTTACATACTTTTAGGCATATGAGTCAATTACTTCCCCTTTGACATGCACTAATCTAAACTTGGACTTTTATAATCTTTGGACCTGGTAGATTGCTCACAGAGCTTAGAAATCTCCCCATAACATCAAGCTCCATCTCATGTCATCTATACTTTGATATACACCAATCTAAACTTGAACTTTTATGATCCTTGGACCTGTCTACCTATGAAACTTATAAGCTCTCTTTTATTGTGCATGAAGATTCAATACTTTGTCAAAATACATGACTTCATTTGATCAAGTCATAATATCAATCTTCTTGAATTCACAACTTATATCAGACATCTTCACACTTTTATCATGACTAAAACATACTCACATATTATCCCCCTTACATCTTGCACATCTTATTCAAGCCACTTCAGCTAACTAAGATATCTCCCCCTTATCCAAACACATCTTGCATATTATCAAATTGAAAAGAATATACCTTTGTACTGATTTGTTTTTTGATCATTACCTCGAGTACACACACTTGCTTCCACACATGAAATATCTCTCCTAAGAAGAATAGGTAGAGATACCCACTTGTCATAGAGGAACTAAAGATCCCAAAACTCAGGAGATTCCCATATTTCCATGCTCTCACTTGACTTTAAATCCTTAATCATCTTCAAATTCCTTTGAATGAGTTCTCAACCTTATTCTTTTCTTTTGTCTCAAGCTCTTGTTTGATTTCCTTGTCTATTTCAGAAGATAATGCTTGTTCCTTGATATTTGAGCTTGTTCCCTATTCTATCATGGAAAATAATCCACTTTGAGCCTATTTTTCATTTACCTGCTTAGTCTTCCATTCACTATGACTCCTTCTCTTCATGTTAGGATTGATAATATTTGAAGTAAAATATTGATCATTCTTATAGAACCTTGATATGTGACCTCTCTCATGACATTTGAAATAAATGAGATTTATCAGATTGTACATACCTTATGATTGAGACATATGATGATTCCTTTTAGTTTCATAAATTCATTCATGTAACTAATCATTTGGTCTCCTAATGAAGATATTACAAAACTTTGCAATATGATCAAATCCTTGACACTTGTAGAAAAAGATGCCATTATTTCCTTGTGAACCTGTTGATTGTCTTGAGTGATGATGTTCTTCATGCTTCCCATTATTTTTCTCATCATTCCATGAAAATTATTTCCTTTAAGATATTTTATAATCTTTTGACCTATGACCAAAATGATTGTAGGAGTAACAATAACCATTGAAATTTACATACCTCATATCATTTGGTTTTTTGATCTGATTTGTCTTCATTCTATCAATACCTTCATTCCTTGATTTATGATTGATTTTAAAAGTCTGATTTTACTTACTCACATCAACATTTATCTTGTCTTGAGTTATATGTTTTTGATCTCCTTTGTATCCAAGACCAGTTCTATCACTTTCATGCTTTTGACTACTCAAAATATTGTCATGATCATTTGAGCTATTTTCAAATTTCATAAATGACTTCACCTTATAAGATGTATTGTCTAACTTAGATTTTAATGAATTAATTTCAATTACATACCTTAATATCTCATATCATTTGGTTTTTAGGCTTGTATACATAGTTTATAATTGATTATTGAGATGTTTGATAGTATTTTTATGTTTTCTAGTGTCATCATTCAATCTTGCTTCAAACACACTGAATTATTCTTCATAGTCCTTAATTTATGACATCATCTCTTTGTTATTTTTTAAAAAATGTTAAAATACTCAAGAGCATTTATCAATTCATCCTTAATATCTAAATAATCAACTATATCTTTGTTTATCATGAGATCATCTTTTTTAGAGATGGATGATTCTAACTTCTGAAATGTTTCAATATTGTTCATAGCTTGATTTAGTTTTATCTACAAAAATTCCATCTTTTATTGATACATGATACATTATTCATCGCATTAAGAGTAGAAACCTTAGTTTCAATATTTTGTATGATCTCATCATGCTCCTTGACTTCATTACTCAAACTTCTTTCAAAAAGTCTAATTTGTTCCTCATAAGATTTGATCAAGGAATCTTGTTTTATATTCTTTCTTTGTATTAACTTCATTTTTTCCATAGTATCTAGATATTTATTTTTAAGAGTGACTTTCTCATCTTCTTCCTCTAAGCTATCTCCACCAAAGAAATCTTTGCTTAAAGAAAATTCACCTTCATCATCATTAAGATCCATGAACATCTCCATATCATTATTATAAAAAGAATCATCTCTTTTAGATGTGTTTACTTCTTATTCTAAAGATGAGTTACTATCTTATTCATAGTAAAGGCTTTTACTACATTTTTATGATTCCTTCTTTCAATTTTTCTTACTGAAGAACTTTATGTACTTTCCAAGACCCATAGATTTCTTGTGTTCATCCTGATGAGATTATTTATGAGCTTCTTTGTGTTCAAACTTGTCTATACCTAGATGTCTAGCTACAAAATGAACAACTTTACCACATGAAAAAAATTTGAAAGGAAGTTTTCCTTTATACTTACCTAATCCTACATTCAAATTTCTTGCAATCATGGCTTCAAGTTGATCTTCATTAAAACCAACATATTCAAGACTTAACTTGTTCTTATTAGCTTCATTGATCACCGTGAAGGCTAATTCCTTATCAAGAGTTATATCCTAATCAACTCTCATCTCATAGGTAGTAAGGATGCCATGCAGTTCATCCATCTTTATTTGATGAGATCATGACTTTATTATATAATAGATACTTTTGATTTAGAATTGAGTGTAAGAGTCGTCAATACATTCTATAGTATAGTAGCTTCATCAATCACCTCTACAAGACCTTTGATCATGTTTACTACCTCATCAAACCTTAAAAGATAAGATGCCATAGTACCATCTTCCTTCATTTTGAGACCTTAAAATTGCATTCAATAGGTTTACAATTTAACCAATTTTACTTTTGAGTCTCCTTCATAGATAGTCTATAATTTTTCCCAAATTTCCTTGGTAGACTTGTAATAAATCACTTTGGTTAACTCAACCTTTGATAGACCATAGATGATAATAATCATAGCTTTAGAATTAATCTCACTCAACTTCTTTTTAGTAGCACTAGTTGGTGTAGTATAACCATCCATGATAGATTGTCAAATATCAAACCCTAGAAACATGATGTATGTCCTCATCCTTATACTCTAGAAATCACAATTTTACCCATTAAACAATGGTTATTACTTATTAGAGAAACCCTACATCTGTTGACTTTCCATATTATACCTTGGATCACCTTCAAGTGGTTAAACTTGTAATGAAGGTCATACTCTGATACCAATTATTAGAGGTACAATCACTAAGAAGGGGGTGAATTAATGATGTAAAATATTTAAAAATTAAATTTCAATCCTTTAAAACTCTTAATAAATTACCAAAAACATTCATAAAACATATAAGATGTTAATAACAATGAATAATTAAGATGATGTAAGATCACACACATAACATAAAATCTATGTGGGAAACCCTCTTGGGGAATAAAACCCACTCTAAAGCCTACAAACACATGGAATCATTTTCATATAAGATGATCACAAACATGATACCTTTTATTAAATCACCCACTTCACAAGGAGAACCCACCCTTAAGCATGAATAAACACCCACTTGTTCTAGATGTTGAGCACCCACATAATGCCTTATGAAGTCAACAACTCTATAACTCTAATTATGGATCAATATAATTATAAAAATGATGTTTAACACCTCTCTTTCAACTCATCACTCATAATCAAACTTTATTGTACAAGCAATGCATCCAAAATACCTCTTTTGGATATATCTAGTCTTTTTCACTCATCCTCAATCTATTATGTACTTTAGTTCATGCACTAAGCACAATCCCTCTAATCTCTTTCTTTCTTATCTATCTTCTAGTCTCTCAATTCTTCCACATTCAAGTATAGAAACCATTTCCTTGGTCTCCAATATTTATAGAGTCTTCATGAATATCATGTTCTTGGTTATCCATAAGACTTTCCTTAATAATTAAGACATATAACATGCTAATAATATCTCAAATACATCCTTACAGGTTGGCCATAGTATCTATGGGTCACACTTAAGTAGTTGCACCTTTCAATTAGGCCTTAGTATCCCTTATAGGTGTCATGGAGGCCTATTAACCCTTTATCACTTAATCGAGCAAAAAAATAACATAATATCACTTTAAAATACATGAGTATACTCCATATGACCTCTAAAACATCTTAAGGTGAAAACTCCTACCAAAAAAATCTTATGCTAAAGCAAAAATTTATCAAACATTATTATATACATAGTACTTCCATGAACAAACAAATATTCAAATTTGAAGCTACATAACTTCTAATGTACAAACATTTAGACGTTTTAACTAGTGTCACTGGATGCACCTTGGAGTCCTTTACAACTTTGATTTTTAATACATAAATAAATTCATCTTATATCAAAAGTTATAGCTCAAAAATTGTGTACTATTTTTCCCTCATGAATTTGAATATTCAAATTCCAATGGCCACTAAGCAAATGTTAAACATTGAGAACCTTAACCTCATCTCATGCTTCTTAGAAACTATGGAAAAATACTCACCATTGATCTCCTCTGAGTAGCTCAATATTTATCTTAAAACACTCATCATTTATCTTATATTAGAGATCCCATGATTTTTCAACTTGGTAGCTCTGCATGCCTTCTATACATTTGACTCTTTGACTTGAACCGCACTATTGATCTCTATTAGTACAAATGTTCATGAACCATTGATCATCTATCTAATCAATGAGATAGAGACACTTGTCACTAACACATTTAATCATAGGTATCTTTGATAATTTGACTTCACACGCACCATTGGATCAAGATATAGATGATGAATGCTCACCATTAGATCTATTGAATAGTGATCCCAGACTTCATTGAAGTTAAACTTGATGGTCTCTGGCCCATCATAGTCTGCAAAAATAAATTTTAAGGTTTATAACTCGAGATATAAAACACTTCGAGAGTCCAAATTTTTAGGGTAACATTTTTTTACTATATTAAACATATCCATGAAATATTTTGACATTAGTTGACTTTTTGAGTACCAAAAATAAATGCACAAACTTGCTAGTTCATTCATATCTACATGATGTCTAGTGACGGTCTAGCTTCTCTTAAACTAGAAGATGCATGTTTCTCATTATAAATGATAAAGTGATATATCAGAACATAACCAAGACATATAAAAATTATTCACAACTTATTCTTTATCTTTATAGACTTGTTAATGTATGATATCTCTCCAAACTATCAAACACAACTTCTTTGTCATTATTGCATTATGAATCATGTTTCTCTTTGACATCAAAGAAAAACAAACATCAATGACTATGATAAACATATAGATTATTTTCATATATGTATTCATTCATGTTGGTAATAAAACCAAATAATGATTAAAGTGATGGAGTTTATATTATAAACACACCATGATATGGCCTTGTGGAAACTAGTTTTATGATGCTATTTTCAACAGGATATATTTCTACATTAACTTGTGAAAATAACTAAATGGATGCCCTTGTTTTTATAATACCACCTTTTCTTGTATGGAATAATAATGTAATGTATTCCATTTTGATAACTTTTTGTCAAGATTTTTTAAACTGATAAAACAATAAATCAATTATTACTATCTTTTAAAGGTGTGAATTCAACCATGACAAATGGTTATGAATATGACTTATGGGTAGTGTAAGCATGAAGTCTTGGTTAACCAAAAAGCTGATAAATGGTTTTTATTAACTTGAATTACATGATATCAATATTGATTTATAATTATTATCAAGATTTTGGGTTAATGCTCCCATGATTAATGTGTTTCTTTTTAGTGCATTACTCCTTAGACTACATGATTGGCCATATGCAAGTAATGTGTTATGTGGCAACCAATTATTTGTTAATATAGGCATAAATGATATAACTTATGCTATTGTAAATATCCAAATGGATGATTGTCACTCAATTAAGTCATTACTTTTTTGGCTAAATCATTCATTCTCCTCAATTTAAGGAGATGAAATAAACTTGTAGTGCGAGAACACTATGGTTGGGGACTCTTGAATATAGATCTGACTAGGTAGCACTATTGATGTTGATTCATCATAATGATGAGTGATTATCCTAAACTGGGTAATAAACCCATATGGATGTGTCTTTGGTTATATAATGGGATGCATAAAGTATGGGGTTCCCTTTTTAGCATGAGTACTTTTGCTTGGTGAACATTAAATGTTCATGCTAGTTATATGTACGTGGTTACTTAATGCCCATGGAAATATTTTAAGCTTGGCATAAGTCAAAGCTCAGCTCAATGGTGCCATTGGTTTACCTTTGAGACCTATTATACCTATTATAGTATCTTCCTTTATCAAAATGATATAATCAATAATAGCTAATATTATGACTAGTTGTTGTGTTGAATCTCACCCTAGATAAATAATGAGGTGATGTATATTTGAAGATTGAGTGAATATTATTACCCCATAAGTTTTCAAGTCATAACCATATAGGGTTATTAGATGCTTATATTGGACTGAGGATCCCTAAGTGGTACAATGGAGAAATTGAGTGCCTTTCAAAGGTTAGAAGGTTATTAGTGTGTGTCACACACTAATACCCCTCAAATGGTGTTTCACCTTTTAGGCACCCCATTTTCCCTATAGAATACTCTAGTGATGGTCATTATAACATAAGTATCTCATTGACCAAATCCATTTATGGGTTGTCTACTCATCTAGTGTAAGACCGTGTTAATGCATCATGCATGGTAGCATGGTGTAATGGGTTTTACATGCGGTTCCATTGTGTACTCTATTAACAATTCCCAAATTTTTATTTTGAGTTGTTTCATATGGTATCTAATCTTTTTTTATGAGTATTTAGAAGAGTAATGTTATTTTATCTAACTTCTATGAAGTCAAAATGATGTTAATTCAATTTATAATTAAGTTGTATTTACTTTTGGTTCCTACCAATTATTGCTCCAAGTGAGGTTTAGAAATGGCAATATGCCTACGAGTTAACCCAATGATTTGCTAATCAAGGATAAGGCCAAATCATATGGTGCTCATGTTGAGTAAACCTAAGGGTTTGATGGCCTAAAAAGAAGGATGAAGTACTCATTAGGGATGTAATAACTTGTGAAGCCATTCAAGACATGATTGAGAACACAAGAACATATGTTGAGAATGTTTCCTATTGATTTTACCCAATATAAGATAGGTTATGCACATGGTCTAGAATACATGTGAGGGTGTTAAGTATGGTTGACCAAGCATCAATGAACTTATGAGATTTTTCACCACCTACTTATATGTGTGTAAAATCTAATGATATAGTTGATGCATGAAGGTGTGTATACATGAGTACATCTACCTGCTGGGTGTGATAATTGTTGTGTTGAGTTGATGTTGTTTATATGACACTGGGTTGATGGAATTATGATTTTCTATGATGATCATCACTATCTACCTTAGACTTGGCTGGGTTAACCCTTACCATTTTTGGTTGTGTTTAGGTAAGCCTCACTTGTCAACCATTAGTTTATATAGGTGGGTTAATGGGCGATAAGTGGAAAGGATTCACTCTTAGAATAAAGGGTAATAGTTTTTGGTATATTTTGATGGGTTTTATAGGTAGCCCATCACTAGATGATTGGAACATTATGACCCTAGGAGGACCAAGGGTTTGACTCTAACCTAGAGGGCTATATGGGGTATGAGGAGCAGGTCTTCATGGGGAATAAGTCAAGCTTGCATTTTTATCTTATCAGAGGAATGTATTGAGCCTTTGAGGAGATGTAGAGCATGAATGGTGGTGATAACCATTACTAGTCCCATAGGTAAGACTACTATAATTTATTATATAGTAAATTGAATATCTAGTTGAGTTGTTAAAAAGAGTTCAATGATGTTGGAATTAAAGAACTAGCATGCCCTTATAAGTTACATGGTTATAAGTGGAGTAAGGATGTCTCCACATATTTGATTTGTTCCTAGTTAAGCAATGTTGTTGCAAGCAAGTTGCCTTTGTGGGAGCTATGATGGTAAACCCTTATCAAGGTATGTTGAACTATTACATGTATGTGACAGTTACATTCAAAAAAGTATATTTATGTCAGTTTAGTTGACTATTTGGTGCCATGATAGAATATAAAAAACAAAATAGACTTGTAATGCATTTTTAGATTCTCTATGGTTTGGAAAAACATTGAAGAGATGCTTCTTGATTATTTTTCTCATTTTATTAGCACTCAATGTGGATAAATTATGAGGTTATCTAGATACAATTATTGATAGCTAAGGCATGTAATTGTAAGTTCTTTCTTGGATTATATGTTATTAGACTTGATGGGTTTCAACAAGACAATAAATTGCTTATTATTGTGTTTAAATGCTGGGGAGCATGGTTTTGTCCTAAGTGATTGACTTGTAAGCTAAGTTTGGACAAGGATTCAGGTTAGAAACTTGATTATGGTTGATTGAATTTTAACCATGGTAATCTTGGAAGTGAATAAGTATCATGAATCATTATATTAAGGTGTTGAAGTTATATCTATTCATATGAATTTAGGCTTGGTTTTCTATGTGCATTTGGCCCTTCGAGCTGAATGAAGGAGCCTGTGGTTTTTTCACTCAAAAGGGATAGAATATATTGAGTGCATAGATTTGTATCTTGATTATATGATGATGTTATTTGTTCATGGGTGTGTTTTAATGATTTAAGTTGGAATTGATGCCTTAGTTATGTTTCATGACTATGTGATGATTACTTGATTTTGGATTGAGTTTGGAATCCATGAGGATTTCATGATGTTCATATATATATATATATATTACTTCTATAAGAATATCTTTTATGATTATAACTATATTATGGTTGTGAAAACTATGATTTCCATGATGATGATGTAATATTCACTTAGAGACTTAGCTAAGTTTATCCTTTCCACAAGATTATGTTATGTTAAAGAAAGCATTGCTAGTCAACCTTTGACTTATTGATACGAGTCAATTGGAAGGATTGTGATAAATCTTATTGTTGGAATTATGAAACCCTATTTGATTATCATAGGTGGATTATATGGGTATGCCACCTTATGATGATTGAGTTATAATACTATTGGTAGGTCCAAGGATGCAGCTTGAGCTTGGAGGGCCTAGTAGGTGAATATGACTTACTTGCTTAGGCAAGTGAGGAGGTTTTAGAGATCTCTTACTATTAATAAGTAGCATGTGCCATCTAATCCATGAGGCATGAAATTAGTTGGTAACATTCTAAGATTAATGGATGTAGAGTTATAGGCTATGATAGAACACAACCTTCCTTGAAGGAAGGTGTTGATGGACTTGAGATCCTTGAAACTAAGCATGATGTTACATGTTATATATTTTATGTTATCCTGGATGACATTTGGACATCAGATAGACCAATGAGGACCATGGATCCTTGTACTTCACTTTTTCATTTGTTTAAGTGTTATGATGTGAAATACTTGGTGTATTATACCAACCTATTGACCCACACATGTGTCATAATATTGTATTTCCCTTCAGTGCATGCAAATTGTTTTATGATGTGTAAGTATTTTCACATCTTGTTGGTTATGTTAACCATGTAAATTTGTAACTTCTTGGTTTGTATGAATGTAATTGGTTTAGGAACCTCCATATTGTCCCTTTAATATCTATATTGTTTATGTATATGATTTGGTGTTGTGATTCAATCATGAACCATCTTATGATGTAAATTTTCCTTCTTGAACCAACCTCTTTTATTTGAAATTCTGCCAAGGTATAATGTATGTGTTGTTTGTTGTGATCCATATCATTTCTCTAGCATTGAGTTTTGATGCAAGTAGGAGGTTTAGGGTGAAGGGAACACTATATATAGGATGATTAGATTAGGTATGGGTTGGGGAGTGGAATCTCATGCAGGTTGAAAACCCACTTCTCCCTTTTACATGAAGTAGCTACCCGATTCATTTAGGTTATGCACCATGAGTGCCATAAGATGGTTGTGGGATATTCATGATAATGATCACTTCTTGGATTGAGTGTTACTTCAATCTCTTCTTTGAGGTTATTGTACAAACAACCTTGTAAAATATCTTTATTTAGTGATGTAAAAACACTATGGTCCTAAAAATTGGAATTTTATGAAAAATCAGCAAGACTAAACTTGTCGAAATACAAGCACATATTGACTTGTAAAGTCAAGTGTATTATTCATGAGGTAATAGTTGAAGTTACTAAAAAAATGTTTTGGTATGAAAATTCTAATTTATTGGCATGTGTTGATTGGTAAGTGTAACCATGTTATGTGCTAGGTATTATTGTATATACCTATTATTATTTTTTTGATTGTTTAAGCATGGATGAAATGCATGCTTATTTTATGCTCAAGAAGAGTAATGTTAAGTACTGATCATATAGATTTGATCTACATTTATGTATTTTTTATGCTACCATGAGGTAAGTGTAGTGAGATGGTAGGATTATAATCCCTACAACCATCATGTGAGCTCACAAAACTATAGAGAGCATGCATAAAACCTTTGGGTTACATGTGAATGTTGGTATGGCTTCTCTGATGTTTAGAGTGGTTGGTGGGGGATGTTGCACTAACCCATTAATGGTAAATGGTTTAATATAGTAACCATGTCTGATGGGCCTATATCCTTGTTGACATTCTATGATGAATGTTATTAAGGAGGTATGCATGCACCACATGTGTTGTGATAACCATAGTGGTATGGTTATTGTTGTTTTCATTTTAGAATGAATGAAATGGGTTATGCATAGAGAAACTTAAGTGGTAGAAATACCAAATGATTATATGATTGTGGTATTGTTTCAAATTTTTGAAAATAATATAGGTTATGAGTATACCTTTATAAAACACACACACACACACACACACACACACACACACACACACACACACACACACACACACACACACACACACACACACACACACACACACACACACACACACACACACACACACACACACACACACACACAGATATACATACATATATACATAAGGTTGTAGGAAGATAACACCTCAATCTAAGGATTTTGTGAAAATTTGTTGGATTATTTTTGGGCAACTATTGTTTGAAGTTACTAATTTATGTGTTAATATTATTCATATTGAGAGGAAAGGTTTTGTTGAAAACCATTTTCCTATTAAAAAACTCTAACCTTGAGTGAGTGACTAAGATGAAAATACCTAAATATGTTGTTTTGTATGAACTAATAGTTGTGAGTTGTTGGGTTAAAGAGTATTGAAAAACTCTTTTGTTGATTAAATATTGAAATATATTCGGTAACTACAACCTATGATGCATATTATTGCATAAATTGACTAATTTTATAGCTACATAGGTGGTTGGAAATTAGTGGATGGTCAATGGTACTACATTAAAAACAACAATTCACTGATAAACTCACCATGGTAAGGGCAAGTTTAATCTAGAAAAAACTTATTGCTATAAGTGTTATTTTTTTCTAAATGAAACCATGGCCCTATGAGGCATAAAATTTATATTTTTAATTATGTTTGAGTTTTATTATTGAAAAATTTCATGGCTGGTTTAGGTGTGTGCAACATGTCATTTATCTCACCTTGGCTTTACAAAAGGAAACCAAGTTGAAAGGATATATTTATAGCCTGGTTTAATGATGGACATGGTTGTTTTGGAGGTATCATATGGATTTCAGCAAGGTAAGGCTGTATATTTACACATGATGTAAGTTTGTTAGATCTTTCGGTTATATCAATGAAGGTAAGCATATGACAATATTTCTTTTTTTGTTATTAGACTACATAAGTATGTAGTATGCATGACTGCCATGTTGATAATAATTGATAAAAGTTATCAATCTAGTTATTTTTATTCTTGAGCTATTTGTTGATCTTTGTAATGTGTACGTATTTTGGTGAAAAGAGTGGTAAAGTATCTTTTAGGAGTATCATGTTTCATGGTTATTAATTTTTTGTTAGGGAAACTCCTCTTTAAGGAGGGGAGGATGTCAAGACTTTAACAGTTGATGTCATTCATATATATGAATTGTTAAGATCTCGTGTGTGTTTATTTGTCACTGGTCAAAATTAGACCCAATCTTTCTTTTTGGAGTCTATATATATATATATATATATATATATATATATATATGACCAAAATGGTCTATATATGTTTTATGGATGTATACATGTGTGTGTGTGTGTAGAGAGAGAGAGAGAGAGAGAGAGAGAGAGAGAGAGAGAGAGAGAGAGAGAGAGAGAGATAAATAAATTTATTTATATTCAAAAGATCTTATCTCATTATATTTTTGGAAAGCTTGCAAGATTATGCTATGGCATCAGGATTGTGTAAGCTAATTAATGATTTTAAATGGTCTTCTATTCTTTTAAATGCATTGGTAAGGGGATGTTTTGTTTTCTTTTAAGTTAATGGATTTGTAGTTCCTTGAATTGTGAAATAAAAGATATTTAATTGATTACTGGTAAGCAACCAATACCAAGGCCACAAACTTCTTGTAAATTACTTAAGGATATTTATTTAATTAAGAATTTTTCTTGGCATTGTTATTAAAGGATTCTTTTTTGTTATGGTGGGATTTTTTTTTAAAGGCGTCAGGGTGAAAAGTGTTCATGGAATGCCTATATGGGAAATCAATAAATAAAACAAACAATTGTAATCCTCTACCCCCACTTAAATCACCTACCATCATGGATGCCCCATATACTTAGGTTTTGAAAGAAGTAGTAAATGAATAAAAATAACTATGATTCCTTTTTAATCTAAAGTTAATGTTGGGATTGACATATAAGCCGATTTGGAAAGTAATAGAAAATGTATGAAGGAAAACAATGTTTCCTCTTATATGTGTTTTAGAATGTTGGGTGTAACTTTATCTTTTATTAAACTGTGAATTTAAAATAAGGTTAAATTTTAGAATGAAACAAATCTCTTAGTGTTAGAAATATGTATGGCCATCATCACAGGCTATTAATTGCTAGGAATATAGTATGGGTGGTAAAAATAATAGAAGGGAAAATTGTGATGGAATTTTGGAGAAATAATAAGGGTTGTAGGCCTATGTTTTGGGACATAGTGATGGACAAAGGGAGAATGAAGGAAGAGAAGAGTGAGGTGAGTTGGAGGAGTAAATAGAGGATTTGAGATTTGCATAGGTCATCAACCTGTGAGGGGATTTTAGAGGAGAATGAGAGGTTTTTAAGCCACATTTGAGCTACCATGATGGGGTGAGTTGGGAAAAGAAGAGCGGATCAATGCCAAGGACTAAGGAATGGATTTATTGATTGTGTGGCACCACCATGAGAACATACCAAAATAAAACCCCTATGTAATTATTGTTCCATGCATGTGTTCTCTTTTTCCTTCTAGGTTTTATTTATGGTTTTTAAATTATGTATTAATAATTTGGAAATCATTTTAAAATCCTACTGGGTATATTATTTTATGAGAATATTGGTTTTCTCACCCAAACATATGCCACAACCAGGTGTGAATAGGGGATTTGTGTGTAATTTGTTATTTATTTATGCTTTAAGAAAATATGGTATGTTCTTATATTGGAACTTATTTTTCTCTAATTGAATGGATTCCTATTGGAAAATTTTAAACCATATTAGAAGGCTTAGTATTTGTATATGATGAGAAGGGTTTTGTATGATTTTGGAAATTGTTTGTTATGAACTTTCTTGCTAGCTGAAGGGTAAAATATGAAAAATAATATGTATGTTATGTTGGCCAATGATGGTAATTTTCCCCTATATTTGACATTATTTGGTATTAAAATTCCCATATTAGATAAATAATTATGGTGTGAAACTCATCCTTTGACATTCCTATTGTGTATTGAAAAATAATTGAAATATCTTACACTTGACCCACCTTGCTCACCTGATTAAACATGGGATGTATCTTTTAACAAAATGTGAATTCTGTGCATGACACCTCCTATTGGTTTATGGTCATATTGGCCTAGATTTCCACTTGTGGTGAATTGGTAATAATTTGGTATTAATTATTGAACTACATTTATTCTTATATGACCAAGGTTTTGCTTTAGCTGATAAATCATGAAAGTTAACTTTAAGAGTTAATATATTGGGTTGAGTAACCTATTATGCATGCGTAAACTATTTATGTGGTTTTAATACTTGATGCTTACCTATTGGAGCTAGTACTAGCTGATCTTGTTATGTTTACAAATTACATGGTTTAGTATGCAAGAAATGGAATAGGGAGTTAGTGTACGATTACTTGGTTTTGTGTTTATCTATGGTAAATGTCATTGGTTATGTGAGAGAAGGTGGAAGTTGTTCCATTGTATCCTAATAAATACTATTTAAATTTATTTTTGAATTATGCATGAATCATGGTGAGAGGTGGTCTTCTTAATGATAGGAAATAATCTTGTTATTAGACTTGCTCACATATATCCTATATTTAGAATTTGTTTCTCTTAATGATGGCTAGAAATGCTTGTAATTTTATGTTCATGAAATATGTATTTGATCTACCATGTGTAATCCATCATGTTATTTAATTTTGTGGTAACACTTACTTGAGAGGAAATGAATTGGTTGTTATAACATAATAGTTATGATTAGATAATAATTTAGTATTATTCGCTATTGTAGATTATATTACTACATGTTATGATCATGTTTGATATTGTATCACAAGAGTTATATGGGTATGCATTAACTAGTTTGTTTGAAAGTTCATATAATTATTCATTCATGTTTTATCTTTTGTAAAAAGGATAATTATGACCATAAGTAATATTGGTTTGCTTACTTTTATTTATGTGAAATTAAATTAGCCTGGTTGTTTCCCTTGTAGGACTTGGTTTATTAAGATAGAATTTTATTCTCAGAAGATTAACTTAGAGGGAAGAACACATTACCAACTCTATGCTGACACATGATTACACCCCTTCAATGTAGAAGTTTTCATTCAGTTGAATTTTCCCTTGTTGGGTTGGTTCCCTATTTAATTGGTTACCTATTGAAGGCTGTGTAAGTCATTATTATCTCATGGAGGGTGTGGGCCTGATAAATTTATTGTTTGAGCTTATTGTAATGATGAATCATTATAGTTGGCATATATAATTTATTGAGTACTTGATTCAAATATTTATACTTGTATGGTATCAAAATAGGCTCCTTATGTTTATGCCTTTGGGCTTATGTTTATAGTCACATGTTAAATTACCAACCTGTGAGGGTTATTTGATTTATTACATCAACCCTATTCATGTAATATTTTACTCATGATGTGGTCATTTGTTGGAAACTACATGTATTCTATAGTATTCATTCATTTATTATAAACAACATCCTTATACTAAGGATTAACATGTAACATTACAACTGTACATTTGTGTAATTCCACTATTGTGTATCATGATGTTTTCATTCATGGTAAAATTTCTTACCTTGTGAAGGGATATTCAGGTAGATGGTGAATAAAGGCTATAATAGCCACGACTACAATAATTATGCATATGTGTCAATGTTACTCATTTAGCCTCTGCCATTAAATTATGTAGGTGAGAGGATGCTTCTATTCACTTCCTTGTTGGTTAACTATGGGGTGATTGAAGCATTTTGGTTATATATATATATATATATATATATAACAATAATATAATCTTGGGAACACTTATTGGTTATGAAATTAAGTGTATATATTATTTTCATATATATATTAATTCACATTGGTAATAAGACCACATCATGCTTAAAGTGCTAGAATTTATATTATAAATGCACCATGATATGGCCTTGTGGAAACTAGTTTTATGATGTTATTTTCAGAAGTATATATTTCCACATTGACTTGTGAAAATAACTAAATGGATGCCCTTGTTTTATAATACCACCCTTGCTTATATGGAATGATAATGCAACATATTCCATTTTGATAACATTATGTCAAGCTTTGGCAAATTGACAAAACAATAAATCAATTATTATTATATTTTAAAGGTGTGAATTCATCCATGACAAATGGTTACAAATATGAATTATGGGTAGTGTAAGCATGAAGTCTTGGTTAACCGACAAGCTGATAAATGGTTTTTATTAACTCAAATTACATGAGATCCATCTTGATTTATAATTTTTAGCAAGATCATGGGTTAATGTTCCCATTCTCAATGTGTTTCTTTTTGATGTATTACTCATTAGATTACATGATTGGCTATATACAAGTAATGCATTATTTAACAACCAAGTATTCGTTAATATATCCATAATTGATCTAAATTATGCTATTATAAATATAAAAATGGCTAATTATCACTCAAATAAGTCATTACTCTTCTATCTAAATCATTCATTATCCTTAATTTAAGGAGATGGAATAAACTTGTAGTGAGATAACACTATGGTCAGGGACTCTTGAATATAAATCTGACTGGTTAACACTATTGATGTTGATTTGTCATAGCGATGAGTAATTATCCTAAATTAGGTAATAACCCCATATGGACATGTCTTTGGTTATATAATGAGATGGATAAAAGATGGGGTTCCCTTTTGAGCATGATTACTTTTGCTTGGTGAATGTTAAACATTCATGCTGGTTATATATATGTGGTTACTTGATGCCCATGGCAATATTGTAAGCTTGGCATAAGTCAAATCTCAACTTTATGGTGCCATTAGTTCACCTTTGAGACCTATTGTACATATTATGGTACCTTTATTTATCAGGATGATATAATCAATAATATCTAGTAATATGACTAGCTATTATGTTGAATCTCACCCTAGGTAAGTAAATTGGTGATGGATATCCAAAGATTTGAGTGAAATTTGTTAGAGGTTCAACCCACTAAGAGGGGGGTGAATGAGTGGTGTAAAACAATCCAATAAAATTTGCAAAACCTTTCAATTACTTAAGCATTCAAAACAAGTATTCATGAAACATACAAATCATTCATAATAGTGAATCGATAAACATAAGCAAGATAACATACACAACATAAGGTCTACATGGGAAACCCTCTTAGGAAATAAAACCCACTGTCAAGCCTAAAAACACATGGAATAGTATCCTATAATATGATATAAAACAAGATACTAACCAAGTCTTTCTAATTAGGAACCTTCAATCAATTCCTTTTGACCTACCACCTTGATCAGGTCCTTTAGATCAAAGGTATTTTAGTGAAACCCTATTTCACAAGGAAAAAATACCCCTAAGGAAGATCAAGTCCTTTAGACCCTCCTTGGAAATAACACTTCCACCTTAGGACTAATGTCAAAAACACCTGATGATGGATCTCTTGATTATCTAACCACTATACAAACTCTCTATCTCAAATAGGTCTCTCACATAGGCAAGTCCCAAACTCTTTCCTTCTTTTCTCAAACTATCCTCATCTACACACTCAAACCTCTTCACATATCAATAAAATAAAATAACACTATCTTGACATTAAGAACATGAAATAAAGGTCATGCACATGTCAAACAATTGTTCTACTTAATAACTCCACCAATAGGCACACTACCTATCCTTGTCTCACTCACACAAGTCTCTCTCTTATTTCTCACACTCTAAGCCTAGAACTCAACATATTTGGTTCCACTATTTATAGAATAATCATGAATTATCAAGTCCATAATAATCATTTATTGGCTGTAATTCATGCTTATACCCTTAAGTCATCTCATATGGGTCACACTTAATCACTTTCCCATTTCAAAATAGGCCTAAGTCACTTTTAGGTCCTATGGAGATCCATTGACCCTTTTGATATATCTTTAATAAATTTAAGAAAATAATACCATTTATAAACACATAAGTCCCCTCCCTATGTCCCCTAATACATCTTAAAATGATCAAATTCACCAAAACATTCTTCTGCTACAACCCCATCAACTCAAGCACTTCTTTGTGCACACAGTCAATAAGAATGAGAACATTGTTGACTTCAAAATCTTTGTTCATACTTCATATAATTTATCAAATATTCAAAATGTACAAAAAGCATCCTTATGAATTCTAACAAAATCCCCAATAGCCAATTCACCATTAAACATTGAAACAACAACTTCATAAGCTCAAAAATCCTTCTTGGTTCACTTGAAAAACATATACGTAAATATAGTCAACTTTGGAGCTCAATATCTTTACCTCTATAAACTTTTAGATCTTCTCATCCATATATCCAGATGAATCTTGGAGTATTTTATATTTTATATTTTTAATATAATAACAAATTTGACTTATATCAAAATCTATGGTCTTAAAAATAGACATTGGTCTTTCTTTCACAAATTCAAATATTCAAATAGCAACGGTCATAGTTATACCATAGAAACTTTGCTCGCATCTCATGTTATCTCAGCTTTAAATAAAATACCCTCCATCGATCTTGATCAATATTCAACACATATGCACCAATGATCATACATTAACCTTTAGTCACATTGACCTCATCTCATGCAATTTGGTAACTTTGACTTAATGTGATATGTTGATCTTTGCATATCAACTCGGTCTTTAGTGATCAATGCTCACCATTAGATCAAATATATGAACACCTGCTCATTATTTGATCATTGTCTTATACCTTTGTTTAGAAGTTAAATTTCATTAACCTATCCTCATCTCTCTACCTCTTGACTCTTTGAAGCACTCATGCATTGTTGATCTTGATTGAGCTTTAACACATTCAAAAATGACTAAGTATGGGGACCTTGTCAATATGCATGAGTAGACATTTTTTTCACCTCAATAACTTCTTCTGTGCTTACCCATATGATCCCTAATTTGGACCAATGATCTCCTCTCATGGGATAATCCAACCATGTGACACACTACTCCTAGAATCTCATTCATGTGAGATATAATGCCATTAACATGCCTTCTCATAAACTTATATCACAAAGCCAACCATATCCAAATTTGCCTAAGAGGCAAACTTTGATCATCCATAACTTATATCATACTTTAGCGCATGCTATCAAATTTATTACAAATGATCTATGATAAAAAATTAAACAAGCCCATATGATCATTTTTTATTTATACCTTCACATGTGCAAGATACAACACCTTAAAAAATACTCACTAGACTCTTTCTGCCTTACTTTAAAATTGGCTAAGTATGAGAAAATAGTGAATTTTGATTGAGAAGACAACTTTGCACCCTCATAAATTTGATCACACTTAAATTCATGACTTTATATCTAGTACATAACAACTAGGGACTACTATGATCACAACCATATGATCAACTCCCCTTGACTCATTCACATGTGGTAATGGTGATGTCATCAATCTATCTACTCAAATTTTTTACCACTAGACCCAAAGTGTCTAGATGAAAACTATGGAAAACTAATGAAAAACACTTATGCATACAATATCTCAAATCATAGATAGCATCTTAGGGACCTATTTCACATCTTCTAATCACCACACTCATCTTAAACATCTCTAATCATGCCAAAATTGAAGATCAACCAAGCCAACATAAATCACTTTAGAACAATCACATTACACACGTTTTCATTATTACTTGGGCTATCAAATCACTTCACCCACTCACTAAGACACCTCCATGACATCAATATGACAAATATCCAACAAACCTTCTTACCTCATGAGTTACCAAGTCATAAATGTATAGGGTTATCAGATGTTTATATTAGGCTAATGATCCCTAAGTGGTCTGATGGGGAAAATAAGTGCCTTTTAAAGGTTTTAAGGTTATTAGTGTGAGACATACACAAATACCCCTCAAATTTTGTTTCACCCTTTAGGCACCCTCATTTCCATATGAAATACTCTAGATATAGTCTTCCTGACATAAATATCACATTGACCAAATCCATTTATGGGTTGTCTACTCATCTGGTGTAAGACTATGTTGATTCATCATGCATGGTAACATGGTGTAGTGGGTTCTATACATGGTTCTATTGTGTAAACTATTAACAATTCCCAAATTTTTCTGGGGTTGTTTTAGATATATACATGTTTTCTTGTAGGTTATGTATGGAGCAATTGGGACATTTAGGGTATATGTATCAATGCCAAGTGTAGTTAATTATAGTCACCAATTTTATTATTTTAATTTAGTATTTTTAATACTATAATAAAAGTGGGGGAATTTTTAGACACATAAACTTGTCACACTTTGATATACTTGAACTTTGTATACACATTTGATCCACTTTGACATACTTGAACTTTTAATCACACTTTGACTTTTAATACAAACTTGTCAAGTGTGATGTTTTAATAAAAGTTTGTAATTTTAATACTTTTGATCCATTGTGTAGCTTTGCATCACACTTTGACATAGTCTATTTAGTGGAACTTTGCATCACACTTTGACATACTTGAACTTTGCATACATATATTACCTTGGATAACTTAATTTATAAATACATATATTTAGGATCACTCTAATTTTTGAAATAACAATTTAAAATCCTAAATAGACTATTGCCATATCTCATATCATTGATTCCCATTCCAAGGATAATAATTGATACTATCAAATAATTATGGTTTACCATAAGTGTCCTACCTATTCCAGTAGTGTCTAAGAAAACTCAATAGATATTTTTAAAATTGGGACATCATTATTAGGTAAACCTAGATACATTTCATGGGTTAATCATTATCAAAAATATCAAAGAGTCATATATAAATCAAATCAATCCTAAGGTCATACTCACTTGGTAGTTTGGTCACTATTCGGTAGTCATATTGAGAAATCAATTAGAATTATCTTGAGAAATTATCACAAAGGAATACACATAAAAAAACCCTTAAATGAGATTCCCTAGAGCAAATTTTGAATATAAATACATGTCAAAGTTTCATAGTGTCAAGTGTCGAAAGCCAAACATTACATTGCATTCTAAGTTAGTTATGATGGTGTACACACATCAAGATGAGATAAATATTATAATTTTAGACTTAATTTAAGTATTAGAATGTATTAAATGATTATTCACACAATAAGGAGTGGTTGGGTTTGTCTAACCCAAATTTAGAAGTATTTTTTCAAGGGTTATATTGTGTCAAAAGTAAGATTAAGGTTTTAGAAAAGAATACAAAAATAGGGACCATCACATAAGACCGAGGGATAGAATACATACATGAAGTATATATATGTGTATACATAGTAGTTTGAGTCAACAAAACCCTACATAATCAATTGAGATAATATAGGTATGCCTAGATAATATTGGTCACTAAGGAAGTTTGAGTTTTGCAAATAACATTTATGTAAGGTTTAAGTTTTTGATTCCTAATTTGTGTAAGGTTTGAGTTTTTGATTCCTAATTTGAGTCATTTTAGGGTATGAGATGAATGAAATGAAAAAAAACTAGAAATAATATAAGTTCATCTCTCCATAATTACTTTTAAAATTCTAACTATAATAAGTTCAATATCAATCTACCTTTTTACATTCATATTTTTATGTTTATTTCTTTATTTTACATAAACTAAATATTAATATTTTTATCTTAGTTAGATTTTCAAATACTAAAATATGGTATTAGACACTTATAAATTCTAGTGTTGACCTATACTTACCTTATATTAATTATGCGTACACATATGGCTCTTACACACCCTTATCTTCTATCTACATGATTTCTATGTGTATAACCTATTGAGGTGAACATATTCCCATTTTTGAAAATTCGGACCCTTGAGAAACCCTAAAGATTAAGCATGAAAATATGGCATGTTAAGATCATTTGTAGAATTTGAAGATCATCCACTTTATCAAAATCAAGCTTAGTTATGTTTCACTTTAATTTTGTCTAACATTGCTAATAAATGGTCTTCATGGCTTTTAGTTATAGGTTCCATGGTGTATTCCCCTAATAAATTCATGTTCCAAAACCCTACCAAAACCCTCAATTCAAATTTAAATACCAGTGGGAGCTAAATTGGTCAAAACCTTTTAAAACCCACTTTGGATTTAAGCATAAATTTCATATCTTAATCTTAGTCATGTTTTTTAACATGACTAAATCTTGGCCTAAAATGCTTGGTCCCCTTTATTATTTTCCCCTTTTAAGTTCCTTGAATGCCTAACTAATATTCACTTTGCAAGGTCCTTTAAATATTTCCTAGTTTGGTCCCTTCGAATCATAACTTAGCCTAAAATTTTAATTCTAAGGTCCCATCATATTTATTAATATGAATGAAACCTTAGACTTAACACCTTAGCCTAAGTCTTTTATATCACCACAGATCCTACTTAACTTCCTTGTATCTTTTAGGATCCAATGATCCTCACTTTATCATGGTATTTGATCCAATAGAGTGAGAAAGGCTTGAGCTTAGACTTAAAACAACATACATTTTAGAAGGTCTAATGATCTATGCTTCATCATGGGAAAATGATCCAATGGTATGAGGGCTCTGATAAATCTATGCCCTTAGCCTTCATCTAATGGTTCTCACTTCATTGTTAAGACTTGATCAGATGGAATGAGGATTAGTTAAAATGTCAAAGGGCTATATAAAGCCTATAGGATTGACACACAACACCCTTACATTCAAAGTTTAAAATCAAATAGGTCCTACCTGATAAAAATAACCAATCATGAGTAAGCCCCCAGATCATGATCTTATAGCTCTTACTTACTCATAGGACCTTGATCTAATGGAGTGCATTAAGTCCAAGATCTTGGGAAGCCCCTAAAAGGTGCCAAGTGACACTCTCGCATTAGGTCATAGGAAGTTGATAAGCTTAAAATTGACATTTGTGTGACTGTCATTTGACATTTATGGAGATGTATTTGATATCCACAAGATCGTCAACTTTAAGCCCATAAAATTTAAGATAATAAATTGTTTTGTTTAGGATTAAAATACACTCCAAAATGTTTCTATAAATCTTGTGAATTACTTTGTAGATGATTAAAATCCCTCAAAAAATGCTCAAACATTGGAAATATTCAATATTAAAATGGTCTTATCATCTAAGTATATACAAAATAAATGTAGTCCAAGTCTATACCTTAAGGCACCCATTATATTTTATTCAAATACCATGAACCTCAAACAATAGACTTGTACTAGGTCTTATTTTAAAGGATATTTATAATGTAGGAATTAGACCAAGTGTTTCTAACGGAAGGTTTTATTGTCTTAATTCAATAAAACCCTATTTAAAATTAGACCATTATATCATTTTGACCCCCTTTGAGCATATTTTACAAGCTTGGCATAAATATTTTAGCCCAAAGTGTACATTGTGTTTACTTAACATATCATAAATTTTGGCCTAAAATATTTAGCTGTGGTATCCTTTGTATAAATACAAAAAACTTAGGTATAAACACTTTAGCCTAAAGTTTATTTCATGTTTAATAAACACAAAATAAACCTTAGCCTAAGAGGTTTAAACCTAAGTCCCACCTCAATAATGTGATAACTTAAAGCCTGGGAATATTTATAGATCATTAGATCATGCGTCATCATGAGAGGATGATCCAATGATGCAAAGACACCATGGACTTTTCAATGGAGTCCGAAGAGCCTGTGGGCTCAACATATGGCCAAAATAAATTTGAAGTGAATTGACAAATGATCCAATGGTTTTGTGCTTCATCATGCTGCACAATCCAATAGTGTGAAAGCACTAATGACTTTTCAAAGGAACTCAGAAGGCCTGTAGAGGTGCCAAGTGGATTAACCACAAGGTAATAGAAACAAAGAGCCAATTAACATGCAAGAGACTAGATCACAATCAATAGTTTACGATCACTCATAGGATCCCCATCTAATAGTGTGAAATAAAAGGGAGCATTTTAAAATGATAATGGCTAGTGCTCAAAGGCATTTATGAAAAATGCTATAAAAGGTCTAGATCATTGCCACATAAGCACCACACAAGTAAAAAAGGATAAAATAAGAGATCTTGTGTGCTAAAAAATGTGAAAGTATAAAGGTAAAGGTTCAAATCAAATATAAGGAATGTATAAGCCAAAGTCCAGATATATCCTACCATTAAATCTCCAAAACCCTAAACCTTGCACAAAAGTAACCCAATCAAACTCAATTGGTTACAATTTGATCTGAAGAGAGCTTGATTATGTTTTTGAGTACAAAAGAACTACCATAGAGACCAATTTATAATCTAAGGTAAATAAATTAGCAATTTGAAACCATGGTAGCTCATAAATAGTAGTTGAAAGAGGAGACATAACTCTACCTATCAACATATAATGAAGGAAGGATCTTCAAAGACATTGAATTAGACGTTATGACCTTGAACTCCTTAGGCATCAAGAATTGGTCTAAACTCTTCTTCACCATGGAAGAGATAAAACCAATCACCAAGGGGTAGCAAATTATTTCCATGGTGAGTAGGAGGCACTATGACCTGGTTACAATCCAAATGGCTAGCCTTCATTATGTTGCTACCAAGCTTGAGGTACTTCATTGCATAGATGTTCTCATTCCAATTTTTGTAGACTGTAAGGTTGATAATGATTGGATCATCCAATAAGGGAATTATAAGAGGGTAGCTTACATTTCCTTTATGGCCTTGAAAAAATACTATTAACTCCCAATTACCCATGTATACTTATCCAAAATCAAAGATTGGACATCCAAGCATGACCTGGACACCATCCTTAGACCCTAGTTGCACCAAAGAACCCATGTCTTCAGAGACTTTGAGGGTAAAATCCCAATAGTCCAATTTAAGGAGGGCATCAGGGTGATCATGACCATGTTAAACTAAGCATTAGGATCCCCCTAAGCTACCTATGTAAACAAAATTTGGGTCCCCTATGTGTATTTCATGGTTAAAGAGAAGGTCACCCCTCCATTTGGAGACTTGATCAATGTCTTTTTAACTAGGTAGTTCACTGTTATCAAAAGGAAAATAACCAAGCAATTATATATGATGTCATATTTACTAGATGATCTTCTTACCTCCATCAGCTTCCCTAGCATTAAAAATTGGTCTCCTAATTGGAGAACCACCATCTCCCACCATTACTTAAAATTGCACATCTTTAAGTATAGGAACCATATGCATTTTATTTGACTATGTCTAGTCAACCATAATGGAGGATATTACATGTGTTCCCATGCCAAAGTCCATCCACTGATCAATAAATTTGTAAAAATGATGGGTGACATATGGATCTATCAAGACTACACATTTATCAAAATTGATGGAGTCATGTCCTCACCATATAGATTGTCTATGTATGTACCAAGCAAGCTAGTTGAGAAATAAATTGATTCCCAACTCATCAATGGAGTTGATGGAATTTGTAAGGAGAAGAGTAAGGGTATTCTCCATCCCTTGCCTCTAATTATTGGAAGGACTATGTTGAAATATTAGAAATTGGTAGAAATCATGTCTAAACATAGGGAATAATTTGGGTTTCAACTTGATGAACTCAAAATGTGGGACCCCAAGAACATAGTAAGTGATCATTTAAAGGAGAAGAAGCCACCCAAGCCTGAGTATATGCATCAGCTTGGTGTTCATGACACTATTTACATTAAGGCAAAGAACTATGAAGAAGTGTTGGCTAGGATGAAAGGGCACAACATAAAGCTTGAGTATAGGTTGACAAAAGATGATAAGCTAGTATGAAAGGCATGTTAGATACATCTTCTCCAATATCACTTGCTTCCTAGACCATTTAAGACATCCTAGGAATAACTTAAGGTAGAGAGCCACAACCTTAAGGGCAAATTGTGAAAAGGCAAGATGCACAAGGTCATGGTAAGGATAAGCTAAAAGAGAGACATAGAGAGGGACCCTCATCCTTAGCCTTGCCACAAGGGTCATCTTCCCCAGTTGAACATATAGATATGATTGTCTTAGAACTAGCTGAGACACTTGAGGGTGCCCTCAAGGAACTTATAGAGGTATATGACATAGATGAAGAAGGGGAATAAGTTAAAGAAACTTAAATCCAAGTTGGGGAGCCTAGAGAAGAGAAAGGAAAAGAGGTTACTCTTGATTTAGTCCCAATGGCTCCTAAGGAAAAGAAGGCAAAAATGGCATTGGTCCCTATTAGACCCAAAAGACCAAGGTTGACTCTCACACATCCCACTAGTGAGATCGACCTATTTAGTGATGAATCCCCCATTCATAGACCAGTCATCCCTGATTGGTTTATTTATTGAAAATTTCAAAAGATCCATTCTCTCTCCCTGTAGATGCTAGTTTTATACACCCTTGTGTATTAACTTGTGCATCATCATATTTATTTTATTTCTAACATATTATCCCCCTTGGGTAATTATTTTAAATAATTAAATTTTACTTTCCCATTTACCTTTACCACATAGGTTAATTGAGTTGAATTTAAATAATAATTAACCCCTATTTACCCATGGTAAGTAATTTTATTAATTACTATATATTTCCCTTAACCATAAAATCCATAAAAATCAAATAAAAACCATAAAATCCATAAAAATATAATAAAAACAAATTACCCAACCTCTCAACCCTCCTAACAACCTACCCTCATTAAAAATATATGCAAAAAACTTAGTGTTATATTCATTAAGTTTGGCACGTGGTTAAAAACAACCTTAGCCAACTTTTTACCAAATTAGGTGGATCGACATCGATCCTCCATGATCGACACTGATCGGTTATGATTGACATAAATCCATAAATATTTAGCAAACTTCCATTACTCAGAAAGAATGAATGTAAAAGGAAGGAAGCCATTTTCATCATGAAATTTTGTCCAAACCAGTCTTGAACCTATGTATAGACATTACTAATACCTTGCCACTTTGAAGAACACTTGATTGGTGACATAATCAGGTGATTTTTAAAGGCCATTTACATTGTTTTGGCATATCTTTATCTACATATTTTCAACCATCCAAGGTCAGTATCTTATCATATTTAAGTTTTATTTATCTTCTAAAATCTTTGTGTTTTTATTTACATTTAGTTTTGATTATTTTATCAATTTTCTAGGTCATCATTATAGTATATTTTATAGTTCAACACTTTTACATAGAATCGACATCGATTCATATTAATTGACATAAATCCTATAAGATCATCATCAATCCATATCAAACTATAAAAATAGATTTAAACAATCTATTTTACATCTTTATCATTTGTTAAATCTACATTCTAGTTTGCTAAAATTTGTATTTTCATGTAGATGACCCTGCCTAGATTAGTACATGATTTTATTATCATCTTTGATCTTCCCATAGTCCCTCAAACTATGTTCTCCAATCATAGTGACATTGAATTTGAGCTAGGACTTTACATTGTGGCTTTTATACATAATTTTTAATACATTAATGAACAATTGGATGTAATCTAAATGGATGTTGATGTAGCTAATTTTTTTTGGGATGCTTACTTTAATCGCATAAATATTGTTATTTATTAATTATATTTGGCATTATATATTTATATCTTATTCATATATATATATATATTTATAATTTCATGTTTATTTATAAACTTGAATGCTAAATGTGGGCTGACATCCATATAAGAAAGTGTATCACTTCTTGGGACTAGTTTCTTACTAGGCAACCCACTCATCTATCTATTAATCCAATTTTTTTTTTGTGTGGTGAATTGTAGGTCATTCCTCCCTAGCCAAAGAGGAGTTATCAAAAATCTTGATCAATGGTGTGCAACCAACCTTCATCACTAGGTAACTCTAAACCCTGCATTTACTTTATTTTTAGTAGTTAATTAGATCCACATTGAAAAAGCATAAAAATACTAAAACATTCTGGCATGCCTAGTGGGACTATAGGTCTCATTTTTATTTGTTAAATTCAAAATCATTGAATTTTATCTTGTTCCCTTTATTTGTGTGCATTCATCTAAAGATAATATTAGGACTACATTTTATTTCTTTTTCTTAAAAAGTTAAAATAAATTGAATTCATCTTTCCTGTTTAGATTCTTTCACATAGAATAATCTAGGTAGAAATATACCATATTAATCACTTTATCCACACATAAGCCAAATAAATCTCATAATAAATAGATATTAACACCTAACATAAGGAAACCAATGGGGATTTCATCACCTCATGGCAACTTTTTTCCTAGTGATCTTACTTGGATTTCACCACCAAGGGTAGGACCAACTCAGTTTTATACTTGAGTATAATCTTTGGAACATTGGTATATTATGGCTAAGCACCTGTATTGATTGTGGGATTACGATGTGAGGGGAGCAAGACCCAAGTATCAAGCCACGTACTGATATCAATACAAATTTTTTTTGAGTGCCAAAATAAAAATACCTAAACCATCTTTAGATTACCATTTCTTAGGACCTTCATTATCTTTTTTTTTGTATTTCCTTTCACATATTAAATTTAAAAGAGATAAAAAAATTTGGAATTAATTTAGTGCGTGTGTCTTTCATCTATCATTAAAACAAGATAATTCAAAAAAAAAATTGTTTTATTTGTTTGTTTTATTTTTTATTTTATTTTTTATCTCATGGTTTTTACTGACAACAATAAAAAAAAGAAGTCAAAGAAGGTGCTACATCCTCTCCAATAGAACATACACCTATTTTTTCATCTTCCCCTAAGTCCTTTGAGAATCATTTGTTTCCATAATATTATCCTCAAGGAGATCCTTCCTTTTCATAAATACTAGACAATAACCCCTTTTCTATTAATTACTATCTTAATAGTCGAGCAATACATATTTCTCCTTCCCCCCATACCCAAGGCTCTCCACATATGTGTGAAATGACTTTCAAGGAAACTGAGAGAACTAGAGAATTTACCATAGCCATGGTAACTTTTTCCACTTAATCTCTTCCATCTAGTTCTAATACCTAGGTGATGTAATCCCTAAGAAACCAACCACCTATAGTATCTACCAGTTCTCTAACCCTCGTTACTTAGATTCAAAATACCACTCAGCCTAGATCCACTATACCTTCCCAAATGTTACTGGTGTCAATTCTTGTAAGTCTCCCACATGTTAGAATGAATTTATCATATATTACATAATAAATCCCTCACACATAGCAAATCCATCACACACAATAAATCCTTTTAACATAACCTCCCCAACAATATTTCTCCTCGGCCACCCATTACATAGTTTCATCACAACCACTGATAATTACTTACTTACAGTCCTTCCTACATCAAAATATTTCACTACAAGTATCATAATACATGGCAACATCTCAACCTATTATGTCTAATACAATAGGATACCTTCCCTCACAGCCTATGTCTACCTCTTTACTAAGTTATCAAACCCTTCAACAAGGTGTTTTAGGAAGTGTGCCTTAGATTAATACTTAGATAGACCTTATAAACATCCTCATGGATAGGATGGCTAGTTTTGAAGCCTCCACCTCTGGACATAATACGATGCTCACATATGAACAAATTTATAATGAGCCAATCCATCCCTCTATCCCTATCTGACCTATCCCTCACAATGGGAGCTTCCTAAGTTTACTAAATTACAAAACAAAGAAGATCCCTAGTAAATCTTAGAGCCTTTTGACACATGTGTTATCTTATAACACATGATGATGCCCTCCTACTTAGAACATTTCCCATATTGTTGGCAGGATCTACATTAGATTAATACAATTCCATTCCCCAGTATTCTCTCTTTTCCTTTGGGTAGTTGGCTCAAATTTTCTTGGAACACTTATCAATAAATATTTCTCAAAAAGTGACTATCATGTATCTTTACACTATTAGATAGTTTGACAATGAATCTATATCAGACTTTATGAATCGATGGCATAACTTAATCAACCAACTAACCTTTTCCTTACCACAAATAGAATTAATTAAATTATTTTCACATTCTTGTGCAAAACATATATCATCCATGTTACAAATTCAAACTTTTATAACTTTTTATGAAGCCTTTACTATGGCCCGTAAGATTGAACTATATGGCATTGAAGAGGGAAAATTTAAGTTGTGTAATAAGAACTTCAAATCTAACCCCTCCAAAAGAAATAGCAATAATCCTAAACCAAAAGGGGCAGCAAATGTAGTTACTATAAAAACTTCTTCCCCTATAGCATCCAACCAATTGGGGTCTTCTACCTCTCAAACATAGCAATTAGGCACCTTACTCATTTTCCTCTTAAGAAATATACCCGTATAAGAGAGCCTTATACTTTGATATTAGATAAAATCCTACAATCAAATGTTATTAAACTCCCTCCAATTAGACCAATCAATGATATGCAAATTAAATTCAATTAGTATAAAGAAGATGAGTTTTGTGCTTATCACAGGGTAATAGGACATGACATAGAATGATACTAATCCTTTTAATGATTGGTATAAAACCTCATTGACAAGGGGGACCTTCGGTTGGATAATCCAAATGCTCCTCCTAACCAATCTTTAGATATTTTCAAATATAAATTTCTAAACCATCCATCCACATCGAACACAATCCAAACTAACCTTGAAGAAACACAAAATCAGGCTACACATATGATTGACACAATCTATGATCAGTTATTGCCTAAAGAAGTCCCATCAAAACCTTCAGTCTTAGATCTCCTTGTAAGAGATACTTTTGATATGAGTCAACTTGAGATCATTAAAACTAGTTCTAAAATCCCCATAGAGCTCCCCAATCTCATTACATGGGATTTTTCACATGAACCATCACCTTCTCACACTGAATCTCTGAAAGAGGAAAATGAAACTACTCCTCAAGATGTTATAGATAAACATCTTGATACTTCTAGAGTTGGACATTCTACCCCTTTGATCCATAGAAAACATATAATGAGATCATATTCTTTTACCCAAAATATTGACCCTTATAAACCATCTTCTACCATAACACTTCCTTGCCTTGAAGATACTAAAGGAAAGGATAAAGTTCTAATCATCAATAGTTGGGACAATTGTCTTGGTATTCCACTAAAGAAAGCCTTAGCTCATCCTCAAGTTCAAGTTGATATTTTCCAAACATCAAAAGATAAAAAACTTAGTCTAAATACCCCCTCGATTGTTAGAACATGAAATAACAAAGGGAATATCCCTTTTTTTCCATCTCCATCATTTATTTCAGGTCCCCATCCATCTTCTGTACCTATCATAGGTTCTTCCATTCAAATGCATGGGAAAATGCAAAGTTTCCCTCCATTATTAATCACAACTCCATCTTGATATCCACCTTCCTCTATTAAGGGACCATTAGAGAGACCTAAAGGAAAAGAGCTTCAAGTTTTCCCTCCTATAAAGGCTAAGTGACAAAACCAAATGAGTAACACTTTGTCAAAATAACCTATTAGCAAAACCCCTATAAAACCATAATATGACCTTTTGAAGGGATCTTATGCTATAATATTTAAATAGTTATTAGATGCATCCCTCATTATGTTAAAACCTATATGGTCCATTAAAATTCACCCCCAAAGACCTGCTTGGTATAGAAATAAGGAAATATGTGCATATCATATAGTACCTGGACATGATATAGAAAATTGTAAAACCCTGAAGGTTATAATCCAATAGTTAGTCTAGGATGATAACCTATTAATTGATGATCTCAATGATCAAACTCATAAGCAAAAGGTCACTATTACATCCATTCCACCCACCCATAATCCTTCTAGTCCTATAAGTGATAAAGAGTCAGTACTCTCTTTAGATCCATCTTTATTACACATTGATCTCGTACATGTAACCACAGATTCTTAAAACCAAAATCCTAATAAATTAAGGTTTCAATTACAAGAACCTCTACACCTAATACACTTAAATAACTTAAATAAAATACTAGACTTTCTCTTATAGGAACTACCCCAACTGAAGCCAAGTAGTTGGTACAAATCTCCATATTAAAATAACTCCACCAAACACCTATAAAAATGTCATTATATGAACTTATTGAAAACTCTCCACAACATTGACAAGTAATGATTGAATCTCTCCAAGCTATTGAGGTCTGACTAGTGAACCTCAACCTTTATTAGCTTTTATAAGAGCCCTTCAAATGGTCTTGACTCTTAGTTTTATTGATTACGAGGTTATTCCTTTATCCCATGAAGATCAAGATCCTACCCTTTTCATTACAACTCAAATAAATCAAACTCAAATTAACAGAGTTATGATTGATAATGGGGATAGTATTAATATTATTTACTCACATGCTTTCAAAAAATTACAACTACCAAAAACCATTATTTCCCAATCTTCAGTGATTCTTCGTGCATTTAATGACATGGTAGCACCCACAATTTGAACAATTATTTTTTCCATTCATGTAGGTTATTGGACCATTTATGAACTCTTTTATGCTATTAAAGGGACATTTTAATATAACATTTTATTAGGATGTCCATAAATTAATGTGATGTGATGTGTACCCTCCATAGTCCATCAATGCCTTAAATATGAACATGAAGGCTAGATACACATCATCCCTACTAATCCTCATCCTTTTAAATCATGAAATTTCACCTTTTGGCCAAGTGATGTCATAATACCCTCACTTGATACAATTCCATCTTCATCTTCTAATCAAGCCTTGACTATCATGACTATCCCCACTTCAAAATTACCTACTCTGGAATCCATTGACTCCCTAATGTAGTAGCTTTTTATGGGAGAATATCAATTATTAACCCTTAACACCTTATCCACTCATAGAGAATATGGTTATCTTGACAAGAAACCCATGTATTCACCTAGCCTAGGTGAAATCATCCCATTTGGACCACCCTTATTGTGTACTCACTTAATATATGGTGGGATCAGTAAGGCTACCTCAAAACTTGATGATAGTATTTGTGTTAAATTGTTTACATCCAATTTTTCCTTTTTTAGCAATCTCCAATTCATGTAAAATTATCTTTATTGATGCACCTAAAAAGGCTTTGGCATGGGTAGATATGATCAAGGTTCTCATGATGTCACATTAGGAGATTTTAGAAATCCACATAAAAACCATGGCTTAGGTTTTAAGAAAGATTCTAAATCTACCCCCAAACCTATTCTTATACCATCTTTAGAAGAAGAAGAACCATCTTCCTCACTCTTCCTCAACTAGAAATATCGTATCCATCCCTCCTAACTTTTTTTAGTCAATATGATCTCCTTATAACCCCTCATCTTCCACCGTGATGGCAAAATCTGAACCATCCCCTTAGTATATCCTAACTTAATAAGACATGATATGCTAACCATCCCTAATTTTTAGTATCAAGATGATGAGTCAATCTTGACTCATTTGGGCACTAAAAACTCTTATTTACACAATTATCTTCCATCCAAAATGTCTAGCTTATTAAATGAAGCCACTATTGATATTAATATCGGGTCTTAATAAACCCCAAGGATTATTAAAATTAACAAAGCCTTAAATCCACAAAAAAACTAGGAGTTTACCACTTTTTATTAGATTATAGTAAGGCCTTTACCTATTCTTATAGTGATATTCTTGGTATTAACCCTGTAATTATTATCCATAACATTATTACCTTTCCTAATGCTAAGCCAATGAAATAATTTTTTTGTAAAATACATCCTTATGTTGCACTCCTAGTAAAAGAGGAACTACAACACCTTATATTTGCTAACTTTATTCAACCTATTGATTATCTTCAGTGGATGTCCAACATCATTCTGGTCACTAAGCCTAGAGGGGAACTTCATATTTGTATAGACTTTCATGATTTAAATCTTACCTATCCAAAAAGTGATTTCCCTCTCCCTAACATCGACCAATTAGTGTATTTGACTACTGGTCATGAAATGTTTTCCCTTATGGATGGTTTTTTAGTTATAATCAAATACTTATTACACCAGAAGATAGACATAAAAATACATTTATTACTCTTTGGGGGACTTTTTGCTACCATGTTATGCCTTTTGGCTTAAAGAATATAGGATCCACTTATCAATGGTCCATGACTTATATATTTCATGGCATAATCTACAAAATTATTGAGGACTATGTAGATGACCTGTTTGAGAAGTTAAAGCTCCACAAAGATCACCTTTCTATACTTAATATTATTTTCACTCATATACTCTAGTATTGTGTGCGTCTAAATTAAAAAAAGTGCATTTTTGGCATCTTGATGGGTAAATTCCTAGGTTTAATTATTTTTATTCTTAGAATAGAAGTGGATCCCACTAAAATCAAGGTTATTTTAGAGATGCCTCCTTTTTTCAACCTTAAGTAGCTTCAAAATTTACAAGGTAAGCTCCAATCTATTTGTCATTTTATTTCCCAGCTCTTTAATCAGTGTCAACCTTTCCACCATCTATTCAAGAAGGATAGTCACTTTATATGGGATTCTCATTATCAAGAAGCCTTTAACATTCTCAATGACTATATTTTATCACCTCTTATCCTCACTCCACCTAAGGAAGGGCAACCTTTCTTCATTTATATCTTAGCTACAGATCATGATCTAGGTGCTATGTTTTCCCATTGAGATGAGCATCACAAAGAGAAATCTATTTATTATATAATTTCTACCCTCATAGAATATGAAACATGTTATCCACATATAAAAAAACTATGCCTAGCATTAGTCCTTGTAGCTTCTAAACTTCATCATTACCTACTTAACCATAATATGTACATACTTATGAGTACTAATCCCCTTAATTTCATGCATTCTAAGCCTTACCAAAATTAGTAGATGGCTAGATGGATTATGCTTCTAGCTAAGTTTGATTTGAAATTTCTCCACCAAAAATCTATTAAAGGGTAGATTATTACTGATGAACTAGCTGAAGCACCTCTTAGTGATAATCAACTAATAAATTTTGAATTCCCTAATGAATCTATCACTTTCACTTCTTAGTTAGTCCTATAATATCAAATGACTCTATTCTTTGATGGGTCTAAATGTGAGAGAGGAGGCGGGGCAGGAATTATATTAATCCCTCCTTAGGGTATTCCCATGCCTTTATAGTTTAAGTTAGAATTTGATTGTACCAATAATATGGCTAAGCATGAATCATTGATTATAGGGCTCCAAATTTCCCTTGCATTAGGATTTAGGTCCATTAATATCTATGGTGATTCTCAGCTAGTAGTCAATCAAATTACTAGTGTATATCAATGCAAAAATGATATCATTTAGAGATATAAGACCTTAGCTTATCAAATTTTATCTACCTTCAAAAGTTATGCCATCTAGGCCACCTCTAGATCAATGAATAAGTTCTCTGATACTATGGCATCTCTTACCTCTTTTATCCCATCTTCATCTCAGGAGTCTAAGCTATTTTTCCTTATCTATTAAGTTAATCAGCCTTCCTACATAAGGACTGATCTTCCATCCATTAGTAATATTTAGGAAAACCTATAAGAGCCATGGTATGCACAAATATTTATTTATTTGTCTACAAGATTATATCCTCCCCATCTATCCAAAGGTGTCAGATGCATATTCCAATATAAAGTTATTTGTTATATCATACTGGGTGGTGTTCTTTATAAGAATGGTTTTAATGGCATTCTTCTCCATTGTCTCCAAAATCATGAAGCTACCCTAGCCATCATGGAGGTCCATGATGGGTCATGCAGTGGACATTTTAATGGCCACATAATCACTAAGAAGATCTTATATCTAGGTTACTATTGGCCCACTCTAAATCAAGATTTTTGTGCATATGTTAAGAGGTGTGTAAAATGTCAACAACATGTAAACTTACATCATGTCCCTAGTAAAGCCTTATAGGTATCAAGAGAATTTTGGCCATTCTCCTAGTGGGGGCTTGATCTTATAGGGAAAATCAATCCTAAATCCTCCCAATGTCATAGATTTATTATCACTGCTACAAAATATTTCACTAAGTGGGTGGAAGTTGTGATGCTTATATCAACCAAGGTAGAAAATATTATGGAGTTTATCCTCCAACACATTATTTGTCATTTTGGAGTTCCATTTAAAATAATAATAGTTAATGGAAAATATTTTAAAAATAAAAAAGTCTAGGTGTTATGTGATTCATTTAAAATTAAATTGAGTTTTTCTTTACCTTACTATCCTCAAACTAATGGTGAAATGAAAGCATCTAATAAAACTCTGGTCAAAATTCTAACTAAAGTTGTTAATGAAGCTGACAAAGATTGGCATCTTCATATCCCTTTTTTCTTATGGGCATATCAAACTAGTATTCAAACTCCTATAGGTGCTACTCTATTTTCTTTAGTCTATGGTTCAAAAGTTATACTTCCATTAGAAGTCCAAATCCCTTCCCTTCATGTCTCCCTTAAAGACATTATTTTTGATGAGGATTTTCATCAAGAACCTTTATCCCAGCTTGAACTCTTAGATAAGCATCATGCAGTAGCCCTTGATAACCTTGATATATATCAAGAATTATTAAAACAATCATATAATTAACATGTAAGAGAGCGTGAGTTTAATATTGGATATCTTGTGCTTAAATAAAATCAACATGTCACTAATATGTAATGAAGTAAAAGGGGTAAATTTTCTCCTAATTGGCTTGGACCATACATCATAACCCATATATGGATCTGGGGCATATCATTTGGCTTCTCTTGATGGTAAACCAGAATGAGAACCTCTTAATGCATTACATCTACATCCTTACTATAGTTGATAGATCTTGGATCATCTTGGTTAACTCATCTTGCATCTTGTCATATTACTTTATCTCAATATACCAAATAATGATATGAGAGTTATGTGGTTATCTTGTAGCCACTATAACCTCAACCTTGAATATGTCTACCTTGACTCTATACATAACATTCTCTCATGGATAAGTTTCACATGTTATGGGAGAAACCCTAGATCTTTATTTCCCTTATTTCTTAAAAACCATTAATTTATTAAGATAACATAATAATCTCATGTGATAAATTTATGGAAGCCATCCTAAGGGATCTTTTTATGCCATTTTGCATTATATTCTTTGGGATCCAAAAATCAAGTAGTAAAAATTAAAAAAAAACATCAAAATGGGCTAAATAAATAGACTAATCCCTTGAAAGATAGCTGAAATCAAATAAAAAGTTAAAATAATAGACTAGTCCCTTGAAGGATAACTATGCAAAAATGTTAAAATGTAGACCACTCCCTTAAAGGATGGCTACCAAGCTGAAAAATTCCAGCTTTGATCAATTTTCAAAATTATGCCACTTAAAAGCCATATGTGTGTGTGTGTGTGTGTGTGTGTGTGTGTGTGTGTGTGTGTGTGTGTGTGTGTGTGTGTGTGTGTGTGTGAGAGATTGAGAGAGTAAATTGTCAAAAGTAATATCCCAAGAAAGCTTCCCTTATTGATTAGCATTCTAATTGTAGACTTCATGTATTGACCAATCTACTTGTTGGAAAAAAATGATTCCTAAAGGATAAATTTTGTTTTGAAATATGAGGTGAAAATGAATTATCTCTAAAGCAATCTATTCCCCATCCCATCAAAAGCATATAATCATAATAAATGAATAAGGTCAAAAATTTATCTAACCTAGGTAGTGTCATAGTTTATTATCATCTAGCAAAGGATGCATAAGCCATGCATATGAGAGGTTCTCTTTTGGTTGTGGTCCAATTCAATGCTAAGCAAATCCATAATATGCAATCACTAAAATCCATAAATCCACAACCATTAAAAACATTAAAATCCATCTATAATCCATAATCATAATCCATTTAGCAAAAAGATATCTCATGCTATAACACAATTCATAATAATCATTAGGCATAATCCAAAATCATAATCCATTTATTAAAAAACATAAATCATGATCTAACATCCATAATCTAGGGCATGTAAAATCCATAATTAATAAATCATAAACATCCACAACATATATAAACACTGATCAAAATTAAGAACATCACATACATAATCTAAAATCCATCCATAACATATATGATAACAATAATAAAAATTAATAAGCATAATATCTAATCTAAAATCCATCCATAAATCCATAAAAGCATAACATATCTCTAAATATTAGTAAATCCATAAGCAAATACACATGATTCATAAGTATAAATATATGTATGTATGTGTATATATATATATATATATATATATATATATTAAAGTCTATAAAAATGTCATAATATGAATACAATGGGGCTCTTGGCCCATATAATGATCTCTACTCAGTGAACTCAATCCTACTGAGGTGAATACTATCACCTCCTTCATCATCCCCTCCTTAGCTTTCTATACTCCACAAACTAATTGTACCCCTAGGAGTCCTCTGTGATCTACGATGGCTAGCCACATATGAAGAAAACTAAGGAACATTAGGTAGCCACCTCCATGCTATCCTCTCATAATATGACATCTCCATAATTAAATCTCTATACTATCAAAGTGGTATCATATTTGTAGGAGGTGCCATGCTAGATCCTACAATGTCTGGGGCTAGTCTCTCTACCATAGTGGACCTTATCTATTTAAGATCTACTGTATAACTATCATTCTCCTATATAGCATGGTCCCTTTAACCCCTCATGCTCTCTAAATCACTTTGTAGTGTGGCAATCTACCCCTGTCATGTGATGTGGACTGTCTATGCCTCTTGTAGCTGACCCCTTAGAGTATCCCTCTCAGCCATAACTATAACTATATCTATCAACTCCTAAGTAGGGGCATCTTGTACTGGTGCCTCTTCCATATGTATGTTTAGATCCTCATGCTCTACCTCTCCTCTTGCCTCATCTTGCACCATACCCTATCAAGGCCTCATGGCTCCCTCCTACCTCCTTGTTATCTCCCCTGTGAGCCATGCTACATAGTCATTCATGTACCCCACATCATCTATATCTATCACCATGGGCTCTTCTTGTGGCCCCATCAAAATTATTGACATATCAAGTGTTATTTAGTCTAGTTCTATATTCTCCTACCTATACAAGCATGGGGCTAGTGGAATATCTTATGGTAGTCTAAACTATCGATGTACCCTATCAAAGTAGAATAGCTCAAGGTGATCTAGCCATCATCCATGAACCCATAACTCCTAATCCACATCACCTATCTCTACCACTATACCTAACCATTTTAAAAAATATAAATAGGGATTCTAGATAATGTCCCCTATTTGTAGCTCATTGATGACATGTTTATAGTGTGCTAGATCCCACACTACCCTATTTGCATGTTGTACAATTAGATCTTCCTACCACTGGAAGAAGCCTACACTATACACCATCTCCCATAATTTAGTCCATGGAGTCCCTCTAGGATGAATCACATGGATGTGCTCATATGCCTAGTAAAATAAATGTAATATCAATCCTTGAGTAGTATCCAATACACTAGCTCCATAACTCTCTATATATCTGCCCTAGCAATGTGGGCACCCAAACAGACAATGTTTAAAACTTCACCATGTTTGATATCACACCTAAGAAGCTCCATGGCCGTCATCCTCACCTTGAGTTGGGTAGAATGTAACAAGTCAGTGCCAGCATTATCATGGTTAGCACTAGTCTCTCGGTAGGATCTTGATCATATAGTGTCTAGAAGGAGAATCCACCAATAAAGAACTTTATATCCACTACATCATTTTTTTACAAGCATGACAACATCATTTTTCATCTAACCTTATCTACTGTATATATAGGAGCACCTAAAATCAATACTCAAAGAATATGGTTGATGTCCTCTATAGTAATGGTCATTGTTTCACTAATTTTTATCTATTTTAAGTCTAAAGGAAAATAGAGAGAAGGATGGGGATAAGTGATTAGAATGTACCTAAATTTGGTTTGCATGTTGTATCTAAATGTTGTGATTACTCTTCTTTGGCTAGGGAGAAATACCTACAAATAAGAAAACACTACCACAAGATGTTTTTTAGCAGATAAATGAGTGGGCTACCAAGTTATGTGCTTGTTCTAGGAAGTGTGAAACTTCCCTAGAGATGATAGTCCACTTTTGAGAGGAAAAAGAATAATAAATAACTAATAGAGAGGTAAATAGATAGTAAAAGAGAGATAAAATTACTATTTTTAATAACTTGTATATAGCAGAGAGTGATAGGGTGTAGGTGAGGTACTTTTTTGGTGTTTTATAAGTTGTCTAGGTAGGTTTTAAAGAGGCTAGTGAATCCATAGTCACTAACATCAGTAGGGGAGTGATAAATATTAGTTATGCTATTGAGGTTAGTAGTAGGTGATTGATGTTAGTTAGGATGATGAGGTCAGTAAGGGAAATAATTTTCCAAGAGGTTTTAAAAATATTTTTTGGGTTTGGGAAATGGTTTGGATCAAGTCAGGAAGGTTGAGAGAGTTAGGAGAGGGAGTTTATGGATTGGTTAAGTCTGATCAGATTTTTGGTATGCATGTAAGGGGAAACAAGCAAGGAAGCTTTGTAACTCCCTCATGGGGGTACAGTTAGAAGTGCATAAAGTAGTGTAGGGTAGATATAAATAAATAGAAGAATAAATATTTAAATGATCTATAATATCAATTATATACTTAGATATGGTGGTCACTGAATGATAAGTGCCAAGTTGATGGTCCCTATCAGGGAGTTTGAACCCAAGTGCCTAAATAGAGATAATAAGTGGATGTTGTTGGTCTTCAAGGGCTTAGTTTCTAATGGTGATTGAATTATGTAGGGTGATTACAAGCCTAGATGTCAAAAAAATAGAATTCTGAGAGCCTGAATGAGAGTAAGAATTGATTTTCTTAATTTTTGCTAACCATAACTATAGGTTGGAGTTTTGCTTATATTTTCAAATTGATGATCTCACCAATGTTGGTAGCGATCCTAATGACATTGATTAAACCTTTATATTCTTGGCATATTTTCTATTATTGTGTGTGTCAAGTGTGACACCTATTATAAAATAGTAAAAATAAGAGGTTAGGAAGGAAGTAGTTGTTTAAGAATTTAGATTAGAAGTGGGAATAAGCCTTGGGTGGTTAGGATGAAGAGACCAGGTCATGAGGTGAATCATCAAGAGAGAATTAGTCATAGGGAAAGGTGGCTAGGTATGGTGGCAATAAGAGTTTTAAATTAATTAAATTAAGAATATTAAATTAATTAAATGTGTGAGGGGTAAAAGTATGGGTTAGGGAGATTAATTGTTATTATTAAAATGGGTTTAGGGGGGTTTTGACATAGGGAGTTATGCATGTGTGTGTGATGTAATTTTGGAGTCTATATTTACCCCTTTTGTCTTGTAATTTTTAGTGACATGTTATAAGACAAAAATAGGAGTTAGATGCTCCAAGTATTGGATGAGGTAGCCCCCCTCAAAATTGGAATCAATGGAGGAGAAACTAGAATCAGGTACCAGTTTGATAGAAAGGTAATTGGGTGACTAGTGGAGAATTGAGCATATATTAATATGTGTAAGCCACAATGAGATATATTTGAAAATGTCAAGAATAGACAAGGTTAAAGAGGACTTGGATAGAAGTAAATAAAACATAGCTTGTAAGTGATAGTTAATAGGCCAAATCAATCAAAGTTGTAGCTCCACTAGTCAACATGTCCTAGGTATCTGAGGTAGGAAGTACCCCTAGGAAACATAAAAGGGTTAAATGTGACAAGAAGGGCTTGGTTGTCATCCACAACACCTAAAATACATGCATGTGCATAATAGCCAACTATATTGGTATAACCTAAGAAGTTAGGACAAGCAATGTAATCCTAGTGTAAAAGGGTCAGTGAGCAAGGAAATATTTGTGATCTCTAAGTAGAGTCATTGAGGGTGAAGATTTAAGTGATCTTCAATGTCATTTTGTCATGGTTGGGGGAGATATATGTGATCTCTAGTTACCCTAATTTATGGGTAAGGTTGTGCAAAGTTGGGGTTTTGTGTTGGAAAATAGTATTAGAAAGGTGCCAACATCAGTTATATATGTTGATATCAGTAATATAAAGTGCCAACATCGGTATAACTAAGACAATATTACTGATGTCAGTAGGCGTAAGCACCTATGTCAATAGGTTAGGTCAAGAATGATGACATTGATGACTAACTATACCTAACAAAATGGGATTTGGTGGTTGACCAAAATCATTTACAACCTTGTGATTGGAGAGAACAAATAGAGCTTGAGAGTGATTTGAGATGGCAGTGCAAGGAGGGGACCCAGTGGGATGTGCACAACCATAGGAGCTAACAGTATCAACCAGGAGGAGATGAAAAGATGAGGTAAGAGCCTAAACTATTATGATTTGGTTTTTATTAATTTTAAGTTAAATGAGAGGTGGATTTTTAGAAAATAGGATTAGGGGGGTAGAAAATAGGTTAGGGTAGGTGTAGGATAAGGTAAGGGGAGTTTAGGGGTAGATTTTTAGGGGAAATAGGTAGGTTGGGTTTGGGTTGTTTAGCCATGGGGTTGAATTAGTCATTAAAATTAATGAGATAGACTGAAATCAATCAACATAGTACCAAGGTCAATCGATATTAGCCAACATGACATTGAGGTTAGCAGTTTACTACCAACATTAGTTGCAACATAGGCTGATAAAGTGTCAATGTTGGCATTAATGCTAACATTGGATACTATTAAAAAGTAAAAAATAAGAGAAAGGGTGAGGTTTGGATCTCTATTAGAAGTAGTCAACTAGCTTAATGGCTGAACTAGCCTTAAAAGACCCCTTGTCATCTGAGTGCTACCTACATAGCCTAGTTTAGGGCCTCAGGCCAATGTCATTTTCCTAAAACCTAGGAAAAAGATCTAAAAAGGTGTGTTTTAGGGAAAAAGGTAAAATAAGATAGTTGAGAGGTCTAAGTCTTAAAATTTAGGTCATAGTGTCAAGAGTTAAAAATATAGGTAGTAAGGCATAGAGGTGGAATAGGTGGGTAGGCCTAGGGTAGAGAGAGAGAGAGGAAATGAAGCTTAGGGTAGTTAGTAACATGGGTATATAGCCAAGCTAACCTTAAAAGACCCTATGTAGATTGAGTGCTACCTACATAGCTTGGTTTGGGGCCTTAAACTAATGTAGTTCTCCTAGTGAGAAGGGAAAAATTTAGTGATAGAGTAGATTAAAAGGGATGTGACTTGAGTTGTGTGTGTATGGATGTAGAAGAAGATGGAGCTTACTCTATGAGAACATTTATCGAGGTTATTGACATGCATAAGGAGAGATGTTACTTGAGATGAGTGGGAACATATGGTGGCTATTAGTTTAGGAGGAGTGTGATGATACTATCATGTTATGTGGGATGTGTCACTAATGATAGCTTTGATTGAGAGGTGGGATCATACCACTAGCACCTTCCATATACTAATCAAGGAGTTGATAGTGACATAGGAGGATGTCTATAGAATTATGTGGCTACCACTCTAGGGTGAGGAGATTTTTGCATGCTTGAGAGAGGAGTATGATATACACATGGTTAGTTTATATGGGAAGCATGTCAGTGATGTGACTTACCACTCTATGAGTTTTGCATATGAGCCACTCTACATGGTTGATGAAGAGCAACATCATCTAAGCATCCTAATGATGATTGAGATCATAGTTTATGTATTAACTAAAGTGGATGGAGGGATATTTATGATTGCTATGATAGGTGTGCTTATGCATATGATTAAGTAGTGGACCATTTTTGCTTGGGGTCTAGTATTTATAGCACAATTATATAGAAAGCTATGGGGTTTAAGGTTGTGACAATGATACAGTCTATGTGTCGACCATTTAATGCATTGCGAGATATATAAGCACATCATGGTGACATGAACATTAAGGATACCTACCACTATCCTAGCTAGCTTTAGTGTTAGATTTAGATGGTGGAGAGATGGGATGACATAAACCTAAGTGGATGGCATTATACCAGACATTGCCTACTATAGGCATATGATCGAGGGTTTGATCCCTGCATATATCATTTGGATATCATATTTGACATATCAAGTCTTTAGAGGTCAGGTAGAGTAGCTTGTTGGGTTGTAAAGCTCATTATGGGTCAGAAGGAATGGGTCAGTGAGATAGAGATGAAACTTGTGGCATGGGTCAGGAGATAGTTTGGGCTATTACAAGATATTCTACCTACCTTCCCTTGATATAGGAGGGATGACACAGAGGCACCTTCACCATTGCCCCATAATATTGATGGGTTAGATTTTGAGGATCTTCTAATAGGGATAGGTGTTGGGGACCTAGGGTGTACAGTTGCCTATATAGCTTGGTGGGTAGGGTTGCATCTAGCAGTAGAGGTTAGGAGGCCACTAGTAAACTTACAAGGGTTAATTAGGGAGAGAGTTTTAATGCTACAGGCATGAGATATTGTAGTATAGGTCTAAGATATAGTGGTGTAGGCTCACGAGATGGATTAGGTAGATGTTTTAGCCTTATAAGGGTAGGGGTTAATGTTGTAGGGTTAAATTGGGGCTATATAGGGTCAGGTTGTAGCACTACAGGGCTAGGTGGTATTTTTATAGGGTCAAGTAAATACAATGATAACAAAGATAGACAGTCTGAGAGTAGGGTCAGGCTAGGCCACTCCTCTTCCACCACTACCACAAGGACTAGTATAAGCTAGGCCATCATCAGGTGCCATGGGTCCTCTATAGACTATATCAATGGCAAGGTATTGAAATACCCTAAATGAGATTACTTACTATGAGAGGGAGATTAGAAAGTTGTTATAGATACATAGATATTCAAAGTTTAGAGAGTTGGAGAGGTCAATGTCATGTTAGATAGCTTCTAGTTCACGTCGATGTAGAAGGATAGAGAGTGGTGATGATACTACATCCTCATAACCTTAGGGAGAGCCTTGAGGACCTTGAGTATTAACATTTTATAGTTTTTGTTTATATATGTTATATGTATACCAGTCTGTGAGTCAAAGATGTGAGATGTACATTTTGAGAGAGATTTATGATTTTATGATGATGTAGATGATGAACATGTATTTTGATCACATATTATATATATGAGATGTTCATTTATTACCATGTGTTTATTTGAGATGCATTGCTTATGATTATGATGATGATATGGATGATGTTTATTTGATGTTATGTTAATTTGGATGTTAATATTGATCATGTTATGTGATGTTATACTAGCCTTTCCTATATATATGTGATGGTATATGCATAGCTGATTGGTTAGTTTCATCTTAGCATTTTTCCATATTTTTGATGGTGTATGCATAAAATGAATAGATTGGGTTGGTTAATTTATTTCAGCATTTTTCCATATTTGTGAGGGTGTATGCATAAAATAAATAGGCTATTTATGCTAGTGCATTTTAGCATTTTTCCATATTTGTGATGGTTTATGCATAAAATAAATAGGTTGGTTAGGTTAATATTGGTATGACATTATTTCTTCATCTCAAATATAGATATCAACATGTGATTTAGATGGGAAAATAAAAAGGTAGAATGCTCATGCATTGGCAAAGACCATAATTTAGAACATAAATAGGCTCAAGAAAATGAGCCTCTTTCATGATTTATATCTTTGAACCATTGTGTTTGTTAGATAAGCATCATGTTTTTCTCATGTTAAGTGAGCTTCATATTCCCTTAAAAGAATTTGAGGGAAAAAAAGGGAGAATGAGGGAAAACATTTAGATAGCAGAACATACCAAGTATAAATGATATGTCCCTTTTATGGGTGACTCGAGAACTAATATAGGCAAGCCCATGACTTAAAGTTTTTTTTGTGTAAGTTGATCAATACAGGAAGCCTACAATGGGATTTTGTATAGGTTAAGGTCATGCAAAGAGGTGAGAATCCTTTTGCACTTATTTTCCCCTTTAAGAACAAATCCTGGCTTAGCCATCCTTCAAAGGAGTGGACTAAGTGTTTGTTTTCAATTTTAAATAGCTGTCTTTCAAGGGAGCAGTCTATTGATAGTAAGAAAGGGAAGTTACGTAGCTATCCTTCAAGGGAGCAGTCTACATTGAAAAATATGACCTAAGATTTTATAACTTTTTCAAATATCCCATTTTTTTTACTTTTAGTCATGGACAAGACTATAGAGGCTTAGGAGTTTTCCATTATGAGGATAAAACCATACCACTGTGTAAATCATCTAAGTGTATAGGATTAAGATTAAAGAGGAAGGGAAATGAATGTAATAGGGATGCTTAAGGGATGAGCTCAAGTTAAACATGAAATAAAGTGATGCTAGTTTAACAAAATAATGGTTGTAGATGTAAGGCATTTAAAGGATCAGGTTCTGGCCTTCCTTCAAGAGAAGACAAGCGATGAGTTCCTAAACCATACATATGAGTTATGATATAAGTTTCAAGCTATTTAGGAGAAAATTTACTCCATTTTATTTTCTCCATGTTCATCACATGTTGATTTTATTTTAACGCGAGATCTCCTACATTGAAATCTCACTCTTTGAGGTTTTTGTTATAATCACATTTGATATGCTCTTGATAGATTTGGAGGTGGTTGAGGGCTATGAGATGGAACTCATCAAGAAATTTAAGTTAGGATAAAATTTCTTAGCAAAAGTCATCATTATTAGGTATGTCATGTAGAGAAATGTAAAGAGAAGGAATCTGGACCTCAAGAGGCAAAATAGACTCTATCCCATATACCAATGAAAAAGGTTTAGAACCCGTAGGGGTTTGAATGCTAATGTGGTAAGCCCATAAAGCAAAAGGAATGTGTGTGTGTGTGCCAATCCTTGCCTGTATTTTTGACTACCTTCATGAGAATCTTGGTCAAAGTTTTATTAGAATCTTTTGCTTGTCCATCAGCTTGGGGATAGTATGGTGAAGAGAAACTTAATTTGATTTCAAATGCATCACAAAAACCTTGAACAATCTTATTTTTGAAAGACTTGCCATTATCAATCATTATTTTTTGAGGTACACCAAAATGATAGATGATGTGATGGTTAATGAAGTCAACAATTTTGTTAGCTTTAGTGGAGATGAGAGGGATGGTCTCGACCCACTTGGTGAAGTATTTAGTGGCATTAATGATGGAGCAATGATGGAGTGATGAATGAGGGTTAATCTCTCCAATTAGATCTAAGACCCATTGAGAGAAGGGCCAAAAATATTTGTCAACTTGCAATGCATGACTGGGAACATGAAGGAGGTTAGCATGTTGTTGACACTTAACATAATGCTGAATGTAATCAGCATAATCTTGATGAAGTTTAGGCCAATAACAACCAAGTTGAAGAATATGTTTAGAAATTGTGTGACCATTGAAATGCCCACCACAAATCTCATCATGGACTTCCTTAATAGAAAAGGGATTCTCATTACTAATTCGGCATCTAAGGAGAAGACCATCAAAAATTTGCTTGTAGAGAAGTCCCCCTAGTATAGTGTAATGAGTGACACATTTTATGAAGGCCCACTTCCCATTATTAGAAAGATCAGGAGGGGTAATAGAGAAGGAAATATAATCCTTGATTTGTTTTTACAGTAAGTCTTGTGGGTTGATTGTTAAATTTATGATAAAGAGGATGTTAGTTGAGACATAGGAGGGTAATGTTAAGTGATGCACGGTGACATAGATTCTTGAAGAGGAGGATGAAGAGGGTATGTGTGAAGCAAGTGAAGTGATCATGTCAGCAAACTTATTTGTAGATCGAGGAATAGTTTTTAAGAGATAAGAGTCAACTGATCCCAAGAGAATATCTACATGATGTTTATACCACTATAGAATTTCATTTTTACATAGGTAAGAACCATTAACTTGGTCAACCACTAGCTAAGAATCATTGAAAATGGTTATGGATTTGATACCCAAGAAGAGAGCTATTTGAAGTCTTAGAATCAATGCCTCATATTTGGACATATTTTTAGTGCATTTAAAATCTAGTTTAAATGACAAAGTCATAAGCTCTCCATCTAGAGGAATAAGTATGACCCCCACCATGTTGGCATTTAGATCCATCAAAGAACATCATCATTTGATAGGAGATGTCATCAGTGGAGAGTGTTTGTTAGAGATTCATCAGGGAATTCAAGGTTTGAAGGTTGATTTTTAGGTAAAGGGGTAGTAGTTAAATGGTCAGTGATTATTTTCTCTTTAATAATTTTTTGTTGAATAAAATATAAGTTGAATTCAACAAGAAACATGAGCCATTGAGCTACATGTTGGTTGTGATATGGTTTGGAATGCATGTATTTGAGAGGATTAGTACAGGTGACCACATAGGTTTTGTGATTTAGGAGATAATGGTGAAGCTTAGAGGTGGAAAAGACCAATGTAAGGCAAAGTTTTTTAGTGTGGGTATATCAAGTCTCATAATCAGTAAGTGTGTGGATGATGTAATAAACTACCTGCTCTTGATGTTGGCCATCTTGATGTATAATCATAACACATAGAGAATGGTATATTATGAAGATGTATAGGTAAAAAGGCTGATTTTCCTTATGTAGAATAAGAATAGATGAGGAAAGGAGGTATTGTTTAAGTGCATCAAAGGTTCTTAGCAATTTGTATTCCATTAGAAGGAGACATCCTTTTTGAGGAGATGGTGAAAGGGTTGGAAATGATATAACAATTGAGAAATGAAGCATCAAATTGAATGAATTTTTCATTGTAGGCTATAGATTTGTTTGATATTAGTAGGTGGAGGCATTTCTAGGATTACTCTAACCTTAGCAGGATTGACCTCAATACCACAAAGAGAAATGATAAAACCTAAGAGTTTAATAGAAAGAACACCAAAGACACATTTCTTTGGGTTTAGTCAAACATTATATTGGAGGAGATGAGTGAATATGGTTTTGAAAATTATCAAGTGTTCTCGATGAAGTTTATACTTCTTGAGTAAGTCATCCACATAATCCTCTATAATTTTGTGTAGGAGATCATGGAAAATGTAGGTCATGGCATGTTGGTAAGTGTAGACACCGAAATCATGTCGACTCCCCTGGTCATCCCCCGTTTTCTTCTTCTTCACCTATTTAACCTTTACCGATCACTTTTTCCATTAACATTGACCCTAGCAGCATGTAAAAATGAGCACAGAGCTAAAGCTAGACTCTATCCCCATTGTGCATCTACCGATGACGGTCTTTACCCAGCCGATGTCGCCGACGTCGGTCACTTATCGGCCGACGTCGGAAATCCTACCGATGTCAGTCACCTTACCATTATCCGTTATCAGTTATCATTCGGTTCCCAATCGGTTTCCCGAACAGTTATCAAACTGTCTGTCGAACTGCCTCTTGCCTTCATCAGCGTCCGCCAACCATTCGAAAGGCTAATCAATCAATCGATCAATCAATCAATCAATCAATCGACCCCCAAACTCTGACATTCACAAAAACTCTGGCAATCAATCAACACTCTCGTGATCAACCAACTTTGGCATCAACCAATTTGCATCCGCTTCAATCCGGCACTGCACAGACAACTTCAACAATGTCAATCATGTCTTTGCACTGTGATAGGTAAGTATCCTCATCTGTTTATTTTTATTTTTGGTTATTTCTTGCTTGTTATTTCCATACTCTATATTCTGTCTAGACTCGACCTTCTGCAAATCCCCAGACCCTGTTTAAACTCGACCTTATCCTGACTAGACCCTGTCCCAACTCAACCAGAACCTGTCTAAAACCCTACTCAGACCCTGTCTTGACCCTGTCAAGACCCTGTCCTGACTCTCCTAGACCTTCTGCAACTCGCCTAAACTCTGTCCAGAACCTGCCCCGACCGACGTCGGTCACTACCCCGATCGATGCCGGCAGTTTGACCGACGCTGGCACCTTCCGTGACCGACACCGGCAACACAGAGACCGACATCGGTGACTACACAGAATAGTGCTTCATTATCAGGTACGCATTTTATTTTCTGTCCTTTATTTCTATCATTTTATCTTTCATTATATCTACTTTAGTCCAATATTCTATTTTTTTATCAGTGGGTTGATATCCTTCTAGGAAGTCTTCATACTTCCGAGATCGGGTGCTCGCCTGACAGCCCACCATATCTTTGACTAACGTTTTTCCGTGTTTCAGTCTCTTTTCTTCTCAAGTGTCATTCCTCCACAGCCAAAGAGGAGAATCTTCCAACGTCTGATTTTGGTGTGCACGACTTTATCAGGTATCTTCTAGCCTTGACCATTTCTTTTAGTTTCTTACTTCTTTGAATGTAGAAAGCAATTTAGCATAGAAACATTCTGGCACGCCCGGTGGGACCCTAGGGCCTTCCTTGGGTTCTTTCTTTCTTTCATTCATATAGGTGCATTAGGTTCCTTCCTTTTCGCCTCCTTTCATCTCTTCTTAAATGACATCATAAGCAGGAAATAAAAAGAACTTTTCTTTCTTTCTTGCACTTCTAGAGCTAGCTAAAACTCATATTCTTCGACTCTTTCTCCATTCGTCTTCATACGAACAAACATTTCGACTTGGGAATTAAAACACTTTGCATTCATTTCTGTTTGCCTACATCTCTTAGACCACACATAGTAATTAAACCGCATATTGAATTAATCTAGATCACTTGATGTTACACGACCAAACCACTTGCACAAAACAAACATTTTAACTTACCTGAGACAAGGCCCGACTGGGATTTTATCCCCCAGTGGATACCTTACCCATCCCGGTGATCTTACTTGGATTTCATCACCAAGGAGAAAGCCCACTCCGTTCTCTGGCGGAGCCTAATCTCTAGGCAAGGTATATCTTGGCTAAGTGAAACCAGCTAACCACTGGAATTGTGAAGTGAGGGGAGCTTGCTCCTTAGCACCAGGCCACGTACCAAACCTAATACAGACTTCTTGAGCACTATAGTAAAACCTGAAACCATCCATAGACTGCTTCTTCTAGGACCTGACTCAAAAGCCAACCTTCCTCTACACACATTTTAAGGCATAAGCCACTATAATCCTAATAATCTACTCCTAGGGTTTTAGGATCTGCTTGTGTCTTCATCTCTTTTTAGTTCTTATCTACTTGTTTGAGCTTGTGAGGACGTTCTTTCCTATCTTGAATGGTTTTGACACGCAGTCAAACCAAGGCTCTTCTTGACCACGCTAGACGTCAACCGCTTTCACCTACCCTTCTATAACCAATCCTATAATGGAGTTCCACTCGAAAACTGAAAGAATTCCTATTAGACCATCCCCGACCCAAACGCCTATTGTCCCAGAAGGGGACCAAGATTTTGCATGATTCTTGGACCTCAATACCGCAGCCCTCCAAAACTATCTCGCGAGAAACCCAACGCGAGACTTCTCGGGCGACATGGCGACGACATCAACACCGTTCGCCACCCAACCCTTTTCAACTCAGCCTTTCACCTCAATCGTTAACCCGACCATGGCCAATACGGAAAGTTTGGCCTCCACATCTATTTTTAGACCAACCTCCATTGGGGTTTCATTACCCCCTCAACCACACGCAACTCAAACAAGTTCTACATCATACCAGAACTTGATTGTCTCGACCCCTCACACTCTTGCGCCCATAAATGCAAGAGTGTTTACCTCCCCTTTCACCAATGCCACCACACAACCACCTTTGGTGGTATCTGGTCAGCCTATGCCTTCTACCTTCATAACCCAACCACCCTTAGCCTCTACTTCTGCCCCTACGACTAGTCATCCGTACGTTGCGCCCTCACTGGTACAACCGACTACGTCGTACGCCTCTTCTAGCCTCTTTCAAGTGCCTTACAACCTAGGGGGCGCTCCATCCACCAATCTGTCAGCAAACGTCATCAAGATGCTGATGGATAAAATGTCCAGTCTTGAAGCTTCTATCTCCGGTTCAAGTAATGTCTTTTCATATGACCAGATTTACAATGAGCCCATCCATCCTTCTGTCCCTATCCGACCATACCCCAACCATTGGGAGCTTCCTAAATTCACTCGCTTCCAGAGTAAGGAGGACCCGCAACAACATCTATGGGAATTCAGACATGCCTGTTACCTTATCACCCACGACGATGCGTTACTTCTACACACGTTTCCTATGTCTCTTTCTGGCCCTGCCCTTGACTGGTATAGCTCTCTTGCCAGACATTCTATCTTTTCATTCATTCAACTCACCCAACTATTTGTTGACCATTTCTCAATCAATATCACTAAACAAATCTTGATCACAGACCTTTACTCTATTAGGCAATTTGACGATGAATCAATAGTCAATTTTGTCGCCCGTTGGAGAGGCTTGATTAATCAGCTCTCCTTCTCCTTGCCTCAACCTGAGCTCATTGAGCTCTTTTCCTGAGCATGTGTCAGTCACATCTCATCCACCTTGCGGGTTCAAACATTCCACACTTTCGACGAGGCCTTCACCATAGCCCGAAAGCTTGAACTCCGTGCCATTGAAGAAGATAAGGTCAAATTGTGTAACACTAACACAAGAACCAAAGACCATTCTTCTTCCAGACCTTCTTCTGCCCACTCTCAATCCAAGGGGTCAGCAAACACTGTCATCTTCAGACCATCATCTTCAACAATAACCAACCGACCATCATCTTCAACATTAGACTACATCAATAAACATTTTCAACGTCAATTCACTCCAATTGGGGAGTCATATGCCTCTGTCTTGGATAAACTCGTCAAGCAGGGAGTCCTCAATCTCCCTTCAATCCGACCACATCAATTCGACCCCTCAACACCTATCCCTGCATGGTATAGGGAAAACCACTTTTGCAACTATCACTGTGTCAAAGGCCATGACACGGATCACTGTCAAACTTTTAAAAACATCATCCAGGACATGCTAGACAAGGGGGATCTCATCTTGGATAACCTGAACGCATCACCCAACCAAAACCTTGACATCTTCAAGCAACCATTTCCTAATCACCCACCTACTCAAGACAACGTCCAAACCATGATCAATGACCCTCAAGACCATGATATACACATGGTTGACACTATCTTTTCTCTTATCCCTGACCAACCTCTTTCACAGGTGGAAGACCCTTCTTCCCCTATACCTCCTCCACATGGCGAAGAACTTTCTTCTCCTACTTGTCCTCCATCGACTTCTCCCATATTGGAGGACGCTTTGACCACATCAACACCAGCTACCTCGCCTTCATCCTTATTATCATCCATAGATGATCATACCTTTTTGACTCCCCAACCACACACAGAAGCCATGACTACTCTGGTGCTCTTTCCTCTTAAAGAGCCCACATTTTTAATCTCTTCTCCATCGAGAGAAGAACCGTCCACATCTAAGTCCAAACCCTCGCAGGCATCCATCATGCCCAAAGAGATTAAACCTCTTGGTGTTCGCCCCACATCTAACCTCGCCTCGCATAAAGGTGGCCCTCAACTCAAACCAAAGAAGGCTACTAAACCACACCGGAGGCCTACTTCCCCACCTTTGTCATTACCTTCAATCTTGGACCCACATCCATCCACTTTACTCAGAGTGCTTCCCACTCCCATACTTCATAGCGGCACGTCACCTCCATTACTCCTTCAACCTGTCAGACTTATACCTCCTTCAAACCATCGATCAACATCTCTTATGCCCCTCAAACCAAAATCACCAACCCTCACTGCAACAAAACATCCAAACCCATTAGCAGGTTCTTACACCTTGCTGTTACGGCAATTATTGTAGTCTTCTTGTATCTATCTCCTGCCTCTTAAACCATATCAATCTCTCAGACCAAAACCACCATGGTTCGACGACACTCACATTTGTGCGTATCATCGTATGCTTGGACAAGACACTGAGCATTTTTGTGCCCTCAAGGTTGCCATTCGCCAATGTCTTGGGAATGACACCCTTCTTCTCGACCACATCATCAATAAACCTTCAACACCACCCCACTCATCAACTCTCGGATCAAGACCATCTTGGTTTGACAACTCTAAATTCTGTCATTATCATCACACTCTGGGACATGACACCGAGCGTTGTTGCGCTCTTAAAGCTGTCATTCGTCAATAACGGAGAAAGGATTCCCTTCTCATCAAGGATCCTCTTGACCACCCCTTTGACAAATTATCAACACCGACCCATGCCTCTCCAACCTCGTCACCTGGATCAAGATCTCCATGCTGGACTAGGGTCCCTTCGCAACCTTTAACCCCCTTATTCAAAATCAACACAGTCCATCTGACCACTAAACCTCAACCGACCTTAACCAATCCATCAAACATTCTCCCTAGCCGCTGGGGGAATTCAACCTTCATCCAAACCTCGACTAATTTTTCAACACAGCCTCGACCACATATCAATCACTCTTTTAACTTAGCCTCAACCAGACTAGCAACCAAACATTTACCCTGACCTCAACCAAACATTCGACCCAACCAAATACCAAATACCAACCAATCCACCCTCGACCAACCATTGACCAACTATCAAATCTCAACCAAACATTCAATATCAAAACATTCAGACCTCTCAACCAATTAACAATCATATCAACCAACTTCACAATCAACACCTGACCAATCTGGAAAGAGGCAAATAGGGCAAGTTTGCTCCTAATTGCCTCGGACCTTATCACGCACAAGTATGGATCAGGGACTTATCATTTGTCTTCTCTCGATGGATGACCAGAACTTGAGCCTCTTAATACATTGCATCTGTGACTGTTCTACTGCTAGTCGAGTACTCATCCACTTGACACTTAACTTGAGCTCGTCCCTTGAGCAATCCCTGTCCTCTTAGTCCTAATTCTCCTCAACCCTATTCCTCTTAACAAATTTCTATAACCCTTTTATGCTGTATGGATGCCTTGTCCTAATAAAAGGGAGCCCTTAACCTTCTATAATCTTGTCCATGACTCACATTTCTATAAAAACAAATCAAGATGTCACAATATCCATGGTCACTATATCAATCTCAAAATCAAAAGGTAGACTGCTCCCTCGAAGGACAGCTGTACTATCATTACTATAATTAATAGACTGCTCCCTCGAAGGACAGCTATTCAAAGCCCTTATATTAAACAAAAATCTAGACCACTCCCTCGAAGGATGGCTATGACTAATCTGGCAATAAACAGCACTATTTTAGAAGCTTCCCACATTGATCAGCTTCACAACTGACCACCAAGCAAATGACATCTCTATGCAGGCTTCCCGCATTGATCAGTTTGCGCCTAAAAAAAAAAAAAAAAAAAGAGTCATGGACTTGACTTATAGTTGTCTCAGGGTCTCCTATAAAAAGGGGCAAAGTTATCTCTGCTCTTATAACGGGTTACCCTCTTTCCTCCTCCTATCACTTGCTCAAGGGACTTCGAGCTCACTTTAATGTCAAAGTGATTCAATTATCGCTCTAACATAAATATGGTCAACGATGTCACGCATGAATGGGGCTCTTGGTTCTCATAACCCCTATCTATGCTATCTTTTTGGTCCTTGTCAATAAAAGAGCAATATGCTTTTCACTTCTTCTGCACTTTGGTCACATTCACCTTCATCACTTGTCAATTGATTCAGCTCAACTCTCTTTTTAGACCACTCCCATAGCCTATTCCCCCTAGTTTCTATGGACACCAATACACATGGAAACTATCGACCCGCCGCAATTTATGTTCAACATAAACCAATACTTGCTGACGCATAAATAAACCTCAATTCATTTTTAGCATACATCCATCACGAATATGGAATATTGCTAGGGATGAAAAACCCCTCAACCAATGTTGCAGAATACACCATTTGGAAAAGGCTGCAACATCTCTTCTCCTCATCATTTCATCATAACCAAGACCAATCTATCAACCATTTTTGACCACCTGTCTACTACTCGGACCCTTTGTCTGAACTACATTGGTCTGAGGCCCTTACACCAGGGCTATGTAGGCAGAACTCAGATGACACGACCATCTTCTGGGGTTAGCTCGACCATTCTCATTTGTTCATCTCTCTGATGGACAAACCTTCTTTCCTTCTTTTAACCATAACCTTGCCCTTGACCATGACCAATTTCATCCCTTTGTCCCTCTCTCCCTTCTAGGGAGAACTACATTGGCCTGAGGCCCTATGACTAGGGCTATGTAGGCAGCACTCAGTTGACATGGGGTCTTCTGGGGTTAGCTCGGCCACATCTTTTCGTCCATTCCTCCCCCTTGACCACCAACCATTGGAGATCATACCTATCTCCTCCGACCTCGACCACTTCCAAGACACTGTTGCCTTGGTTGTTTTTTGCATGTATGCTACCTCATGACTGGTTAGCAGAATTATGCGCAGACCTTTTTGGACCCTCACAAGTATAGGATCGCAAGCTGGTTGATCCACACTACTTGTGACTTTCTTGTGTTTCTAGGAGCACTTCTTGAGCCTGGGATACCTAGACCGCAATGACCCATTTGGAGCTTCAGCTTAGATTGAATAACCCGATCAATAGATAACTAAATGCTGGGGCTCGGTTATTTCAATTTTGGCACTCCTCGACCCTTGACCTGCGACACTTTGACCTAACCATCTCGTGCAGTGGTATGCGCGCAATCATGCCTTTTGCAGTGTTCACCCTCACCCCTTTTTCATCCACTCTTTGTCAAATCAGCACCCGATTCCCAGTTCCCTTCCCTCGACTCCTGCTTTGAGGGGGAATACCTCATCCATAATCAGGGCAATCCGCTTCATGTTTTTGTCTTGCAGTTCATTCAACCAACCAACAAGACGAAATCAACCTTATCCCTCACCTGGGGCAATCACTCTTATTTTTGTCTTGCAGTTCGTCCAGAACAACCAACAAGACAAAAAGGGGTAAATGTAGACACCAAAATCATGTTGACTCCCCTGGTCATCCCCCATTTTCTTCTTCTTCGCCTATTTAACCTTTGTCGATCACTTTTTCCATTAACATTGACCCTGGCAGCATGTAAAAATGAGCACAGAGCTAAAGCTAGACTCTATCCCCATTGTGCATCTGCCGACGACGGTCTTTACCCGGCCGATGTCGCTGATGTCGGTCACTTATCGGCCGATGTCGGCAATCTTGCCGACGTCGGTCACCTTACCGTTATCCATTATCAGTTATCATTCGGTTCCCAATCGGTTTCCCGAACGGTTATTGAACCGTCTCTCGAATCGCCCCTTGCCTTCATCAGCGTCCGCCAACCATTCGAAAGGCTAATCAATCAATTGATCAATCAATCAATCAATTAATCGACCCCCGAACTCTGACATTCACAAAAACTCTGGCAATCAATCAACACTCTCGCGATCAACCAACTTCGGCATCAACCAATTTGCATCCACTTCAATCCGACACTGCACAGATAACTTCAACAACATTAATCATGTCTTCGCACTATGACAGGTAAGTATCCTCATCTGTTTATTTTTATTTTTGGTTATTGCTTGCTTGTTATTTCCATACTCTATATTCTATCCAGACTCGACCTTCTGCAAATCCCCAGACCCTATTTAGACTTGACCTTATCCTGACTAGCCCCTGTCCCAACTCAACCAGAACCTATCCAAAACCCTACTCAGACCCTATCCTGACCCTGTCAAGACCCTGTCTCAACTCTCCCAGACCTTCTGCAACTCACCTAAACTCTATCCAGAACCTGCCCCGACCGACGCCGGCAGTTTGACCGACGCCGACACCTTCCCTGACCGACACCGGCAACACAGAGACCGACATCGGTGACTGCATAGAACAGTGCTTCATTATCAGGTACGCATTTTATTTTGTCCTTTATTTCTATCATTTTATATTTCATTATATCTACTTTAGTCCAATATTCTATTTTTTTATCAGTGGGTTGATATCCTTCTAGGAAGTCTTCGTACTTTCAGGATCGGGCGCTCGCCTGACAGCCCACCATATCTTTGACTAACATTTTTCCGTGTTTCAGTCTCTTTTCTTCTCAAGTGTCATTCCTCCATAGCCAAAGAGGAGAATCTTCCAACATCTAATTTTGGTGCGTACGACTTTATCAGGTATCTTCTAGCCTTGACCATTTCTTTTAGTTTCTTACTTCTTTGAATGTAGAAAGCAATTTAGCATAGAAACAGTAAGTTACACCAACATTTTTCAAGACAAAAGGCATGACCTAATAATAGAAAGTACCCCATGGGGTAATAAAGGTGGTCTTGTGTTGGTCCTCAAGAGTGAGTAAGATTTGATTATATATAGAGAATCCATCCATAAGTGATAGCATTTCATGACTGGCTGTTAGATCAACAAGTTGGTCAATACTAGGCATTGAGAAATCATCATTTGGAGAAGTGAGATTTAAATCATGATAGTTAGTACAAATATAGATTTCCTCAGTCACTTTTTTGATAGGAAAAATATTAAAAATCCATTATAGGTAGTTGATGGGTTAGATAAAGTTAATATAAAGGAGGCATTAGAGCTCTTCTTTGACAAGGAGAGCGATATGAGGATGTATTTTATTAATCTTCTACTTAATAAGTTTAGCATCTAGATTGGTGACAATGTTATGGGTGATGATAGAGGGGTCAATATCAAGCATGTCATTGTAAGACCAAATGAAGGCTTTGTTATGGTCATTAAGAAATGTGGCATAATCAACTTGCTTAGAGGAATTTAAAGATTGTCCAAGCTTGAGGATGCAAAGGTTATCATGGGAGGGTAGGTTGATGTCAATGGTTGATTAATTTAACATAAATTGCATTTAAATTTGGAGTGATCATTGGATATAGGAATAATACACACCCATGTAGGTGAGAATTGCATTATCATCTTGACATTAGATAGTGTTAATAGTGGGAGAATCTTCATCAATTATTTTAGGATGAACAAGAGGAAGGGACCTTGTTTCCTTACCCTGATGATAGGTGAGAGGCCCCAAATGGATGGCATTTATTGAAAAGAAATTTAGGAGGTATAAATACCTCTAATTTTGTAGGTGATGGTGGAGAAGAAAGTGGAGAAGGTGAGACTAGTTTTTCAATAATTGGTTCATGGGAGGTTTTAGTGAGTTTGTTTGGTTCATCATATCCCACCCCATGCCTCTTTTTAGCATTTTCAATGGTGTTACTAGTAGGATATTTAATAGGTGTATGGACACCTTATTCATAATGACCCAAACCAAATACTTTCTAGGCACACCTATAGAGATAGGTTTGAGTGAATCTAGGGTTACTCAAGAAAGAGAATTCACAGGTAAATGGTTGTGGTGAGGAAGATGATTGCTGACAGTGGGAGCTTGATCAATTCCTCCATATGTGAAATTGGTTCAAAAGTTAGAGGGGGAATAAGGGATGACCATAAAAATATGAGAATCATAATTTGGGTGCATGTGAGGCCTTCCATACTCTTGTGGAGTATAGAACATGTTGAGTGTCAACAAATGATATTCACCAAGTGACACATGTTGAAAAGTCTCCTCCATGGGATCTTTGTTAGGAATTTATGTTATTGGTATCTATGTAACCATATGATTGGAGCTTGTGGAAGCTTTAGAATCATCGTGTGAGGAAGATGATTTTTTCAATGGGATGATAATATCATTGTGACTATAGGTCATATTACATGTTTTAAATGAATGTGGGTTAGTAGGTATAACATCTACTTGTCCATCATGCTCAAAGTTGACACAGTGGTGAAAAGTTGAGGGTACACATGCCATAACACATATCCAAGGTCATCCAAGTAGTATGTTATAATTGGAATCTCCTTTCATAAAATAGAAGAGCTAAATAATTATTTGGGGACTTACATGAATATGTAGGACAATAGTACCCACCATAGTAGTTATAGTATCGTTAAAGGAATAGAGTACCACATCAGTTTGAGACATACAATTGTCAAGAAGGGATAGTTATTTATAGGAATGGGTAGAAATAATATTATAGGCATGGGTGGAAATAATATTAATACTATCTACCCCATCAATCATAACTCTCTTGATACAAGTTTGATCAATATATGCGGTAATAAAAAGGGTAGAATCCTGATCTTCAGGGTGTTGAAGTAGAATTTATGAATTACTAAAAGAAATTAGGGAGACAAAATTAGTGGAGCTGACCAAAGATATAAGAGCTTTGGCATCATTTGATTTTACCTTAATTTCTTGCAAAGCACTAGTCAAATCTTGACAGTGTTGGGATGAGTTTTGGATTAACTCATACAAAGACATTTTCATAGGAGTTTGGTGAAGTTGTTTCACCATTGAGCTTTGAATAACGTCTGAAGATGTTTTAAGAACACCTAAGATGGAAATATTAGGGTTAGTATGGGGAGTGTCTTTGATGAAGGGATGGGTTTGAGGTGTAGTGACCTTTTGCTTAGCTTTATCCTTTTGGTCTTGTGACCGTGTGGCCACATTAACTGTGTTGATTTGAAAATTTGGTGAAGGAGGTGGTAAAAGGGTTACAATGACATATTTGGGTTTGAATTTTTGTGGAATAGTAGGAGGCATAGTAGATTCCAAAGGTGGAATAATAGGAAGGTTAACAATAGTTTCATCGAAAAGGGTGTCAACATCAAAGTGCTATTGAATAACTGTGGTGAGGGTTTTACAATTCTTAGTATCATATCCAAGTGAACAATGATATAAAAAAAACTTGTGTATCATCAAACCAAGATGGATTAATTATAAGAGGACTATAGGGTTTAATGGGAGGAATATTTATTATCAAATCTTTTAATCGTATTTAACAACTTCTTTTGCTTCAGTGTTGGAAAGGTAATTTTACATAGTGTCTTATTTAGTGACAGTAGAGTTATGTGTTTTTCTATCACTTTGTTAGTGTCAAATATGAAAGGCCTACCATTTGGAAAAGGAAGGAGTGGAGGTATCTTAACCTTTTATTTGGCTTGGTTAGATGAAATTCCAACTAAAGGAGAAGGATGCAACCCCAAAATGGATGGTAAAGTTGAGGGTTGAATAAGGGATTAGCAAAATCTAGAAGGCTTAAGATTCTTCTATATTTCAAGGTGAGAAACTCAAACCTATGGTTGAGGATTTAAATCTAATTTCACCTATGGATGAATTAAATTAGAAATGGGGCATATACCTAAGGGCTTGATTTGCTTTAATGTAACAGATTCCTGTGAGGATGAGGGTTCTGACATAGATGATTAAGCTTTTAGTGATTTTGGTGAAGAATATCTAGCTTTGTCAAATACCTTAGGGTAAAGGGTAGTAAAGGGATTGGTGGTAAAGGTTGACATTTTTTGTGTTGAATATGGAGTCTTAAGCTGGTCCTAAAATACTGCATGGTTAAGCTTCATGGAGTCAAGAAATTCTAAACTTTTTACCAAATGTGAGAAGGGTTTTGACAAAGTTGACGTAGGTCTTATGGTTGTGTCTTTAGAAAGTGAAGGTGTTTGGGAAAGAGGGGAATTGTTGGTTTTTGCTACTTTAGGTTAAAGATGAAAAAGAACCACAATGGGGTCTTCTTCGACAAAGATGGGAGAAGAGACTTGATCTACTATGGGTGGAGGGGAGGGTAGGTTCCTCAAGAGGGTAAAGCATAGGTATTATGGATCCCTCAACATGTAGGCAAGGCATGTGTAAATTATGATCCTCCATAGGTGAAGGATGGGGTAAGAGTGGTGAAATTAGATTAGGCACAATAGATCTCTCATTAATTATGGGAGTAAATGATATGGACTTTTTTAGGTGTAAATGCGAAGTGGGTGGGGTACCACTCTCTATAGGTGGAGGATAAGTAGGTGAAGAAGGTTTTTCAAGAGGGTATAATGTAAGAATGGTGTTCCCTTCAACATGTGGTTGAGGAATACGTAGGGTGTGGTATTCAAGTGGTAAGAGGATAGGTAATATTGGTGCAATCAAAATTGGGATTACAAGCTATTCAGATGGCAAAAGGAGTGGAAAAGGAGGCTCTTCCTCTCAAGGGAGTGGAATAGGTGAAATAGGATCTTCTACTTGAGGAGGAAGAATGGGAAAAATATATGCCATGGAATGTGGGGGAGGAGTTGATGAAATAGGTGTCTCTTATTAAGGGCTAGGTTGAATTGAAGATAAAGGAAATACCATATTAACTATATGGATATTATGATCACTTGAGTTAGTTATGGATTGGACAATATTTTGGTTTAGTGAATGGTTAGGAAAAGAGTGTTTGAACACATCTATACTTTGATTAGGAGGTGTGTTAGGATTATTTAAGACAAGCTCACCTCTATTAAGCATATCTTGAATAATGTTATTGAGTGTCTTGTAATTATTAGAGTTGTGGCCTTTAAATCGATGGTAACCACAAAACTCATCTTCCTTGTACCAAGTTAGGATGGGACAAGAAGGGTCAAACTATATAGGAGGTTTAATCTAAGGAAGAGTTATGACACCTTTCTACAATAGTTTCTCCAAAATGGATGTATATGACTCCTTAATAGGAGTGTATTGTCTTTATTCATAACATTGTTAGAATTGCTTGGTCAAATTTTGAGAAGTTAGAGAATTTGATTGGTTTGTGGTTGTGGAAGAGGCTGAATTAATGACCACTACATTGGTGGATCGTTTAGCCTTTTGTTTAGAGGGATAATGATTTAGAGGAGGAGGAGTTATTTGACTTTGTATTGGGATTCTTATTGTGCAACTTAACTTTGCCTTCATCAATAATATGAACCTCAAGTTTTCATGTCATTGTAAAAGCTTCATCAAATGTGTGAAAAGTTTGTACCTAGAGTGTGGATGAGATGTTCTCAGCACATGACCTTGAGAAAATCTCAATAATTTTAGGTTGGGGTAAGGAAAAGGAGAGTTGATTGATCAAGCTTCTCCAATGAGCGATAAAATCTAAAATAGACTCGTCATAAAATTATTTGATAGAATAAAGGTCTATTATATAAACCTTCTTAAAAATGTTAATAGAGAAATGGCCTAAGAATATTTGTGAAAATTGGGTAAACAAGAAAAGGGAGTTTTGGGGTATATATTTATACCAATCCAAGGTAGCACCCGAAAGAGACATAGGGAAAGTGTGAAGCAGTAATGCATCATCATGTCTTATTAAATAAAAATCATGTCTAAATGCTCACAAGTATTATTACATGTCCTCTTTACTTTAAAAATGAGTAAATTTAGGGAGTTCCCATTGGCTTGGATAAGGGTTAATAGGCACAAAATGATGGATTAGTTCATTGCATATCTAATCATAAGATAGTACATTCTTTAAACCAGAAATGAATGTCTTTAGATTGGACATCTTGTCTACTAACATCTTAATGATTTTTGGAGGGGGATTAGTCTGGGGGATTCCTCCTAAGTTATAGGGAAGCTAATAGGAAGCAAAGGGAGTATATGAAATAGCTTGCTGAGGTTATGTCAGGGAAATATAAGGATAATGAGTCATAGGCTAAGGTTTGGAAAGAAAAGAGACTTGTCCCATTGGGTTGGAGACTATGCCTTGATTGGTTATTGTTACTATCAGTTAAATTATTCATATGGTTAGAATAGATGAAGGGTGAGTCATAACTTGGGTAATTATAGGTGCGAGGGTGGATGGAATAGGTACCACTAAATTCTAGAATGGGGTGTGGCTTGGCTACACTAGTTGTGGTTGTGAAAGTAGGGAAGTTACACTAGTGTTTAGGTGGGATTGCGTGGTTGGAGATGCCACATTTTGGATATTGTTTATAGTTGGGTTACTCATCAAAGTGGTGGTTTGGGTAACCATGGGGAAAATAGTGGAGGCAATTAAAACTGAGGTTATCTCCATTAAAGAGGTTGGCATACCATAGATTGGGTCACCCATAGAATTATAGGTTCAACTCATAGCAAGGTAATGCTAAAGGGCTGCCACATTATGAATAAGAAATTTATCAAAACCTTGATCTCCCTTAGGTACAATGGGACTTTGGTTAGGGCTGGGAGTATGCTCTATATCTAAAGTATGCTCCATGATAGAAATATAAGTGAGAGGGGAAGGTGGAAGTGGCTATCGGCTTGCATAATCAGTAAGATTTTTGGTTTGAACTCATGTCAATACCATGCAAGAGGTGGTTTAAAATAAATAGGCTTAGTACTCGATATCTCAAATAGAATAAAGAAAAACTAGGCTTAAATGCAGGTAAATGGGTTATTTTAGCTTTCTATTTTGAGAAAAATGAAATTACATAGTCATAGACATTGGTAGGAATGACCAATATCAGTAGGAATAGTTTTCCAACATCAGTGGAATAACTAATGTTGATAGGTAAAGTCTATTGATATCAATAGGGTTAACTAATGTCGATCACTGTAAAGTCCTAAGAATGGAAAGTTTGATGTTTTAAGAAATCATAAGCTAAAAATAGGTAAAATGATGGATGTAAAAGGTCTATGTAAGAAGGAATAACACTTAGAAAACCTAAAATAATAAGTTATACAAACTGAGCTTTAGAAATAGTATTGATTTTATGAATCAATAGAAAAACATCCTTACCAACTCAAAAGTATAGAAGGTAATTGAAAATTAAAAAAATAAAATTTAGCTAGAAACTATTAAGTCCTATAGATTAATTTTAGTCTCGTGTTGGCTTATGCTTTAATTAGATAGAGAGAAGAGAATTTGGTTATTAAAGGTACTAGAAAGCAATCTAGAGCATGTTTCAGATTAGTTTTAGTGATCAAGAGGGAATCTATGTTAGACCAAGTATGTGGCTTGTTATAGGAGATTTCTCTTTGCACTTCACAAACTTAGAGTTGAGCCAAGCCACTTAGCCAAAATATACCCTTCTGTCTAGAGATTATACTCCACTAGAGAACAGAGTGGGTTCTCCCCTTGGTGGTGAAATCCAAATTGGATAGCTGTGTAGGGTAAGGTGATCCACCAAGTGATGAAATCTTGATGGGCCTTTTCTTAGGTGAGTTTAGATGCTTGTTTATGTGAATGTGATTTAGTTGTGTAACATAGGTGAACTATGATTTATTCAAAATGTTTGTAATTAACTAGGTGAGTTAATATGTAACAAACAAACTATGAAATGTAGTAAGTTTTAAACCCAAATCTAAAATGTTTAGATTTGAATGAAAATAAAGAGGAAATAAGAATAGAGTATGAATTTCACTATCCTAAAGTGCATGCAAGAGGAATTAAATAATAAATTATCTTTTTTTTGTAAACTAAAATAACAAATTATTTTTAGAGGAAAGGAGAAAAGAAAGGAAATCTTAGTTTTAATGCCTTTTAAATAGAGAAATAAGATATTGAATTTTTCATTTTTAAGATAAAAGATAAGAAAGAAGTGAAAGAAATAAAATTTTCACTATAATGCACCTATATGAATGTTTAAGAACAAGAAATGAACCCAAGGAAAACTCCAAGGTCCCACCGGGTGTGCCAAAAATGTTTCACTAATTTTTGTCTATTTTAAGTGTAAAGGGAAATAAAGAGAAGGATGGGGATAAGTGATTAGAATGAACCCAAATTTGGTTTGTGTGTCATATCCAGACATTATAAGCACTCCTATTTTGCTGGGGAGGACTACTTGAAAATAAGAAAACACTACCACAATATGTTTGTTAGTAGATAAATGAGTGGGTTGCCAAGCTACACACTTGTTCTAGGAAGTGTGAAACTTCCCTAGAGTTGATAGTACACTTTTGAGAGGCAAAATAATAATAAATAATTGAAAGAGAGGTAAATAGAGAGTAAAAGAGATAAAATTACCATTTTTAACAACCTATATGCAATAGAGAGTGACAGGGTGCAGGGGAGGTACTTTGTTGGTGTTTTAGAAGTTATTTGGGTAGGTTTTGAAGAGGCTAGTGAATCCATAGTCACTGACATTGGTAGGGGAGTGACCAATATCAGTTATGCTACTGAGGTCAGTAGTAGGTGATCGATATTGATTAGGCTACCAAGGTTAATAGGGGTAATAATTATCTGAGAGGTTGTAAAATGCTTTTCTAGGTCTAGGAAATGGTTTAGATCTGGTCAGGGCGGTTAAGAGAGTTAGGAGAGGGAGTTTATGGCTTGGTTAAGTCTAGTCAAAGGTTTGGTATGCATGTAAATGGAAATAAGAAAGGAAGCTTTGTAACTCCCTCATGGGGGTACGATTAGAAGTGGATAAAGAAGTTTAGGGTAGATATAAAGAAATAGAAGAATAAATATTTAAATGACCTATAATATCAATGATATACTTAGTTGTGGTGGTCGTTGAATGATAAGTGTTGGGTTGAAGTTCCCTATCAAGGATTTTGAACCTGAGTACCTGAAAAAAGAGAACAAGTGGATGTTTTTGGACCTCAAGATCTCAATTATTGATGGTGATTGACTTACGTAGGGTGATTGTAAGCCTAGATGTCAAAAAATAAAATGCTGAGCCCTGAATGAGAGTAAGAATTGATTTTCTTAATTTTTTCTACTAGAACTACAATTTGGATTTTGGCTTATATTGCTGACATTAGTGATCCTATTGATGTCGGTAGGGATCCCGATGACATCGGCCATGGGTTGATCAATGTTAGTAGCCCTGTAATAGGTAAACCTTTTTATTCTTGGCTTGTTTTTTATTGTTGTGTGTGCCAAGTGTGATACCCATTATAAAATGGTAAAAATAAGAGTTTAGGAAGGAAGTAGTTGTTTAGGAATTTAGTTTGAAAGTGGAATAAGTCTTGGGTAGTTAGGATGAGGAGACTAAGTCTTGAGGTGACTCATTAAGGGAGAATTAGTCATAGGGTGAGATGGCCAGGTAAGGTCGCAATAAGAGTTCTTAATTAATTAAATTAAGTATTTTAAATTAATTAAATGTGTGAGGGGTAAAAGTATGGGTTAGGGAGATTAATTGTTATTATTAAAATGGGTTTAGGGGGGTTTTGACATAGGGAGTTATGCATGTGTGTGTGATGTAATTTTGGTGTCTATAATCATCTCACTAATCAGAAGCCAAAATGTGTTGGTGGTATAATCCCATCACTCCAACAATGCAACCATCATGTTGATATCTTGATGGAAACATCGATAGTGATGAATCCCTCCTAATCTAACCACCTTGAGATGTGCCCAATCCTCATCTCTCATGAACTCCCATAGTTGTGCTAGTAATGGAGGGACTCTATCCCTCATCATTAGTATCTCTTGAGCCTGTCAAAGGCATCATTTTAGTTAATCAAAATATTAAGTTTTCTATTTTCTATAGATCTACTAAGGATTAATGTTTATTTGATACAAATCGACAATAATCCTATGGATCATGGTCAATCCTTTTCCAATCATCATCAATCCCAAAGGATCATGGTTGATCCATTTTGGATCAACTTCTATTCTTGTTCCCTTAACATTTCACCCCATAAGCCATACATTTCTCAAAAAATAAAAATAATAATAAAAAAATAAAATTTCACTCCCCTGCCACCCCCCACCAATTTTCCTAACACACCTAATTTCTTATGCTAAAAAAATAAAAATAAAAAACAAAACAAACACAAATAAACAGATTCCTAAATTTTTGATAAAATTTCTAACCCTCACCTCATACTACAGTCATCATCATCTCATCTACTCCCGCTCGCCTCCATAGTCTCTCACATTCATTTGCAAAGTTGATGGATGTCAAATTTGGATTCTTGTTTTCATTGATAGCTAAATGAGTCTTTTTCCACATCGAATGCCTATATATAGCTTTTCTCAAGATCAACATAAATCACCCCAATAAATTTCAATCCCCTAGATTGATGTTGATTTTGTGAATCGACATTGATCCCTCGTAGATTGACATCGATCGTATTGGCTTGTTAAATTTTTGCATTTATGGGTCATTTCACATGCTCCAAATTTTATTCTCAAGCCCCATCTTGTTTCCTATGCTTTATCAACCCCATTTTTATTTCTTCTTACCTTTTATATTTGAGTATTTTGACCCCTTGTCAGCTTCCCAATCTCCTTAAAGGCATACTCCTTTTTTTTGGCTTCTTACCCCTTGTAAGATTTTGATGGTAAATTATCTTGTGAACATTTGTCTATAGGTAATGTATGCACCATACACACATTAGATTCTCTGGTTCACTATTATGATCTTTTGTTTTCTTGATATCCTTTACTTGCACACACCTCTTTTAGCTGTGACATTTTATTACTTATTTTGGTCTTTCGAGCATTGCTGGTTGCATTAATTTTTTCATTAAGTGAAACCTTGGGATTTTATTTTAGCCATCTACATTTTTTGTGTGTCTTTAGCTATCTTTCACTTGTCCATTTCAACTCACCCTCATTTGTTATCCATTCCATCTTGTTTAAACCCGTCATCCATTCCATTTCACTTCCCAACACCTAGTTTGAGGGGGGATACCTTTTCACAATAAACTTGGGGCATTAAACACCTTATAGTTTTTGTCTTGTGGCTTGTTATTGAATACCACTCCACAAAAAGGGGAAAATGTAGATGCTAGTTTTATACACCTTTGTGTATTAACTTGTGCGTCATCATATTTATGTTATTTCTAACATAACATCCCCCCATGGGTAACTATTTTAAATAACTAACTTTTAATTTCCCATTTACCTTTACCACATAGGTTAATTGAATTTAATTTAAATAATAACTAACCCCTATTTACCCATGGTAATTATTTCTATTAATTACTATTTATTGCCCTTAGCCATAAAATCCATAAAAATCAAATAAAATACATAAAATCCATAAAAATTAAATAAAAACAAATTACCCAACCTCTTAGCAACCCTCCTAATAACCTACCCTCATTAAAAATCCATGTAAACAACTTAGTGTTATATTCATTAAGTTTGGCACATAGTTCAAAATAGCCTTAGCCAACTTTTTACCAAATTAGTTAGATCGACATTGATCGGTTAGGATCAACATCGATCCATAGATATTTAGCAAACTTCCATTACTTGGGAGGAATGAACTTGAAAGGAAGGAAGCCATTTTCATCATGAAATTTTATCCAAACCAGTCTTGAACCATTACCAGCACTTTGCCACTTTGAAAAACACTTGATTGGTAACATTATTAGGTGATTTTTTGAGCCCATTTACATTGTTTTGGTATCTCTTTATCTACATATTTTAAACCATCCAAGGTCAATATCTTATCATATTTAAGTTTTATTTATCTTCTACAATCTCTATGTTTTTATTTACATTCAGTTTTGATTATTTTATCAAATTTCTAGGCCATCGTCATAATCTATTTTATAGTTCAACACTTCTACATAGAATCAAAATTGACTCATCTGAATCGATGTCAATCTTATAGAATCAACATTGATCCTTTAGGATCATCATTGATCACTATCAAACTATCAAAATAGATTTAAATAGTCTATTTTGCATCTTCAACATTTGTTAAATCTACATTCTAGTTTGCTAATATCTATATTTTCATGTAGATGACCCTACCTAGATTAGTACATGATTCTTTTAGCATCATTGATCTTCCCATAGTCCTTCAACCTCTATTTTTCAATCAGAGTGACATTGCATTTGAGCTAGGACTTTGCATTGTGGATTTTAAATGTAATTTTCAATACATTAATGAATAATTAGCTATGATTCAAGAGGATGTTGATGTAGCTACAGAATCAGGGATGCTTACTTTAATCACATAAATCTTGTTATTGATTAATTATATTTGGCATTATTTATTTATATCTTATCCATATATATCTTTATAATTTCATGTTTATTTATAATCTTGAATGTTAAACATGGGCTGACATCCATCTAATAAAGTGTATCACTTCTTGGGATTAGTTTCTTACCGGGTAACACACTCATCTATCTATTAATCCAATTTTTGTTTAAGTGTGGTGAATTATAGGTCATTCCTTCCTAGCCAAAGAGGAGTTCTCATAAATCTTGATCAATGGTGTGCAACCAACCTTCATCACTAGGTAACTCTAAACCCTACATTTACTTTATTTTTAGTAGTTAATTAGATCTGCATTGAAAAAGCATTAAAGTAATAAAACACTCCCATTCATGGGCACTCACAAAAGTAACCAACATTAAAGTACATGATGATATCAAGCCATGGATTAGGACTATAATGAAGGAATAATAAGAAAGGAGAATTGTGGTCACTCTAGGACCAGAGATAAAGAAAATAGATATTCCTAGGAGCATCAAGCAACACAAGTTTAGAAGTCCTAGAGCCTCTAAAATTCAAAAGGTCATCCACCACCATGTAATTTAATCCAAAGACTAATGGATTAGAAAAGGTTGCCATTGGGAAAGCCATGGTGGGAGTTGAAGAATTCACCTTCCAAAAGGTTGAGCCTTTTATAGGTCTAACCCTGATAAGAGGGTAGAAATTTGTGAAGATCCTATCCATGAGGATAATGTTGAGAGATTGATTGAGACTCAATCAATGCAAGTAAAGGCTAGGATCTAGGGGATGAAACAATGAATCCAAAGTTTTTAAAGAAAAAAAGAAAACCTAGAAACACAAGCCATTTTATTAGTACCTAATGCTATGATGGATATGTTTGAGGTCTCATTCTTTAATATGTTTAATTATTAAAGTTTAATAAAGCTAAGGCAAGATTCCCTAAGCCAAAAAGGTGAAGTATCCAGGGGGTTAATAATAGAATGGCAAAAGGTAGAGACCCAAGTAAGGGATCTCATTAACATTTTGATTAGGAATAAGATTCCTAAGTTCAAAACTATTATCTTAGATCATTTTAACACCATATTTGGAATAATAGTAGACAAGTCCAAGGTTTAAGTGCTTGGACAAGGAATTTGAATAAGATTCTAAAAGATGATAAAGGATTGATCATTATAATTGAGCAGCTCCTAAGAACTATGCTGGTAAATCCTACCAAGACCACTGACCTTAAAATCATTGATGAAATTGAGTAAAAACATAGGGTCACTTTGGTAATGTATTCAGTTAGGAGAAAGATCCAAGGCCAGTTTGATAGAGAAAATAAAAGAATCTTGGACATGATCTTCACAATTGAGGATAAAATTGCATAGGCAAGGAGTATAAAGGAAGTTATGGCCAGGGATGATAGAGACTTGGATGACTTGGCTGGTCAAGAAGAAGCCTACCTCATGAACTCAATTGTGGACCTAGAGCTCATGAAAGACCAACATCAGAAAGTAATGGAGCTTCTAAAAAATCAACAAGGGGACCCTTCAATGATGGTCCCACCTAATAATTAATATTCCTTTTGTAAAAATATTATAATATCTAGAATAAGAATATTATTTTGTAAGGTGTATGATAGTTTGTTAGCATATTACCCTTAGGTTAGTCTAATTGTGAAAGATAAGTGTATTTTAGAACTTTATAAGGAAGGATAAGTGTCATTATCTTTTGTACACTGGTATATTGTAACTGACCGATGTAGTGCCTTATCTTTATATAAAAGTCATGAATCACCATCTTGTAAAATGGAGAGAGGTTTTTGATAAAATTTTATATACTCAAAGAAATTAATATAATCAAGGATTTATACAAATATTATCTATATTTGATATGTCAATTGCTAACATAGCTTTTCTCTCAATTGCTAGTTTTATGTCTTGAATTTGAGTAGCTTCTTTTAATTCTAGGTTGTATTTTCTAATCACAAGGTTTCTAATTTGTGCATACACTAGATTATTTGAAGGATATTGGATTTAATTCATTTCATTTTGATCTTTATTTAGATTAGAAAATGCTATTTGACTATAGTAGTAAATCTCTAAAGTAAACCTAGTTCTTATGATTCTTTACACTATCTTTTGAAGTTTGCCTAATATATAGTGAGATCTAAGCTTAGGATATTTTGAATTATATATTGGTTGAATGCATAATCAGTCTAAATTTATGATTTTTCATAATATATGAGGCTAAGGTAGGCAATCACTCATTTCCTTCTCTATCTTACCTTTCTCTTTGCTCTTTTTTTACACTGAATCACTTTAATTTAAACTTCATTATAAATACACATCTAGATTAATTTTTAGCTTAAGTTCAGATCATAATTCACTAAGTTAACATATATCCTCTATAATTCAAAAGGAATGGACCATGATAGCTCCTTACCATCACTTATTATAAATTTTGTGGAACACCCATATATATCTCTATCGCTATTTCACCATAGGTGACATCAAGTTACCATAACCTGCTACTCATGCTTTGAATTCTTGGAATTCTAAAATTAGAAGTGTTTTTTGAACACTAATAACTTCTATGGTGCATTTAGAGATATCAACAAGCATTTTTGTTGGTGCTAGAAGGAGGGCTAGAGATCTTTGTGAATTCTTTGAATCTTTGTTAGTCTTGGCATGTTTTGATATAAGATTAGTGTATCTTTATATTTTTGAGTAAATTATTTGCTTATAAGTATAAATATCATTGATATTTTTGATTTGTGTTGTATCTTTGGGCTTCATTAGACAAAGATCAAGGTTCTTTGAGATTTGATGCTTATTTTTTGTAAATTTAGCTTAAGATTTGAAAATCCATAGTATTTGAGGTTAGGATAGCTTGTTTTGATCAAATATTTATATATATTTCATTGATATGAGTTCATAAATATAGATCATATTAACATAATTGGATACATCTTTGAACTATTATAGGCAAAGATCAACGTCCTTTACTTTTCTTTATGCAATATTTATAAAATGAGCTTAATATGTAGGTTTAATCCTTGTTCCTTGTAAATATTAACTGAATACATCATAGTTTAAATAGGATATTCAATCTTCAAGCTGGAACTACCAAAAATTTAAACTAGATCACATTTAAAGATAAGGGAACCTTTGCTTGAACTTGAGGTTCACTGAAAGGTTAGACATGACAAAGGTAGATGCCAGAGATCTAAATCTTTTCCAACTTAACCTCTTCAAGGTACCTTTACCTTCAAAATCTATCTAGGTATGTATTGGTTGGGAGAATCTTCAATTAGTGTGATAGGTGTGGTACATGATCTTCGACATAAACCTGAGAAGTATTTACCTATATTTAGTCCAACTGTTATTACAACTGCTAAAGATCACATTAAGTATTTCAAATCTACCTTAAGGTTGCTAAATGTTGTGTATGAGGATGTAGCTCACTTGGTATTCCCCTTTAACAAAAAATATGCTGATTATGAATGGTTCTTGAACTTGCCTGACAATTACATCACTAGTTGGGATGGTTTCACAAACGTTTTTATAGATTAATTTGGTAAGATTATCAATCCTTATGTCATTTAACATTAGTTCACCACCATTAAGAGAGATGAAAATGAGCCTATTAGGTCCTTCAATGCTATATTTCAAAAAATGTATAGCAAGACCATTGAACCCTATAATCCTGATGATGTCTTAGCTTTATAAATCTATAAGGATGTATTAGATCCCATGACCTTTGTATTCTTGAAGAGATCCATGATAGCTATAACTTCATTAGATAAGGCCTATTCTGAGGTAGTAACCATTAATTATTAGATACATTGCTAGGGATAAATGGCCTATTTTGTCCTAAACATTAACCCACACATGCCCATTCTAAACATCTTTTCAAATAACAACCAAAATATCCTAACCTTAAACCAACTCCCAAACTTAAATCAATTGCGTTTGAGTCATGTTGCTCCCAATTAGAACTTTGGATTATTAAATCATCCTACTAATGGATTTAATATAAATGATCAAATGGGTTTAATTCCATCTACTTATAATAACTAGGTACATAATTTTGAAACCCTAAAAAGTGAGAATGAATCTATCCTAAAAATGGTCCAAAAGTTGAGCACTAATTTTCTTTAACTACAAAAACAAATTGGAAATATTGCTAAAAGATCTGGTAGGAACTTCTCATTTCAAAGGTATAATAGGCTAAATAATATATTTTAGAATGATAGTTTTCATAATAATAGGAATAATGAGTCATATTATAAAAAGAAGACCATGGACATTAACCTCACTAATAGTATATTACCTTATCATTATAGAGTAAATTATACAAAAAAACATGGTGAAATTGACTACAATGAGTTTTGCAAAGTCTTTGAAGCTTTCTAAGAGGAATTAGATACATTTGAAGTGGTCCTTAATAAGTAAAGTGGTTCAGGTGCTTTTGGATCTAATTCATCTGATCAAGCCTTTATGGTAGATACCTTTGGTTTCTCTTTTCAAGAAGAAAATGAACCTAATGAGATCCCTAAGGAGATCCAAGCCTTTAAATAGTTCTTGAAGAAGACCTACCCCTTTAGGAATAGAGATTAGAGTTAGTCCTTGACTACCTCAATGCTTCCAAACAATTTTAGAACTCCTCTAGACACTTCTTCAAACAACAATCCTGAGCCACCTAAAGGGAGTACCTCTAAACCTAACATTGATGTTCCTAGTTATTCTAATAAAAGTGGATATAACATTGTTGAGAATATGAAGAAGATAAAGGCTAACATCAATTTGCATGAACTTACATATATTATAGAATAAAGGGACCTCTTGCTAGAATCTCCATCTAATAATTCCAACAAGCCAACCAAGGCTGATCATGCCAATGTGATTATGCACAAAGCCAAAGTTGAATCTCCTCCTTTCTTTCTCATTATCAGAATGTTTGGTAAGAGCTTGCATAATTGTTTGTTATATTTTGGTGCATTTACCAACATCATGCCTTTAAGTATATGCAAAGAACTTGGTTTGACTCCTATTAAGTCTAATAAGGTTATCACCTAATTAGACAAATCTAGAGTTAAAGTTATTAGGGAAATTTTAAATGTTCATATGTAACTAGATTATGAGCCTAGAGTGCAACAGTTTATTGATATTCAAGTTGTTGATATACCTAATGTTTATGGAATATTGTTGAGTAGGGAGTGGACCAAGGCCCTGAATGGTTACATGTCCATATATTTCTCACATTTATGGCTACCTTAGAAGGGAGTTCCTAATCAAATCAGGGTTGAGAGAAAAAAAGATGAAACATATGATAACGGAGTAAAATGATATGAATGAGAGGATCAGCATAATTGAATTAAACTTAGGGGTTTTCACCCTATAGAATGATAAGATATGTTATCTCAAGAGTACTCATGTTATTCCTAGACTTTGAAAATTACATTTTGATTGTGCTAGGTGAAAGGATGGATGTGGAGTAGGTATTGTCCTTATTAACCCCATTAGTGAGAAATACCATGCTTTCTATAGGCTCTAATTCCTTTGTAATAATAATCTTGCTAAATAAGAATCCCTTATCCTAGTTTCATAATTTTCTATATAGAATAAAGTCAAAGAACTACTATTTTATAGGGATTTAAAACTAGTGGTCAACCAAGTAAGAAGTAAATACTAATGAAAGCTCTCATATATTAAGAGGTATAAGTTTATATTTTGGGATTTGATTTAGTCCTTTGATGCTTTTAGAATTATCTCCATCCTAAGGGAAGAGAACCAAGATACTGATGAGTTGGCATCTACTAAAACCAACCTCATGCCCAACCAAGATTCCCCCAATTTTATCATTGAGTTGATTCCTTGTCCTTTAGTGCATGATAATATTAACCATTTTCAAGTTTTTAGTGATAATCAATAGACAATAGACTTCATGACCAATTTTGGAGCATTTGATGCGCATATTATTGATGATACTAATGAAAATTCATCAAAAGAGGACAATTTTGATGGTAAAGTCATTCAATTAAATGACAAGAAGATCCTTAAGGGGATGATTGCTTTAGAGAGATTTTTTGATCAGGACAAACTAGCCAAGGTTTCTAAGATTCTTAAGGTAAGTGGGAAAGACTATACCACTATTAATCTTGGTCTCCAAGATCAACTCTAGCTATTAAATGTTGGAAAATCCTACACAAAACTTGAAAATAATAAGTCTAAAGAGCTCCTTAGCCAATATAAGGATGTCATAACATGGTCTTATGATGAATTAAAGATCTTTAACCCAAAGGTCATAATTCACACCATCCCTCTCAAAGAAAACTATAAACCATTCAAGAATAAATAGAGGCTTGTAAACCCTATCTGAGAGATGATGATTTTGAAAGAGGTTAAGAGGCTACTAGATGCTAGGATAATCTTCCCCATCAGACACTCTACCTAGGTGGCTGATTTGGTGCCAGTTAGGAAGAAGAATTATGATATTTGTTTTGTATTGATTTTAGGAATTTAAATCAAGGATATGAGAAGGATAACTATATTCTTCCTTATCTTGACCAGGTTATACAAGTTATTTCAAGTTAAGCCATGATGTCTTTTCTTGAATGGTTTTTAAGGTTATAACCAAGTATTGGTTGACAAAGAAGATACGATGAAGAAAACTTTCACCACCAAGTGGGGAACCTTTCCTTACAAGAGAATGCCCTTTGGGATAATTAATGTAGGAACCACTTTTCAAAGAGCTATGGACCATGCCTTCTAGGGCTTGATTGGTAAGTGTATTATTATATATATGGATGATCTTATAGTTTTTATAAAAATAAGGAAGATCACTTCATGCACTTACAACAAGTGTTTGAGAGATGTAGAAGGTATGAGATTTCCTTAAACCCTAAGAAAAGTATTTTTTGTGTTGTTAAAGGTAAGATGTTAGGTCATGTTATAACCAAGGATGGGATCTCTATAGATCCTAAAAGGGTAGAGGCTATATCTAAAATAGATCCCCCAAATAGTAGGAAAGAGATAAAGTCATTCTTTAGTAAGATAAACTCTATAAGGAAATTCATTTCTTGATTTGTAGAGATTATCAAGCCATTAAATGACATGTTGAATAAGGATGCCAAGGTATCATTTAATGAAGAATCTATAAATGCATTCGATGACATTAAGGATGGCCATTATCCAAGCTCCAATCTTGATAAGTCCTAAATTTTCAAAGGACTTATACCTCTATTCATTTTCCTCTGATTATACCATGGCTACTATATTGACTTAGAAAGTTGAGGGGTGTGATCACCCAATAGCATTTATGAGCACGAATTTTAAGAATGCTAAGTTAAATTATTCATTGATTGATAAGCAAGCATATGAATTAATAAAAGTAGTAAATAAATTTAGGTATTATATATTTAAAAATAAGGTGCATGCTATTCTACTTAACCTTGCCAAAAAACTCATGTTAAGCCAGAATGAGATTAGAGAATGCAGAGGTAAGTGGATGCCATTTTTATAAGAGTATGAGATATAAATGAAAATAAAAAAATTGGTAAGGTTACAAGGTCTGATCCAAATTATTGTTAATACCATCCCTAAGTTAAGTATTATGCAAGTAGATCATCATAACTTTCAATGTAGTGAATGGTATGATTCTATTATGCATTTGATAATTAATGGTACCTATCTTGCAGGACTAACAAGGGAGCAAAAGAGGAATCTAAGGCCCAAATATTCTCATTATCTAATTAAGAATGGAGTCTTATATAGAAAAAAACTTTGAGGGAGTCTACCTTAGGTATGTTTTAAAAGAGGAAGCTGCTCAAATCATGAGTACCTTCCATGAGAAGTTTGGCAATGTACACCCATTAGGGAAGACTAATACACATAAAATTATTAGATATGGCTAATATTGGCCAACTATATTTAAGGATGCTCATAAGTATGTGAGAGAATTCCATTCTTGCCATATTTTTAGCACCAAAGAGCCTAAGGTAACAATGCCTCTATAACCAGTCATGGTTGACAAACCATTTTCACAATAGGGGTTGGAATTTGTAGGAGTAAATAACCCAAATTCATCTTAAGGTCAAAAATTCATCTTGGATACCAAAAATTACTATACAAGGTGGGATGAAGTAGTAGCCACTAAACAATGGAAAACAAAGGAAATGATCAACTTCATGGAGGAGAACATTTGTACTAGATTTGGAACTTCAGTCTCTCTAGTGTGTGACAATGGGTCTATATTTTCATCCATAGAGATGAATAAATGGGATTATGATAATGGTATCTATCTAAAGTTTTCATCCAAACATTATACCAAAGGGATGGAGTTTCTGATTCTACTAATAAAAATTTGATGAAAGCAATCAAGAAAATTGTTGAAGACAAACCCAAGACTTGACACAAGTTACTCAAGTATGCATTATGGGTAGATAAGATAAATATTAGACAAGCCTTGAAGACATAAAATTTTATATTGGTGTATGTTTAAGAACTAATCTTCCCCATCACTTTTAAGTTTCCCATGTATAGTTTCATGTAGGAATATATGGAAGAGGGTCAAGAATTAGTGAACTCAAGATTGTTGGACATAATTCAAATGGAAGATGCAAGGGATAAAGCCTTTTATAATTTTAGGAGACATAAAACCATAGTGAAAATATGGTTTGATAAAAGATAAAATATTAAGGTGTTCAGACAAGGGGACCTAGTTCTCCTTTGGGACAAAGCATCTGAGCCTAAGGGCAAATGGTGAATTCACACCTTTGTGGATTAGCCACTATCAGGTTGTAGAAACACTAGGGAATAACAAATTTAATCTCAAAGATCTACAAGGAGAGGATTTCACATCGACCACCAATAGACAATACCTCAAGTACTACTTCTCTACTACTCTTCCTAAGGTCTTTATGGAGTAAACTATAAGATGGTTAGATTTAGTGTAGGTAGGCTAGCTAGTTTCTTTCAAGTTCGTTCCTTCCTATCCCTTATTTGTATACAAATGTGTATATATTTATTTGATTTCTTTCTTTCTTTCTTTCTTTCTTTCTTTCTTTCTTTCTTTCTTTCTTTCTTTCTTTCTTTCTTTCTTTCTTTCTTTCTTTCTTTCTTTCTTTCTTTCTTTCTTTCTTTCTTTCTTTCTTTATTTCTTTCTTTTTATTGTGTGTTTCTTTCTTATTGCCTTGTTCTTTAGATATAATAAGTCCTTTTGAACAATCATGAGCTCAAAGTTAGGTAGTTTTCTTGAAAAATCCTAAAATTTATAAATATGGGTATGTACCTCATACATATGATGACTATGGTTATAAAATGTAGGTTTAATGTTGTAATTTGAATAAACTAGTAAAGACCAATGAAAGAAGCCAACCATTCCATAAGAACTTAAATCATTGTCTAGACCTTAAATTGGTTTTAAAAAGACTTACACTTGTAGGGTGAGATCTCAAACTATTAAGGGATAACCATACATGCACTTAATCAACATCTTTGCTTAGGATAATGATTTCAACCATAGGTGATAATCTAAAAATCAAACACTTAACCAAATACTAAAACCTAGATATTTTAGTTCCTAACCTTTCTAAAAGCATAAAGATCTAAAGAAAATAAAAAAAAAGAAGGATTCCATGTAAAATAAAAAACTTCATGAGCATAGGTGATTATGGTAATCTCCACTAGGGCTATGGATGTCTAGATTTCAGTGGAGTAAGGCCTTGAGTGGATCCAAAGGCATCTCTATCAGGGCTATGGATGCCTAGTTGATAGTAGAGCAATGCCTAAGCCTTCTTAGAGCTAAAATCATGTTTCTTAATGAACACCTTAACATGTTATAAGTCAATGCTATTTATTACGGACATGAAACCGAGAAGTTGTTTTTTAAACCCCATGGCAAATAGTAAGTGGAACCAAAGCACACACATAGTATGTCTATGTCTTGATATTTGACCCTAATTTTGCAAGTGCAAGGTTTTTTTCAACCATAATCTGATCTAGATAGTGATATTGATCAAGTGGAGTGGATGACCTAATTATTTGTCTAAATCAAATTCTTTAAGTTGTAACATATTTATATATTTCCCCCATGAGTCACCATTTATTGAGGCCAACATACCCCCATTTTTGAAAATTGGGACCCTTGAGAAACCTTGAAGATTAAGCATGAAAATATGGCATGTTAAAGTCAATTTTAGAATTTTAAGATCATCCACTTTATCAAAATCAAGATTAATTAGTTTTGTTTCACTTTAATTTTGTCTAAAATTGGTAATAAATGGTCTTCATGGCTTTTAGTTTCAAGTTTCATGGTGTATTCTTCTAATAAATTCATGTTTCAAAACCCTATCAAAATCCTCACTTTAAATTTAAATACTGGTGGGAACTAAGTTGGTGGGAACCTTTTAAAACCCACTTTGTACTGAAGCATAAATTTCATATCTTAAGCTTAGTCATTTTTTTAACACAATTAAAACTTGGCCTAAAATTTTTGGTCCCCTTTATTATTTTCCCCTTTTAAGTTCCTTGCATGCCTAACTAATATTTGTTTTGCAGGGTCCTTTTAATATTTTTTAGCTTGGTCCATTCGATTCATAACTTAGCTTAAAGTTTTAATCCTAAGGCCCCATAATATTTATTAATACAAATGAGACCTTAGACTTAACACCTTATCCTAAGTCTTTTATATCATTGTGGATCCTAAAATATATTCCTTGCATCTTTTAGGATCCAATGACGCTCATCTTATCATGGTATTTGATCCAACAGAGTGAGAAAGGCATGAGCTTAGACTTAAAACAACATGCATCTTAGAAGGTCTAATGATTTGCACTTTGTCACAAGAAAAGGATCCAATGGTGTGATGGCCCTAATAAATATATTCCCTTAGACTTCATCCAATGGTTCTCACTTCATTGTGAATACTTGATCAGATGGAGTGAGGCATAGTTAAAAAGTTAAATGGTCATATAAATCCTACAAGATTGACACATAACACCCTTACATTCAAAGATTAAAAGCAAATGGGTCCCACCTGATAAAAAAACCAATCATGAGTAAGCTCCTAGATCATGATATTATGGATCTCACTTACTCATAGGACCTTGATCCAAAATATCACATTAAGTCTAACATCCTAGGAAGCCCCTTAAAGGTGCCAAGTGACACTCTCGTATTAGGACATATGAAGTTGATGAGCTTAAAATTGACATTTACATGGATGTATTTGATGTTCATGTAATTGAAAAATTTAAACCCATCAAATTTAAGATAATGAATTATTCTACTCAAGATTAAAATACACTTCAAAATGTTGCTAAAAAGATCATGAATTACTTTGAAAATGACTAGAATCCCTCAAAAGATGCTCAAACATTGGAAATCTTCAATATTAAAATGGTCTTATGGTCTAAGTATATGCAAAATGAACCTAGTCCAAGTTATACCTTAAGGTCGCCATTGTATTTTGTTCAAATACCATGAACCTTAAACTATAGACTTGTACTATGTCTTATTTTAAAGGATGTTTTTAACGTAGGACTTAGACCAAGTGTTTCTAACCAAAGGTTTTAGTGTGTTTGTTGATGCAATAAAATATTATTGGACATTAGATCATTATATCATTTTGACCTCTTTTGAGTATATTTTATAAGCTTGGCATACATATTTTAGCCTAAAGTGTACATTATATTTATTTAACATAGCATAAACTTTGGCCTAAAATATTTAGCCGTGGTATCCTTTGTATAAATCTAGAAAACTTAGGCATAAACACTTTAGCCTAAAATTTATTTCATGTTTAATAAACATGAAATAAACCTTAGCCTAATAGGTTTAAACCTAAGTTCCACCTCAATAATGTGCTAACTTAAAGTTTGGGCATACTTCCATATCAATGGATCATGCTTCATCACAAGAGGATGATCCAACAATGTGAAGACCTTGTGGACTTATCAATGGAGTCCCAAGAGCCCATGGGATCGATGCATGGTGACATTCAAAGTGAACTGATAGATGATAAATTATTCACACTTCATCACTCTCTATAATCTAATGACATGAAAGTACTAATGACTTTTTAAAGGAACTCAGAAGGCCCACGGAGGTGCAAAATGGCATAACCATAGGGCACTGAAACCAAAGAGCCAATTAATAGGTGAGATCCAAGATCACAATAAATTATTCATGATCACTCATAGGATCCCCATAAAATCGTGCAAAATAAAAAGGAGAATTTTTAAATGCCAATGGTTAGTGCTCAAAGGCATTTATAAAAAAATCCATGAAAGGTATAGATCATTGCCACATAAGCACCACAAAAGCAAAAAAGGGCAAAATAAGAGATCTTGTGTGATAAAAAATGTGAAAGTATAAGGCAAAGGTCCTAATAAAATCCAATGAATGTATAATTTTAAGTCCAAATGCATCTTATCATTAAATATCCAAAACCCTAAACCTTACACAAAAGTGACCCAAGTGAACTCAATTGGTTACAATTGATCTGAAGAGAGCTTGATTGTGTTTTTGAGTGTAAAAGAGATACCATAGAGAATAATTTACAATACAAGGTAAATAAATTATAATTTTGAATCCATGTAAGTCCACAATAGTATTTAAAAGAGGAGACAAAACTTTACCTATCAATAGATAATGAAGGATCTTCAAAGACACTAAATTGGACATTGCAGCCCTGAACTCCCTAGGCATCAATAATTGGTATGAACTCTTCTTCACCATGGAAGAGATAAAACCCATCACCAAAAAAGAGAAAATAATTTCCATGGTGAGTAGGAGGTATTATGACCTATTCATAGTCTAGATGATTGGTCTTCATTATGTTGTCACCAATCCTGAGTTACTTCAATGCATAGATGATCTCACTCCAATTTTTGTAAACTATAGGGTTGATAATAATTGGATCAGTCGAGAAGGGAATTATATGAGGGTATATTAAATTTCCCCTATGGCCTTCAAAAATAATATAAGATCCTAATTGCCTATGTATACTTATCCAAAATTAAGGAGTGGACATCCAAGCATGACATGGACACCATCCTTAGACCCTAGCTGTACCAAGGAACCCATGTCTTCATAGAATTTGAGGGTAAAATACAAATAGTCTAGTTAGGGAGGGCATCAAGGTTATCATGAACCTATTAAAATAAGCATTAGTATCCCCCTAAACCACTTATTTAAACAAAATCTAGGTCCTCTATGTGTATTTCATGGTTGAAGAGAAGCTCACCCCTCCATTTGGAGACTTGCTTAGTGTCTTCTTAACCATACAATTATATACTATCAAAAGGAAAATATCCAAGAAATTATATATGGTATCATATTTATTAGATTCCCTTATTACCTCTATTATCTTCCCTATCATTAAAAATTGGTCTCCTAAAGGGAGAACCACCATTTCCCACCATTACTCCAAATTACTCATCATTAATTACATGAACCACATGTAATTTATTTGTGACTGTGTCTACCCAACCATAGTGGAGGCTATTATATATTTTCCCATGCCTAGAGTCCATCCACTAATAAATAAATATTTAGAGATGATGGGTGACATATGGTTCTATATATACTATATAATTATTAGAATTGAAGGAGTCATGTCCTCACCATATATAATGCCTATGTATGTACCGAACAAGCTGGCTGAGGATAAAATTGCTTCTAAAAAAATCAATGGAGTTGATGGAATTTATAAGGAAAATAGAAAGGGTATTTTCCATCCCTTCCCTATAATTATTAGAAAGACCATGTTGAAAGATTGGAAATAGGTAGAAATCATGTCCAAAAATATAGACTCATTTTGGTTTCAACTTGATGAACTCAAAATGTGGGACCCCAAGAATATAGTAAGTGATAATTTGAAGGAGAAGAAGATGTCCAAGCCTAAGTATATGCATCATATTGGTGTTCACAACACCATTTAAATTAAGGTAAAGAATTATGAAGAAGTGTTAGCCAGGATCAAAGGGCACAACATCAAGCTTGAGCATAGGTTGACAAAATATGATAAGACAAAAAGAGAAGCATGGTAGATTCATCCTCTCCAATATCACTTGTTACTTGGACAATCTAATCCTAGGAACAACCTCAATTAGAGCAGCCACAACCTCAAGGGAAAATTATGCAAAGGCAAGATGAACAAGGGAATGGTAACGAGAAGCTAAAAGAGAGACCTAAAGAGGAACCCTCATCCTCAGTCTCGAAACAAGGGCCATCTTCCCCAATTGAACATATAGATATGATTGCCTTATAACTAGATGAGACACTTGAGGGTGCCCTTAAGGAATTTTTAGAGGTATATGACATAGATGAAGGGGAACAAATTGAATAAAATCAAATCCAAGTAGGGGAGCCTAGATAATAAAAAGGAAAAGAGGTTACTCTTGATTTAGTCCCAGTGGCTCCTAAGGAGAAGAGGAAGGAATAAATGGCATTGGTCCCTATTGGACCCAAAAGACCAAGGTTTACTCTCACACATCTCACTAGTGAGATCAACCTATTTAGTGATAAATTCCCCATTCATGGACCAGTCAGCCCTAACTGGTTTATTTATGGAAAATTACAAAATATCCCTTCTCTCTCGCATTCTTAGACACTCAAAAAAGATACCAACATTGAAGTATAGATAATATCAAGCCATGGATTAGGGTTATAATGAAGGAAGAATAATAAATGATAATTATAGGCACTTTAGGACTAGAGAGAAAAAAAATAGATGCTCCAAGAGCATTGAGAAACACAAGTGTTGAGGTCATAGAACCTCTAAAATTCATAGGGTCATCCAAAACCATGTAATTTAATCTAGAGATAGCTAGATTGGAAAGGGTCACCACTAAGAAATCCATGGTGGGAGTTAAGGAATACACCTTCCAAAAGGTTGATCCATTTATAGGTCTAACCCCAATAGGAGGGAAACAACTTGGTGAATCTCCTATCCATGAGGAGGATGTTAAGAGATTTATTGAGGCTCAATCATCTAAAGTAAAGGCTGGGATCTTGGGGATGAAACAAAGAATCCAAAATTTGGAAAGAGAAAAGGAAAAACTAGAAACATAAGCCATTTTGTTAGTACCTAATTCCATGATGGATATGTTTAAGGCCTCATTCTTTGATATGTTTAATTATTTGATTTTAATAAAGCTAAGGTATGATTCCCTAATCCGATAAGGTGAAGTATCCAAGGGGTTAATAATAGAATGGCAAAAGGTAGAGATCCAAGTAAGGGATCTCATTGAGATTTTAATTAGGAATAAGATTCTTAAGTTCAAAAACTATTATCTTAGCTCATTTGAAAACCATATTGGGAATAATAGTAGACAAGGTCTAAGGTATATGTTCTTAGACAAGGAATTTAAATAGGCTTCAGATAGATGATAAAAGATTGATCATTAAAATTAAGCAGCTCTTAAGAACTATGTTGGTAAATCATACCAAGACCATTACCCTTGGAATCATTGATGAAGCTAAGTATAAACATAGGGTCACTTTGGTAATGCAATTAGTTAGGATCAAGAGCCAAGGCTAGTCTAGTAGAGACAACAGAAGAATATTGGACATGACCTTAGCATTCAAGGATAAAATTACATAGGCAAGGATCATAAAAGAAGTTGTAGCTAGGAATGATAGAGACTTGGATGACTTGGATGATCAAGAAGAATTTTTCTTCATGAAACCAACTATGGACCTAGAGCTCATGAAAGATCAACATCAAAAAGCAATGGAGCTTCTAAAAAATCAATAAGGGGGCCCTTCAGTGATTAGCCCACCTAGTAATTAATATTCATTTTATAAAAACATTGTAATATTTAAAATACAAATATTATTTTATAAGGTGTATGCTATTCTCTTAGCACATTGACCCTAGGTCAATATAATTATGAAAGACAAGTGTATTTTATAACTTTATAAGGAAGGATAGTTGTCCTTATCTTTTGTATACCTATATATTGTAATTGATTGGTGTATTGCCTTATCTTTTTATAAAAGGCATGTATCACCATCTTGTAAAGTGAAGAGAGAATTTTGAGAAAATTTTGTATACTCAGAGCAACTAATATAATCAAGGATTTTTGGAAAGATTGTCCATATTTTATATGTCAATTACTAATGTAGCTTTTCTCTCAATTGCTAGTTTTATGTCTTGAATTTGAATAACTTCTTTGAATTTTGGGTTACATTTTCTAATCATAGGGTTTCTAATTTATGAATACGCTAGATTAGTTGAAAGATCTTAGATTTTCTTTATTTCATTTTTCTTTGTATTCAGATGTGCAAATTCCATTTGACTACAGTAGTAAATATCTAAAGCAAACCTAGTTTTTGTGATTCTTTACATTATCCCTTGAAGTTTGCTTGATATATAGTGAGATCTAAGCTTAGGATATTTTGAATTATATATTGGTTGAATGCATACTCAATTTCCATTGATGATTTTTCATAATATTTGAGGCTAAGATAGGCAATCACTCATTTCATTCTATGCCTTACCTTTACCTTTGCTCCTTTTTACACCAAATCACTTTAATTTAAACTTCATTATAACTATATATCTAGACTAATTTGTAGCTTATGTTTAGATCATAATTTACTAAGTTAACATAAATCTTATGTAATTTACAAGGAATAGACCGTGATGGCTCTAAACAATCACTTTTTATAAATTTTATGCAACACCCATGCATATCTCTACTGATATTTCACCACATGTGACATAAAATTACCACAACCTACTACTCATGCTCTAGATTCTCGAAATTATTAAATTAGAAGTGTTATTTGAACACTAAGAAATTTTGTGGTGCATTTAGAGACATCAACACAACCTTCATGATTTTCTATCACTATCCTATGATAATTTCCTAGTTTGTGTCTAACCAATTCATTATCATACTTAGACTATCTCAAAACCATCGAATCAATATTCTTTCCTTTTAGATTAATTTGTTAGAATCAAATGCTTACATAATATGGAAGAATCCAACCCTAATGGATCTATCCCAATTCCAAATAATGGTCATTTTAAAACTAAAATTATATTTAGGGGTCAGTATTTATGTTTCACATGTTAATTTTATTATTTCCTAGTTATACACGTCTCTAATCTAGCCATGCACACTTGAAGAAAAATGGCAAGCAATGAATAGAAACTTGCTAGAATGTCATTATAGCTAGGGGAGGGTTTGGCATAAAGAATCAACCATATTGAGAAAATGATTGAGAGGCACATAAAAATGGTATGATTATCTCCCTACTACTTTTTGCTCATCCTAACCTAAGGTGAGAGGACCTATGGGGTAGCTTGGTCACATGGAGGGATTTTACAATTTAATATCCATGGGGATTCTTGGCACAAGGAACAAATATGACCAGATCATAACTAAATTTTCACACTTTAGCCATGAAGGGTTGTCACAAGAAATGCACAAATCTTCTAAGTCATACACAAGCTACTAAAGATAGATGAAATTGTGATTGCAATCTTCATTTTGAAGAATATTCAATAATGAAAGGACTATATAAAATACTAAAATGATAAGATTTAAAGCAAAAACTTCAAACACATTTCAAATATGCAAGACCTTATGAATTTTCAAGGCAAGTAACATTTATAATATGAAATAGAGTGTGTTATTTGAAGGGTAAGATAGGGTAGGACAAGTTTATAGTTGATTATAAAATAGAGGGTGAAGTACTAGTGGTTTCCAAATAGTAGGGTGTCTGGCAGAATTTCATGACAATTATTTATTAGCAAAGATATAAAAATATTTCAAATGCAAGATAGTGGTAAACAAAAAATGATCCCTAAAATCCTAGAACATGCATTAAACAAATATCTAATTAGCAGATACTGTAAAACATATTATTGCATTTAATTGATAGGATATGATAAAGAACCACAAATATTTTCTAGTGACTTGAAAATAAATATTACAAACATCAATATTTCAAAATGATACCATGGGGAGAAGCATGGTGAGATAGTTATATTGACAAGGGAGACATGAACATGCTCTCAAATCTTGGTAATGGCCATACAAGTACAACCACCTTAGCAAGGGGACAAAGCCTACACACAACAATTGATCTTAGAATTTTTTTTATAAAACCTAAGCATAGATAAGATGAACCTCTAAAATGACCTATAACAACTAAAAAACAAAAACAACCCTAAAATAGAAGACAAGCCTTATATTTATACACTTCATAATCCTTCTCAAATCTATACTTATAGGTTATAATTTACAAAAATTGCATAACAAACTTTTCCAATCCCATCAAAATGATCCTAGATGGAAAATTACTTTTGAAACACTTGAGATCTTCATCAATTTTCAATAAAAATCATTATTGTGACAACCTCTACAAGGAATGATGAGGACTTACAACTACTTGTAGATGATTTTGGCCACTTCTTACATATTTAAAGGGAGAAAAACATTTGATTAGCCAAAAATACTTTGTCTTAATGTTTAAATACCTATAGATTCCCCTTTACACCTACTTGGAAACTTAATTTTGTGGTAAGGGCCAAACAAACTTTATTTCTATGTGTAACTACCTAAAGATTCCAATGAACAATTAGCTACATAGCTGGAACCTCTTAGACAACTACCTTTATTTTTTGTGCATGCATGAAATAACCTATTCTTCTAATGATGGATCGATACAATTGTGACATGAGATTGAAAATTATCCATGATCATGATTGGAAATAGTCACTCTAGAATAACTTTTGGATATTTTTCTATGCTTTAACTCATTACCACATCTATGGAAGAGCCATAAAGTTTAACCTTAAACTAGACTCTTGTCATTTTTTCATACGATATAAGCCATTTGAAAATTCTATCTTGACTTACACCGTTGGATTTTTCTAGACTAGATTAATGCACACCATTGGATTTTGATCAAGGGATCAAATGCCATTGGCTATTAAATAGGTCCTATACCAAAATGGTGTCACTTGGTAGCTTTGTAAGATCTCTACATCATGCTTTATTAGCCCCATCAAGATGATGCACTCTTTCCAAGTGGAATTCTTGCATCCAATCTAGGATTCATTGAAAATTTATGACTTAATACACAATTTAGATTAGAAGGTGTATGCTTAACTTCAAATTATCAATCAACTAGAACATGCTCAATCCTTATCATGCATTGTAATCTTGACATTTTAACTTCAAAATCACACCATCTAATATTAAGTGCTTGAGAAAGTGTGATCTATTAGATCACAATCTGAGGGGTGGGGAATCATTAGATATTTATATTTCTTATCCCCAAAGTGTGCCACTTAGAAACCTTGTGGGCTTCCTGTGTTCCTTATAGATAATCACTACTGCTTTGAGTAACCTTATGCCACATGAAATTGTCTCATTTTATCTCAATTCCCATTTAATTGTCAACTACTATCTCACACTATCATATTATCTTGATCCATGTAAACATTTTCCATTAGATTTGCCTCCTTTTGAAAACAAATAGCTACTTCATAGGGTCTAAAGTTGACACTTGTGCAACCATCCTAGACATTTGAATCCCAACAACTACTTGTTTTGGTTTAAATTTGACATTCATGCACTTGTTAAAAATGTCCATGAGACTGTCATACCTAAAACTCATAAATATTTCTTTGGGGACTTTGTTCTATGGCAATTTTATATGAGTCTTTATCTTTGGCATTCCTATTTTCTTCAACACTTCTTCTCTTTAGCTTCTCTTTATGCTCAAAACTTTCATTTTGGGATTTTATTCACCATAATTATCTTGGAATAATTCTTGTAGGCATTCTATCAGGAGGATTATCTGAAATAAAATGTCTAAGATAATTTCCTTAAAGGATTTGAATTCACACTTTTCCCACAAGAATTGGGTCTTCAACCTTTTATCTTCATCGAGATAATTATTTGGACATTTTGTCCAAAATAATTTCCCCACAAAAATTGAACTTTGAAATTTTATTAAAGGAATTAGACCTCTACACTTTTTCCAAAATAATTTAGACTTATCTCCTTGTGTATTCATTAGGATAATTGTTTTGGACATTTTGTCTGAAATAGTTTCCCCATAGAAATTGAACTTGGGTTAATTCCTTTAGAATTTTTGATCAAGAAAAATGCTTGAATAAAATAGGACTTATGCTCTATAACAAATTTTCCTAAATTACCCTTAATCCATATGAAACATACCCTTTGAAATTTTTGTTAAGGGAACCTACCCTACATAAATTCCCTTCAACCTTTTGGAATGGTCCTTTAATCTCTTGAAAGTACCCTTTGAACTTATTTAAAGTGTCCTTATAATTCTTGAAATTTCCTTCTATACTTTTTGAAATTGTCTTCCATCATCTAAAGGTGCCCTTCAAGAATTTTAGAAGGGCAAAATGTTTGAAGGAAATGAACCTTCAAAATTTTTTCAAAGGCAAAATGACCTTTCTACAACTTCCCTTCAGGAATTTTGTAAGGGAAAAATGCTTGCAGGAAATGACCCTTCAAAAATCTTGCAAAGTCAAGATGACCCTTTGGGATTTCTATAAGTACCTTTGGCCAAAGTAAATAACCTTACAATTCTTTCAAGCTATTTGTGAGGGAAAAATCCCTGAAGGACAAGTGCCCTTTGGAATTTTTGCCATAGATAAAAAGTTTGAAATAAATGACCTAAAATAATGAAAATAGCCCTTTGAGATTTTTGTGTAGACAACATCACTGAAGGAAATGACCCTTTGGGCATTTTGTGTGGAAAAAAAGTCCAAAAGAAAATGACCCTATAGATCTTTTTTGAAACACTTATCCTAAAATAAATAAGACATTGAATTCCTTCAGACCTTTTACAACAGACAAAATGTTTGACAAAAATAAGTCTTTGTAATTTTTTTCCAAGACAAAAAGCCTAAAGACCTATTTTCATCAGACATTGTGTTTGTGTAAAAAACCCAAAAAGTCTAAGGGAAAGACACATCCACCAAATAAAAAACTAGATTAGGACTTATCTAATTTCATATGAACTTGAATTTTGAAGGAACACCTTGAACAAAAAATAATTTATATAAAGACATGGGAATTTTCATTTGACAAGGGCCAAATTGCTTCAGTGCAATTTTTGAGCACTAATAGATTGTATGAAAAATTACACAAAGAGTCTCATATAAGTACACAATAGGTCTAAGTGTATTTCAGTATCTATCACCATATAATACTCCTCAAATAAACATCTATACACATTTTTACATTGAGAGGGGCTACCCTAGACTTCCCAAATCAAAAATTAGTCACAAGAAACAAGACCTAACCAAGGATAAAGTACCTAAGCTAAGTTTTTTTTTTTTGATTGTCAAGTTTTGAAAGCTAGATTATATGTTACATTCATATAAGGAGTGTCATTACACCCATACACTTAATGGGAATAACTATTTATGGTTAAAATTTCATCCTTGGAGTATTATATATATATATATATATATATATATATATATATATATATATATATATATATATATATAGGCATTGTTGAAACATTCATTGGGTAATACATAAGGTTATCTCAACCCACCTTTCTTCCCATTTTATAAGCATAAAGATAGTTTCAAAATTAGATCTATGGTCTTAAGGTGAAAGAGACAAGTTTATAGGGTTTCTTCACATAATGAGCATAAGATATCACATGGAAAAAAAATATTTCAAATAGGCACAATGATCTATACCAAAAAATGAATTATAGTTCATAGGGATGAATCCAAAAATAATAAACACCTCCATATTGATGTATTCATCTAGATCCTGACTAAATTATCTAGGCAAATCCAAACACTCAACTTCTTGATTTGAGTGGCTTCTAATCTATTTTATAGTCTTTTCAACCACATACATTTATCCCTAGACTTGCACAAAACAATAACACACTAAGTATATAAATCCATTGGTTTATTTATATTACTTGTGTTTTAATTGTTCAATTAAACTCTAATTTAGCTTTCATACTCATGTTTTATTGTAATACACTAGATAATTTGAATAGCGCAAAAAATATCTTTAATTAGATCACATAAATTAAAAAAGATAAAACATATTCGTGAACCTTTTTTTTTCTAGAACATAGAAAAACCCTAGGTTCTCCATTAGGGTTTCAGATCTAATTTATGATTTCCCCATATATTAAGGCTATTAAATATTTTTCACCTTTCCCCCAATCTTCTACATATTTTCATGATTCCATCATATGTCATCTTAGAAGGCTAGTTCCCTTATCCTTATAAGATAAATTTATAGATTAAAAGGTGCCCATATTGGGCATAATCAAATTCATTCGATTTAGATATAATTTATAAAATAAATAAGATGAATATTTATTCTTCTTCTTATTTTGATGCAAATATTGTTAACGAATACATACAACTAGAATATCATATTGTTAATAATGAAATATGTCATCTAGATAATGCAAATAAAGATAATGATGAATATTAGGATATAATACATATTTATGATCTTAATGGGATAGATATTTTAAAATTCCAATCATTTTATAATTTTTAAAATTGAATTATTCAACAACCTTGTGACTTGAATAAGGTCTTAAATTTAATCTTAGAAGATAAAAATTAACAAAATAGTAAGTTTAACACATTTTAGGAACAAGAACATGATCCATTCATTGATACTAATATACTTTTTGGTGTTAGTGATTCTACCATAGGTGTTCAAACTACTACTACTATGATTCTTACGTCAACACTTATGGCTACACATGTGATGCCCAATCATAGTTTGGGAGCACATAAGGTTTTCCTTAGATTATTATTTATATTTTTACATAGTATAATTGTGTACATCCTATGATTAATACTCACGTTACATCATCATCCATGCCTACTACATAATCCCTCATGAATATTTTTATTGATCTGTAGGCTAAGGTGTTGAAGTTAGAGTAGGGTGATTCTAATGTAAGTCATTCAATTAATTCTCACACTTTTATTAATAATAAATTAACCTAAATATTTTAAATTAACCATTAGTTATAGGTTTTGTATCTCCTAAGATTACATTATATGATAGTAAATATGATTTATAGAAGTACCCATGAGATTTTCATGCAATATGTTTGGACTACGCATCCAATGACAAAATTTCAAGTGAGTTATTTTTGTTTATCCTTAAAGACTATGATTTGTGTTGGTTATATGATCTCACATTCCAAATATTTAAGTCATTCAATCATTTATCCGATCAATTTGTAGCATATTTTTTAATCGATATCAATGAGAATGTGTCTTATGCCAAAATTATAAATCTTAAGCAAGGTTCCATTGAATTGATTGGTGATTATGTGCTTTGATATAAGACTATGCCTTCTAAGATGATAAATCCCATGGTTAAAAATGAGTTATAAGATATAATCAACAAAAAATTACTTTCCCCTCTCCATGAGTCTATTGGGTTCAATAAATTCAAATTATTTGATGAGTTATGCCATACAGTTAGAGATCGAGAAGTTAATCTCACATCTTTGAATAAGCTAAAGGATGTGGCTAATTATCCAACTTCCTCAATTTCAAAAATTCAAAGCATACCAAATTACAAGGTCAAATAGAATGATGCTAAGAATGAGGCCAAAATAACATATAATACTATATCACATACTACTAATTAACTTGTCTTATCTAATCAACAAAGGAGGAAATTTTCATGGCTATTTGAATCTCCTCATAATACTTGTAAAATCTACTTGAGTGAAATATTATATCACTCCTTTCAACAAATTAGTTTGATATGAGTAGGCCTCTACCTAAAGGACATGATACATATTGTGCCTATCATGGATATGAGGGGAATTCTATAAATAGATGTTTTCCACTATGACATATGATTCAGGGTCTCACTCATGATAATATTATTGAGCTTAACATACCTATAAATGATTTATGATTTCATTCATGATAATACTATTTATATTAAAATACCTATGAATGATTCAAGATCACATCCAAATGGGAATGCAAGTTGAAAATATTTTCATACCCCTTTCCAAATCATGAGTAAAAAAAATAAGGCTAATTATGAGGTACATATGACATACAATGCATATCCTCCACCTTCAACATATAGGCATATATTAGATGGTATTATTCGTGAACTTACAAACACATTGATATAATGACCTGCAATTACATTTGATAACAATGAGATTGTTGATGATAATTATGATTTTAATTTATTGTTTAAATGTGTATACATTGATTTTTAGCCTATATATATTATTATGGTTGGAAATGGTTAAATTCAGCACATTTATACCATGTCACTCCTTACTAGTATCTGATATAAAAATGAAAATTTTATGGATACAACCAAGAAGTCAAAGGTTCTAATGAAAAGAAACAAAACCCTCTTGGGCACATTATATTACAACTTAAAATGGGCCCTACATTAGTTTTTACTTTACTCTTAGGCATGGGTACTTAAAATGTTATTAATATTCCCTTAGATACATAAGCTCTATGAAGTATAATCTTCATTACATATATGTGTAAAGTATATACATTGAAATGGGGTAGCTATAATTTTGTGTATTTGATATGAATATAACATTAATCCATAAACATTTCATCCTTCACCCCCACCACTAACACAATGGTTTAAATAAATTATTTAGGTTCATTCTATGAAAACTATTTAGATTAAAATAGTTGAATTTCCTAAAAAACCTTTGCTTAAACAATCATTACATTAGAGAAATATTCAAGACTCACAACAACTTTTATCTAATCCATTGCATCCTAAGTTAGTGTTACAAACAAATCATTGTGTTCCACTTAAAACATAAGAACATGTTTCTCATACTATATAATGTATCCCACATGATAATATGATCCATAAAGTTATTCATCATACACATGGCTCCATAAGTCATGATGATGACAATGAATATACTATATAAGGATATTACTTCTAAGATTAAAATGCAAATATATATGATGATAGTTACTCACCACAATTTACATTCCCATGTTTGATACATGATCTACATGTGATTATCCCCTTTATGGGATAGTTGCATAGCATTTTTATAGAAGAAAAATATTTAAAAATTACTAAAAAATAAAATATTCTAAAAATCCAAAACCAGGACCTAAGCATCACATGTTTACTAGTTTACATTATTCATCTATATTATTTATCATATGTTTGGTAGATTATTGCTATTTATTTTCATATAAGCCAAAATTTATTATGATTTGTGTAGATATTTCATTAATGTATGAATTTCACTTGATTGAGTTATCATTATAAGAATCTTTCTTTAGGTGCTTTCCTTAATACATGACTATTTTTTGGCTTGGATCTTGCCTTAATTTATGACATTGTTTGATTGAATTTTCATTGTATGACTCTTTCTCTTGGGCTATTGATTTATTTTGAAAAAAATTTCATTGAATATTTCATTCTATGAATTTTATTTATTTATATCTTGTTTTTTGTGACATTTTTTTATTTAAACATGAAATCTATTTACTTAAAATGAAAAATAGTGTAATACCCTACCCTGACTCAGTAGTGCCTTCTCGTTGGTGCAATGTCATTGTGATTTCAATGAGTCATGTTTTGACCTTGAAAAAGTTTTTTGGATGATGTTCTTATTGAATGTATTTATTTTAGTCCCTTATTTTTCCTTTGAAGTCATCAAGATTGTGTTATCTCACTTGTGACCATGATCTGGTTATTCTTTAGTCTTGCACTGAATTTATTCATTATTATATTTTGTTTAGTGCTTTATTTCTATAGATGAGCTAGTAATGTTGAGTTAGGTTTGGTATCAATAGATGATTTTATCTTCCACTATCAGATTAACAACACCTTTATCTTATTTATTTGAGAAACCATTTATTGTTATTTTTTTGCATCACACATTTCTCAATAATTAATTTAGTAGGCATATTATTAGTCTTTATGTATTTGGTAATTTTAGTGGTTTCTCTATAAGTATATCAAGTAGTTATTCATATTTTCCATGGGACCATGAGTATATTCAGCTAAGGATACTTTGACATAATGGTTTCATATAACAATGTGTTTATTTAACCTTGATTCTAATTACTGCTTTTGTAATCACAACATGTGAAAAACTAATTTTAGAATCATGTGTTTTGGAAGTATTTTATTGAATATATAGTCAAAAATAAATAAACTAAATATATATTTATAATATTTATAAGATAAATAAATACCTTAAATAAAAATTATAATTAAATAAAATGAAATAATTATTAACCTTAGTAATCACATTAAATATTTTGAATAGAAGAAAGAAATTAACTATTTTGAATGAGCCTTGGACTTAGAATTTAGTATCTTTTATTCACCCTAAGCTAACCCAAGGTCCTCATTAATAAAGATTAATCTTAATAAATTAAATAAATAATTATGGTTTGTGGACTACATGGAGGTAACATAAGAGAGAGAAAGTGGAGAGTTGCATAGAGGAGAGGGAGAAAAGTTGGCAAGTTATTCAATTTTGATTATGTCATGGAGTGTAGAAGGGATTTTGGTGTCAAATATCACCTAAAATTATTTAATATTTAACTTATATTCTTAATTTTCCTATTTAAAATTTATGGTGCTAAAGGAAATCAATAAGTTAGATATGTGCTTGGCCATTTAGAGAAGAGGAGGATTGGTAAGAGTTGGAGCAAGAGTTCAACAATGTTGGAGCAAGGAGAGTCATCTACTAGGATCAGGTAATTAAATACTCTCTTTTAAATCTATCTAATTTTATAAAATGATGAATAATGTAAGTAATGAACAAAGTTATATAGTTGTTTTGAGGTAGGTCTTTTCTTGACTACTTGGTTGTGTATATGATGTGTGTACCTGATTTAAGCTGAAGAATTATATTTCTTTTTTTATATTTGTGATATTTTCAAAATGTTGAATCTTGGGTGAATGTGTTAAATTTATTGAAATAATTCAAACTTCTCTATTATGGGATTAGATTAAATAATAATAAAAAATTATCCTTGTTATTACTGTTAAGCTAAATTTTGGATTGAATCTACTGTGGTTTTATGAATTGGACATATCCTACAATATTTATTTTTATATTATGGAAATATTATATATACATATACATACATACATACATACATATATAAATATAATCATTTATAAAATTTTAATAAATAACAACAATATATGTTTTTATTGACACATGGGTGGGGGGGGGGGGGTGACAATTGAGCTTACCACATCCCCCTTCCATAGAAGGGAAGGAGGAGGGGTCAATCCAGTTGGCCCTTCCCATAGTCCTATCCCACTATCCATGGTCATAGTCCACTATCACCGGTTAGGTAGGCAAACCATTTGATATATATATATTTAACAAAAAAATATTGTTATGGAGTTTATTTTTAAGTTTGATATAAATTATTATATGTTTATATATTTATAAATACATAATTAAAAAAATATATGAATTAATATATATATAAAATTCATATTATTTGAGTATATATATATATATAATTCATATAAATGTATACTCAAATAATATGAATTATATATATATATATATATATATATATATATAAATATACATACTCAAATAATATTTTAATAAATAGAAAATACATTATAGATATATAATTATGAATATATATTTAAATATATAAATATATATTTGTATTTCTGGATAAGAATACGAAATTTATTTTTCATAATACTTATAGACTTATCCCATCAGGGGGATTCAAGTAGAACTAGTATTTTTACCCCACTCAATATTGCCACAGCAAAGTCAATATGGAGGTTGCATTAAAATTCCTTTCTCTTTTATAAATATGTTTTGTTAGTTTTATACATATATATTTATATGTTAACATTCTTATTAATATATAAATATCATATTTACAACATAGAGATTTTAAGTTGAGGTTATATAATTCAATGTTGTCGATGTGGGATCTTAGAAATGACAATTAAATTTGTTCTTTCCTTAATTTAATTATATTTAGTTTTATTCTTTCATATTTTTTAAGATCAATATGTATGCAAATGGATTTATTTTAGATGATTATTTTATTAGAGAGATCACATCTAGATATTTTCTTGTAACCTAATTTTCTAGTGTGATGTAAGTGTTTGCACATCCTATTTGTAATGCCAAAATATACTAGTAATAGCCAAGGAAAATTTAAGTTATTTTCATTAACATGATTTGGTTTGGAATGATATTTATTGTTGTGTTGTTATTTATATTGTAATAATGGAGTCTATTATGGATTATTGTTGAGTTGTTTGATTACGAACAAACTATGTTTCATTTTGAAAATATCATTTTTTTTTCATTTTGCACTTTGTTTATAAAATATTCACTATTGTGTTATATTTATTAATTAATTATTTAAATTCCTTATTACACTAGAAAAAAAATAAGAATTTGAGGAAGAGTCACTTTCTCAATGTAAAGTTGACCCTTGTTGCCCATGTTATAGTGTAGGATGAAGAGTTCTAATGTAATTAGATTATAGAGATATATTTTATTTTATGTTAAAAGAGTTATTTTTTAAATTAATTTGTTGTATTGAAATATTTATTATATAGATATTTGTGAATAATTTTATTTTAAACTAGATTTATAAGAAGACGTAAGCATTGAATGTAACCGTAAATATTTATTTTATTGTTGAAGTTTATGTTGGTGGTTGTGTAAGTAGTTAGAATATTTAATAGATTTATAATATTAGAATTTTTATATTGGTATAAAATAATATATTTTGTGTTATAACAATAGATTTATTTGTTTAAGTTTCATTCCAAAATGGTTTGGTCTTTTAATTTATATAAACTATTGGTTTTCTATTGGAGTCTTGTAAACTGGGAAACTTATGTGGTTTTACTTTTATCACCAACTTATTATAAATTAAGGCAAGATTTTTTAATCATAATAATGCAATTTTTTAAATAAAACTAAATATAACTATTGGCTTGAGTATTTAAGCATGTATTAGACTCCTAATTGATAACATATTAATAGAGGCTTATAGTGTTATAAAGGAATTTCCTTGAGCATATTATCATGTAATGATTTTATTTAAAATATAAAAATAATAATTAAAATAATTTATCAATGTTATTTGAACCAACTTTGAGCAAAATGAACCAAAGTTCTATCTTTAATTAGTTAGACAATCCTTAAGTAAGTTTTCTGCCTTCACAAAAAATGGTTCATTAATTAGGAACAAGCGAAGATTTTACTGATAAGTCATTTATATCCATAATAAAAATGTTTGAATGAATTTTAATTTTAATAATCTAATTCACTATTTTATTTCCCATGTTCTAAATTTTTTTTCATGTTTTTAGCTTGTAATTACCCTTTAGAAACTGAGTTTAATAAATAGCTGAGGTGGCTTAAAATTAAAATCAAAGATCAATAACAATTTTCAATTACTAATATAATTTGTATTTGGAACTAGATTAATTTTTATCTTATCCATGCCAAAATGGTGCCTTGATTCCAAAAGGCAATCCTAGGGAAATTTTCTTTTACCTTATTATTTTTCTTGTGAAGACTTTCAGGAATTGTCATCCAATAATTTGTTAAAAGTCAGTTTATTATGAAATGAAAGTTGTTACCAACTACATATACTTTTATATCAGCCTAGGAGTTTTCAAAATTATATTATATTATCATTTGGTATTTTTAGTATCCCTTTGAAACCCTATTTGTTAGTATTTTTCTATAAAAATATGATTTGTACTGTTAATTTTAGTTTAGTTTGGATGATTTGTTTCATGTTATTTTATTCATAGGGATGTTTTTATGTTTCATATAAGATGTTTTTAATTAATATTATTGGTTCTTGGATTAAAAATAGTTTATTTTCTTCCTGAGATATTTTATCTAAGGTCATTTTGTGAGCCTTTTCATGTATTTATTCTTTTATTATTTCATCTTTGTCACTCTACACTCTTTTGTGGAATGTAATGATTTAGTTTCAATTTATTAACCCTTCACTGTTCTTTCATCTTGTTATCTTTACAATGTGGTTTTTGATCTATGTAAGTCCAAGCTTAACCAAAGTGCCTTTGTTTAGTGAGTAAATTTGTGTAGAACATGATCTTGTTTCACCTAGTTTGACCAATCTTTCTTGCCTATGTAATTTGAGTTGTTGTCCTATGTCATTGGTATTGTAGATTTTTAAATATGTTTGGACTTGAATCTTATCTCATTATGTGACCTCTTATTATGTTTTGATACATGTGTGTTTTGGTCTTGAAGTGTTTTGGATTAGAACACCTTTGCATTAAGTCTTGTTTACCACTTGTAGTTCCTTCAATACCCATTAGTGGTTGTTTTTGATATGCTCTTGAGTGTTTAATTTTTTTTTTTTGTGTTTTATATATGTTTAGGGTGAAACATTTTTGGGCATGAAAAATAGTACATTCTCACTAAAAAAGTGAGTGGTACGGAGTAAACCACAAAAAATCAACCAAAAAACACTAGGTGATAAAATAACCTAAGAATCAAAACCATTGTTAACCTAAAACCATAGTGACATCAACATTACAAGATAAAATGATTAATATCCAACATTAAGCAACAAATATTGCCAACCATAAAAAAGGAGGAGGAGGAATCAATGGGATATAGAGCTTGTCTCCCTAGCCTCTCTCATGAGGGGGAGAGATATTATGTTTCTCCATGCATATTATTTATTTATTTATTTTTATTCTTCACCTTATTCATTATACCCATAAGGGGGTGAGATTACAAGTTCTATCTTGGGGAATTTCCCTTTAACATCTCTACCTCAAGGACTAAACCCAATGTGACCAAAATCAGCATGGGGTGAAGCCCACCATCCATACTCCCTAAAAAGAGAGAATATATAATGGGGAGGAGTTGAAGGGGTGGAGAAATACAAATGGCTTTGATACCTTCAACACCTATAACCGTGCACACATAGATCTTGATCTCTATTTTGGTAATCAAGAAGAGCCTTAGGAGGTACTCTATTAACCATTTAATGGGAATTACCCTAGTGGTCCATAAGAGTACAAAGATGATCAATTTTAGGGAAAATTTATTATCCTACACTTGAATTTTTAACATTACATTATATACAATAAATATTTTGTAAGTAATATAAAAACCCCTATCTAAGTAACCTTCATTAAATATAACATCATTCATTTTTTATAAAGAGTAAAAAGAAATTAAATTCAAAAAATATGCCATATTTACTTGTAATGGAAGAGAGTAGAGTACCCTAAGAGGATAATGTTCCAATAAAAAAAGATTTTAACTGAAAGGATTAAAAAGGGAGTGAATCTAGTGCCAAACATCTTGAGTTCTAACACAAAATCATAAGATGTGCTTTAGAGACTCAGAGTATCCACAAGTAGGGATTTTTCCTTGTGTAACATTTGATTATCCATTGTGCTTGTATTTTGACTTGTATGGAATTTAATTATCCATTGTGTGTGGTTTTTGCCTTGTGTGACATTGTGGTATTGTGTGAATCATAACCATGAAATATGTATGTTTATGAGTGGATACATCTAGGATTATCACTTAGATTGTGGTGACTTAATCCATATAAGACACATTTCTTCTTGTGTGTAATGACATGATCCATATAATGCACCTTTCTATGTAAGTTATTATTCATTGATAATATATGTGATAATTACTATTACAAACCTAATTATTATATTTATCTTGACATGACATTTGTATGAATTACATTACATGTTTTATATATGATTTGATGATATATTCATACTATGATGACATGTTTTCCACATGTTACCACATGATTTTAAGTGATTACATATTTTTATAAAATATGATGTGCTTAAAACTTTTATTTTTATATGAGTAATTCATAGTCTACATTCCTCACCTCAAAAACTAAGCATATTAGTAGGTTTATCATAAAGATTAAATCCTCTTTTTATAGATATTTCAAATTATCAAAGATATTACATGATTTAAAGATCATATTAGTTCATATTATCAATTTGCCTTTGAGACCTTTGACACTCGTAACCATGCACACACCATTCTTGCTCTCTATTCTAGTGGTTATTTATTGACTTTCATTGGTCACTTCCTAATGGTTAATGGTTATACATGACCATCAATAGTTATACTTGATCATCAATGGTTATACCTAACCATTAGTGATCCCTATGTAAACTTGTGAAGATGAAATATGACTAAATAAAGTTATAAAATTTAACAAGTTTAATTTAAGACTTGTATATCAATCTTCTTGGTATTTAGAATGTGTTAGGTCCCACCAGGTATGCCATTATGTGAAACAAGAATTTGAATCAAGAGAGGGGGTTAGATCAAGTTTTAATTCAAAATGAAATCACAATGAAAATAATAAACTAACAAGCATGACATCTCTAGGCCTAAAAACTAGGGGGAGCTTAGTAATAAACATACATATGAAAACAATAACTAAAACATGAAATAAACCTTCCTTCACATTCTTTGGAGCTTCCAAATGGTTCATACAGTGGCTTACTCAACTTATGCATCAAAGAGTCTTCATCAGTGGAGTTGTTTCACTCCTCTCTTTGGCACCTTTGGCTTTTTATGGAATTGGCTTGGTTCAACAATTTGGCATAATAACACTAATTTTATGAGGCTTTAGAATCATTTGTGCATGATAAATTTACACTATCCAAGCTTAAAATTATGAGTGTGAGGCCTCTTATTTTTAAAATTTTGCAAATGATTAGAATGAAACTGAACCATCCATCTCAAAATGAATGTGTGGCTAAGAATCCATTCAATTTTGGAGGCTAAAATCAATAAATTCCCTCATAAATATTTGGGATAGAGAGGCATTAAAGAGGCATGGAAGGGCTTAATCAGATATTTGTTTCATTTATGGCCTAGGGATGTCTTTCCAAAAAAAAAGATGTCACTTGATGATGCAAAAAATCATAATCAATTTCCAAAAATAAATATTAAACAAGCTCTAGGGAATTATTAATTAGGCTCATGATTTGAATTAATTAGCTTTAAGCATGATTAATCATTTTTGGTGCAAATCTTGGTAATTAGTGCTCAAATAAATCAAATTGGTCAAAATGTCATATTATTGGCTCAAAATTTGACTGGATTGGAATTAGGATGTGATGTTAGCTGCATTAGAACCATTATCCCATTTAGGATGTTTCCAACACAAAATAATAAGGGCACATATTTCGTGTAATAAATTTGGTAGAAAAGAGCAATCCAAAGAAATTTGATATGAAATCATCATTTTGACTTGAAATGATCTAATCAAAGTTATCTATCTCATAAAATGCATTACCCAATTTAGGGATACATTCACCACAATCAACACTTATATATGATAGGTTCACATCATTTAGCGTGTTTTAGTGTTTTTAGCCCAAATTGTGCATTTTGGTGGAAATTGGTCAAAATCTTGGTTGGAGGTATTTAGTGTCTAATTTTAGGTGTTTACAAGCCTGACTTTGAGGTACCTCAAAAGGACATATTGGGTATGGATAACATTAATGAAGGGCACGAATCCCTCATCATAAATCCCCACACCATAAACTTAGTCTAATTTAAGAATGCACTTATCTAGATGGCCACAAAAGTCACAATTAAAGCATCATCAATGATGGCAGGGCAAAGAAATGGAATAAACTCTACAAGGATGCTAAAGATGAAGTGCAGGCCATGAAGTTCAAGTTGTAATAGCTAGGGGAGTGCATATAGATAACCAAACCATCCCTCTTGTTTGGAATTGATACATCTAACCTCTCTAAGGTTGATAATATCTATGTGTTAGTGGAACAAATGCTCCCAAAGATGAAACTAGAGCTAGTGCAAGAAGAATAAGATCACTACACCATGATATAAAAGAATCTTATTTCTAAGATCTAAGAGGTGGAATACCTCTTCATGAAGCTATAAGAGGGTGTAGATATAGTTGATGCCATCTTCTTTACCTTTTCCAACCAAACATCAGTATTATATGTGCACCTCAAGAAGATAAAAGAGGAAAAGGAGAAGCTGATGACATAGGTGTACTCTATGAGTAGATTAGAGTGTGCATAGATAATGGGTAAGGTCAATGTGCTAATCACCTAAATAAAATACCAAGAATAGAACTTGGAAGCACTCTTCCATACCTTTTAGAGTAAGGATTATGATTAAGGAGTAATCTTGGATGGATTGATAAAATCTAAGGCAAATCTTAAGGCCTTCAAAAAAGAGCTATAAAAGATAGGCATGCTTGTGATTAGCACCAAATTCATGGAAATAAATAGTGTTACTAAGGAAATCAATCTTCCTATTAAGGGCTTTGGGAACTTCAATGCTGATCTCAAGGAGAGTTTACTTGAATTCTATGCATTAAATGATTTGAAAAACTAGTTTGAGGGTGGAATAACAATTTTGTATGGGTTAATGTTGGCCCCCTATTTTATTAAGTATAGATCCATGCCAACATGATAAACACCTCAACATGAGGTGATCATTTGGAATGATTTCTATTTTGTTTATCTTAGTACCAACTAGAGGGATCAATGCACATCTTACACTAGCTAGTAGGTGATTAACTCACACTTGAATCTTTAGGGCATATTCTAGGAGTGGAAACTCATGGTAAATGTAATTTAAAGGGCACAAAGTGTTGGAGTTAGTGGAATGATTACTTAGGCTCCATCTCGATAACTGGTGTGCATAGATTAAACCTTGGCATAGATGCTCATGAAGAGATATTAAATGATCTCAAACTAGTGATGTGGGAGAGGTGACTTGAATACAATGAAACTTTAAAGAAATGGTTCTACATATGATGGTCATTAGTAGTGTTAAGACTAGCTTAGATGCCATGAAGGCTTTGTTTGTATATGCCCAAGCTCATCTATGAGCCTCTGGGTCGTTAAGTAGCTTTAACAAAGCATATTATCTATTTTGTATGTTATGAACTTTGTTATGTTACCTTTGATTAATGGTAATGTTAATTATTCTCAATGGTTCTCTATCTGATTTATGCATCATTTGAATTTATAGTAAAATGCACAATGGTTATAATGACGTAATTTGAATATAGTCAATAATTTTATTTTTAAGCTTATGGTAAAGATCATTAATGGCATCCCTTTTTTAAATGATAATGTCAACATGTTTTAAATATAGACTAAGTGTAGATCCTGCACTAAGCCTTGGTATCCTTACTAGAGGTGCTAGTCTACTCATGAATCTTTGAAGTGAGAAAACTCACTTAACCCTTTAAAGTGAATATATTATGTTAAGATTAGTGAAACAATGACTTGTACTTTAAGACTATAAAACAAAAAAATGGGCTTGCACTCCTATGACCAAAACTAGTTCCCCAAATGGGTTTGTGTCTATAGATAATCAAGCTTAGCCTAAAAAAGGCATGTGCCAATGATTATACTAAAATACTTCTCTCAAATGACAAAGTCGTATAATTTATGTATTTCACCATGTCATAACTAGCCCAATTTGGGCCGCAATTCTTTCTTTACTACACTTCAGGTGAGTGCATAAATCCTATGCCTTATGTGAATTGATGTCGACATAGTTGAGTGTTAAATTTTGAGTGCATAATAAATATACCATGTTTACACCTAGTTATATTGAGTTCATAACTAACTTGGACAACTAAATGAGCACCTGACTTGATAGTTGACCCTATTTACTACAACATGTATAAGGATAAGATATACCTATGAAAGAATTTTAGCCTTAAGAATAAGGATCTTAAATATATCCATACTTATTTGGTGGGTGTAAATTCATGATTCATGAAGACTTGTAATATAACTAAGAATTATTTATTTTAGAAGGACTCAAGGGTGATGTGAAATAAAATTATGGTAGAATGTTTCATGTGTTAACAAAATAAAGATGAGACAATTATGACTCCATTTATATTGTAAAATTTATGTATGCATATTCAATAATAGGAGGTGGTTTCATGGATTTTATATTTGGATTTCCAATATTGGAATGGTAAAGTTTATTCATGGTAAGCATTCATAGAGTTGAAAAGTATGTCCAATTTTTGCCCTATCATGTCATTTTATACCAAGAATAATAAAAAGCTTTTATGGAGACAATGCAAAAGCTACATGGGACCACAAATATTATAGTGGGTGACCATGTCCCTATATTTACTAGTGTTTTTTAGATTGATTTAGTCAATTATTTTGGAATTTAGATAGTTCATGATTCAAAATATCATACCTAATATAATGGGAAATTAAATGTGGTCAATATATGTTTGTGTACTCTCTCTCTCTCTCTCTCTCTCTCTCTCTCTCTCTCTCTCTCTCTCTCTCTCTCTCTCATGATAAGCAATATTAATTAGTTAACTAGATGCCACTATCAACATGGTGGTATAACACGTTTTTCCATATTTATTTTAATATATACAAATTTATGTCATTATATGAATATCCTCTACCATGAATCAATTTATCCTTGAAAGTGAGACCAAAATATCAAGTTGATAAATATAATATTCAACACCAACAAGATGTACTATGTAATCTTGAGGAGGACTTATCTATGGAACAAATTAGAATGAAACAAAAATCTAGTCAACATGGGAATGAGAGTCATTTTGAATTAGGGGATTATATTTGTCTAAGTTTTTAGCCATATAAGCATATTTACTTGAAGCACCAAAATAAGTATAACCAATTGTCACCAAATTATTATGGTCTTTATTATATCTTGGAAAACATTGGGTGTGGCCTAAAAATTACAATTATCATAATTAACAAAAATATATATTTTATTTAATATTTCATGATAGAATAAATTTACTGGTTATAACATTCCGTCATAGTTAGAATTAAAAGATATTGATGAGGAGGTACGTATCATTTTTTAACCTAAAGTAATTATTGAGACATGCAGTAAGAGATTTCAAATAAGGATGATAACTGAATATGTTATCAAGTGGAAGAACCTACCTAAAGACTATGTAACATGGGAAGAAGAAGATTTCATGCAAAAGCATCCATATTGGTCATCACTAAAGATAAAATTGGTTTGAATATGGAGGAACACTACACCATTCACCTATGGTTTGTATTGGAATTATTTTTCCCAGCATATGAAATGTATAATATTTGACATACTCATTTGATAATATCTAAATTTATTACTATGAGTAGTTAGTATATTTAGTTTATGGATTTTATATAGCCTAATTATGGTAAATATACTATGTATTATTAGGATTATATTAATCATATATTTTGAATTATATTCTTATTATAAGTACTTGAGAGGTTTCCCCCTTAAAGGGGATTAATTATAGGTATCATACTCTTCACTTCACTTTATTGCATGCATCTACTCATATTTTTGAGTGGTGTTATTTTGTTTTTGATCTATTGCATTAATATAATTTTATGTAATTTTTATTTTACAATATAGTAATTTTATTACATATTCTCTTTAGAGTTTTTTAATTTTTCCTTAAAATTCCCATTAGAGGGACCTCACTATTTTTTCTACTTTCATAACTCCCTAGATAAGTTTCATAAATTCCATTACATATGGATAATTCAAGAAAGTCAAGTTTGAAATTTTTCTCATTAGAAACAAACCTCATGTGATCCATTAATGGAAGCTCTACAATGTAGTTGCATTTACTACCATGATGCCTCTCATGACCATGACATCCCTTTACCCCAACTCTTAAATTTAGTTCTCTAGTATGCAACCCACCCTATAAACCACCTATAGCCATGGTGTCTATGCTTTTTTAAGCACACACTCGACCCCTTTTTTCACCCTCTACATGAATACAATGTTATAACTACTCTATATGGACCACTAAGGGCCCATCATTATCCAAATGCCTCCCAATTTTTATTTTTCATATTTTTAAAGATACATTTTTGCCTCTCCAACCTTGATCCATCTCTATTATCTCCATCGTCAAAACATTGAGGCACACCATATTACCTTCACACCTACTTGGTCATCTACATATCTTAAATGCCTACCATTGGGCCTCTTAGTATCTTCATCTACACTTATTATACCTATTATAGTTTTATCCCATTGAAAAACACATGACTTTTTCACATTCGTACATTGAGATCCACTTATCTATGGCCTTGAAATCTACTCTAAAATATGAAATCATAATCTCACTTGTCATTTTTTATCACAACATTGTCATTGTATTCTATGTTGTCCATGGAAATTAGTGACTTGTATGCTCTGATAGGTCCCAATTGAGTTTGTAAACTTTAATTCCTCATGCTTGTGACCTCTCCATTATTTTTCGGCACTCATATGCACATAAAAAGATTTGAAATTTTTTGAGTATCCTTGTTATATAGGGACCAATCATGCATCTTCCAAGATCATTCTAATTCAAACACAAAATGGTCAAGTGCCCACTTAACCATGACTAAGTAAAACTTTAACAAAACACATAATGGGGTAATAAAGTGGGTGCTCGATCTTACCCATTAAAAATTTAAACATTTAATCAATCCTCTATCTTGAGCACCTCAAGATGCTCTTAAACCTAATTGTATTTTATGAAAAACCCAATTTGAAACTTTGACATTACCATTGAACTCATTTCACTAAGCACTTACTAAGGTAACCTACTACATAGGCTACTTAGGATAATTATTTATTAAAATATAATTCCTTGAGTGCACTCCTTGACTATCACCTTGCATGATTATGCTCTATCTACCCTTGTTTAAGATTCCTTTACATAATCTAGGCTTTAGGTGAACTCTTTATACCCTTTAAATCACTAGATCTCATGTGCATGATACAATGATGTGTAGTCTCTTATGACCACTTAAAATCTTAGGTGAATTACTATATAGTACCTCATGATATTATGTACCATTCACTCTCTAGTTTATTTTTCTATATGTTACCTTGCATTCTCTAGTAAACTATATTATTGGTGACTTGTGCTATCTAGTGGCTAGTGTGCTCTCATTCCTTGACCAATTGGGTTCCCTTATTATATAACACTTCAATAAAAAAATCCACCAAACATGAATCCTATGCTTCTAAATTTGTTTCTAAAACTTTATTTATTTATTTTACATTTAGTATGTGATAGTGCTCAAATTTCATGCTCACCAGATCTTAGGTACAATGTATCACCCCGACTACCACTAGAGTCCACACCAACTAGTTTTGTATTAAAAACATATGCAAAACCAACTTGAGGTTGTATATTGTATTTTGTTGATATGTTTTTGGCATAATGAATTTTTTATATTTTTTTAACAAAAAATGATAATGTTTGGAAATTAAGCATGACCCCTCAATAATGCACACAAATTATATAACTTTGACTTTGACTAACCATAAATTGATCATGCTATGGTATTTTTCAATGGATTATTTATCATTGTTCCTTTTTTCTGAGATCATATTGGAATAAATAATTTATGTAAATTAAACCTAGTTCTTGTAAAACTATTATTTATTAAATACTATTTGAAAATTTCCATTTACAATCCATAATAACTTTCATATATGAAATAATTTTTAGATGTTTTTTAAAAATATATATGTTTCCAAAAGAAACATGGTACTATATTTATATTCTTTCTTTTATGTCTGCTATATTAGATTTGGTCATTTTCATATCATCTACATTAGACTAATATTTTCTAGTCATATTTTGGTCTAAATGTCAATTTATACTTTTTAATGAAAATTTTAAGACACTTCCCTTGATTTCATCATAATTAATCACTTGTAAATTGGTAACCAATATAGAATGTAGTGTTTTGTGATCCATATTGAGGATAATTTGTACTTAATCATAGTTTGAGATGGATCAACCATATGCACTCATTGATAACTTGATAAGTGATTACTTGTGACCTTGATTAATCGATATACATCACTTGTATATTAATCCTACAAGATATATTATTTTTAGTGCATAAATTTACTCCCTTGTATATAATTTTAACACACTTAATAATAGACAGGGGTGAGGCCCCAACCACATCCCACCACTATCTAGGGATAAACAACAAACTATATGTGATTACTATGGACTTACCACTAATTCAATATATATATATATATATATATATATATATATATATATATATATATATATATATATATATATATATATATATATATATATATATATATATATATATATATAAAAGAAACTGGGGGGCTCCAAAATAACAAAAGTAGAGATGAAAAAATCTGAATTTATATATATAGGAAACTGGTGCCCCCATATATATATCTTAAATATGGGGGGCTCCAAAATAACAAAAGTAGAGATGAAAATAATCTGAATTTATATATATATATATATATATATATATATATATATATAGGAAACTAGTGTCCCCATATATATATATCTTAAATATGGGGGGCTCCAAAATATCAAAAGTAGAGATGAAAAAAATCTGAATTTAGACTAGATACTGGAAGTACAGAAAATCTTCAAATGAATTATAAGATCCATGTACTACTTTGGACTAGGAATACAACTAATATTAAATTTTATAGAAAATTATTCTAGGATCCACTAGACCCATTTCTAATTGAGATCAAACTAGATGTTGATCTGGAAGATCTAGAGATTGGTTACCACTCCCTGATCACTTATACTACCCCAAACATTGGACTACATTTTCCAAATAAAATGGAATATTACTACCAAAATTACACTATACATCCAAAACAACCCTAAGAAGACATGATCCCAAGAAGATACTTGACATTCCCTCATGACTTTGACCTTCAATCTTGTCAACTAGATATAGATATTAGTGGTCCCCCAAAATCAATAGTACATAAATGAATGACCTTGACACTCACCCCCTCCCCTTTCTATAACTATGTCTATGGGCTATGGGTTGGTGGTCCATAATGGAAATCATTATTATTTTTAACACTTTATATATTCATATATATCCTTGTATTCAACATCATTTCCTTATTGACTTGATGGTAATAATGACTCAACATCCATGTATTATGGTAAGAAAAATGTTGTCCATAAGGACCTTCAAATTTTTTGGTAATCATTGACTTATAGACAGTGGTTTTTATGACTAATTGCAATACACTTACACATAAGTTTGGATTTTTGTGAAGCGAATGTTTATTTTATGATGTCACTTGAACATCAAATTCAAAAAAATTAATTTCCTTGTTTTATCAACTTTACTCCCTCTTTGAGAAAATCTTAGTACCATTATTTGATGGCCTTGATTGTTATTCAATAGTCATATTTGGTGTTTTCTCCTCTAAGAAGCCTTTGTAATGGATATTTCTTACAAAAAATAGATTTCAATAAAATTACATTATATTCATCCATAATCATTTAATTATGTCTAATCATACATAAAATATAAAAATAGACCTAATTTATCCTTTCCAATTCCATAAAAATAATGACAAAGAGGTTTAAAATTTAATCTTTCTTCAACATGGTTGATCTCCATGCGAACCTTGTGCTTTGCTTCTGAATTTAAAGCTCCAATATCTCATAAAAACATCATAAAATAGTAAAAAATGGGGTATGGATTATTCAACATGCCTCAGTCAAACCCCCCTTTGGGAAAAAATATTGAAATAATTTTATGTATATAATATAATATAGTAGGTAGTCTAGTGAAATATCCCAACACTTATTATTTCAACAAGTACATTCTTAGTAAATTTATGTAGATAATAGATTTTATCTTCCATTAAATTATCTACTATCCATATTTATTTATACCATATATTTGAAATTAATTAGGTACCATGCACATCCATTTTGACTTCCACAAGGTAATGACCTAAAATAGTGGAAGGGAAAATGTAAGTGTGCCTGATGTAGTGTTGGGATAAAATTTAAGATGAGATGAGGACAAGAGATAAATTATAAAATAATTTGTTTTATGCTAGAGGATATACAATGTAATGGATATTTTACCCATTAGAAGTCAGTGAAGATGCCCATATTCCTAATTTAAACCTAAATACCCAAAATAATCCAAAAATGATCAATCAATGTAGTTAAAAATTAAATAATGTCATAAGATAATTTTTATGTTTCCACATCATTCCCCACTATTTTTAATATATAAAATGAGTGTTGTGGGTCCCTCACTTTTACATTGATATAAAAATATCTTCTTATAAAATAATTAGTTATGCATGATAGATTATTCATGATCCAATAACATAATAAGATAATAATGACTTACTTTTAATGAAAAAAATACATATTTTGTAGCAATTTAGTAAATAAATTGAGTGTTTATTTAAACTTAAAAATTAAATAATATACAACCAACTCTTTTTTTTAACAAAATCACTCAACCATTTTAATTGTATGCCCATAAATGTGAAGGCAAATAATAGAAAATAGTAGAGCTTCCATAGTATCAATATTCAGCTTCCACATATAGACCAATAGAGATTCATACTCGTATCCATATTAAAATAACTCATGCCTACATTATTTTAAATAATTCTTCCATACCCTTTTATAAGAATAAATTTATCTCTAATAACTAATAGTAATAAACCTATGCTTATATTGTCTTACAAATTTTCATCTTCTTAACAATAAATAATACATCTTTGGCAATAAGAGTAAAAAAATTTTAAGCACAAAATATAATTTTAAATACCTTTTACAATTGGTTTTCATGTAATTATATAAAAAATATTCCTTATAAAATATATAAATAATTTATAAAACTTACTATTGAATGAATATGATCACCCCACATCACTGGCTTTATTCTGTTATCAATAATTATTCTTATATTAATTAGATAGATCAAATAATAAATTATTATCCTCTTCCAATCAAATAATTATCTAGATATAATATTTGTGACTAGGCTCCATCATCATCAACCACAACTAAAACACAAAAATTTAATCCTAAACTAATATTCTAAATTTTAGAGTATGAAAAATGTTTCTTTAATCATAAGCATAAAACACTACTTTACAAAAACACTAGGTACATAAAACATTTCAAACCACCCAGAAATAGAATCATTTAAAGGTGTATAGTTTTTATCTAAATAAAACATACAACCTGTGTAGAAATTAGGCCACTCATTTATCCTTAAATTTTCTCATCATAAATTGCTTAAGAGAATAAAGTTTTTATTTCCTATTTAGAGATAATGCATGATTTTATAAAATTTATTTATTAATGTTTAGATTTTTCTACTCTATAACCATTACATATCCATATTAAATTTTTCATTCTTAATAAAAACCCTTCCTCCAAGTGTTCCAAAACTAACTTATTACTTAAAATCCCTAACCTTTTTACATTTTTCCTTCCTTAACCTCCATACCTTAATTTATAAACCAATAATTATAGTTAAAATCTCTCACTTGGTTACTTACAAATTAAATAATGAAGATACAATACTCTAATCAACTCCTAAAATTTCAAAAATATTTGTTTCTTTATTATGTCCCCTAAAATAGTGCTTATGTAGTATTAAAGTGAATGGTATATAAAATTTCCTTGCTTAACTTAGAATACTTTATGACTTCTAGTTTGGATATTTCCTTTTTTTGAATTAATTATGATTTAATAATATCCTTCAATTATTACCTTCTAAAAACATTTATCAAAATCCAATTTCATACCATCAATTACTTTCATTATTTCCACTACATCATTTATTACCTTAATAATAATAAAAAGATCTTCCCCAAATCTATTACCATGAATCAAACATTATACTCTATTCAACCCCAAATAATTTCATGGGAATCTATCAAAATTAATTTTGATAAATCCATCTCCTAACAAAATCCATCTCTCTTTCAATCTTTTACTTAAATTTTATTTTCCACCCATATCATTATTCACCACAATTATAGAAAATTTTCCCAAAATAAATATTTCTCTAGCACTCAAACATTCCTTACTAATTTCAAATGTTGTTGAAATAATGAATATATATAACTATTCATGCACTCAACCAAAATCTTTGTTATATTGATTTTTTTCTTAGAAAAAAATCTTTGATTGGAAAAGAAATATTATTTTTAATAAAAATATTCCACATTGTATTTTCCTAAATATCCTTAAAAAGAACATATAAATGTTTGGTTTTTTATATGTACACTTATATTTTGTAGTCACTGACAAAATTTTTTATGGGGCTCATCAATGTATCTATTTCCCTAAATTCATATCCTAGGGAGTGCACTAAGATTGATGTTGGCCTTATTTGTGATAGTTTATGAAAATTTATTATCATATGATATTTTTTACCTATTTACTCTCACTATCTTGTTATCTAGTCATTATATCATATTTTGGTTCTCTTTCCTCTATTTTTTACCTCTTCTGATTAATTTTAGGCTTTCTTCCAACTAATATGATAAAAATAAATTTAGGGTTGGGAATGTTCATTTTACTTTATGAGATATAATTATAATGTGATCATATATTATACCTATTAACACACTATATTTCTATTCAGTCATTCTAGCCTCCTTTGGTTCTCTTTTCTTTGCTTTTTGTCTATTTTAACTAATTTTAGGCTTTCTCTCAACTAACTCAATCAGGGTCAAGTTAGGTTTTTAACCCTTGCATTTAAAAATGTATCAACTATAGAAAATGTTGTTAATTTTCCTTCCTATGTCCCTTTACAAATATTTCATCCCTAATCAATTCCATCATTTTTTATTCTATGCTAAGTTGACATTATTAATATAGTACTATTTTTTATTTTGATCATTATACTATATTTATCTAGATTAAGTCCATCTACATATTTGATAGGTAACTTTTAGGAGTTGGATTCATGTGTGTGTGTGTGTGTGTGTGTGTGTGTGTGTGTGTGTGTGTGTGTGTGTGTGTGTGTGTGTGTGTGTGTGTGTGTGTGTGTGTGTGTGTGTGTATATATATATATATATATATATATATATTTCGTGTGTGTGTGTGTGTGTGCGCGTCTTTCATAGATAATTATTATGATAAACATGGACATTTTATTATACTTGTGCATAAAAACCATTTTTAGTAAAATAAGAGGAATTTGAGTATAAAAGCTTATTCTTGTGAAGGTTTACTATGACTCAAGGTATCTAAAGTTAAATAGAAGGAAGCTAAATTAGAGAGGTACACCTTTGTAATTTGAGTTCCAAATTAAGGATACTTTGGTATTAATCCTTTCCATTTGAGTTGTCACCTAAAACATCTCATAAATTTTCACTTGACTTAAGGGCTAGATTGATGCATGAAAAATTCAATCCAAGTTAAGTATCTCTACATCTAAACTATTTATTTTATTTTATTAGTAGTATATACTAGATTAGTATGTTTTTATCTTCTTCTCCATGCTTGGATTAACTTATGTTGTCTTTATATGCTGATATATTCTTAGTTGGATACCTCTTAGTTATAACACATAATTTGATACATCTTTATTATCACCTAATCATGTTTCTTTATATTTAGTTTAGTTATTTTTAATTTTGGATCTATGTTATCTTTGTTTTTTAGTTCCTTGCATAGGCTTCCTAACTATACATTTGATCCCCCTTTTATAAATATTTCTTGCTTTCAGCCTCTCCACCGCTTTATGATGTGGCTAATTGTATGCATGTTGGATCTATTATAGTTTTATCCATTTTTTATATTATAGGATATTTATATTTATAATTATATTTTTCAATAATAAATTATGGTGAATATTACATTAATATTGCCTTGTCATTATTTTATGCCATTTTTCACATTTTTATTTTTATTATTTCTTAGCGTATTAATTTTTCATCACATCATATTGCCCATTAAATATCTTTTGGTGAAATTGACTTTAATATTATCCCACTATTATATTGGATCATCTTATTATTATTATTTTCCTATAAATATTGTGTTGAATCCCTCAATGTGAATCTCCTACTATTACTCCTAGTGAAATTATGGTTAAATACCTCCATGTGAATCTCATCACTCTTGACTATGATGATGGTTATACATTACATAACCCTTATTTATTTATATGCTCAAGTTTTTTTGGTAAATCCTTTAACTCTAGAATTAACATGATCATTCTTTCTTATAGATGATGATGATGATTTTTTCTACTTTTAATGTTCTTCCTAATGGTATCTATAAAAATAATAATATTTATTTAGTTAATATTATTAGGTATCCAAATATAGAAATTATTTCCCTCCCTAAATGTTAAATTTAACACCACACCCACAAACACTGAGGATTTTAATGGAAGACTTAAGACATCATCATCTAGCATAGTTTTGTTCATTTAAAAATGCCCTTAGGTATATGATCCATCATTATGTGTCTTCCTAACCATGTCACTTTTCTAATTTTCATGAATAGTACTCATTATATTACTAATTATCAATAACTTCGATAAAACTTTGATATAATCTATCTTGAGGCCCTAAATTTTCCACTCTAGCTAGATATGCCTCTCTTTAAGAAACTTATTTCCCACATCCCTAAAAAAAAAAACATTATTATCTTTGGCATAAGTCTCCTACATGTTATATGGATAGGTGTGGATCATTTGGAAACATTTTTACCTTTTCCCTAGGCTAGAACATTAGGTTCCCTAACAACATTCAAATATTTCTCATAGTAAGGCCTCACCTTACTCCCCCATCTGATGTTTCATCACCAAATATGACTCCCATGTACATCCCAGATAAATAGGAACATTATTTTATTTATAATTATTAAAATTACCACTCAACATATGAGTTTAAGTCATATGATGTGGTGAAAAAAGTTATTAATGAAGACATTATTTAAAAATGATGTGAAGACATTATTCTTGATTGGCAAGATGGTATGGGGAACCACAAATATTTTCAAGGCCAAAAGGATATTTGATTTTATCTTACATGATGGAAATGGGATAAATTACATGTGGGGACATTTATAATGGATTTGATCCTACTCAAAAAGAAGTTCCACTAGCCTTTCGGAAGCATATACAAATGGGAGACATCTTTTACTATATATATTGCACACCCATATGGAGTGGATGATAAAGAGGTCACATATAAAGGATATAAGTGGTAGATAGTGTAATTTTTTTGATAAATCTTGTAAATCCTCCTTGTCATGTTGAGTCAAAGTTTTGTGAGTGTTTTGAGAAGAAGAAGATTTGTAAGCTTGTGTAATAGCATGCATGAATAACATATATTTATTGAGATTAATGAAAGAGTGTGTGATTTTTTAATGAGAGATATGTGACTGTGAGATATGTGAGGATTTTATGAGATTTATATGTGTTTTATGAGATAGTTGGAGTTATATGGATTGTTTAATCCATCAAGTTGTATCAAATCTCCATTGTGAGGAGGAGCTAATTTTTTTCACATCAAGTACCAGTATCAGAGCAAGTAAGATTCCTATGGAGAGGAGAGGATATTATTGAATATGTGAATGCGTATTTTTTTTGTACATATAATATGGAAAAAAAGAATGGATAACACCACCAAAGAGATAATGGGAGAATAAGTTAAATATTTGGGATACACTATTGCAATTGATGCTAGACAGATTTGAAGAATGTGAAATTGAAGAAGAAGAAGACATGGTGTGGGAGATAATAGACTCCCTAAAATCAAAGGTGGTTTTATTGAAAATAGAAATATCCACATGGAAGGAAGAATAATTAAAACATATAGAGTTGCATAATGAGAACTGAATTAATGAGAAGAATATGGTTATATTTGAATATAATAAGGAGGAATAAGCTAGTGAGTAGCCTCAAGAAGGAGAAACCCCCATGAAAGAGGATATGAAAGTGATTGTTGTTGAAGAATAATATATATATATAAATCTTTGTAAAAGATTATGGAGAGATGTTAAAATAATATTTCAACCATATAGAGTTGTAAAAGAGTGAATAAAATTGCATCCATGAGGAGTTGCATATAGAGGAAGAGGGAAGTAAAATAGAGTTGTAATTTTCCATGAAGGAAACTTTGGAGAAGAGGTTGTGCAAGAAAGTGAACAAAAATAGATTTTACTAGATATTAAACCATGTCAAGGAGATAAAATTGTAAGTATAGATGAGGATAAGATAGCCTATGAGGTTGTTGATATGGAAATTTTGAAAGTCCATAGTGAGAGTGAAGAACATGAGGATCATGCTAAATTTGAAGATGAGTTTTAGTTTTTTTGGGAGGAACTTTAGATGTGGATGTTGTGTAATTTGATGCACACAAAGAGAGTTTGATAGATGAATAATATGTTGAAACCATGAGGGAGAACCTATAAATGGTGATGTGTGATGTGAAAGATGATCCAACATGTGGTTGGATAAGCTATGAAGAAATCCAAGTGGGATTTTGGTGGAGGTGGATGGTTCATGTTGGTTGGAATACCATAAAGGATAGACTTCATGGTGGCTGCAATCCCGTAAAGGGGAGATATTTTGGTGGGTTTTATCCCACATGTGAATCTATTAGGATATGGATAATATTTTTTTAGAGGATGCTTTCAAAAAAACCATTCTATAGAAGATGGAAGTGGATAAGGAAAAATAACATTGTCCAGGAGTACTTGGAGTGTTGGAAGGGGATGTCATAGTCATCAAACTTGGTGACCAAAAAATTGGTTTTACTACTTAACCCATCCATGTGATCGAGAGATCACATTATAAAACCTTGGGTGTCTGATATTTTAGCATTCAAGGGTTTGTGTAATATTGTATCACCTAAAAATAGAGTGGTGTTCTTATGTGCTTGTGATTTTATGTGTTGTGTGATCATGTGTTTATGTGTTCATCTATGTGAGCCTACTAATCTTGGAGAATAATTAGGGAAACTCATAAGAGTTGAGTTATTTTCAACCAAATGATAATGATGTGGTGAAGAAAACACTATTCATGAAGATTCTATTTAAAGATGATGTGGAGACATTATTCACTCTAGTGAGGTGTCAAGGACACTATTCTTGATTGGCAAGGTGGCATGGGACACCAAAAATATTTACAAGGACAAAATGGTATTTTATTTTCTCTTTCATGATAGAAATGGGACAAGTTACATGTGGGTACATTGATAATGGATTTGATCCTAGTCAAAAGAAGATCCACTAACTTTTTGGAAGCATATGCAAATGGAAGATAACTTTTAATATATAGATTATACACCCATGTGAAGTGGATTTTAAAGGGGTCATATCTAAAGGCTAAAATTGGTAGAGAGTGTAATATTTGTGATAAATCACATAAATCCTCTTTATCATGTTGAGGCTAAGTTTTGTGAGTGTTTTGAGAAGAAGAAGATTTGTAAGCTTGTGCAATTGCATGCATGAATAACATGTCTTTGTTGAGATTAATGAAAGAGTGTGTGATTTGTTGATGTGAGCTATGTGATTATGAGATATGTGAGGATTTTATGATATTTGTATGTGTTTTGTGAGATATTGAGTATTATATGGATTTTTGAATCTATCAAGTGGTATCAAAACTCAATTATGATGAGGAGCTGATTTTGTTTTCACATCAAGTGGTATTAGAGCTCCATTATGATGAGGAGATTATTATTTTTCACATTAGTATATCACCAATGTATTTTTAGGTTATATATATAGCATCATCAAACTAATCAAATACCAAAAAATCATGTTAATAGGACTTAGGAACAATCTCCCCTTCATCAAGAACTACCTCTTAGACTAGAATATCTTCTTACCATTTTAACTTCTTCATAGTTAATGACATATCATCCTCATAATTATGGTACCCATACTTTATATATAAAGGATATGATCAAGGTTTCCATTAAATGTATTTTAAAGAGAATAAAATATACCATGTTTAAGGAATGATATTTGATTCACTAATAGATTTTTGATAGATGTAATGAGATTCTCAAATATTTATGAGTAGTCATATATGAATTTTATACATCACACTAATCATGTCTCAAATTTTATCTCATTTGATATTGGAAGTTTATTATTTCTAACTCTTATTTTTTTTATATGTAATGTTCTTTATGTTAATGAAATTTACTTTTTAATGTCATATTTACCTCTTGGATTTATGTGTAAATTGATTCTTTTCAGATTGTTTGGCATCTTTATTTTTCATATATTTTCCTCTTGGGTTGATTTGGAAATGAACTCTTTTTGACTCCTTGGTATATTATTCTTATCCTTATCTCCCTCTTAGGTTTATTAGGCCATTTCCTCATTTTTTAATCTTTAATATTCTATTTTTTACTATCTTCCCCTCTTTGGTTTATCCTCTCCCCTTTTAATTTTCAACATTATCTTTACTTTTTTTATACTATTGTAAGTTTGTGTGACTTATCTAGTGAAATTAATATCTTCCTTAATATAACAATCATATTCAATCTTATCCTACCATTTATTCATGTGATATGTGATTTTAATTACATTATCATGTATTTATAGATCCCTTTTTCCTAGTCTATATGAATAAAAAAAATTCCTTCTTATGATAAACTACTAGCATGTTTTCATTATATCAATTTATATTTTTAATCTCTCTCATGATCCCCATATTTCCATTTTTTAATTTCACTTGAGGCACACTTAGCTCAAAGATGATATTTCACTCTCTTATAAAGTGTAAGTTTAGGGGTGTCTTGGTCCTTAGGTTTTATTCTTTAGTGGCCAGGTGTACACTCTTTTGTGTTAATCATATTTATCTTCCATTGTTAGTTTATTTAATTTTAATGTAGGAGGAAATTAAAACAATAAAAAAATTTAGAAGCCAAGATATAAAATCAAATATCAAAATAAAAATAAAAATGCACTTTCAAATGATAAAATATCAAAACTCAAAATCACACAAAAAGACATGATGATACCATTTAACAGGTCTCCATATTTTATTTGAATTTAAAAATCCATAATTATCCTCATGATATATCTAAGGTCTATTAGGATGTGGTAGAATAATTGACTAGGTTATGAGTCTTAACATATATCATTAGTGCCACATACTTTCTCATGCTAATACCTAATCCTTGTTATGAATAATGGATCCATTAAGGTCCTAAAGAATGGAAAAGAAGTTTTGAGAAGGTACAATCCTTTTAATTTTCATTCATATATCCCTCATGGTGTGATACTTTTATTTCACTAGTTATCCCAATCTCATGCTTGTTGGGTTAGGTTCATTATGACCATTGATGTTAGAAACTCTTAATTACACCAAATAAATTAGATTGTCTTTCTTATAGTTAATAATATATTTTCACCTTAGTAGTTCCTTATTTTTTCCTCCCTCCATTATTTCCCCTTTAAAAATATACTTGTTTACAAATATCTTCTATATTCTATAGATCTTATTATCCATTTATTTTATACATATTAGCATCATGACCATTGTGAGTGTTTAGAGGTTCCCCTTTCAACATGGAAATTCTTAATATAAATTACACATTCAAGTTATTTTGAAATTATCTCTTAGTAATTACCTTATTTTAATATGATTTATTTTTATTAAGTTTGTAAACTTGAGTTTGTATTCTCCTTTTTGTGGGTTGTCTAAACCTGATATAACCCTCATATATGGATATGCATTATTGGTTCTACCTTTTATGTTTTAACTTATTAGATATTTATTATTCTTTAAGTCATACTAACCTAAATTATCCCACCCTTTATAGCTATATAGTCCTTTTTATATATTTATTATTTTCATTATATCTTGATGGACTAATTTATCCCTCACCTAATGGATTGATAAATTTCATTCATTTTTATAATCCTCCCTATGAGTTTCTCATACTTTATTTTTTATCCATATATTTATACTATATCAATCTAGATAAAGCCCATTGACATATTTTAGAGTTTTTTATTTGGATTCATATATATAGGGATCCTAGATATTTTTTATCTAAACACACCATTCTACTTTACTTTCACTTTATTTTATTAGAATAAGAGGAGTTTGATATATAATATTATTCTTGTGGAGGTCTAGTCTTACTCCTTTGAAGTTTAATAGAAGGAAACCTATTTAAAATTTATTCTTTGAGGTTCCTAATTCAGGATACTTGTGTCTTCATTCTTGACAATTGAGTCTTCACCTACAACAATATCTTATCTATGACTCTCCTGATCAATAATAATGTATTTATAGATAATATTATTAGTAAAAAATTGTAAGTTGATGCATGTTATGGGTTAATTTTAGTTCAATTATTTCACTTACCATCATTTATTTACAATAATTTTTTTATATTTTATGTTGCTATGTTTTAAACCAAATAACCATTCCACATTACATTATAGTGTTACATGATGATATTTGGGTGAGTAATATGTATAAATACATTTTTTTTAGTCACTAATAATTTATTTTATAGGATTCATAGATGCATCTTTCTTCTTGAGTGCTCATCCTAAGGAGTGCATTGGGATCAGGTTTGAGATAAATCATGGTACTTTATGATATATTTTTGTCATTTTTTAAATATTTTATACTTATTTACCCTCATTATATTTATATTTTATCATTTTATTATCCTTTGACACTCTTTTCTCCTCATTCTACCTATTCTACCTAGTTTCAAGCTTTCTCTCAACTAACTCAATCAGTATCAAGTTAGTTTGGTTTTGAAACCTATATTTATAATTCAATATCCCATGGGCAACACAATCCATTTTTATACTTTTTTCCATTTCAACTTATATTGATTTCCTTTATATATTATATTTATGTGGTTGACACAATATTTTTTCTATCCATATCTTTATACTACATCAATCTAGATAAAGTACATTGACATATTTTAGAGTTCAATTTTAGGATTTGGATTCATATATATAGGGATCCTTATATTTTTTTAATGAAAAATAAACATACCATTATACTCTACTTACATAAGAAAACTTGATTTTATTAGAATAAGAGGAGTTTGATATATAATCTTGTTCTTGTGGAAATCTAGTCTTACTCAAAATATTTAAAGTTTAATAGAAGGAAGACTAAACTATAGAGGTAAAATTTATTCTTTGAGATTCACAATTCAGGATAATTATGTCTTCATTCTTTACATTTGAGTCTTCACCTACAACTTGAGCTAAAGGTGAGATTGATGTACTGATAATTAAATCTGATGTATCTATAGCTCTAAACTCTTCCTTTTATTTGGTTTATCTACATATATTAAAGTAGTATGTTGAATTCTTCCTCTCCATGCTTAATTAGTTTATGTTTTATTTGCATAATATTATATCCTTAGTTAGATATATGTTAGATAAAATCCATAGTTTAGATACCTCTTGATTACCATTTAATGGCAATATATCCTTAGTTTAATTATTTTACATCTTGGATATAGGTTATATTTGATCATTAGTTCCTTGCATAGACTTCCTAATTATATCTTTGATCCCCATTTTATTTTTGGGCTATGTGATCCAAATTGCATTGTTATTAGTTGTTAGTTGTTGTATGGGACATGCATTTCCTAATGAGACATCCCATTTAATAAATATGATAATAAAGTGTTAGGAATTAATTAATAGTAATAATTAATTACATAAATTAATAAGTTTTAATCATTAATAATAGAGTGTTAAGAAGTTGGTTCAAGTAGTTGAGACCATAAAGAGTGAGGTTATTTTAAGGATAATCTTATATAAGTTTGTATGTAAACATGAATGGAATCCAATTAATTTTATATGAATAAAAACTTTTTTGAATAAATTATTATCATGTAACCTTTTGTACATATTATATCCTATGTTTGAAGTCCTAAAATTAGTATCACAGTAGATGGTTATTGATATGGGAGGAAGCCACAAAAAACCCCTAAAGCATGAATACATGAAGAATATTAATAAAGACATTTTTGTGAAGTTTTATAAGAATTATTTATTTACCTAATTTTTTTAGATTAAATTTTAGAGAGTATATTTAAAGAGAAAATAAATGGTGGAATTTATTGAAAAGAAGGTTTGGTAGCCTATCTAAGCATTGAAAATTTGTTTATCCTTGCTTAGGATGTATAGATATTGAATATGCCCACTATTTTATTTGTTGAATGCTACCAAAAATATTTTAAATCCACTAGAAGAATTGAAAATTTCATAGAAAGCATTAAAAGTATGTTTGATGTGTGATTAAGCATTGTAAGTCTAAAAAATCATACAATAACATTGAAAATATTTTCATTAAGAATTTAATTATTACTCAAGGAACTATTTAATGTGTCAATGACATTAACATTATAAATTAAATTAATAAAATCATGATATAAGGTGTTGGACCACTTATAAACTATCAAAATGCACTAAAGTCTGCTCATATGCATTGAAATATTGATATAAATATTTTCCTAAAGGACATGAAGCACTAGAGTGTTGATGCATGATGTCCCAGCTAAAGCATCATGTGATGAGGGAGATAGAAATATGATCCATGATTGATAAAAATTATTTTTTCTATTTTTAGACATGTAGGTCATTTTTAAATGGTGGTTGAAAATTATTTAAATTTATTGGTCATGATTATTCTTGTCAATTAATTTAAATTATTGCTATATTAAAATTTTCATTAGTTCAAGCATGATGTCCTAATGTCAAGTCAATATTTTGTTGAAGCATTGTATTATTGCTTATAGAATTATTAATGTGTCAATGTCATTAAAATGTTAAGTTAAATCAATAAAATAATAATAAAAGGTGATAAAATGCTTAAAAACTTCTAAAATTCATTAGAACCTACTCATAGGCATTGAACTATTATTAAAAATATTTACCTAAAGGACATGCCACATTGAAATGTTGATGCATGACACTCCAACTAAAGCATCATGTGATAAGGGATCTATAAATATAATCCAAGGGTGATAATTATTTTTCCATTTCTCAACATATATATCCATTTTAAATGGTAGGTGGAAATTATTTAAACTAACTAGCATGATTGCTATTGTTGGGTTAATTCTATTTTTTGCTAGATGAAAATTTTCATTACTTCAATTTTTTTAATGATTGGACTTTGAAATGTTTGATATATATGCAACATTGTAATTTTTATATGTCAATATTATTTTAATTTGAGTTTTTTTAAGTCAATACATTGACAAAGGAGAGGTCATAAGTTCAAGTCCCATCTTTAATTTTTACATGTAGTGCAACTAGCAAAATTAGTATGTTTGAAAATAGTTCAAATGCATGTTTCAAACATTAATTCTTAATAAGTTGTTTAGAGTAGTTGGTAAATGAGTTATTTCTAAATAAATTAAACACACTAGGTCTAAATTTTAAATCCCACTACGTGTAAAGATTTTTTTTAAAAAATATGTCATTTTTAGTGTGTTTGGCCTATGGTTGTGGATTTTTTGGTCTAGTTGATTTTATTACATAAACATAGTGGTGTGTTGATTCCTGAAAATGTATCATAGGTAGTTTAGAGTGTTTAATAAAAAATTCTCATTTTTAGATTCAAATAATCCATTACATGAGTTATAGGTTGTGATATTATTGATATCTTTGGTGGAATAATGACAGTACACATGGACTATTTCATAAATTTATAATGTAACTTTTTGGTTTTTGGGAGTAACCATAGCCTAATAGATAACTTTTTAAAATGAAAGTGATCTAAACTAAGTGGAGTAATTTATGATCAAATCTAAGTCTAAAATCTAAGCTACAATGGATATTCACAATGAAACTAATCTAAAGTTAAGGATAAAAAACAAGCAAAGGAAGGGTAAGGTAGAAAATAAATATGTTGTTGATCTTCATTACAGACATTATGATAAAGTCCAAATTTCATCTAAATATTTACTTAACTAATGTGTGACATGAAATAACATAAGATCAAATCCTATCACACATCAGACAAACATCTAAGGAAGTGGAAACAATTCAAATAAGAACTAGATTCACTTTAAAGATTTACTCTTATAAGAAAATAACATAAGCGCATCTACAAGAAATGAAAAGAAATCAAATATCCTTTAATCAATCTATCATTAACACAAGGTGACAACTCTACATTTAAAGGTGCACCTTCAAAATTTATAAAAACCATTCAAATCTGAAAAATTAGACTAGACAAGTGAGAGAGCATCCATTATATCAACCACATAAACAAAATGAGACACTCTTTTTAGAATTCTTTGATTTTATTTATTACTCCAAAATTTGCACAAATTTTTATTTCTCAAAACTCCCTAACCTTTACAATTGACATTACCCATTATCTAGAAGAGTGAGAAGATATATTAGTCAATCATACCAAATGATAGTTGCACAGGTGTTAAGGACAACTATCTTTTCTACAATGTTATATAACTATGACATATCCAAATGGACTAACCTATAGGCGATGTGATTTATAAGCTACAAATGATTTTACAAAAAGAATATTATCTTTTCAAAATTTTATACATGTCAAGTTACAAAAAAATATACTTAAGTCAACTAATTTGACTTAGGGACTCTTTTGTTGTTGAGGTCCCTTACTTATGTTATAGGATCTTTGTTTCCTTTTTATGTTGTTCATAAATCAACTAAATTTGATGATAGGTTCCATGAATAGGTCATCTTCTTGATCTACCAGGTTCTTAAAGTTCTTTTCATCTCTACCTATCACTTCTCTGATGCTTCTAGCTTCAACAATCTTCTCTTCTTCATTTAGGATCATGTACAATATCCTACTATTATTATCCCCTATCATTCCTTATATTTTATTTCTTACCTCCTAGGTAACTTGAGTAGCCTTGAGCTTGAATTCCTCATTAGTGATTAGATCAATGGAGCTGAGTGTAGTTGGGTTTGTGATCATGCTCCCTAATATATCACTCATTCTGATCTCTAATTATTTGTTATCCTCAAAAATATCCTCCAAACTCTTGGACCATATACTCAAACCCTTTATTTTATCTACCAATCTAGCCATATCCATGTTCAAGTGGGATAGACTGATTGTCTTGAAACTAGGAGTTTAATCTTCTATAAAAATAGTCACCAAGTCCTTCACCTTGTTATATGAATCCTGCCACTAAGCTAATTGGTTCTTAGCCATAATATCATCTTTGATCACTAAATCCTATATGTATCTTATTTATTTCAAGTATTTGAACATATCATACAAAGTAGATTCAAACATATTGATCATAGCTTCAAGAATCCATAGAATAAACTTCTCCTACAAGTTCTTATTTTGTTGTTTCAAGCCCTTAATGGTAGCCTTCAGTTTTTATATTTTTACTTTGGCCAAATCCAAGACATTTTCAAAAATTAGATCTTCTCTAGGTTTATGTCTTCTTACTTGAGTTAAATTGGTCAATGGTTCCATTTTTTGATATGTGATCTCCTCATGACCTACCATGATCTTTTTATCTATTACCCTTAGCAAGATAGTAGTCTTTGGGTCAAATTTGACTCCAATTATGGATTGAGTCACATGTGGGGTTGGGACCTCCATTTGTTATGAATTTGTTGTGTCATCTAGTGTAGCTAGTATTCTAGCCTCTTCTTCCTATATTGTTATGATCTAAGGATTCATTTGTTGATGCATAAGAATGTTGATAGACTTAATCAAAGCCCAAGGATGATGCATAGTAGGCATTTTATGCAATATAGGTTCATATATGAACCACTCTAGAATGGGGGTACCATACAATAATTTTTCTTCACTGAATAAGTTGACTTCACTTAGAGGAGTAGTGAAAGTGACTTTGGGTCTCTTTATTTTGGGAATAATGGATTATTTAGCCTTCCTCTTAGGGTTTTGAATAGGGAATAAGTTTAATATTTTCCTTTAACCTTCTTTTCCTCAAACCTTGTTTCCTGAACTTGGGCTTCCTCATCATCTAACTCATAAACACTATATAGCATTTTCAATGCATCCTGAATAGTCTCATCAGGATCTAATGCTATCATATGAAATTATTGATGCAACTCTTATTTTACTACTTTGGTAAGTTCATGAGTTGATAATATAAAAGTTATATGATATGGAATTTTCTCTTTAGGTCTGTGATCCACTTGAACTTCTGATTGTACATTAACTGATGGAGGTCTAGAGGATTCACCACTAATCAAATGATATTGTCTGGGTCCCAATTGCCATCTATCATCCATTTTTTGATTTCTCTTGGCTATTAACTCAAGCCTTAGATTATGTTCTTTCAATATCTTTTTCACTTCAAAGTAAGATGATGCCTTGGTGTAAATAGGGTCAAAGGCACCAGGCTCATGATCATAGGGCACATTTAGAATTCTTTTATTTTTCAAATTTTCCTTAACTTTCCCATAAGATTCCCATTTCTTGAGCTCATCAATATATAGGTTGAATGAGGTTCTATTCTTTGATATAGATTTAATATTTCCCCATTGTCTTAATACAGTCCTTTCAATTATCATAGTGAGGTTTTGAAGGAGTCCTTTTCTCTTGGTCTTGCATAGACCATCAATGCCATGGAATAACTAGTATGTAAACTCTTGTTCAACTAACTTGTCAAGGACATGAATAGGTAGATTTAAAGGGGAATTTTTAGTTTCCTTAACCTTTATAATAGTGTAGTATAGATATAGCCATTTATTCCCCATAACTTCAATAATTTTCTTGACCAATGGGCTAATTCTTGTCATTAGGATACCGTTTATGGCTTCACTCAGGGTAATGTAGACACAATCACATATAAATTGAATGTGATCCCTATATTTAAAGATATACAACTTAGAATAAAATTGGGATACTATCTATGTTCCATTTGGGGACCACTCCCTTTGATTTGGGATTTTTTTTATTGCATAAAGAGCATCCAAAATGTATAACATCATGAAAAACTAGGTTTACTTCTTATTCCTAATTGCATAGATTAATCTACTTCATCAGATACTAATTATTTTATTAAAATTAGGTACAATTTCCTTTTCAGCTATAAAGTAGACTATGGGCACTCATACTAGGTCTACATATGTATTGGTTACATTTTCACATAATCTATTTAACATAGTCATTATCATCTTGACCCCAAGTCTAAATTTGCTTATAAGAATGTTTTTGTTAAAGTATAAAAATACTAGATCTCCAAAATCTAACCATATGGCAATGGTGTCCATCAAATTATTTTCCTTATCCTAAGAATTGATAGAGACTAGGTCAATTTGGGGTTTGAGTAGTTTGTAATATGATTGAAATCCAAAAGGCAAAATATAAGCAAATTTTCTTAGATTATGTTCATTAACTATCATGCCCTTATCTATTTTGGTTTCCTTGAAAATAGGAACAAGAATGTTAATGTAGTGGAGTACCTCAAGCTTCACTGCTACATAATGGAGACTAGTCATTTGAATTGTAAAAATGCCATCATATAACCTCTTTATTGAGAGGTTATTCTCTTCTTCCTATGTGATGTCTAGTTATTCTTGATCAATTAGAATAATTTTAATGAATTATTGTCTCCTATGTTTAAAGCAGAGGGGATGAACTCAGTATCTTTGAAACTACAACCTTCAATATATATTGTTAAGTATAGTTTCACATCTTCCTTTGAAACATTATTTCGATCTACCATTGCTATAAATTTTATCAAATTTATCACTAGTAGACTAAAAATCAGCTCTTGATTGAATTATCTTAGTGCAGATGATAATTCAATTTTCTTTTGCTCAATTACAATGATAGCAGGGATAAACTAGGGATTTCATACACTTAGGGCTTTCTTGGAGGTTTAATGGAGGCAATTAAGTTTGACCAATGAGTTTATATGTCGTATATTTGTCTTAGATCATGCATTTATACCTCTCATGTTTGTAGGTCCACAATATATTTTAAACTAACTTGTCTTTCTTATGTGGCTCCACCATGCCAAATTTTTCATTAATTTCAAAATATGGCCATTTATCCTTTTTGGGACACATGTCAACACCTCATGCATCTTAGAGATTGATTAAATACACTTCATTGATATTTAAATGAGTCCTCTACCTTTGAATTATCATGTATCATCGATATTTGGTATGGGTGCCTAAGAGTGTGCCATGTGAAAACTCCATGGGCTCTCTATGATTGTTGTAAACATTCTCCATCATTTAATGCCTTTGTTCCATGTGGAAACTTCTCATTCCATTTGGGCCCTTAGAAAATTAAGCTTCATCACTCATCATAGATCTCAATTTGGTTATGACACATATCAATACCACATTTGTTTTAGGCTCTTTAAAAACTTAGCTTCATATTGCATCATTAGATCTTCTTTGCAATATCAATGTGGTCTATCAATCAAGATCCACTTAATCTTGTCAAGTTAAATTTGGACCTTTTATTTTGTGCCTAGTCATTAAGATCATACCACTTGGCACTCTTAGATTCCTTTATAGAACCTTGACTTGTTGAATTTTCCCTACACCATTAGATCTTCATTATATGCTTTAATTCACTCCATTAATTCTAATTTGGGAGGTCGAATGTGATTGGTTGCTCTACTTCCTTTTCAATTATTGACTCTTCACTCATCATAAGATCTTTGAGCTACATTTGAGATGGTGACACTTGTCACTCTTGTGATTTATATGAGTTATTTAACATTTTGACTAGAGCAGTTGCTCATGTACCATAGATCTTCCCTTTGGGCTCTAAGATCTTACCACTTGACATCCTCACATTGATCCATTCATATGGGTAATGAAAATAAACTAAGTCAGGTCTCAGGTAATATAAAGAGACTTAGGATAAAGTTTTAGCCTAATGTTTTAGTTTTATTAATAAACATAATTAAAGCTTTAGGATAGGACTTTAGGCTAAGTTTAAAACATAATAAAGTGTTATCACATTTAATTAGTCTAAGTGAGCAATGAAATGAACTATGGAGTTTTAGGAAATGTAGGACCTAGCATAAAAATTTTAGACTACGGTTTTGGTCATATTGATAAACATGAATAAAACCTTAGGATAAGAAATTAAACTAAGTTTAGGACATAATAAAATGTTCCCACATAATTTGACCCATGTATATTTGAATCTTATTTGAAAATACCTAGGCTAAAACATATTAGACTAAGGTTTTAACATGATTTAAACATATATTCAATTAATCAATAAGAGACCAAGGGTTAATCAAAATAAAGGGTCAAATCAACATTAAGGTATAACACCCTAAACATTTCTCATTTAATTGAGACTCCATTAGACCTGCAACATGGACAGACAAAAGTTGAACATTAGTAATGTTAGATCAAGTCAAATTAAGATAATATGATAAAATACCAATGAGAGATGAAGTAAAAATGATATTCAATAATGTAATTTTATTAGTCTGAATTTCAATTCATAACACAATTTGAAAAATTGAACAAGGGTCCTCATTTTTCAAAAATGGGGGTATGCTACCCTCAACAAATGGTGACTTCTAGGGGAACATTAAAATTTTTTATAACTCAGATACTCTAGTTTGAACTAATAACTAGACTACTCATTATATATGATCAAGTACCATCATTAAGAATAATTCATGATTAAAATAAGTCTTACACATGTAAAATTAGGCTCAAACATCAAAACTTAGCAATGTTATGTGTGCTTTTATTCCTTAATTGATTTCTAAGGGATTTAGAAAATAACTTCCAGATTTCATGAATTTGATCACTAACACTGACTTATATCATATTTATATATTAATTAAGAATCATGATTTATGACAAGGAAGGCTTGGGCATTACTCTATTACCATCTAGGCATCTATAGCCCTAACAAAGATACCTTTGGCTCCACTCAAGGCCTTTGTCCACTACCAACTAGACGTCTATAGCCTTGGTGGAGGTTACTTGAATCACCTTTGCTCATAAAGCTTTTGGATTTTCAATCAAGCTCTTATTTTTTTGTATTTTTCAAGTATATTTCAGATTTCCAAAAAAGTTTGGGAACCAAAATTAGCCAAGTTTTGGGATTGTGTCAAATTTTTAATCTTTAGGCAATCATCTTTAATCATAAACTTCATCCCATGTAATAATGTTCTTATGTGCTAACATGGCTTTTTCCTAATAATTCAAAATTTCACTCAACATGTGTAATCCTTATTAGAACCAAATTTAGATCAGAATAAGGCTTAATATTTTAAAGACTAATTGACCTAGACATCAATCCTTACCAATCTCTTCAAATCATACCATCAAGATCAAATTTCCATAATCCATGGTCAACCAATGTTAAGAGTCATACCTTCATTCCTGATTTAAGAGGTTCTTTTGAGAAACTACATGCATTGGAGTGTGAGGGATGTATTGAAAAGACTTATTGAAAGTAGGGGACAAAACAAAATAAAAGGAAACACACAACAAGCAAGTAAATAATAAGCAAACACATATTTATAAGCACTATTTACAAATAAAGAACAAGAATGAAACTAATATAATCCTACCTACACTAATTCTAAATAATCTTAAAAATTAATCTATGTATACTTGAGGTAGGGTAGCAAAAAAGTAGTGCTTGAGATATTGCCCATTTATTGGCAAAGTAAACTCTACTCTTTGTAAGTCCTTGAGCTTGAAGGTGTTGTCTCCCAATGTCTCAATAATCTGGTAGGGACCTATCCATAAGGGAATGAATTTCCCATGTTGTCCCTTTAGTTTAGATGCTTTATCCCAATGGAGAACTAGGTTTCCCTATTTTAACACCTTAATTTTAGAGTGTTTTTCAAACCATCTCTTAACTTTGTTTTGATGTCTATTGAAATTGGCAAAAGCTTCTTCTCTTACATATTCCATTTGAATAATGTCAAGCAACCTAGAATTTGCAAATTGCTAATCTTCCTCCATGTACTCTTACATTTAATTATAGGTTGCCAACTTAAGAGTGATGGGAAACATAAGTTCTTGATCATATACAAGTATAAATGGTGATGCATTTAGAGCTTGATTGACTATATTTTTGTCTACCCAAAGGGCATAATTGAGTAACTTATGCCATGTTCTTAATTCTTTAGTAGCAGACTTCTTGATAGACTTCATCAATTTTTTGTTAGTTGATTCAGAGACTCCATTACCTTGAGGGTAATGATTTGATGAAAAATTGAGAACAATGTTGTTATCATATGCCCACATAGTCAAATCAATGGATATAAAGGCATATCCATTATCACAAAATAGAGACACTAATGTTCTAAATCTAGTACATATGTTCTCTTCCAAGAACTTAATCACATCTTCTGTCCTACATTACTTGGTTTATATTTCTTCTATCCACCATGTTCAACTATTAGTAGTAGTGAGCACATACTTATGTATTTTTAAAGAATTGGAGTTAATCAACCATGCAAAGTCTAATCCCCACTGAGTAAAAGGTTTATCAATCACAATTGGATTCAATGGCATGGCTATTTTGGGTTCTTTAGTGTTGAATATTTGACAGTGATGACATTATCTCACATGTTTGTGAGCAACTTTGAATATTTTAGGCCAATAATAACCAAACCTAATGATATTATGAGCTGTTTTCCTTTTGGATGGGTGTCCACTTCCAAGATTTTCATGGAAAGTACTTAGGATCTCAACTACTTCCTCTTTAGAAACACATCTCATGTATATTCCCTCATAATTATTCCTAAAAAGTACTCCATCCTTGATAAAAAAATGTGATTCCTTGAGCCTAAAGGTTCTCTTTTTATCTTTATTTAATATTTTAGTATAATAACCATTGATTAGAAGATGAATAATGAAATCATACCAATCATTGGGTTGAAAACTCTGTTATTCCACCTACATGATACTTAATTTAGGGTTGGTGTTAGTAATTAATTGAATTAGTCCTTAAAATCTTACCAGTTTGGCAGTTTTGATTTCAATATCACACTCTTGAAGTAAGAACATCCATTTAACTCTTCTTTCCCATAATTAACATTGGCTAAGTATAAACTTAGTGGCAAGATCAAATAATATTGCATGTACTTTATTCCTCAAAATATAGTGCCTAAATTTCTTTACTTCCTTAACTAAATCACATGATTTTTTGTCAATTAGAGAATTGTTTAACTCAACATTATTAAAATTAATTATCATGAATGCAATAGGATGATCACATCCATCTACTTTCTAAGTTAAATTAGAAACTATTTTTTGATTGGAAGCAAAAGAATAAAGATAGAAATCTTTTGAAAAATAAAGACTTTTCAACATTGGTGCTTGCACTATTGCTTCTTTTATGTCCTTGAAGTATTTTATTTTTTATTCATTCCATGTGATCTTGGATTCCTTATTTAACATGTCATTTAGTGGCCTCATAATTTCTACAAAACTAAAAATAAACTTTCTCACAAAATTGATTTTCCCAAAGAAAGATTTCAATTCTTTTTTACTATTAGGGGGTTCTATCTTGACTATGACATCTATTATATTAGGGTTTATATAAATCCCCTCTTTATTTATAACATGTCCTAATAAATTTCCCTTAGTGACACAAAATATTCTTTTCTTGGGATTGGGAGAAATTTCATACCTCTTACATCATTCAAATACCTATTGCAAGTGCATGATATGATCTTCCTTATTATTTGAAAACATAGTTAGATCATCCATATAAATTATAATGCACTTACCTTTGAGACTTTTGAAATCATGGTCCATAGCTCTTTTCAAGGTTACACCTACATTTGTTAGTCCAAATGGCATCCTTTTATAGGCAAAAGTGCCTCATTTAGTAGTGAATGCAGTCTTTAGTCTATCCTCCTTGTTCACAAGTACTTGGTTATAATCTAAAAAACCATCAAGAAAAGACATCATAGTATAATCACTAAAACTTTGAATAACTTGGTCAAGTGAAGGCAAAGGAAAATTATATTTTTCATACACCTCATTCAGATTTCTAAAGTGTATGCATAGTCTAATTTACCCATTCTTTTTCCTAACTGGTAATAATTTATTTACCCAAGTGGAGTGTTTAATGGGAAAAATTATGTTTGCATCCAACAACTTCTTGACCTCCTTTTATATCAATGGTTCTAAGGTAGGGTTAACTAGTCTTTGATTCTACCTAAAAGGCTTACAACTTCCCTTTAATGAGATTGTATGGGTTATGACTCTAGGATCAAATATCTTTAAGTCTTCATAGGACCATGATATAACATCTTTGTATTTGGTTAGTAATTCTTTAGCTTTTATCAACTCTTCATTAGTGCAAGTTATACCAATATTAACTAGTTAGGGTTGGCCTTGACTTCCTAGGTCAACTGTATTATAATCCTTCCCACTTATTTTAGGAAATTTGATAGTTTCAACTAGTTTATTTGGATTAAATAGTCTTTCTAAGGTAATCATTCCTTTGGGAATTTTATTGACACTTAATTTCACAATTTTATCATCAATGTTGCCTTTATCAAGAATATTTTCATTGACCTCATCAATGATGTGAGACTCAAATACTCTTGAGTTATCCATGAAGTTAAAGATCTACTTATCATCACTGAATACTTACAAATGATTGATATTATCATGAACTGAAGGACATGGAACCAACTCAATACTAAGGTTTCCTAGTTTAGAGTCTTGATATGGTATAAAATTAGTTACAACTGAGGCTAGATCATCAACAAGCTTATTCTCTTCTTTAAGAATTGAGATAATGTTAAAATAATCAAAGTAATATATTAATTCCCTAAATCTAAAATTATATTTCTTAAAATATGGCAATTTGCACTAATACTTACTACTAACTTGATTAACTAATAGTTCTGAGTCACCATACACTAGTAGTTCTTTAACGTTGTACATGATTACAAATTGTAATCCTAAGATCAAAGTTTCATACTCTGCTATGTTATTAGTGCATAAAAATAGAAGTCTATAATAATTACTAAATTATTTTATAATGGGATTGATTATAATGATTCCTGCTTTAGAACCATATTTACATTTAGAACCATCAAAATATAATTTCCATAATCTAGGCATAACATGAGTATGTTTAGATTCACATACCTTAGAAGTGTCAAGAGTGTAAAATCCTAACTTAGAATTGACCATGTTAACCCTTTCATTTTTATCATTATACTCAATGATCATATGCTTTATTTTAGGCTCTCTTTCAATTTGAATCTGATTTGGAACTCCCTTCCATGGAAGCCACATATGGGAATAGTCAGTGGACATGTAACCATTCAAAGATTTTGTCCAATCTCTACTAGAAGCATATGATAAGCATAAAAAATATCCACCACTTGAATGTCTATAAATTTTTGTATCCTTGGCTCAATAGCAAGCTGCATGTGAACATTCAATAATTCCCCAATCACTTTAACTCTTGATTTATCTAATTAAGTAACAAATCTATTAGATTTAATTAGAGTTAAACCAATATTCTCACAAATACCTTTAGGCATGATATTATCATAATCACCTAAGTCTAACAAATAGTTATGAAAATTCTTACCAAAAATTGTGATTGTTAGCAAGAAAGGTGAAACATCTACCTTGTTCTTGTAAATAACTAAATTGAAATTTGTAGCCTATGGTGATTTATTAGGATTCTTGGATAGAGATTTAAGTAACAATTCTATTTACTCATCTATTTGAGTTAGCTCATGCAAATTTATGTTATCCTTAGTATTTTTCATGTACTCAACTATATCCACTCATAGTGAAAGAACTAGATGTATCAACATTGTGGTTAGAGGTAATTCCCTTTGGAGGCTTTAAATTGTTATCTGTTGTAGGATCATGAGGAGTGTCAAAGTTATTTGGTGGAGTTGAAGTTATCATATATTTATTATGGTCTTTATTTTTTAGAGGATAGGTCATCTTTAGGTACTATTTAAAAATATGAACCTCTTCTAGGGTATCCTCAGGTTCATTTGCCTCTTGGAATGAAAAATCAAATGTCTCCACCATCTGGGTTATATTAGTAGACTTAGATGACTTTGAAGAGTGAGATGTACCTGCAATATTATTTCTATTAGGTGCACCTTTAGATGTATTTAACTCATCTTGAAATAATTCAAAAGCATTACAAAATTCAATACAGTCCAACTCACCATGTTTGAAGTATTGTGAACCCTGCAATAGTTAGTTAGAGATACATCACAAATATTAATCTTAGGTCTGTTATTACTTGATGATGACTCATAGTTTTTATTATTATTTCCATTTTTACCATTATGAAACTAGTTGTTAGGTCTATTGAACTTGTGATAAGGGTAATTTCTATTGGAGTTTTCCCTGATATTACCTACTTACTTTTATAAATAAAGGAAGTCAGTTCTTAGCTTTTGAACCATTTTGAGTATGGACTTATTCTCATTATTTGGTTCCTCTAATTTATTAACTTGAGTAAAATTATTATCTTTTGGCACCAATTATCTTTGATTTTGTGGATGAAATCCATTTACAGTGTTATTCAAGAATCTTAGGTTTTGGCCAAGATGAGCATGACTTAAGGGTATTTGATTTAACATTAGTTTTTGGATCAAAATAGGCATATTATGATTGTAATTTATAATTAAATTTAATGCAATAAAATTATGATTAATATTAGGAATGGAATATGCTAGTTGAACTTAAGGCTACATTTGATCATTGATTGTTACAGCTTCAACATAGGCCAAGGCTAATGTGTTTATATCTCCAATAGATATTTTAAGAAAAATAGAAGTCATAGGATCTAAATCATCCTTGTAAATTTCTAAAGATCATTGGGTTTATAAGGAGATATGGTTCTACTAAACATCTTCTAGAATATGGCATTAAAGGCTCTAATGGTTTCACTTGAATCTCTTTCCATACTGGTGAATTATTGATAGAGAATGCAAGGAATGATGATATTTTCAAATTGATCAATGAAAATTCTATTAAAATAATTCCAATTGGTGATACAATTCTCAATAAGATTGAGAAACCACTCATATGTTGCATCTTTGGATGTAAAAGGAAGTAATATACATGCAACATCTTCATGAACTAAATTCAAAATCCTTAAAAAAGCTTTGAAACTTTTGATATATTCTTCAACTATGATAAGACCATTAGGACTAAAATAAGGTAAATATTTCTCAATATTTCTAGGCAAGTCATGTACCTGACTAGACACATTGATGAAATATACACCTAACTAAGCCATACCTTGATAAGGATTAAACATAAGAGCACCTTGAATAGGTAAAGTAGGCTGATATTTAGAAACCCTTTGCTTACCTTTCTTTACTCTTGCTTTCCTATGAACTTCTAATGAAAGGAGAGGTGATCTTAATTTAGACCATGACCTTGTCCTAATTCTTGGTAGTTCCAACTTGTAAACCTTGAATCCTATTCAAAATACGACTTAGAAACCTTACCTTTGTAAATATGAATGATTTTTAGTTCAATTTCTATAAATAATAATCCAATTCTTCACACATAGTATATTTTCATGTTTAAGATTCCTAAGTTAGTCAAGATTTGAACACATTTATATAAATCTCTCCAAAGGACAACTATCTTTGACTTAATAAGTTCAAATATATATCTAAACTTGAGAATATTAATGATATTTACATATCTAAGTTCAAATAAACCTAAATTCTCAAAGAATCAATCAATCTTTGAATAAATTTTCCATCACTAATTTCAAATGTATAAGATTTATAAAACTTAAGCTATCTTTGCAACTATTTACCATGAATCTTCAAAGAATAGCTAGCTTTAGCTAAATGAGCATGAAGATTGGTTTGTAACCACTAATATCAATTATATTTACACAATTGAGCTAATAACAATGCAAATATGCAAAGAATTAACTGATATTTGAATATAATTCACTAAAATTAGTAAAGACACTATAAATTCATGAAGATTTTGCTAAAACCCTCCTTCTAGTGCTAGTGAAGCTCACCATATTAATACCTAAAAATGTATCACAAGTGGTTCAGAGTGTTTAAGAAACACTTCTCATTTTTGGATTCAAATAATCTATTACATGAGTTACAGGTTGTGATATTATTGATATCTTTGGTGGAATAACAACACGTCACATTGAATATTTCACAAATTTATAATGTAGCTATTTGGTTGTTGGGAGTAACTATGGCCTAATAGATAACTTTTGAAAATGAAAGTGATCTAAACTAAGTGGAGTAAATTATGATCAAAGATAAGTCTAAAATCTAAGATACAAATGGATATTCACAATGAAACTAAACTAAAGTGAATGATCAAAAAAGAAATAAAGGAAAGGTAAGGTAGAAAATAAATATGTTATTGATATTTATTATAGACACTATGACAAATTTCAAATTTCATCCAGATATGTAATTAAACAATGTATGAAATGAAATAAAATAAGCTCAAATCCTATCACACATCAGACAAACATCTAAGGAAGTGGAAAAATGCAAATAAGAACTAGATTCACTTTAAACACTTACTCCTATAATAAAATAACATAAGCACACATAAAAGAAAATAAAATAATGAGAAATGAATCAAATATCCTTCAATCAATCTAGCATTAGCACAATTTGACAACTCTACATTTAAAGGTACACATCTATAATTCATAAGAGCCATTCAAATTTGAAAATTAGACTAGACAAGTGAGAGAGCAGCCATAATAGCAACTACTCAAACAAAGTGAGACAATGTTTTCAAAATTATCTACATGTATTGATTAATCCAAATTTACACAAAGTTTTCTTTCTCAAAAATCCCTCCCCTTTATAATTGACATTATCCCTTATATAGAATACCAATGAGGTATGTCGATCAGTCATGCTAAATGATAGTTGTATAAGTTTCTAGGATAGTTGTACTTTTTATAATGTTCTATAACTATGACATGTCTAAATGGATTGACCTATAGGCTATGTGTTTTACAAGTTTCACATGTCTTTACAAAAAACATATTATCTTTTCAAAATTTTATACATGTCAAGTTACAAAAGAATATACTTAATTCAACTAATTTGACTTTGGGAATCTTTTGTTTTTGAGGTCCCTTATTTCTTTTATAGGATCTTCATTGCCTTTTTATGCTATTAATCAATCAACTAAAGGTAGATGATATTTTCCATGAACAAGTCATCTTCTTCATCTTTCAGGTCTCTTAATTTCTTGTCATCTCTATATAGCACTTCTCTAATTCTCCTAGCTTCACCAATCTTCTCTTCTACATTTATGATCATGTCTAGGATCATACTATTGTTAGCCCATGTCCTTCTTTTGATTTGATTTCTTATCTCCTGTATAACTTGAGTAGCCCTGATCCTGAATTCCTCATTAGTGATTAGACCAATGGGGCTGAGTGTAGTTGGGTCTATGATCATGCTCCCCAATATATCCCTCATTTTGATCTCCAATTGTTTTCCATCCTCAAAAATATCCTCTAGACTCTTGGACCATTTACTCAAACCATTGATTTTATTTACCAATACAACCATATCCATGTTCAAGTGGGCTAGGCTGACTATCTTGAAATCAAGAATTTGATCTTCTATCAAAATAGTCATAAAGTCCTTTACCTTGTTATATGAATCCTACCACTGAGCTACTTGGTTCTTGTTCATAGTATCTTGGTTTCTCACTACATTTTATCTATACCTCATTGATTTCAAGGATCTAAACATATCATACAAAGTGGCTTAAAACATATTGATCATAGTTTCTAGAATAGATAGAATAGACTGCTCCTGTAAGTTATTATTTTGTTATTTCAAGCCCTTTATGGTATCCTTTAGTTGTTATATTTTTTATTTATCCAACTCCAAGACATTTTTTTCAAAAAATTGATCTTCTCTAGGCTTATGTCTTCCTACTTGAGTCAGATTGGTTAATGGTTCTAGTTTTTGATATGTGATCTCCTCACCACCTGGCATGAGCTTTTTATCTATTATACTTAGCAAGCTAGTAGTATTTGGGTCAAATTTGAATCCAACTATGGATTGAGTCACCTATGGGGTTGAGACCTCCATTTGTGATGAATTTATTATGTCATCTATTATATCTAGTCTTCTATCCTCTTCTTTTTGTAATGATATGATCATTTCTTAATGCAAATAAATGTTTATAGCATTCATCAAAGCCTAATTATGATGCAAAATAGGCATTTTATATAATATAGGTTCATATAAGAACCATTCTAGAATAGGTGGACCATAAAAAAAAAATCTTCACTGAATAAGTTGACTTCACTTAGAGGAGTAGTGAAAGTCACTTTGGGTATCTTTATTTTAGGAAAAATGGTTAGTTCATCCTTCCTCTTAGGGGTGTCAATAGGGAATAAGTCTAATATTTTCTCTTTTCCCTTCTCTTTATCAACCCTTGTTTCCTCAAATTTGGCTTCCTCATCATCTGACTCATAATCACTAGATAACATTTTAAATATATCCTCAATAGTATCATTAGGATCTAATGTTATCATATGAACTTTTTCTTGATGGAACTCTTGTTATACTACTTTGGGAAGTTCATGAGTTGATGAGCTATAAGTTATATAATGTGGGTTTTCTCTTCATTTCTATGCTCCACTTGAACATGTACTTGAATATTAACTGATGGAGGTCTAGAAGATTCACCACTGATCAAATGATATTGTTTGGGTTTCAATTGCCATCTATCATCTATTGTATGATTTATCTCCAATATTGACTCAAGTCTAGATTATTTTATTTCAATCTCTTGGAAACTTCATATTAGGATGATGCTTTGGTGTAAATAAGGTCAAAGGCACTAGGTTCATGATCATATGGCACATTTATAATTCCTTTTTTTATAAAAATGTTCCTTAACTTTCCCATAAGGATCATATTTCTTGAGCTCATTAAAATATAGGTTGAAGGATGTCTTGTGATTTTATGAAGCTTCAATATTGTCCCATTATCTGAATACAATCCTTCCAATTATCATAGGGAGGTTGTGAAGGAGTCCATTTCTCTTGGTCTTGCATAGACCATCAATGACATGAAATAGCTGGTATGTAAATTCTTACTTAGCTAACTTGTTAGGGGCATGAATAGGTAGCTTGAGAGTGGTAATTTAAGTTCCCTTGGCCTTTATAATAGTAAAATATATATATAGCTAAATATCCCCCATAACTTCAATATATTTCCTGATTAGTGGGCTAATTCTTGTCATTGGGATACTGTTTATGGCTTCAATTAGAGTAGGGTAGGCACAATCACATATAAATTGAATGTGATCCTTATATTTAAAGATGTAAAAGTTGGAATAATATTAGGATACTATCTATATTATATTTTGGGGATACTTCCTTTGATTTAGGATTTTTTTTATTGCACAAAGAGCATCCAAAAGGTATGACATCATGAAAAACTATGTTTTCTTCTTATTCTTAATTGCATAGATTTATCTACTTAATGAGATACTAAATATTTCACCAAAAGAGGGGATAATTGAATTTTTAACTATAATATACTATGGGTACCCATACTAGGTCTCCATATGTAGTGGTTATATTTCCACACAATCTTTTCAACATAGTCATTATCATCTTGACCTTAGGTCTGAATTGGCTGCTAGGAACATTTTTGTTAATGTTTGAAAAGTCTTAGTTTCCAAAATATAACCATATGGCAAGGGTATCGATTAATTATTTTACTTATCCCAGGAATTGATATAGGTAATGTCAATTTGGGTTTTAGGTAGTTTGTAAAATGACTTAAATGCAATAGCAAAAATATAAACAACTTTTCTCAGATTGTGTTAATTAATTATCATGCCCTTATCAATTTTAGTTTCCTTGAAAATAGGAGAAAGAATGTCAATGTAATGGATTATCTTAGGCTTTGATATTTCATAATGGAGAGTATTCAATGTATATCCTCTTTGCTGAGAGGTTCTTCTCTTCTTCCCTGGTGATGACTATTTGATTTTGGATCATCCATAATAATTTCTACCAGTTATTGTCTCTTGTGTTTAAAGTAGAGGTGACTAACTTGGTATCCTTGAAAATATGACCTTTAACATCTATTTTCAAGTATGTTTCCACATCTTCCTTTGAAACATTATTTTGAGTTTCTATTTCTATGAATTTTATCAAATTTCTCACTAGTGGACTATAACTCAGCTCTTGATTGAATTATCTTAGTGTAGATGATAATTTAATTTTCCTTGGCTCAATTATAATGATAATAGGGACAAAATAGGGATTTTATAAACTTAGGGATTTCTTGGAGGTTTATGCAAAGATTCAATGGAGGTAATTGATTTTAACCAATGAGTTTATGTGCCTTAGATTTTGCTCAGATCATGCATTTATACCTTTCATGTCTATGGGTCCACAAAATATTTTGAACTAACTTGTTTTGCTTATGTCTCTCCACCATGTCACAATGTTCATTAATTTTGAAATGTGAGAGGTTGAATGCCACTGGTCTATCTATAATCCATTCATCATGGTTATAACATGTGTCACTACTACATTTGTTTTGGGTTCTTTGAAAAGTAAGATTTATTTTGCATATTGGATCTTCTTTGCATAGATCGATGCACTGTATCACTCTCGATCCACTTGATCATGTCAGGTTGAATGTGAACCTTTGATTTTGGGCATATTAATTGAGATTGTGCCACTTGGTACTCTCAAATTCCTCCATAGAACCTTGACTTATTGAATTTTCCCCACACCATTAGATCTTCATTGTATGCTTTAATGAGCTCCATTTATTTTGATCTAAGAGGTCAAACATGATTAGTTGGTACACTTCCTTTTAACTTATTAAATCTTCACTCACCATAAGATCTTTGGTTTGCCTCTGAGATGTTGGCACTTGTCACTCTCACATTTGATATGAATTCTTTGACATTTGGCCTTGGTGGGTACCTATGTACTGTAGATCTTCCCTTTAGGCTCTAAGATCCTACCACTTGGCATCCTTGCATTGATCCATTCTTGTGGGAAATGAAAATAAAATAATTTAGGGTTCAATTAATATAAAATGACTTAGGATAAAGTTTGGGCTTAAAGTTTTAGTTATATTAATAAATACAATTAAAGCTTTAGGATAGGACTTTAGGCTAAGTTTAAAACATAATAAAGTGTTCTCATATTTAACTAGTCTAAGTGAGAAATGAAATGGACTAGGGGCTTCAATAAATGTAGGACCTAGCATAAAGTTTTTAGACTAAGGTTTTGGTCATGTTGATAAACACAACTAGAACCTTAGGATAAGAAATTAAACTAAGTCTAGGACATAACAAAATGTTCCCATGTAATTTGACCCCCACAAATTTGAATATTATTTAAAAATAACTAGGTTAAAACATATTATATTAAGGTTTTAACATTATTTAAACATAGATTTAATTAATCATTGAGATACCAAGGGTTAATCAAAATAAAGGGTTAAATAAACATTATGTACAAAACCCTAAACAGTGCTTATTTAATTGAGACTCCATTAGACCTGCAACATGGGCACACAAAAATTTAACATTAGCAATGTTAGATCAGTTCAAATGAAGATAATATGCTAACATACCAATGAGAGCTGATGTAGACATGATAATCAATAATGTAATTTGATTAATTTAAATGTCAATTCATAACATAATTTGCAAAATTAAATAAGGGTCCTTATTTTCAAAAAATGGGGGTATGTTGACCTCAATATGATGTAACCAATCATTCCATTGTTTTGGAAAAATTTAAGTACATTGAATTTATTTTTATTTAGTTTGAGGTTCATCTTGTCAATTTTTAGATAAATGCATTAAAAAGTGGAAAATGAGGAATTTAATGTATAATAAGTGTATTTTTTAATCAAATTTAACGCCCTTATTTTAATAAAAGTTTTAAAATGGGAGTTTTGTGCTTGAAAAACATGAATGTAACATTTTTTTATCTCGTGTTGTTAGAGTCATATTAGTTGCATTTTGGTGTTTACAGGTCTCTTATAATCGAATAGGCTAACAAATCCAAATAATACCCATCTTAAATTTACTACTAGATTTGAGATCATGTTTTTCCATAGTGGGATTTTTGGATAGATATGAATTTCATGTTTTCTATCCAAATTTTGGTTTTAATTTATTTTATATCATTTTTGAGGAATTGACCAAGCTATGTAGTGACGTTTTTCACCATATAGTGTCTCACCTTTCATATAATAGGGAAACTATATTATATTGGATTTCAATTAGTTTTTAGTAGTTTTACAATTTAAAAGGGTTGATAACACCATTAGTGTTGATAAAAATGGTCATTTTTATTGGGCATTAATGTCATTTTTCCATATAGAGGTATTGAATTATCATTGAGATAGGGGTTGATATAATTGAGTATTCCCATGATGATTCTCATACTACAATACAAGTACATATCATTAGAGGGGATGAGTATGCCTAGGATTATGCTCATCATCCATTTCATGATATGATCATTATTTGTGTGAGTGACATTTATCCTATCTTATGTCATATGTTTTACAAATCGATAATGGTTGATCAATACTTGGGTGTATGAAGTACCATTTTTAAAATTATGGAAAATATTTTTGGATGGATACACAATCATTTTATCCAAATCCTATTTTTTTCCCATTTGGGATAATGGAAATTTCTTGGGTCATGCTATATAAATTATATTATTTTTAGTTGTTAGTTATTGTATAAGGCATTCATCTCCTAATGAGACACCCCATTTAATAAATATGCTAATATATTATTAGATAATAAATAATTGTAATAATTAATAACCTATATTAGTAAATATTAGTCATTAATAATATATTTTTAATAAGATGGTTTAGGTAATTGAGCTTATAATTGGTTGGGTTCAATTGAAGAAAAACATATATAATATTGTATGCAAACATGAATGTAACCTTATTGATTTTATGTGATTAAAATATTCACTGAGTAAAATACTATCATGTATCCTTTTCAACATAATTTAACTTGTGTTTGAAGTCCTAACATTTACAAACAACTCTTAATTTTAACTTATGTCTTACTTTTCAGTGTGGCCAATTGCATGTGTGTTAGGTATAATATAGTCTTCTATGTTTTATTAAATAAGAATATATTTATATCATTGACTGTGTTTGCCTACCATACACTCTATTGCTAAGAAAAAAAGTCATTCTTCACCAACCTTAAAAAAAATCAAACATGATAAGTTTTGGATAGGATAAAATTATAAATATTTTTTCCATATTTAAAATTCAAAATTAAATTTTCAACTGATTATCCATCTTATTTACACATCAAACATCTATAATTACCATTCTTTGAAGGAGATACTATGTTAAAAATTTCTCCAAACATGTTAACCATGCAAGGAATCAATCTTTGGAGTAATAAAAACATTCCATACTAGTTTATTTAATTATTACTTTCTTTTATACATAATTTTATATAAATTTCATAACCTATACTTACTTTATATACTCTAAACTATCTTGTGTCTATTTTAGATTATCTTCAATTATATTTATTATAATCTATTTGTACCCTAGAACCCAAACTAAAGTTTTTTTTATCATTTATTAAATTATAATAAAAAAATAATCATTATTATATTTTTCATCTTCCTTGATTTATAGTTTAATCCCAATAATTACATACTTTTTATCCCCATGATTTCTTAATAACTAGTTTCACTTCATAAAAATCCCCCCATTATATAAATCCCAAAATCCTTGACATGAATCAACCTAAAATTTAACCTTCTATCTATTCTCAATATTCTAATTCATATTATTTCATATCTATTTTATAGAATAAATTATAGAGTTCAAACTATTAGATCTTAAAAGTAATTGGTTAGTTGTAAATACTATTTTTTGATACACTTAAATCTAAATATTATTTTCTCAACATCTAATTCCAAGGATTATCCCTTTCTTATTACAATATTGAATCCAATTTTTCACTTAAGGATTATTTATGAGAATGTAATTTTTTAATCCTAACCCCTCTCATTTACTTAGGCCTACACACTTTTGACCATTGAGTAAGTTGAATTTTCCTTACCTCTAGTTTTACTTACCACAAAAAATCTTTGTCAATTTTATTCATTCTTTCTACAACTCAATTTAGAACTTAAAAATTTGAAATATATAAATTTTAAATTATTTTAATTTTAATTTTAAAAGAATAACCCTTCCAAGTAGGCTCAACCTTTTTTAACATCCATGTTATAATCCTTGCTTGAATATTGTCAACTAAATCTTTTTAAATCTCAGGTTTCATTGCACCTATGAAAAATGACACCCCTAAATATTTAAATGGAAAAAGTTCATTGGTATGCCCAATTATTCTATAATTATTATGTCTTCTCCATGGTACATTTACCAAAATGATTTTTGATTAATTTAAACTCACCTTCTATCATGAATCCTCCTCATACGATTACAAAATTATTTTGAATGTCTATTCCTCCTCAACCTCTAATAACATAAACCAAATTATATCATTAAATTTTTTAATATAATAATTAGACTCATCCATTTGGAATGATCCAATTCCATTAATTTCCCCTTTCATTTAGATTCTTTTAAATATCTTTCTAGAGATGAAATCAGAATAATGGAAAAATAAAGAGATAATGAATCCCCTTGCCTAATCCTATGTGATTTTTTGAGAAAATAAAAATAAACTAACATTAAGTAAAACTAATAAAAACATTAGTTTAAAAAAATCATCATCCAAAATATCTTGTATTTAATAAACCCAATAACTCTTCACATTTGTTTTTGACAAAAAATAATTAACCTTATCACATGCTTTAGTGATATCCACATTTATTATCATCCCTCATTTTTTCTTGTATTTGAGTGAATGTATACTTTCATGATTCATGATCATCCCATCCAAATTCTTCAGATTATTAAAACTTTTTTTTAAAAATAATATAAGAAAATAATGTCTTCAACCTTTCTAGTATTACTTTTTATATAACTATGTAAACAATATTACATAAACAAATTGGTCTAAAATAAATATAGATAGGAATTACCATTTTTGGAAGCAAAATAATTAAATTGCATTTAAAATATTTAAAAAAAATATTTGAACATTTATAATCTTTCATCACTCTTTATAATTATTATTCCATTAATTTTAAAAACATGGAAAAAGTCATAGGAAATTTATTGAGGCATGATTCTTCATCTCTTTTCATATGTTTTTGAATTTCCCTTACTTCTTCCTCAATACATTATTTCAATAGTTATACCTTTTCATAATAAATTTGGGAATGGTTGTGATAATATTTTCCATCTTCTCTTCATTATTTGTATCTTCTTCTAATAAAATATCTTGTAAAAAACCAATTAATTCCTCTTTAATCACTTTAGGATCTAAAAACATTGATCTATCCCTTGATTTGATATTGAAAAATATATTAACCTACCTTATATCCAATGTTTCCTAGTGATTTTTTTTGTTTTTATCACTTTGTTTTATCTAATTATCATGATATGTTTGTTTTCAAAACATTTCCTCTTTACATATACTTCATTCAATTTTTTTTATCAACTCCTCTTCTTTCTGCACCCTTTTCATTGTCATAATGAAAATCCAATTTTTGAGAGTTTAAAAAATTCAATTCATATTATATCCCTTCATTTTACTTAAAGATGTTCCCAAAAATATTATTTCCCTATTATTTAATAATTTTTTAAACTATTTAATTTTTTGTGAAAATTTAAACATCGTAGATTTACTACCAAATAAACAATTAGATAAACCTTTATCATATCCTCAAAATAAATATCCTTCATCCACATAAGTTTAATTTTAGAAATAAACATTTCCAAATCCTTATCTATTTTAATAGATAAACTAATAAGATTATGATTTTAACTTAATACATATAAAATAGTAGACTCTACTTTCTACTTTACATTTAACCAACTTGGGGAGATTATAAATATGTTCAATATTTATGAAGTACAACCATTATTCATATTGGTCAAATTATATATACTTATCTTTGGTTATAGACTAATTAAGGGATTTAAATAAATAAATCTTGAAAACTTTTCTCAAAATGATTTTTCTTGGAACTTCCCCCTCTTTTATCTATATAAGCTGAAATAAAATTAAAATTCCCCTTCATTATCACTTTTTCCCCGGAAAAAAAACAAAAAACAAAAAAAAAATCTAGTATAACATATATCTCATCCTAATGTTTTTTTATCATGCTATTTGGACCATATGCATTAATCACCACCCCTAAAATATTTTCCTTATAACTTGAAAATTCACATGTAATTCAATTTTTAATTTCACTTACCACAATATTCACACTATTAAAGGACTCCACATAATATAAAGTCCTCCATAATTAATATCAAACTTAATATCACATCCATGCCACATATACCACTTACCAACTAAAATATATTCAAAATATTTATTATATAATTAAATATTTTATAATTGAACAATATCTAGTCTTCCTGAATCCATGATTAACAAATCATAAAAACAATGAATCATCCTTTCCCCTCAATGTATGAACATAAAAATATCGATCCTTTGAGATATTAATGTAACAAACTTTATTGATATTTATTGAAGTGTTCATACCTCAATTTTTATGCCTTCTATTTTCATTTTTAAAGATAAAAAATCCAAATTTACCAATTCTAACAGTATATTCCCACAATATATATTTTACTTCTATTTTTTTCTTGAACATCATCCCCTTTCTCAAATTTTTTTATTTTCCATACCTTCAAATTGTCCACCTATTACTTTTCATTTATCATCCCTCAACAATTTTCTCCAACTTCCTCCTCCACTTCTCCCATCACATTTTTCTATAATTGTGTCTCAAAAATTTCAATCCCTATCCTCTTTCCACTCCTATATCACACTATCCCAGCCATTAACTTCCACCTTATCCCATTATACATTTTGAATACCTTCATCCCTCCCCCTTCACTAGTTCTCACAATAAGTTTCTCTTCTATAACTTTCTTCCATAATGTAATTAATACTTGTATCTCTTTATCTGACAATATATTATTGTCTTCTTCTATAAAATTATAAAACACTTTAATATATTCTTATTTCTAAAATGTATTCAACTCCTATTCTTTTTGTGACACCTTCAGATCCTCTTATTTTTCCATGTTTTCTAGATTTTATGTTCTAGTTTATGCTATACTTATAAACATATTTTCTCATATTCCACCACACTTGATAATTTTCCTCACCTTAATTCCACTTCACCTTCTTATATTTCCCCATAATTTGATTTATCCCTTCAAAAATTCATCACTTGGCATCCTCTTCCCTATTTGAATTTCTTCCCTATATGATCTTATTTCTAAAGTTTACACATCTTTTGATCCTCATCTTTCAACATCTGAAACAAATTTTTATCCTCAAACCCTACTTTTTGATTTTCCCTGTTGATCACTCTCCTCATACATGTGTAACATTATCTTATCCTTTTCCTCCATATTTTAAAATTCATTCACATTCTCCTTCCATTACATCCATTGTAACTTTTGATATTATTTATCCAATATATACAATACCTTTTGAGATTTTTTCTTAGCTTTCATTTCCCCTTATGATTATCATCTTTTTTATCTTCTACCTTATTCATCCCCTTAATCATAACTCTTTCTTATTATTTTTCCATAATTTTCCTTGTATGGCTAAAATTTCCTTACCATGATTTTAATTTTTTTATCCTTTCTATATGTTTTTTTAATTCTATAATATTATTTTATTTTTTAAACTATTTGATGTGTGTGCGTGCATATATATAAAAGTAAAAATAGTCACACTAAGGTCTCAAAGTGAAATAATGATTTTTTTAATATATAGGTCTCAAGTCATGAATAAAATATATCATCATGAAATTATATATGAGCAAGTGTTTAAAATAATATATGCTTGACTGGGGGTAGTGTAAGGTATGACATGGTTGCCTTTATATATAAAATAATGATCTATATAAAATAAATAATAAAAAATGGCCCCTATATGGACATGCTATGAATAATATAAGTAAAAGAGTAGTGTGTTATCATCTATAAAGGTAAGTGTAATAAATATAAGTACAAGGATATTGGTTTTACCTTAAAATGGAAATTATAATCAATATGAATATAAGTAATAATATGCCCCAATGTAGAGAAAATGGAAATAATGGAGTGTAAAAGGCCATACCCTAATATAATAATAATATAATCCAAGTAGGAATAAAAAATAACATTTCCTAATATGACTAAGATGGAGTTAAAGAAACATAGAAATGCCTTACCCAAACATATGGATAGTCATTTTAAATCACTTTATCTTTGAGAGATCATAGACTAGTTTTATTAAATATGTGTTTTATTTACATATCTAATGGTTGGTAAAGAAATCAATTCATAATAACTTTAAAATGAATCACATAATTATAAATTTTTTCATGTATAACTTGTTAGATAAATAGTACATACTAAAAGGTAGCCTATGGACCCTCAGTTGTGATGAAACATAGTAAGAAACCATCTTATAACATATGAAAAAAATGTATGGATACACTTTCTAAGGTATGAAACCAATATAATGCATAATATATCATGATTCATGAGAATATATTAAGTTATAAATTATCATTTTGAATTATTGAGCTAATTATAAGGGTGTCATTTTCCATGTAATAAGTTAAATTAATCCATGTTGAAACCATATAGACATATTGAGATTACAACCATGTGTGTTAAGGGGTTTCATAATATATCATTATAATTATACTTAGCATTAATATTATGGGAACCAAGTCATTATAATTATACTTAGCATTAAGATTATGGGAACCAAGAGACAACTTGAACTTATCTGTTAAATTCACTGATTTTACATATCATAGTGACTATTTCAAATATTTTTATAATGATAACTCAGAGTGGACCACTCAAAAGTAGAGACTTTTCATTAGTTATAAAAAATATAACTATAGTATGTTTAGTTGGGGGAGTGGTCAATTATATTTCAATAGGTGATAATGTAGACACCTAACTTTGGTATAAGAATATTTTTCATTGCATATTTGTCATGTATTATCACATTTGGTATATGTATATACATTTATATATTTTAAAACACCTTAATCCCATGTTATGCTCTTCTTCGTTTTGATTAATCTATATTTTATCATCAACACCTTAGATCTATAAATTTTGAACATTAAGATCCCAATAACTCATCTTCTATTCAACATTATCATATTTTTAGAAGTTTTCACTTTGAGTGATAATCAAATGTCCATAGATTATGACCCTCTTCCTTTTGTGGATCCTTTCCACCTTGGTTTGATTCATAGTGCCTTGATTACCCCTCATCACAATTATATAGGGTTGGATTATGTATGAATCATCCATGGGAGTTATATATATTAAAATATACCCTTAATATCTTATGACACATCAAATAAGTATACTATTGTAGACACCGATATTTGGTACAAGATCCTTATTACCATGTTTTATTACTTGTTTAAATTATTTGGAAAACTTGTAGATTTTAACCCATTTCTAGAATGGCCCCAACCCCACATAAGTCTATATTTGGTCCATGGAGTTTTAAAAAATATAGTATTATATAAAGGGTATCCATTTATGCATATGTATTACTTATTAGTTTATTTTTTGGGCCTGCCTCAAAAAATCATCTTGACTTATATCATGGGAAAACATGTACCTATACAAGCCCATCCTAGATAAACACATAGCCATATATGTTTCTTTCTTTTTTATCATTTTGGGGTGATCAATTTATTACCATTGTTCATGAGCCTTAATCTTTCCCATTGATATTTTAAAAAAGTGGCCAACATAATTTAATAATCCTATAAATATAAGGACTTTCCAAGATATTTGAGAACTAGAAAGAGAGAAGAAAATATAAAATCCAAAGAGTTAAATGAGAGGAGGATAATATTTAACACCCCACCACACAAAGGGCTAAGCCTAGATTTAATGTTATTAATTTTAGCTATGTTTCATTAAATGGCATCCTACACATTTGTGACATTTATTCATGTTGGTCTCTCTACAATATTCCATGCACCAAAGGAGAGTAATTAGAATTCAATAGTTGCATTGATCAGATTTAGGGAAGAGTAGGTTGAAACCTTACTCAATGTATTCCATTCACATCCCATAATAAATACAAGAAGGTGAAGGTTGAAACACTAATACATTGGTTATTTGACTCCATTAATTTTGTTTATTTTTAAAGTGTGCAAACTAGGTCAAAGTGAGGATTCATACACACAATATATTTTACCTTGTACATCTATGAAGTGAAGGTATAGTCAAAATCATGAATACATAATTTATATTCACTACTAACCTATATTATAAATCCCTATAAAGAGGCACTGGACATCATAATGATGAACCTAGTGACACAAGGTAATAACTAAAGTAAGTGGGCTTGTTGTGGGGAGGTTTGTCTTGAACATCCCTATATAGGTACTTGTCTATCTTAGAGTAACATATAGGTCCATAAATTAAAGAATAGGTCAAATAAAATTAACATAATCAAATTAAATTTTTAAAATTTTAAAATAATTAAGGTGTGCTAATATATTAATCTATTTTTTTTATTTTTTTACTTTAATTTGGCTTAAATTTATGACACCTTGGATTTTTTTATATTACTTAACCTCTTAGGTAAATTTTGATTTTTGATTTTAGCTATACATGCATATATTTAATTAAATTTTATTTATTCCTTATTTTTAATAAAACCATAATTAAGGTAAACATAAATGGTGAACCCAAAATCTTTCCAACACTCAACCTATGGTTTCATATGATCCTTTTATTTTTCACTTTAATGGTTGATTTCATATCTAATTTTCATAAATTATTTATTTTCATGTTTTCTTCATTTTAAACCCTAACTTGTATTTAGATGTATACATCATGAATTTTTTTATCTAGGGTTTGATTCTTTTCTTACATTCAATCTAGGGTTTCATAAAACCAAATTATCCTTAGCATTAGGTCAATAATTTATAAATATTATTTTCATAATTTCACCTTTGAGGTTTTTTATATTGACCTTTCTCTCTTGGTTCCATCACATGATAATATCTTATTCATATATGGCTTATATCACCTACCCCTATTATACATAGTGATAGGTTAGGTCGTGACATGTGTGACTTTAAAAAATTACCATTATGTCCTGCTCACATTTACAAAATGGTAAACATTTTAAAATTTATTTATAAGAAGGCCCAATCTCAAAATAATGGTGAGCATGAGGATACTAGGGTTAAAAATAGAAATATTGACAATCCTCTAATCAAACATCAAGATGTTCCAAATTTATAAGACATGAGTAAGAATGAATTCAAATAATTTGTTACAAAAACCCATATAAACATATAATCAATGATTTATCTATTTTCACAATCTCTTCAAAATAAAAATGTTGTACCCAAATGACCTTAAACGAATGACACTAACCCTTTTACATTAGATGATGAATTTAATATTCAACCTTATGCTAAAAACAAAAATCAAAATATGCAACCAATGATTTCATATATACAATATATTTGTTTTGGAAACACTAATGTTTGTTATAATGGTAATATTACTTTTAATGGTGCATTTTATTGATTTGGTAATACAACAACTACTTATTGGCATGAATGCAATAATTTCACAAATATAAAAAGCATAAAATAAGCCTAATAATCTATTATCATCTATGGAAATATTGCATTACCCTTTGGCTCATGAGAAACTTAAGCACCCTTTACCTCTATTTTTCATATACACAAGTTTACAACATTTAATGGAAAAGGAGATCCCTCTTTACAAAAAATATTTCAATGCATCTTTTCTAGGTTATCAACATGATGAGACTCCCATGGCCAAATTTTTTCTCACAATACCCATGAGATATGATTTAAATTGGTTTTATTATTTTCATAATCATTAAATATCTATATTTCATGATCAATTACATATTTTATTCACCCATTTTAAATTAACTTATCCAAAACATGAATTTTTCATAGATTTATCCAATCAAGAAAGGTCTTCATGAATGGCTTGTAAACTATGTCCTTAAATTAAAAACCTTGCTTACTAATATGTCTTATCTAGTTCTTGATAGTGAGATAAAAATCATATTCTAAACTAGATCACTTAATCCTCTTTGATAAGGTAATGTTAATTGATTAGTATTCATTTGATTACCTTTGTCATGATTTGTGCAACATCAATACAAACTTATAGATATAAATATTTTCAAATATACACCAATTGATTTGGCATATTTTACTCCAAAATATCAATTAAAAATGAAATTCAAACCAAGACTAAGGATACATTTAGTTCTCAAGTTAAAAATAAGTTAAAAGCTATTTACAAAGTATCACAAGCTTAATATAAAAAGTACATTTGTAACCACTGGACCAATGACGAAGTTACCCTATCCACTTATTAAAGTTTTTTTTTACAATAATGTGATGTCATTTATTTACCCAAACAATTTTTATGATATTTTAATATAATTCCACCTAAAAACTATAATCCCAATTTGATTATCATTGGGTATTAGGGAATTCAACTATTAATTTTTATAAGTTGCACCATAAAATTCAATATCTAATTAATTATAATATCATCATAGTATATGACCATAGATATAGTGTAAATTACATAGTGGATACACGTAATAAGTGTTTTATTGTATTTATTAATCCATTTCCATAACTATTACACTCAAAATCAAGACAATGTGCACATGAAATCAACTAATAAACCTAAGAATGATCTTGATAAAATCAATTGCATGGCATTATTTTATAAACAATAACCAACTTTCATAACATTCCATGAGATGCCTACTAATGGGTCAAATAGTCATTCTTTGTACATACATACCATTTTTTTAAGTAACTATTTAATCATCCATGACATTATGATTGATAATTGTTCTAGTGACATATTTATTTTAATGTCATTATTATCAACTAAAATTTTAAATAATGGAATTATATAGTGTAACCACAACATTACCCATCTATAATGGGTGTCAATATACACCTTGGGTGGTATATCACTTCCACTCATAATTAGACCTAAAACATGTTTAGTTTAATTAAATGTTATTCTATATTTAAGAACATACAATATATTTATTGGACATCCATCGCTAAAAAACTCAAACAAACCCCTTCAACTATGCACATTTATCTTAAAATTGTAAATAATAATAAAAAATTTATTCATGGCTTATATTATGAAAGACCTATTCATCAACCATCTGCTATGCCTAAAATGGTAAATATAATTTATCCTAATAAACCACTTGTAATTTATCCATAAATAAATCTATTTTATATACCTAAAACATTTGAGACAAGGGCATTCCATTCTATTTCAAAAGCTTATCAAGCCCCAAATGTGGCACCTTTGATACAATTATCATCCATTTCCTAAGGTTGAATTTAAACCTATGAAAATCATTATGACAAAATATTCCCACATAATTTTTAGTGCCACATATACCATATCACAAAAACATTCCATTCAAGTACAATGAAAATTATTGTACATCTAACAATCAATTTTCTAATATGTCAACTAATGCATCTGATTCTTTTACTTTGGATCCTATAATTTAAAAACCCATAAAGTAGCTTACATACCTGCATGAGGGATTCCACACACATTTTTTGAAACCCTCTTCTATTATAAATTATTATTATTATTTTTTATATCATTTTGATATTATTTCAATTAATATTTATAATAAAAAACATTGATAAAATACAAAAATTCCTTTAGGTACCATAGTATTGTACATAACTTATTATTTATATATGTTGTGCCTTACATGTGCCTTTCCATATTTTTTATTCATTTTTTAAAATTAAAAAATCCAAAAACATTCGTATGAGACAAAAATGTAAAAAAAAAATTCCTTTAACTTAGTCATCGATACACATCATATTTATCACTAAAGAGTTTAATCATGTTCATGTTTTCACAATTGAGCTCTAATGCTATATCTTAACTTAGGTAAGAGGTGGAATAGTCTAACTAGATACAAAAATGCTTACATTTATGGTTCTCCCTGAGTGGGGGAGATTTATTAATTTTATAAACAATCACATTTATTATATGGAGTTACCTTTAAAAACATCATATTTTTTATTATTATTTTATATGAAGTATACATATCTTAATTATGTACATGAATTTATTCATGTTATTTTTAAAATATTATTACATTGGAAGAACACATTTTATGCATCAACATACTCAAATATTTGACTTTTATTTAGGCCTTATACTTGGTTTAATTGAATTATTATATTCTATAGATTTCATGTGGCACTTTCCTTCTCTCAATAACATTCTTATAGCCACTTGTTTCATGTTTTTTTATTGTGTTTCATTGGCCTTAACCATTTGACTATTGGCCCCATTATTATCACTTACATTATTTATATATATTAAGATAAAATACTTATTAATAATTTTTTAATAGCATGCATTGAGCTATGAGTGAATCCTATATGTGCTTAGAAACCTCTTTATTTTAGTCTTTTATTTTGTGAGCCTTATTCTTTTTCTATACTACACATTCTTATGATTTATTATGATAATTTCTATTTATCCTATGTATATAACTAAAAATATATAAAACATGGTTTCATACATGATCATATACACTTTAATATGAGGACATCATACCCAATCAATATATTTATTGACTATAGTCATCTACACATATTTTCCTTTGTGGGGGGATTGTGCCCTCACATGTTCCTCATTTATATAATGAGTTTATTTGAGTGTGAATTTAGCATAATCTCCCCATGGGGATGTGATAGTTTGATATTATTATATGCATTGTATAAATCATTAATGTGTCACTTTAATAGGCCAATGTCTTTCCTTGTTTCATTAGTTGGGGTTTCCATATCCTTAGCATCATTTTACATATTGGCATTGCTTGATTTTCATACACATTATTCACTTGATTATATATTTCACAAAAGTGTACATGACATATATTTTCCTATGGGGGGAATTATAACCATGTTTTTTATTATAAATAATTATAAATACATATTATTAACTTTGAATTCAATGATTGATGTATAATGGTAATCATTTATATATCTAGTTTTCCTTGAGGATTTTTCATATTGGAGGATAAGAGGTCCTGAAATTAATATCCTTAACTTAAAATTCATTTTCTAGTTGGCCTTATCCTATGTCATGAAAAATAGATTTTATATTACAATTTGGGACTTATATTACATATTTGGCTTATATTATTACATATAACATTATAATCAATACTATAGACATGCATTCTACAAAATTATGCTTATTATACTTGATGACTACTTCACCCATATATTTCACATCAAGGGGTGGAAATCGTATGCCCTCGTATTTGGTATTAAACACTTGATAATGTGTAATTTTAATAATCTCTAACATAATAACTTATGCACACGTATATGACTCTTGTTCACATTTTTCCTTAGCAATTTACTCATATACGGGACTGAACCTTAGAAATTACTATTATGTCTACACAAGACCTTCTTAGTATTTAATTAAATATCTTAATATAATTATAAGAATGTATGTTGATATCATATCATGGTTATTGTTCTATATACATTTCCACACTTCCATAGATAATTCTACCACTAAAAACATGTCCACTTAGGTTGGACATGTTTGTGTTCCATTTAACGAATAGTTTCCAAAATTTAATTTTTTACATGTTTGATTTTATAATGATGGCCCTACATCGTACTCCTTATTTGGAACCTACTTCCATAGATCCTCCAATTGTGACTATCCTTCCTTCCATCAATACCAACCTTTCCCCACCCATTTTCATTCCCTCTTCACCCACCTTCACTCCCATAGTGTAAAAAACAAACTTCATGATTTTTGACCCTACCACACTTATCCTTATGCATCCATCCCATATTTCACCTTATTAACCATACCCATTTATTACCACCAAAATGTCATAGGTAATGGATAAATGGTTGGAGATTTTTCAATTAGCACAAGATCATAAAATAGGAATGGTAACCATAGAGGAGCCTAAAGTCAAACTAGAGTTTATAAAACCCACTAGCAAGTTGAAGAGGGTTACCAATAAAAAATTAACTAAAAAATGACCATCTACATACCATGTAACAAAAGAGGAAATTTCATCTTTAGTTATTTACCTAAGTGTTGTGTTTCATAAGGTTTCTTACCATACATATGTTTCTTTTTTGTGAATTTGTGAAAGTCTTCTTTATTATGTTTATCATTTTTATGTGGTTTTTTATTATCCTTTATGAGTACCTTGTTTAGTGTAGTTTTTTGTTACTTGCAAGCAAACATATGTCTTTAATGATCCATGTATCTTTTATTTCAAATATATATCAAAATACTATTTAATTGATTTTGAGAGATCTAATGTGAGTTGTTGTGATAATATTGTGTGACCACATAGCCATGTGAATATTTTATGTATGACACTTCTTGAAGTAGAGTATTTGATTAAGTTGATTATTGACCATAGAGGAAGATGAATAATATATATTTTTTCAATTCATTAGAAATTCATCATACAAGTTGTGCATCAAGTTTCAGATCATTTAAAGAAACAACACAAATGTTCTTTACCATTTAAGCAAACATAAGAGTCATGATATAGAGGTTTGTTGATTTTAAGGAATTGTGAAATTTTGTGACTTTATATGTGTTTGAAGCTATTTATAACTAATTATAATTTTATTTTTAAAGTCATGGAAGCTAATAAGGATTAATTTAATAATGTATGTGACCTATTATGGGATGCATTGAGTTTTAAAGTGTTCTTTTTCCTTGAAAATGTGAATACGTTTAATTTTTGTGACATTTAAGTTTTGGGAATCACTAAGGTGTGTTAATTTTATTAGTGGGGTAAAAGCATTTGATGTAAGTAGGCAGGTCTTGTATCTATGTAATCATGCCGCTAAACCTATGCTATGGGACTCTTCTGGTTAGAGATTAGATTTGAGAGTTTATTTAAAATACTAAGTTATTATAGCTAATATATATTGACTTGATGTTGTTACATATCTCATTATGATATTGTGGTGTTGTTGTGTTATTTTGCCTATTGTGTAGATTGTATTTCCTTTTGGTTGGAATAAAATAAATATCAGAGTTATTGTTGTTGTATTTTATTGCAATTTTCTCTCTATATTTTTAAGATTTTATGATCAAAAGAATTTTTAATTGATATCCTTAACCATGATTACATCATTTGGTATTAGAACAAGGTTATAGTCCTTGTTATTGATTGTTGATTTCCACATTTGTGAGTGTGGGTATAAAGTAGATACAAACAATTTCTATTGATATTTTTGGGGAGACAACATAAGGTGTAAGTGTTTAATCTTAGACCATCTTTTGAAATTTGAATATTTTATTTTTGAGGAAATGAAATATAAAAGAGGATTAGGTGGTAGAAGAACTTGGGTTATTAGAGCACATAGACTATCAAATCCAAAAAAATTGATAAAGGAAATGCAATCTATAATCGAAGTTATGTAAATTTCACATTGTCATGTAGTGAAAGTGATAAAAACTATTATGAAATAAGCACATGAAGACTAGGATATGAAAGAAGACGTTGATGATATTGAAGATATATTTTTGAAAGTTATTATGAGAATGAAAATTAAACCAAAGTTGGACACTAGAAATTATTATATAAGTTTAAGTCTTGAAGATATCAGTGATTAGATCACTGAGTTATATAAATAAACTGAATATGAAAGTATGGAATATCTCAAGTAGGTTAAGTTCATTGGCATAAAGTTGGAAGGTTATGCATGTTTATGGTGGGAATATATACAAGTTGAGATAGTATACAAAGGTAAATAAAATATTAAGACATGGAATATATTTATTATAAATCTGAAATTTAAATTCATTCACATGGATTATAATATGCATTTGTTCAATAATCTCTAAAACCTGAGGTAAAGAGAGATGATTTTCAAAGAATACACTAAGAAATACTATAGACTTACTACTAGAGTGGGTAATGTGGAAGATGATGTTGAGAAGATATCAAGATATTTAAATGGATTACACATAATAATTCAAGATCATCTAGTATGATCAAATTATGGTCTATTTAAAATCCTATCAGTTTGCATTGAAGGTAGGGGTAAAATTAATATGAAAATAATGAGGAACATCAAAAAGAAGAGGAAGATTCATGCATGGATGTGGAACCTATAGAGGTTATTTTATTTAAATATAAGAGGGAGAGACAAGTAATTCATATATTAATGGTGGTAATACCTATATAAGTAGAGGTAATTTTAGATGAAAAGGATATCTTATTTGTAGATGAGGTAAAGGTCATAGATTCAATGGAACATGTTATCAAATGTGGTGAAACTAGCCATAGAGCATTTGAATGTCCTAATATGCATAATAAAGGTAATATAAGAATCCATGTAAGTTATCATATTACACAAGATGATAACTAATGTGTCATGTCTATTCATAACATAGATGAACCTAAACCAGAGATTGGAAAATCTCTCATGATGAAAAGGGTATTGTAGAAACCTAAAAAAGAGGAAAATATTCCTATGTAGAGAAAGAATTTGTTTAAAACCATTTGAAAATTTGAAGTTAAGTGTTCCAAATTAATTATTTATAGTGGAATCATATATAATATTATTTCACATGAAATGGAAGATAAATTTAAGTTGAAGAGAATTGTGCATCCAAACCCATATAAGGTTTCTTAGTTGTTTAAATGACAAGAAGTCTTGGTGAATGAACAATGTTTGGTAAGTTTTCATATAGGTACTTATAAATGTGAATTTTTATGATACATAATGCCTATATATATTTTTCATATTTTTTGTGGAAGGCCTTGGTAGTTTAACCATAAGGCACAACATGATGGTCGTACTAACACATATACATTGTGTAAAGATGGAATAAAACATACATTGAATCCTTTGAATGATAAGTGTGAATAAGTGTCATAGAATATAACAGTGTTTATATTTTTTGGAAAATATTTAAAAAAAATATATATAATCGAGTGAATGTTATCCATTAATCTATAAGTCAATGCAAGAAGCTATGTAAGAAAAAACATTACCACATGAATTAAATGAGATACTAATTGAGTTTGAAGAGATTATGTGTAATGATATTTTATATGGATTATAACTAGAATGATAAGTATAAGTAATCACATGGATTTGGTTCATAGTTAAAGTTTATAAAACAAAGCATCACATAGATTGAATCCAAAAGAGAATGCAGAGGTGAAAAAGAAAAGTTCAAGAGTTGTTGAATAAAGGTTTAATTAGAGAAAATTTTATCCCTTGTAAAATAAAAATAATACTATCTCATAATAAAAATGGAGAATGGAGAATGTGCACTAGTTCTATATTTATTAACAAGATTACCATAAAGTATAGATATCCATTGCAGTGCATGGATGATCTAATGGATTGTTTGAGTGGAGAAAGATAATTCAAGAATATTTATTTGAAAATTTGATATAATCAATTCATATAAGAGAGGGTGATGAATGGAAAAAAAAATAAAAACACAATAAGGGATATATGAGTGATTAATCATGCCATTTGGGTTGACTCATACACCAAGTACATTCATGAGATTAATGAATGAAGTTATTAAATAATAATTTTTGGGTAAGTTTGTCATTGTGTATCTTGATGACATATTTATTTTTAATATAATAGAGGAATAACATTTGTGACATATTTACAAAGTGTTATAAATATTGAGAGATGAAAGTTTATTTATAAATTTGAATAAATTCAATTTCATGCAAAAATAATTAGTATATTTTAGATTTTTTTATTTCTCAAGAAGTTTTGAAGATGGATTTATATAAGGTGTAATATATGATGGATTGGCCCTCACTACAAAGTACATTTGAGGTAAATACTTTTCATGGATTACCAAGTTTTTATAGGAAGTTAATTAGAAATTTTAATTGGATATGTGTATCGATCATTAATGTGATGCATAAAGATAAAAGATAATTTTTATGGTTAATAAAAGCAAAACATAATTTATAGCAATTGAAGAAGAAGATAACAAGGAAACCATTATTATCATTTCTAAATTTTGCTGAAGTATTCTAAGTATATTTTGATGTGATTGTAACAATACTATGATAAATAAATGTACTTGGTTATATTGTTATAATTTTTTTAAAGTCTAAAACAAACTATTATTGTAGTTACATGGGTTAATCCTATTCCTACCTTCCCATTATTTATTTATTTTACCTATCTCCTAGATTATAGTAGTGTTCATTGGATTATTTATATGAGCATCTCCTTGATTAACAAAAATGTGGATTATTGATTAATTTTTCAATGTGAATTTAATATTCTTTTAGAGATCATGGTTAGAAAACCTAGGACAAGAGCTTAGAAGCAAGTTTTGAATTTGCTTAGAGTATTCTAGCTTTGACAAGCCAGTTGGTGAAAAGTATAAATAATATAAATAAGAAGAAATTATTTTTATGTGCCTCATTATTTTGTACAAGCAAGATAAAAATAATAAAAAGGATATTGGGAGTTATAGTGAGGAAGGAAACATGAATATCTCACATATCTGGTGTGGATACCATTTTGTAATCTTGGTGAGGTGTTTTGACCAAAGTGGTGTAGCTTAAATGCTAAGAGACAATCATGGGAGGATAAGGTGCTATCACAAGAAGAATAACACAAATTTATAAAGATTGTTTTTTTTGGCAAATAAAAAATGGAAAATGGATTATTTTTCAATCAATATGTTATTTGTTACTATAAAAGTAAAGCATTATAGCTGTGTATAAATTTTATATGCTAAGAAAGTTACTCAACTCAAGAGATTAGCATTGAAAAAATAGGAACACTTGGGAGAGGTGTAGAATTTCTTAAAAGAGATGATGAGCACCATTTTTTCTTTCCATAGTTGGTATAAATATAGGCACAACTCTAAACCTAAAAACTATTCATTAGCTTATTGAGAATATAATAAATGGGTGCCATTGAAGAAAGAAATGAAAACCACTACATGAATGCATAGGTGAAATGTGATTATTTGGCCAAAGCTAATATCTATTTAACCAATTTTTTATTAATTTCATGTAAAATTAAGGCAATAATTATTATTTTAAAATTTTATTAAAAAATTATTAAAATTTTATTTTTTCCTTATACCTTTAACTTGCCTAAAAAACAACATGGTTAATTATATTGAAAAAAAACATGACTCAAAATTAAATTAAAATTTTCCACATTTTTAAAATTTAATGTCCTTATCTACACATAAAAATATTTTTTTTAAAAAAAAAATTGTAAAAATTGTAATTTAATTATTTACGTGATTTTTAGATAGTTTTATAGAAAATGATTAATTAAATTTATCATAAAATATAAAGTTTTTTTGTTGAAAATTGGTAGCATTATTTAGTTTTAGGATAGAATCAGTGAGAAAAATTATTTTTATAAAAATTTATTATATTTTTCATATATAATTATTTTAGTGAAAAACTAGGTAAACTGGCTAGTTTACAACACGTTATTCCCAGATTCACAAAAACTGATAAGCAAATTTTTTTGTTTATGGAGTCATAAGATACTTAAAATTTGTGAGTTTCAAAATATTGATAAAATATTTCTTAGTAAAGAGACTAAACTAGATGTATAACCTGGTGATTATCATAAATGTTATCATGAAGCCTCCACGCTATTATAACTCTCAGTAACTGATAATTTAATACTAGAAGTTAGAAATATGACTGTTGCATCAAAATTTAGGAAACATCTTAAAAAAAAATATTAGGCTTCTAAAGTTGGTAGGATGTTATAATATAATAATTTACTATTTTTCACTAAGATATAGGAAGGTGTATCCATTTATGAGTTTTTATTAAAGTTGAAAGATATATGTGATCAACTAAAAGAGGTGGAAAAACATGTGGATGAGCAAGATTTATGAATCTTTTATGGAGTCATTATACATGATTACAGAGACACAAACACTATAATCTGAGAATTTGTGGACACTTATATTGTAAAAGTAAAGATGATAGGAAAAATTAATTGCTTCAACATCAGATTATATAGAAAGTGAGCTCATGTCATGGTCAAAGAGAAGGGGTAAATAGTGGAGTGCAGGTATTTATTTAGAAAAATCCTCTAATAACAATGCATGTACTTATAAATCTAAATGGAAGTGTTTTTATTGTAATAAAATTATTCATTTGAATAAATATTATCATAAACCATAATATGATTTGGAAAATGAGACAAAAAAACCATAGTCTGAAGATGTGGGAAAAGAATATGACTAAATTTTAACAACTGACTTTGCATTTGTGGTATCATAAAATTAGTCAACAAATTACATAATTTACTATTTTGACTTAGGTGTATCAAGATACTACATGGGTCAAAAATACTAGTATGTAAACTTTATAGAAGATGATAGTTGTAAGGAATTATTTTACTTAGGTGTTATTTAGTTCACTATGTGAAAGGATATGAAGATGTTCATATTTTATTGAATTATATTAGTTACACTTTTTATAATATTCAATTTGTTTCTAAATTGAACAATAATATTATCTCCATAAGTCAAATAACTATTAATCCTAACCTTTACATGGAATATAAAGGAAAAAGATGCATAATTTATAATATTCATAAAAATAAATTCATTACTATTGGTATTGATAACAAGGGATTTTATAATTTGGTTGATCCCAAAATAGAAAAATATCATACACTAGCAGTGGTTGAAAGTTGTAGTGAGGTATGGCATAAGAGGTATGGTCATGTCAGTTATGAGAATTTGGATACATTAAGTCAGACTAACATGGTGAATGGAATGTGATCTACTAAACAATGTTAAAATGTATGTTCATGATGTCAATAAATAAGCAATTTTCAAATTCGTTTGACATTGGTAAGGAACAAAGAGCTAAGAATACACTATATTTGGTACATGTGGGGTTTTATGGTCCAATACAAACATCTTCAATATTTAAAACTTTGTATTAATTATTGCTTATAGATGCCTTTTATAGGTAAATTTGGGTTTGTTTTCTACATATATATTCAGAATGTTTATCTAACTTTGTTTCTTGGAAATCTATGGTAGATAAATAGGGAAAGAAACATGTAAAATATCTTAGATGAGTTAATGGGGATGATTTTTTCTCTGATAGATTAAAGGAATTCTATAATAAATAAGGTATACATAAGGAATATTCTACACAACATAATGAAGTCATAGCAAGGTAGAACAATATAGTGATGGACATGGCATGGTGTATGGTGGATATCCCTAATATACCTTATCAGTACTAGATATAAGTTATGGCCTTGTAGAATGTAACACCATAAGAAGAATGGTCAAGAAAAAAGCCAAATTTAAGTAATTTTCTTGTTTTTGGATCTACTACTTCTATATTCATCAAAGTATTCATGTTTATTGGTTATTGTGAGCAAAGAGATGCATATAAATTACTAGATGTCTCTACATATAGAATTTTGGTTAGTAAATATGTTGATGCAGATGATAAGGTACCATTATTTTCTATTAATGGTCAATATACTAATAGTATTGTATTGTTACATGTTGATGATGTTTTTGGAAAAAAGTTTTAGTACTAAATTTGAATAGGGTTCAAAAATGAGAAAACCAAAAATTTCAAGTTCTAATGGTGAAAATAGTGTTTCTTATTCTTCTCAATCAACTCAATAATACCAACACAAAATTTATAAGTGGTACCATATCATTGTGAAATCTATAAGGAAAGATGAATTTATTTATTTGTTAGAAGGGAAATCTACAAGGTTAGGAAAATAAAATGTGTAAGGTGAAGACTAAGTAGATTTTTATCTTATTACTATTTCATAGGTTTTGAAACCAAGCACAAGATTAAAGACAAAAAAATACCAAAATATAAGTTTTTCATGAATGATGATGAAAGAGGAAGGAGCATACCAAAAAACACAAGAATGTTATGAATAATAAATGTCCCAAAATTATTAAACAATGGAAATTAGTAGGTTTTGGGTTTACAAAAACTCAATATAGAAATATATCTTAGGAGATATGATATACTATTCAGTCTTGATGTGTATATGCAATAGATTGGAATAGGAACCAAACAATGTAAGTAACAAAAAGGTCATCACCTACAACTATACCAATTTAGAACATACCTCTAATTGTGAAAGATAGATAAAGAGATTAAAAAAATATTAAATGAAATACATAATCATACCTCACTTATCATCTCAATCCACCTCCAAAATTTGAATTATGTGCCCCAAGACAAACATGATACTTGTTATGCTATGCATATGTTGGATTGACTTTGTAGACTCAAAAATAGACTTGCCATAATTAAAGATAAAAGATAAACAATGTGATAATAAATAAATTGATATATCAAGGATATTTCAATGTATCTCTTATAAGTTCATAGTTGGATTTTTCATGGAGAGTGGCATGTTTATATAGAATAAAGGAGGGATATTTATCAATAATTTTTTATAAAGGAGGTAGATTTTTAAAGAATTAAAAATTATTTAGAAGACCATAGAAAGAGAATATGGTAGATAATTATATAGAGTAGAAGACTCTATAGTTCATTTGAGAGGACTAATGAATATTAAGAGATTATTAGACAAGTGGTTAGTAGGAAAAAGTGGGGGTAGGTGAGAGTGAATTTTAAATTCACAAAATAATGGATAAGACATGATTAGTGAAAAATGACATAGGATTTAAGGGAATTAATTTATCCATGGAATGATATAAGGATGGTATGTGATAAGGGATGAAGGGGATATTGGACTAATGACTATGATGGCTGAATCATATGACATTGGAACAAAATTAGCATGAAGAAACAAGAAAAATTTATATGTATACATTTTCCCCTCTTTGAAAGAGAATTATGAATTGAAGAATTAATGGTCATTTAAATAAAAAATATGGTCAATTATGTATGTTAGTAAGTTAGGATGGATGACGCCCAATTAAAGGTACATTTGAGGAGGAATGAGATAGATGGCCACTAAAAAGAGGAAACTAGGCAAGATAGATGAACAAATGAAGAGGTGTTAGGATGCCATGATGAATATGAAATTAATAAGATAAAATATATGTGAAAATTCATATATAAATATGATGATGTCCCTAGAAAATACCTATGCATAGGGTGTGAAAATTACATGGTCATAATTATAAACTTGTCCCAAATGGGAACCAAACAAAGCATAATGGGATAATGATAAGACATAAGTTTGCAAGATTTAGATGTATCTTGGGCAAAGATGCATGCTAGTGAGAGTTTTATAACAAAATGAATAAGACCATGAGATTTCAAAATATCCCAAGTATGGACACATATTGGGAGATTTGTCTATTAAGATTAATAAGGACACAAGTTTTAAATGTATACCAAACAAGGATGAATGCTAAGAGAGGTTCAAGAAAAAATAATGCAATGATTGGATACTATTCAATAGGTGTAGCTTAGATATTGAGTTGAGTGATAAAATGAAGGAGATGATGGAGAATAAATTAAATTATAAAGTGACCAAATTAAAAAGGAGGAATACTTGGTTAGTTTGGTCAAACTAGATTTAGACATTCTATGTGACCGAACACTACCTGCATAGTCCCTAAGGGATCTCATGCCAATGTAGTTATCCCTAAGAGGGAATAATTATCAAAGGGATGGAAAAATAAAATATAAATGCATGAAAAGTGATGTTGTAATAGATGTGTTGGATATAAATGATAGTGATGGATATACTATAAGGTTTTTAATCGATGAAATATGATATTGATGATCTTAATTGATATTGATGGTTCCCCTATCAAATACACATGTAAGTGAGAGAAATTTGATGATTAATTTATGAAAACTATACATGTCCTAATAGAGGGAATAAACCATAAACTTGTGAACAAATAGGAGAGATGCAAGTTTGTGATATATCCCATGTAAGGATGCATACTTAAGATAGTTGCAAGTATTTGATTATAAATAACTGATGGGGATTGAAAGACGATGGATTAATCAATATTGAATAATGTATGATTGATGGAAGAAAATATGGATGTCACAATTTTTAATTATTAATTGATTAGTGGGGGAGGTTGGTAGAGAGATTAGGATGTGACTAAACTAGTGGTGATTGATCAATTAACTGATTAATTGATGATGATTGACATTGTAGCTCAAGGATTTGATGGCTGCATGAGATAAAGATGATGATGATGAAATAATTTATATGATGGATGAGATGGAGTATAAGAGTGAAAGATTTATATTTATGATAAGATATATGTGATAATAAATGATGGTGAAAGATGAGATAACATGATGACATATGATGATATGATTATGGCCAAAATGACCTCAAACACACCATGTGACTAAGTGTTGTCTACATAGTCTGAAAAACATTTAGGCCAATGTAGTTCAAAGAGATAATTTTATGAAAATGTTAGTGTTATAAATATTGTCATTGATGTAAAAGCTCTAACATTATTTGTGACAAATGCCCCTTAACATTTAATGTCTTAAGGTGTTTTTAATGTTCATATTTTGGCTAAAGTGTGTTAATATTTATTAAAAATCAACGAATATATTTTTGGTTACATAAAGTCAAAAGAAGGCCCTTGAAGAAGTTAAAGAGTCATGAGATAAAGACAAAAGAAGGAAGGACACATTTTCCCATGAAGGGTCACCTTGAGGAATTCAAAGAGTCACCAAGTGAAGACAAAAGAGGGAAGGGCACATTTTTCCATGAAGAGTCACCTTGAAGAATTTAAAGAGTCACCAAATAAAGACAAAAATGGAAAGGATGAATTTGCTCATGAAGGGTCACCATGTGACTTTTCAAATAAAAGGATTTAAAGGGTAATGCAAATTTGGTGCCATTTTCCATGTGGATTAAAGGGTCACAAAGGGTGAATGCCAAAGGTAATTTGAAAATCTATAAAAGGAGGCTTGGGAAGCCATTTTATAAAATGCAAGAGAGTGCATGGTTTATAATTATTTTATATAATAAAAGAGGAGAGAAGAGAAAGAAATATAGTAGATTTCTATAATTTGTTGAGAAAGCAACATTGAGAGATAGTTGTGTTTTACATAAGAGGGGTTAGTGCTCTTTTGGGTTGGTGCTCATAAATAGTTATTGTGTTGATGCTCAAAAAATGGGTTGGTTCTCCTACAAGTTGGTGCTTATGAACTTTGAAATTTGAGTTACTGCTCATTCATATACTTGAGATTGTTCTCCTTGGTTTTTCCCACTTTAGGTTTTCACATCAACATATGGTCTCTCTCTCTCTCTCTCTCTCTCTCTCTCTCTCTCTCTCTCTCTCTCTCTCTCTCTCTCTCTCTCTCTCTCTCTCTCTCTCTCTCGTGTGGTGCATGTTTTTATTTAAATTTTATTACATATCTTGAATATATGGTTAAGTGGAGTTTGATTAATAATTTTTTTTATAATATATATGATATATTGATTCACCCCCCTCTTAGTATATCTCATGCTTAATAGTTGGTATCAGAACATGTTCTTTTGGAAAGAGTTTAACAACTTGAAGGTAGATAGGGGAAAGTATGATGGATGGATCACATAAAGGTTTTATACAAATAAGGTACCTTTATTTTATGGAAAAAATTATGCCTTTTGGAGCATAAGGATGAGGACTTACTTAATGGCCTTTAGATTTAACATTTGGAAAGTATTGATGGAGGAATACGAAGAGCCACAGACACTTGTAACTACTCCTATGGAAAAGAAGGAAAGTGAAAATAATGATAAAGATTTAAATGATATTTTATGTGGTTTATGTAAATTAGAATTTGTTAAAGTTATGCAATGCAAATCTGCTCATGAGACTTGGGTAAGAATTGAGAATATTTACAAATGTTATGGAAAAGTTCAACAAGCTAAGCTCCAAACTTTTATAAGATAGTTTGAAAGTTTGAAGATGGAATAGGAATAAAATATAAAAATTTATCTTTTGTGGGTTGATCAAATAGTTAATCAAATTCAAGGCCTTGGAGAAAAATTGGAAGAGTAAACAGTGATACAAAAGGTTTTGAGATCTCTACCATTGAGATATGATGCAAGGGTATCAAAAATTGAGGAGATGAAGGATTTAGCTAAGATAAATATGGATAAAACTACATGGTATTCTTACGTCATATGAGATGTGGACCGAATAAGAGAAACCCTCAAAGAGGGAAGCTACTTTCAAGACATCAAAGAAAGACAAGGCTAAGATTCAAGAATCAAGTGAAAACTCTAGTGATGAGCAAGATGACAATAGATATCTATTCATCTATAATACTAAAAAGGGCACATGTAAATATCAAGGAAAGTTACCATTTAAGTGTATTAAATGTGGTAAGGTTGGACATTTTGATACTAAGTGCCCAGATAAGAATAATGGTGATAATGAAGAAGGAAATTCTACATACAAGAAATTTAAAGGTAAATACAAGAAGGGATTCAAGAAGAAGAGTTTATATTCTAAATATCATAGCTCATCTGAAGATAGTGGAATCAGTGACTCAGATGAAGAAGAGATTATATTCATGACCATACATGAAGATGCCTCTATAAGCAAAAGTATAGATGATCAATAAGAAGAACATGATAAAGCTGAGGTGAATCAAGAAGGAGAACTGATTATTGCCTTAGAATAATTAAAATCTCTTGAGAATAAGAATTGAAGATTGAAGCTCTAGATCAAGAAAAATGAAAAGGAGTCAAAGTAAATAATTGAAGATCTACAAGTACACATTAAAGAAGCCAAAAAATATTGAAGAAGATCTAACAACACAACTACAAAATGTAAGTGAATAATGTGAAAGGTATGTTGTTGATATTACCTCTTTAAAATAATATATTAAGAAAAAAAATAAAATAGTCAATGATAAAGCAATCAATGACTCAAAATTTGAGAATAACACTAACATGTTGAATAAGATATTAGAAAGTCAAAAATCAATATCAGATAAGATAGGTATTGGATTTGAAAAGAAAAAGAGCTATGTTGAAACCCTTACAAAAGAGGAAATAAAAAAGGAATAATTTAATAATGTAGAGGACATGTCAAACAAAGAAGGCGAGAAGTAATAGAGCTACAAAAGTTAACCAGGTCAAAGATACACAAATCAAAATAGGTTTTATTTTCATGGTTATTATTTTTATCATAATGGTTATGGTCATAAGAAAATATACTATTGAAAAAGAGAATAATTTTAGAAATAGCGAGAAGGAAACTCATGCAGAGTCAAGTAAAAACCACAACTCTTTTGCTCCTCTATCAGGATTTGATGAAGAGGCCATAGTATGTGAGAAGTGCAATAATTTTGAACACATAGCCTAACATTGTTGAAGCATGTTTGAATTAGTCAAAAAGGACCAAATTTTCAAGGCTCCATTCATCAAGAAAAAGGTTCAAATAGGTTCATGGTAGAAGAAACAACCTAAAAAATATATGTTATTCTAGACAATTGTGCATGTAAGAAATGAATAAAATCCATGGTTCATTGATAGCGAATGTTCAAGGGACATGACAAGAGACAAGAGAAAGTTTATAACTCTAAATAAGATCAATGGTGGCATAGTGAAATTTGGATACAATACCATTGCCAAAATATCTAGAAAAGGTACATTAAGTTTGGATAATGATAGAACTGAGACTAAAATTTTTTTGTATGTAGAAAGTCTTAAGCATAATCTGTTGAGTGTAAGTCAAATGTGCAATCAAGGACACACATTAAATTTTTATGTAGAAGGTTTTGAAACTAGGAGAAAAGATTCAGATGTGTTGGTTGTAGATGCTCAGAGGATAGGTAATAATTTATATATGTTATTAGATATCAAAGGTCAAAGATGTTGTTTGAGTCAGTTTGAAGAAAGTTGGTTGTGGTATAGGAGAATGAAACACATAAATTTTGATAATCTTGTCAATAAGAAACAAGAAATTATAAATCTTCCAAAGATTACAAATCCCTCCAACACACTTTTTGAACCATGTCAGCATGGGAAGTAGGTCAAAAGATGGTTCAAGATAAAATAATACTCAACCACTCAAATGTTAGATATTTTTCACACTAATCTATGTGGACCTACCAAAACTTAAATTACTCAAGGTGAGAAATACTTCATGTTGTTTATTGATGATTTTACATGTATGTATTGGGTGATGTTTTTGAAGAAAAATTAGGAGATTTTAGCCACTTCAAAACATTCAAAGCTTTAGTTGAGAATGAAACTGGTTTTAAAATTAAGTGCCTAAAATCAGATCAAGGAGAATTCATGTCAGATAAGTTTATTGAGTATTATGAAGACCATGAGATAAAGAGACATTATTCAACATCCAAAACTTCATAGAAAAATGGAGTAGCTGAGTAAAAAATAGAATAGTTTAGGAGATGGTGAAGATAATGCTAAATGAATAAAAGACACCAGATAAATATTGGAGAGAGGCAATAGGCACAACAATGCATATCTAGAATAGACCATTATTAAGATTTAACAATGATAAGACTCCCTATTAATTATGGAAAGACAAACTAGCTACTATTGATTATTTTAGAGTTTTTGGCAGTAGATGCTTCATAAAGAGAATCAATGAAAAATTGTGTAAGTTTGAATCTAGAATAGATGAAGGTATATTTCTTGGATATTCTTGAAAAAGTAATCTTATAAATGTTATAAAAAAGAACCAAGATTATAGTTGAAATTATAAGTTTTAGGATAGATGAAGATGTAGCACAAAGATCCAATGACCCAGTAGACACTCTTGAAATCATTGAAGAGGAAGATTTTGATGAATCAGATGAAGATGAGAAGAAAGATCAAAAGGACACCAAAATCCCATCCAAATATGTCTAGAAAAATAATAATGAGAGTGACATCATTGAGAACATAAATGAAGGAGTTCACACTAGAAGGATGATGGTAAGTGAATCTGAGAAAGTTAAGTTCTCTTTATTATCCAAAATTTAACCTAAAACTTTTTTAGAAGCTAGACATGACGAGCATTAGGTTAAAGCAATGGAAGAAGAATTAAATCAGATAGAAAAGAATGATACTTGGTAATTATTGCCTAGACCAAAATATAAAAATGTGATAGAAAAAAAATGGGCATACAAAAATAAGTTGAATGAATATGGTAAAATTATCAGGAATAAAGCAAGGTTAGTATGTAAAGGATATGCTCAAAAGTGGTAAGACTTGAGGATATTAGAATGTTTCTTACGTATGCAGTATTTAAAAAATTTAGAGTGTTTTAGATGGATGTCAAGTCTACTTTTATAAATGAGAATATAGAAGAAGAGGTCTACATTGAGCAACCCGAGGGATTTCTTCTCTCAAATGATAGTATTCATGTATGCAGATTAAAGAAAATAATGTATGGATTGAAACAAGCTCCTAGAGCTTAGTATGTAAGGCTTGATAAGTACCTACAATATCAAGGTTACAAGAGAGGTTTTGCTGATAGTAATTTATACATCAAAATAGAAGGTGAGCATTAGTTGATTGTTGTGGTATATGTTGATGACATAATATTTTGAGGAAACATTGAAAATATGAAAAAATATTTTTTTGATAATATGCAAAAAGAATTTGAGATGTCTATGATTGGAGAATTGTCATTTTTATTAGGGTTACAAATATTTTAGTTAGATAAAGGAATTTTCATATCTCAAAATAAATATGCCAAGGAAATGTTGAAAAAAATTGGTTTTGAGGATTGTTCACCAATTGGCACACCAATGGGTATAGGGAATAAGGTGAGTAATGATGAATATTCACATATTGTAGATCAATATTTGTATAGATCTATGATTGGTAGTATTTTATGTTTGACAACATCAAGGCCAGACATCATGCATGTAGTAGGCATGGTTGTGAGATCTCAGGTAGCCTCAAAAGAGAGTCATGTTCAGTTGGTGAAGAGAATATTTAGATATGTCAAGGGGACATTAGATTATGGATTTTGGTATCCAATAGGTAGATATTTTACTTTGGTTTCTTATATAGATTTAGATTGGGTAGGTTGTTTGGATGATAGAAAAACTACAAGTAGAGGAGCTTTCTTCCTCAGCAATAGCTTAGTATCTTGGCTAAGTAAGAAGCAAAATTTAGTATCACTTTATATAGTTGAAGCATAATATATTTCAACAGTGTTGTGTTGTACTCAAGTTCTTTAGATGAAGAAAAATTTAGAAGACATCAAGGTAAAATATGATGAACCTATCTCTATTTTTTGTGATAACACAAGTGCTATTAATATTTATAAGAATCCAATGATGCATTCAAGAACAAAATATATTCCTATCAGATATCACTTCTTGAGAGAGAAATTTGCATATAAGTAGGTTAATTTGGAATATATTAGTACTATAGAGTAGATTTTAGATATTTTCATAAAGGTTCTACCAAAGGACACATTTGATTATCTACAAGAGAAGTTGGGAATAATTTATCTTACTTCTTGTCGTTGAGGTTTAACATCAATTGAGGGGGGTCTAAGTTTTATCTCTAGGATAGACCCTTTGCTATTTATGTCAAAGGGGGAGAAGTATAGAAAAAGGTATATGAATAGTATTCTACAATAAGGGAGAGTTATTGTATGGTTTATTGTTGGAAGTATGTGTAGGTTGACATGTGCAGTACATGTTTCAAGATGTGGCAGTTTTAGTTTGAGGTTGCCATCAATGAAAAAGGGGGAGATTGTTGGAAATATTGTTATTTATGTCAAAGGTGTAACATTATTGGTGAAAAAGGCCCCATATCATTTAATGTCTTAAGGTGTTTTTAATGTTCATATTTTGGCTAAAGTGTGTTAATATTTATTAAATATTAACAAATATATTTTTGGTTGCATAAAGTCAAAGAAGGCCCATGAAGAAGTCAAAGAGTCACAATATAAAGACAAAAGAGGGAAAGGATGCATTTTCCAATGAAGGGTCACCTTGAAGAATTCAAAGAGTCACCAAGTGAAGATAAAAGAGGGAAGGGCACATTTTTCCATGAAGAGTCATCTTGAAGAATTTGAAGAGTTACCAAATAAAGACAAAGGGGAAAAGGATGAATTTTCTCATGCAGGGTCACCATGTGACTTTTCAAATGAAAGGATTCAAACAGTCATGCAAGTTTGGTGCCATTTTCCATGTGGATTGAAGGGTCACAAAGGGTGAATGTCAAAGGTCATTTAAAAATCTATAAAAGGAAGCTTGGGAAGCCATTTTGTAATATGAATGAGAGTGCATGGTTTGTAATTATTTTATATATGAAAAGAGGAGAGAAGAGAAAGAAATATAGTATATTTCTATCATTTATTGAGAAAGCAACATTGAGTGATAGTTTTGTTTTACATAAGAGGTGTTGGTGACCATAAATAGTTTTGTTGGTGCTTGGCAAAGGGGTTGGTGCTCTTGCAAGTTGGTGCTTGTGAAATTTGTAATTTGAGTTGGTGATCATTCATATACTTGAGATTTTTTTCCATGGTTTTTCCCACTTTAGGTTTCCATGTAAAAATTTGGTCTCTCTCTCTCTCTCTCTCTCTCTCTCTCTCTCTCTCTCTCTCTCTCTCTCTCTCTCTCTCTCTTTCTCTCCCCCCCCCTCTCTCTCTCTCTCGTATGGTGCATGTTTTTGTTTTAGTTTTATTGCATATCTTAAAAGTATGGTTAAGTGGAGTTTTATTAAGAAAAAGTTTTATAAGATATATGATATACTGATTCACCTCCCCTCTCATTATATCATGTGCTTAATAGTCAGATGATTAAACATATAATAGATGACTTAGAGAAATGATTAGACATATAATATATGACTTAGATAAATGATTATATATTGGAGGTTGGATATTGTTTACATGATTGGATCAAATAATTAGATAGATAATTAAATAGAGGATATAGATGTTGGATCTAGATAGATGATTGGGATTTATGTGATGGTTTTGGATGTGATAAATTTTTAACATTTTAAAGCCACCATTATTGTAACATGTCTCAACATAGTCTAAACATTCCTTTGTAATGTAGAACTAGGCTGTATGCACCATGATATATGTATATGACCATGATGATTTTATGCCAAAGTGCATGTTGGCCTAACATAAAAGATAAAAAGATAAAAAATAAATTATACATATAGCATGTGAAATAAGGCACCATGGGAACCAAGATGACATATTTGGCATATGCTATTGTATAAAAGATGATAAAACATAAAAATGACATGCTAGAAAGATGTTCAAAGATATTCATAGAATTTCCTAACTGAATAGATGTAGACAAACATAGATAAGCAGTCATATAAATATACATGATAAAATACATGAAGTCATCATCAAGAATCATGTAAGTAAAACACATAAGAATCTACATGCAAATTATATGATGCATTATTATTTTTTCTATTGTATTGATGAAGTACAATGGGATGAATGGTCAGGGTATGATTCAATGTAACAATGATAGGATCTAGGAGGTTAAATTTGATGGATAATTGGGTGACATGTTGGATAAGGGAATTAATGATATTGATTTTATTTAATTTTTAATTAGAATGGGATGGGTAATGAGATTTAGACATAATGTCTTTTAGATATTTGTATAGATGAGGTAGGGTAATGTAACCCTAAGTGTGATTAGTTCTAACCTAGATAGAGAGCTAAGACAAGATCATGATCTGATGGGTGATAATCTTGAAAATAAAAAAATATGTGATCTGACTAATTCATGAGTTGACAAAAGTTTTAGATTAAGGTAAAAATAGGTTTTGAAGGGGCCCTGAAACCCTATTACAGAAACAAGAAAGATAAAGCGTTAACAAGCACCAGGAAAAACATTCCTGAAACCTACTAAAAAGTAGTAACAACCTAAGGTTATTCAGGGATAACCTCTAAATTCATTGTACATTTAGCCCCCTAATTTCCAAATAAAGATTTAATACTATTTTTTAGGGTTAAAATCTAGAATTGTTGCCTGCCTTCCATCAGCTATATTCTGCTTGCTTTCTAGCTCTCTGATTTTCCTTGTGGGTCTTCTTCCAAGTTTATTCGAACAGCCAACATCCGGTTTCACTTTTGAATTTTGCTCTTCTCTTTTTCCAGGTTTATCCATAATAGAAACAAGGTGTTTCACCTTTATTAGCTGATCTTTTTTGCTACTTCTGGTTTCTATTCCCTTAGTATTAGTCTTCTTTTCAGCCCTTTTCCTTTGGTTTGGAAAATGTTTTAAATTTTCTCCATTACCATTCACAGGAAGCTCTTCCATAGGTGATTCATTTTCAGCCTGAATCTCCTTTGGCTGAGAAAGAGGAGGATCTCTCACCTCTAATTTTTTTCCAGCTTCAGCCGAGATTTATCCATCCTCTAGCACTACTTTGCCTTCTGCCTCTCTCCATCGATCCTCTACCCTTTGGTAGAGGACAATTTGCTTTGATAGAACTGTCAAATCTTCTTTGCTCTGTGTGGGTAATATGGTTTTTGATTGCCATATTTCCTTCTGTCTCAGAATTATCTTTCTCAAGAGAGATCTCTGACCTCAGGAAGTGCCTTTAGGATCTTCAAAAGACAACTCTTTACCCTCCTCAGCATTTAAATCTTTAGTTTCTTCATTATCCATTTGTTCTTGTCCCTTATCCTCTTGATGGCTTGAAAATAAAAAAATATGTGATCTTTAGCTGGACCGTGGAGTTTTTCCCATCCAACACACCATTAAGATGAGTTTTGCTTCTAGATGGAAAATTTTTTACCCAATGCCCCTGTTTCTTACAAGCATAGCAAGAGTTGGGTAGATCTTCAAAAAATATTCCTTGAGACTTTATACCAAACTTGGAGATTAGATCCACTTTTTCTGGGAGCTTATTTAAATCTACCACTTTAACATACATCCTGGTAGTTTGAAGTTTGGTTTTGGTTTTCGTAGCCTTGTCCAAAGCCACAAGTTCCCCAAAAGAACTGGCTATTCTTTTGAAAATGTCCTCATGCCAGAACTCTAAAGGGAGTCCAGGGATATGATAAGACTAGCTAAATTATGCAATTCGACAAAATTTTCTCAAGTTTGGATGGGTGGATAATTATGGGGTTGAGAGTGTGATTTAATTATGAGATTGACTAATGGAAAATGGGTAACTATGAGTTTGGCCATTGAGAAATCTTATAGGACTATGAGAAATAATAGGAGATGAGTTGGACTAAGCTTATAAGGTTAGATTGGGATGTTAATTCCAAAGTGATGGTGATGATCTTGATTCTAGACCATGGTATTAAATTTAGATAAGGATATTTATTTTGGATAAGAATATGGAATCTAGATAAGGAGATGGACTTACTTAGGACATAAGACAAGATGACTAGGATGATTTTTGGATTTTATGAATTTTATGATTTTTTTAGCTTTTTGTAAATTCTTTGATTTTTAGGATTTTTTGGTTATGTATGTACACTATACAAAGGGGGTTACTAACAAAGGTAAAACCAAGCCTAAAAACTAGGATGGGAATAATTTAATATGGAATGATGAAAGGATGTGGGTGGTGCTTAAAGGGAATGAGAGATGATGAGAAATAGACTAGGGATCTCTAAAGACTGCATCATGTGGGAACTAGATGTCTAATTGCCTAAGTGCCTTTGGGAGGATATACTGAGATATTTATAGAACATGTCTTGAGACATATTCTACTCTATTACAAAGGTTAAGACATGAATAAATGATGGACATAATAGGATAGATAGTGATGTTTAAGATTAATAAAATAGATAAGTATGGTTTTAATGTGATGCAGATGGGGTTGAAGAAGGATTTTAGGATATGAATGTATGGGTAAAATGGATTTTTCCCCCAAATGTTGAGGTATATGTAGACACAAAAATATTTTACAATGATGTGAACAAATTGGTTTTCATCATGGTAATTTTCAAGGCACCATACAATTGGTTTTCACCATTGGATGTTTAATTTATTATTATTATTTTCATTTATTTTATTTTATTTTTTGAATTTTTTGACTATTTTTTCGTATAAAACTATGTACAATAATGCACAATAATTAAGAAATTTTATGTCATCTATTAATGTTGTAAATATGATATATGCATGATGTTGATGATTTTATACAAGCAAATTTCATCTTGGATAACCTTCATGATGTTCCTCAACTCTTGATTTTGATTCCTATAGACATCCCAACTAGGTGTCTTCATATTCCCTATAAGAGACAATGCTACTTAGGAAGATGATGCATAGTATGGATGGGATTAGGGATTGATGGTGGTATATGAAACTTGGATGGATGGTAGGATTATGATGGGAGGTATAACTTTTAGGATATTATAAATTGGGATTGACTATCACATACCATTGGAGATGTTGGATGTGTTATTTATGTTGTATGTCATATGATAAGACATTTTGAGGGATATAAAATTTTAACACTTATTTTCTATTTGATCTAAAAATTTATAATATTACCATCCATATTGATATTGCTTATGACGTTGATTTGTTTGAAAATTGGTGTGAATTATTTTTGACTTACTCTCTTAATTTGACTCTGACTACCCATGGTGCCTTAGAGAATGTTTTACCAGAGGAATTTGATTTTTGACTTTGATGATGGTTATTTTGACTTGTATTTTTATGGAACCTTAACACCTCAAGGAGATTTTCACTAGGGTAAAATATGCTTTTTGACTTTGTTAGTGTTTTTATTTATCTTAATTTTGACTTATAGCTAGATCAAATCCAACTTTTTGATTAGGCTTGATTATTTGATTATGATCTTGGATCCTTATAGATTTGTCACACAATATGTTACTTTGGGAGGAATCCAAATATGCATCCATATATTTGCTCCTATTGGGGGTGGTGATGAAGTTGTTTTTGATGGTAAATTGAATGATGGATAAAAGTAAATGGGATGGATTAGGTATATTGATAGTTGGATGGTGGGATGCATAAGCCTCATTAAGATTCTTGGGAGACCTAGTTTTAACATCAGATAAAACATCCTTAAGATTTATGGAGTAATAAATAAGGATATTTATAGGAAGCATATCCTAGGATAAATAAAACTCAATATGATGATTATAAATTTAAAAGGAATTTGAAAACTCTATTATGACTTCATTATCCTAGAATATATCAAAAGTTATGTATTTTTGTTGGTTGATATTTGAACTAGAGGCATCCTAAAAGAGTGAGGCATCACCATGATATTTGAGATATTTAAGGGATTGTAATTATAATGTGACATATGACATGGATTTAGATGTTGATGTTAGACATGATCCTGATGTGGATGAAAATTATGTTGACTTTAACATCAACTCTGACATTGTCTTTAATGTGGATGTAGTAAATGTTGAGTATGTGACACTAGCTATGGATGAAATTTTTATTGTGGCACTAGGAGGGCCTTTTGGATATAATTATTGTCTACAAGTACTGTATTAACTTTTTTCTTAGTGGTGGAGGATTTATAATGGAGGGAATTTAGGAAATGAGGGATATGATATAATGGATGGAAGGTAGATGATTGGTGGATGATGGGTTCATGGTTTGTAAGGAGAAGAGTTTGATCATGATCAAGGAGTGAATATTTTCATATCCCCTTTTACTCAATCTCAGATGTGGAATCGTATTATTTTATTTTGATTTTTATGTCTCCATGGTTGATCATATCTTGGACATAATTTTAGAAATTATGGCATTGATTAATGGAATGTTGTTGGGTTTTATGATATAGATAAATAATTTATCTCTTTATAATAAGAGGGATTAGTTTTACCTAATCTATAGGTTTAAGGGGGTGATATAGAAGCATGCCTATAGTGAATATTTGGTGATAGATAGCTTCTAATGAAATAGGGAGAGGAGTGTATTATCTCTCTTCATAGCTTTTATTGGACATGGAAATGTTTGACTCAAAATTAGATAGTTAGTCAGGGTATAATATTTACATGATCTAGTGGGTCTGAGGTATGTGACATATCTTAGGGGATGAACTAACACTATAAAAATTTGATATGATACATTTTTGTTTGCTAATATGATGCATAATGGCATGACCAATATTATGAATAGTAGATGATAGGTTTGATTATGATGTGTTGGCACAAAGTTTGGGAGTAGACTAATGTTTATGGGGAGGGGAAAATGACTCTTAGTTATGAGATAATTTAGGTTTTATTGGGTAAAATTATATAGGTAGGAAATCACCTATTTTTAGGAGGTAAAAAAGGAGTTCATCCTTATTGGAAAGGAGATGTTTTTCAAACATGACATCCGAACTTGTTTGGAAGGCTATGGATTACTTGATTTTGATTTTATGTTTGACTTAGTGATGTGAGATGTTTGATAGGATGTGATGTGATATGATTTATGGGGTATGATAAGTGTTAACAGGATAATATTGAGCAAATCAAGTTAGGATGTGAGCTAGTTAGGAAAATAAATCAACAAAATAGTAAATAAAATACACAATCATACCTCACTCATGTAGCTTAATCCACATCCAAAATTCAAATGATGTGACCCAAGACAAACTTCATAATTAAATCTTTATTTTTATGCTAGATTAAATTTGTATACTAATAATATGAATTTTCATCAATGAAAGATAAAGGATAGATAATGTGATAATAGACAAGTTGATATATCAAGGATATTTCAACATAGCTCTCATAAGTTCATAGTTGGATTTTTCATGGAGAGTGGCATGTTTAAATATAAGAAAGGAGGGATATTTATAAATAATTAAAAATTATATATAAAACCACAAAGATAGAATATGGTAGTAGATTATAGAGAGTAGAAGACTCTAGAGTTAATTTTAGAGGACTAATGAAGATTAAGAGATGATTAAACAAGTGGTTAGTAGGAGAAAGTGGGGGTAGGTGAGGTTAAGTGAGAGTGAATTTTAAACTCACAAAATAATGGATAAGACATTATTAATGACAAATTAAATAGGGAATTAATTAATCCATGGGATGATATAAGGTTAGTATGTGATAAGGGATCAATGGGATATTACACTAATGACTAGGATGGGTGAATAATATGACATTAGGATGAAATTAGTGTGAAGAATAGAGAAATTTTTTATGTATACATTTTCCCCCACTTTTATAGGCCAACATGTAAGTTAGTAAGTTAGTGGATGGATGATGCCCCCACAAGGGGACATACATCCAGGAATGAGATGGGTAGACACTCAAAATAGGAAATGAGGGGCATGATGAGATGTGATTTATGGGAAAGATGAATAATATTGAGCTAAAAATTGATGGTGATCTAGGCAAATAAATATGCAAGGGAATAAAAATGATAGTGTCATAATTGTCAACATGTCCTAAATGGAAACTAAATATGACATGATGATAATAAAAGGTTGTTAGTTTTTGATGTATCCTAGGAAAATATTCTTGATAGGGAGAGATATAGACCTATATGATGATAAAATTCTACCATATTTTTATGTATCCCAAGAAATAATGTATTTGAAGAGAGTTGTGGACTTGATTGATCAAGAAAGCCATGATATTTTGACATATCTCAAGTAAAGATACATGCTAGGAGAGTTATGGGTTAAAATAAGATGATGGGTATATCTCCAATAATTTATAAAACAAAAATAGAAAGAAAAAATGATGATATTGATTGACTAAAAGATTAAGGGGAGATTTTTTTTAATAAAATTGATATGACCTCAAATACTCCATGTGGGTGAGTGTTACCTACATAGTCTCGAAAGACCTCAAGATAATGTAGTTATCCCTAAAATGGAAGAATTATTGTGATACATGAGATAAAATATGATGAATTTATAAAAGGTATACTAAAATAGATGTGTTGGATGTGAGGTATGTCATGCAATACTTCCAATAGATGAGCTATAATATGATTGATATTGATGATGCACCTGTCATGGATAATGGTTACCTGCAAAGGAATGAGAGATGTTATAGTTATGACTTTAGGAGTGTCCCAATAAATGATATATGAAATGGAAGCCATATAAATTAAGGATAAAAGTAAATATGTGAGTTTTGGATGTATCGTAGGCAAGGACATATTCTAGGGAGAGTTGTGAGCATTGATTGAATTAAAATAATGATTGACTAATGATTGATATTATAGCTCAAGAATTTGAATAATGCATGAATTGGTGATGACAGATCATGATGATGAAGTATTGATAAGATGAACTAGGTTGAATAGAGGATTAGATAGTTGACTAGATTGATGTGAGTGTGAATGATTAGTTGACTAGATTAGATGATTATATAGGTGATTGATGAAAGGATATATATTTATATTATATTAAAGCATACATCCATTCTTAACTATTATAATAAGTCACTAATCATCATATTCTAAGTAGTTTATTTTCATGTAGCACTAGGAAGTATACATCATGATATGTTTACGACCATGATGGAATTTTTCCAAATTGCATGTTAGATGGACACAAATGACACAAATATTAAAAATATATTGTACAAGTATCATGTATCATAATGTATCATTGGTATAAGGAACAAAGATGACATGTTTATTTCTTCTATTGCATAGACGATAATGAAAAATTATAAGAAAAATATCTACAAATATATTCACAAACTTCTTAATGAAAGACACATAAATTAAAATGTGAATACAAACATAGAAACATAGATAATAAACACACACACACACACACACACACACACACACACACACACATACACATGATAAAAGACATGTAAACAAAGAAAATATCATAAAAGAACATGCATATATATAGATACATAGTTGCTATGTGATCATTATATTTTATATTATCCTCACAAAAGCATGTGAGATGAGTGACTAGGTGATGATTTGATGTGATAATTATATGAGAAATGAGGTTAAATTTTAGGAATGATTGGATGACACTATATAAGGGACTAATACACTTGTGTCAATCAAATTTTTAACTTTAAATGTGATAGGTAATGATATTTAGACAAGGTGTTCTTAAAAAAGTTTAACTTTGGATCATGAGCTAGTTGATAAATATGGTAGGACAAAAGTAACCCTAAGTTTAACTGGTTGACTTAGATGGGGAGCTGATAAAAGATCATGATTTAATGAGTTCTAGGTTTTAAACTAGAAAAGATGTGATTTGACTAAGTTTGATTAGGTTATGATTAATCCTAATCAAGGTTTATTTTGATAATAGTATCTCAAATAAGATATTAGATGGGATTAGATTGAGTTTGGATGGGTTGACAATGATGGGTTTAATAATGTGATATAACTTATGCAAAATGAGTGACTATGATCTGACCATTCAACAAGCGTATATAATTGTAATGAGTGATTTGAAATGAGTGGTACGAGGTATTTTAAGATTTAAATGAGATGTTAATGACATAGTTATGGTTATCATGTGTATTCAAATTAAGATATGGATATAAGACATAAAAAAAAATGATTGGGATATTTTGTATTTTTTAGGTTTTATAATTTTTTTGGCTTTTTGGACTATTTTGATTTTTAAGATTTTTTGGAATATGTATGTACAAATGAGGGGTTACTATCAAATGTAAAATAAAGCTTAGGAACTAGGATGGGGATTGATGATAGGTGTAATCCCTAAAATATGGGGTTAATAATCAAAGGGGATGAGGGATGATTAATAATTGGCTAGGGATATCTATAAACAGCATCATGAGGGAGCTAAATTTTTTATCACTTGAGTGTCACATGGAGGATATGTTAAGGAATTAGTCTTAAAATAGATGCATAGGTTAGTTAGGTTAGTACTCCACATGATTAAATGTTATTTGGAAAGTGTGAAATAAATATGTGGAGAGGATAATTCATATTATAAGTGAGTTGCACCTCACATAGATAAGATAGTTAGAGAGAATAAAGGTGAGATTTTCTAGGAAATATAAGTGGTAGAGAGATGTGTTAGGATAAAATAAAACATAAATTTATCCCTAAATTGCATATAATAGAAAATATGAAATGAATCAATCAAACATACAAAAAATAATCATAAACATGCATAAAATAGGAGACACCAAATTTAACATGGTTCACCCAAGATGGGCTACATCCAACAAAATTATCTAGTATATTATTTCCAGTAATACAAGGGAGAAACAAATCCTACAAGAAACCCTGTTACACCTCTCTACCTTCCTTGCATCCTCTCTATGTACAATAATATTATATTGCCTCTCAACCATATCTAAATTCACTTTTAGAGTGGAAAAACACCTAAACATAACCTCTACCATCAGATCTAGAAACCTATAATCCATGGCCTATATTGACTATGAAATTATAATTTTACAAGGAAATTTTAATAAAATTTTCCCTTCAGGGGCATTGCCCCTTGGATCCCCACTAGGGTGCATAGAACCTAGACCCCCTACCTAGGGGGTCATTCCACTCAGACCCCACAACGGGGTGAATCTCCCCTTATAACCCCCGTCACCATCATGGACACAAAGAATGGGATCTAAACCCTGACTGAAAAAACATCAAAATTTTAAATCAGGCTCCACATCCAACAAGATGTAAGGTATAAGAGATATAGTTTGAATTAATATTTGTATGAAATAACAAATATCTATTTTAATAAAATTTAATGAATAAAAAATAAATTTTATTGAACCCCAAATCGTGTTATTCACACTTGAGCTTTGACTCTTTCACCATTGATGAAATTCTCTAAAATGGATATATATATATATATATATATATATATATATATATATATATATATATATATATATATTAGAGTAGGTTCTCCATTAAACCTCTCTTTTACCTTCCATTCATTGTTTTTTCAACATTATGTATTATTGGCTATGCAATGTATCCCACATCTAAAATTCATGTTGGTCCATCCAGCCTTGCTTGCACAATGATAATCACTTGTAGTGAAGACCATGTAAAATTTCTTATCATTCACCATCTACTTTCATCCCCTCTCTTCCATCCTATTAAATTCTATCTAAAATTTCCATACCATGTTGTTCTTAGGTTCCTACCCAAAAAAAAGAAAAAAAATATATTTTTCAATTTTATGATGTGTTTTAGGTTTGCAAAAAGTATCAGTTGTAGTAAAAGAACAAACCAAAAAAAGAAAAATCAGTTTTTAGGCACAACCATAGGCTCTACCTAAGCACAACCCATCTATAACAGATCTTGGAGGATTTGAGTTTGTGGTATGAGTATTTGGTTTCTACATTTAGTTTATTTTCATTCAATTTTGATTCAAAAATTTTAATGCATTGAGATCATATGAAAGTTGCCCTTAATCCTACATCAACTTCCCATTCGGTGAGTTACATGTTCTGTACCAAAATATATAATAGTTGATTCATATCTAATTTTATGTACATTTAAAAGGTTTTTACTTCACTATATGTCTTCGATAGCATCTTCATGTGGATTTGAATTCACTTCATTTTATGAGTGAAAGAAAATATTGTTGGGTTAAGAATTATAGAACTCCATGACTACACTGTGGAGAATAATATACATTTAATTGAATTCAAATGAATTTGACCCACCAATGGTGACTCTTATAACATAGCTTGGATTCCTCTAGCTTATCCCAAAATCCTTGGCATATTTATTTGATTCAAAAATTGACTCCAAAGCCTTTTGAACTATAATATTCTCTCAACCTTGATTGAAACAATGATGAATTTACATCACTCCTATCATTGTGCCATTGTCCTTCATAAACCTATGATGGTAGTGAAAAAAAAAAAAATAGTTCATAAGTTTTTTTAGGTCTTAGTTTGGATTTATTCTTTATTATTTTTAAGTTATCATGTTTTTGTTTAAACTTGTGGTTTTAACCTTATAAAATTGGTTTTAGTAATTTATCCATGGTTTTGGATATTTATTGGTGGTTTAGGTTTTTAGCTTTAATTTTAGAATATGGTATGTAGTCTGTAGTTTTAAGTTTACTTTTTTAGTTGAAGATTATATAATTCATGTTTTAGTATTTTACTTATTTTTAAGTTTTTTTAAATTATTTTTTGTATTTTAGTTTAATGTTTTTATAGTTTATAATGGTTTTAGTCTTTATTATCTGGTCTTTTTACTCTTTGTTCATTAAGATAAGTTTTTTAAGTTTTATAATGGTCTATTATGGTTTTTGGATTTTTGTTAATATTTTCAATTTCTTAGTGTAGATACCTAAATTGTATTTAGTGTCAAAATACACTCTTATCCTTCCCAAATTAAAATTAAAACTAACATCATTTCCCTCCAAAATTCAAGAAATTGAATAATTCCTAATTACTCAATTATGCACACCTTTTATCCAAATTTATTTAATAAATCTAGATTTTTCACCTCAACTAGACATCCTCCATGATTACCTTCCTTCCATGTTGACTCATCCAGATATTTCCTCAATTCCTAAACCACTTAGTGGGTCTCCTTGGAACCTTTCAACTAGTTTGACCCCTTCTTTATGACTCACTCAACCAACTCCCCTTTTCTCTCAACGTGTGGAATTGATCATCCTCCTCATGGATGAGATCTAATTCTCCACTATTGATTATTTGGATAATTATAAATATTCAAATTATCCTAAACCATTCAATAAACCTCTCAAAAACCTATAAATAGACATATAATCCATCACTTTCATCATCCTTATGATAATAAAGTTCTATCAAATTCTCAAGTGAATTCAAATAAAATCCAAGCCATTTAAAGAGCATTAACATACCAAAAACACTACCTATTTTCCCTTGCATTAGAGAAGATTGAGTAACCACATTTAGAGGGCAAACAAATTTAAATTGTAATGGAGGAATCTCACCATACTTCAAAGGTATAAGCTTGTGTTTTAGTTTTCTTTTATTTGTAGCTCTATATTTAGGTTGATTGAGTTTAGATTATATTTCATTTGTTAATTATTATCTAAGCTTAGTTTCTAATCTAGATTCCCTTCACACATTTTGGCATGATTTATGGGACATTCCCTCATATTTGAAAATCATAATCATCATAGGTGCATTTGGGATCTCAATTCAATTAATTTATTTATTAACCTTGATATTGGAAGTTTTTGTTTAAGGCTAAAAGTCTTTTGTTAGTGATTTCAAGTGCATTATATGTAATATATTTATAATAATGAATTTGTAAGATTTATTTGTGAAATTATAGAGGAGAATAATGAAATCATTTTCCATCTATTTTTAGTGTCTTTTAGTATTTTATCACTTTTAGTATTTTTCTATTTCTATTCTAGTATTTTCTATTTTGGCATTTTTTCTATTTTTCTGTATTTTTATCAAATAACCAATTTTTGAGCTTTGTTAGTGAAATTGTAGGACTAAACAACAAAATTATAGTAATCAATCATAAAATTGTTAAACCTAACTATGAAACTATTCTATTTTTTCTATTATGTTATTTTTACCCAGTAGTGAAATTATAGTAATCATCAGTGGAATCATCCAACCTAACTATACAATTGTTCTTTAGAGCATTTGTTTGGAAATTCCCTATTTTCTATTTTATGGAGTTCTCTATTTTAGTTTTATTTTGCAATATAACCTTTGTTTTATGTTTTTTCACTCTATTTTTCTCTATTTTCTGTCTTTTACGTCATTGGTGAATTCATTTCATATATCAACAAATTTATGTAATATAATTACAAAGTTTTGAAATTGTTCTCTATCTATTTTCTATGTTTCCCCTAGTTTTAAGTAATAGTGAAATCATGCTCAACTACAGTACAATTTGAGACATTATTGGTGAAATCATCATAATCATCAATGAAATTATCAGTATCATCAACAAAGTTGTAAGCATCATTAGTGAAATCATTATAGGTAACAGTGAAATTGTTTTTCTTCATTTTTTAATCTTCCATTTAGTTTTCTAATTTATGACAGCTAACAAGTTTGTAGTTTTGTTTGAATATGTATTTTCAAAATCATTTTAGAGACTTGTTTTTCATGTGTTTTCCATTGTATTTTGCTAACTTTTTTTAGGTTTCCTTTACTTTCAACAAAACCTCAAACTTCTAATAATTTTTTATAGGTCATAAGTCAAAGAAAATCCTCTAAAGAGATAAATAAAATCAATTTATTTTTTTATTTCTAAATCTTTCTTTGTTTAAGTTTTCTTGCAAGATTTTATTTCAATTTTTCATTTACTTTAGTAATTAGAAAAAAATTGGTTTTTCATATTTAAATTTATTTCCCTTTTTAGCACTTGTGTGTGTCTTTATCATGTTGTGTATGCACTTCTCTCAGTGTCACATTGGTGATGATACTTGAGAATAAAAAAATAACACTTATAATTTGTGTTATACAAGAGGATACTTTTGTATATGATCTTCTCTCATCATCACATTGGTGGTGATACTTGAGAATCAAAAGTAAGTATTTTTATCTTTATTTTATTTTCTTAAAGGATATATCAACCATGGATTTAATCACCACATGGTAGGAAAAACCCCATGTATTATTAGGGTATATAAATTACATTAGAGCTATTATTTTTGGCTAAGTGTTTGTGTGTTTCAAGCACATCATGAAGTGAGGGGCTTCCATGCTCTAATACCTAGGCCCTAGATAGTATGACTCAAAGTAAAATTTTTCCAACATCAACATATTGAGACCCATACAACTATATTTGGCATGTTGGGAATAAACCCAATAGTACATGCTCATTAAATTAACTTCTTCCATAGAATTGTGCTTCACTGTATCAAAAGATATCTCAAGGACTCCCTTATATGAACTTGTGTATACCTTGAGCCTAGGCAAGTCTTTCCATCTATTTAATTCATAGTGCATAAGTTACAATATAACATCATAAATTTATTTTCCCTGCACCTTTAAAATCAAGCTTAGTAGGCCATGGGAATAGTAGGATTCTGCATGGTTAATGCCTTGAAATTTTAGGTTGTAGCTAATGAAATAGAAAACAAAGTGACATGAGAAGATTATGGGTTACTCAAGTCCTTATTTCTTATATTTTTCATCTATTGTGATTGCATAAGTGTTTATAATAAATATTTTTTGTTTGTTTATTTATTTGTACTCTACCATATGCTGAAAATACTTTCATTAAAAAAATCACCTTTTGAGTCTTTTATCCACAAAAATTTAAATTCAAAGCATCCAAAATAAAAATTCAAAAGAATTAGTTTTCAATCAATGTATTTTAGTCACTTTGGTCCTTTTTTAATTTTATTGTGTCAATTCCTTCCCTAGTAATGTCACACATAACAAGGCACATGGACATTCTTAACAATAATATGGCAAGGTCAAAGCCTTTTGGTAATGATTCCAATTTGGTATCCAAGACCATCAAACTCATCATGTCTAAATAAATTAAATCAATGACCATAAGGACTAATAAGGGGGAACATACCAAGATGAGGGTAGACCCAAAACCATTCTTCCTCTTTATTCATTCAATGAATACATCATGACTAACAAAGATGAAATTTTGCTTCAAGTTTTGAAATTAGAAGCTAAATTTCCACTTAGTTTTGATGTCCCAAACTTGTAATATTTGATTGTTAAAAAGGAGTCTATGTTACTTATTCACAACCAATGTATATCAAAAATCTCTTTAGAGGGTAGTAATCATATTCTAGGTTCCTCAAATCATAATCCCCAATTATTCCAAGACAAAGGGAAAGTTATCCTTCATGAGGAATCCTCCCAAATGAGTCATGGGTTTTATATGGAGACTCATGTCATAATGTTAACCAAGAGATTATGAATCTCTAACCCAATCAAATAAACACTATTTTTGTTAATATGAATTTTATAACCCATCCTAATGTGAGTGTGAATTCTAATTCACCCTCATTTATCCCTCTGTACAATTCAAAACTAAACATCTATTTAGGTTTAACAAATATTAATCAACCCAATTTGAACTTGAATGTTCATTCAAGTTCACCAATCATAAATCCAACCATTCTAAAATAGAATTTTAATTCAAGTCTACCAATCACAAATCCAACCAATTGAAACTTGAATATTCATTCAAGATTACCAATCACAAAATCAAATAATCAAAACTTGAATTTTAATTCAAGTTTACCAATTAATAATCTAAGCTTGAATACTCATTAATTCTTAGTAATCAATCCCAATCCAATTATTTATGGCTCACCAATCAACTAATCATTATCAATATAAATCCAAATTTTAGTTTCAGAAATGTGCAAAATTAGTTTTTTAATCTACATTATCTTGTAGGTTTTAGTCCATCCCATTTAAATCAATCACCAACATGCATCCATTTAGATCATCCAACCCTAATTCCATTTTAACCACATGATTAGTTCACACCAAAATCAAAACTTAAACTAAGTTGACTCAAATCCACCTCATCCAACTAACTCTAATTTGTCTAACCAACACAACCCTATATTTAACACTAATCCTAGTTTTAACATAACCCCAAATAAACACAACCCTAGCTCTAACACTAATCTTATATTTAACATAAAACCTAGATTTAACACCAACCCAAACAAAACCAACCTATACCAAAAAAATGCTAATTTTATCACAAATCCAAACCCATCCAATCAAAATTTAAAATTCAACAATACCAACCAAACAAGTTCTATTTATAATACTAATCCAACCCCAATAAACCTTAAATTCTACACTAACATAAATAACCCATATAACTTTACACATCCACAACATGCTACCTTTTCTAACCCACTTCCTACACACTTCATTAACAATCCACCCCTAAACCAATTTTCACAAACTAACACCAAAATAGACTAATTTAAGAGTCACTTTTTAAATTTTTTATACCTCTTCAATCCAAATGAGACAATTATCATCATACTTTATTCAATAATTTCAAAACATGAAAGATAGAGTTCAAGGCTTGTAAGATGACAATTTTTTCATAGTAAAAATAATATAATTTTGAATAAATTTATTCTTACCTATATGATTTAGGTAATATGACAACACCTTTCTCTAAACATTTTGAACTTCCTAATTTTTAAAAATACAAAGGAAAAGGCAATCCTACAGAACACCTTAAGTACTTATATCATGCATGTGTGAACATTGATTATAGTAATGAGTACATGCTGAGATTATTTCCATAAAGTCTCAGGGGTCAAGCCCTCAAATATTTTTCATGCCTACTTAAAAGATAAATTTTCACCTTTAAGGACCTATCTAAGAATTTTGGTCATCACTTTTCATACAATGTCAAAAAGTAATTGAGTACAGTTGAACTAAAAAATAGTAATCAATGCAATTTTGAAACCTTTGCCTCCTACTTACAATGATGGTAAACATTGGCAAGCCATTTTTTGTGGTCTTTTTCTAAAACTAAACTTGTTACAATATTTATGAATAACCTTACCTCAAACTTAGGACATTACTTGTAATTCATTTGTCCAAGTTATTTTAATGAAATTATTTAAAAAAGGGTTTAAATTGAAATAAATTTAATCACTAAAGGTGTTATTAAGTTATTTTAACCCAAAAACAATTCTTCAAAACAAACTTAAAAATAAGAATGTTGTAGGGATGATGTGACTGATGTTAAATAAATATAAGACCCACCTAGTTAATGATGGATATATACACAATCCATTAATAACATTGACATCCCCAATGGTCAACCATAACAAGCAAATGATAAACATGGTCTACCTAATTGGATGACTCTTATGAATTAGTTTTTCAAAAGTAGGCCCAGGCTAACATGATCATTTGGCCTAACACCAAGCCTTTTGAAGATAATGTTTTAAAAGTCAATTGGTATAAGGAAGATGAACATTGCAAGCACCATAAGATAAAGGGACACTATATAAACATGTGTATTCACCTCAAGAACTATGTCCAAGATATTATATATCATGGGAACATAACCATAAAAAACCACCCATCCACAACATCTAACAACCAAAAATGAGAAATGTAATTGTAATAAAAATAAATAGTCCACCCAAGCAAGTAATGTAAACCAACCTAATCATATTTTTGACTCCACAGTCAATTGTGTTGATTACACAAACTACCATGTTTAAATTATAACTCTACAAGCACAAGATTACAACATTACCAAAAGGCATACAAAAATTACCATTTTTAGTGCATCATCATCTAATGTTAAACATAAGTATAACATTATAAATCATATTGAGAAAACATCTGCCAAAATTTCCATCTTAAAAATTCTCAAGACTTCACCTGTATATAAGGACATTTTGTATAAATTCCTCCAAGATTCTAGTATCATAAATGACATCAATCCATCTAGCTTTCAAAAATTAGTTATAAATTTATCCACTAACAATCAGGTCACATTCAACCATTCTGATGTTTCCCCTTTATGATATGTTTATAATCTTCTTTTGTATATATAAGTCATTATCTCAAGACACAAATTAAAGATAGTGTTTACATACAATGACTCATCTTTAAATTTATGTACATTAAGGTTAATTAAAAATTTAGGATACTTAACAAAAACATTAAAGTCTAACATAATCACAATCAAGGCATGTGATAATAATGAGAGGTAGTCTATGGGTACCATTTATCTTCCCTTGATGGTGGGTCCAGTTTTTGTGATCCACACTTATAATAATTATAATATTTATAACATAATGTATATCAACACAAAACAATAGATATTGGTGGGCCAAGATGCCCAAATATTCAATATATGTAGAAATATAATAATACCCTTAAGGTAGGGCAACACCATACAATACTCCTTTAGGAAGGAATAACTCCATAATATATCTCCAAGGGGATAACTTCCCATATAATTCTATTGAATATAAGACTAAACACTTATTTTATTCATTCACAATGATATTCACCTCCTTTATTTAGACCTCTAATTAACTAATAAAGGATGGGTAACCTCCTAATCCCAATGTAGGTTGACCATTACCCAATCTACTAAGTCCAAAAGTTACGTATTTATCCTAATATATTGGAACCATATAACTAAATAAGGGGGATATGTGCCACATGTTAATTTTTCCATAAACCCATACAAATTAATATATCATATCCCTAGGTTCATAACACCAGTCATAAAGGAAACATTAGTCCATGTGTTTGATCTCAATTTAACCTATAATTTACTCTTTATCAATCCATGGATACATTCAATGAATGTTGTACCCTCCACTTTACATCAATTTTTGAAATTTTTGCATGATGGCATGAAATTAACCATTCAAGGTTATCATCAACCCTTCCAATATTTTAAACTATTGTAAGGGAAATATCAAAAATCTAATTATTTCCCCATTACTGAAGACAAATTTAATTTGGTTGAGGATTCACCTAAACTTGAAAAATAAATACATCCTAATAATTTATTTCAAACACCTCCCCTTGGTGGTTGGTTAAAGACACCAACTACTTCCACTTCCACATTAATGCCATCTACTAGTCAAACTTACAATCAACCATCCACTTATAAGCTACTCCATCTCCTCCATCCCAATTTAAAATAATTTATAAAGGTATGGGTGGATTCAATATCCTTGATTCCAATTGTAAAATAAAAATTCATGTGTCTCCACGTAATCATGATAGGACTCACTATCAAAGGGACACTCAATTAGTTCACAAATTTGGTAAAACAAAATTTATATAAAGTGGTCTTCTTTCTAAACAACACATTGATGATTTGAGTACTTCCTAGATTCAATTTGATGAATTATCTACTTGTTTAACTAATAATATATACCCTATATCTAAATCCATTATGTGAAAAATAATAAACTACAAAAGTAATGGACTTGGTCTTTATAAACAAGGATTAATAAAGCCTATCACATTAACAACTAATGAATCCTCCCATGGTATAGGGTTTAATCCACTAAATTTAAACACCACACTTTTCCAAAGTGACTCCACTAGTGAGTTATAGGCATATTATCTAAATACTAAAATAAAATCCATTATTAGCTACTTAAAAGACCTATCTTTAACGATCCTTTTTCATGAAAATGTCATTTTGACAATTAAACATCACATATCCATATTTAATCGAATGGGACCAATTTTAAACACCTCCACTTGATGAATTTAAAATTTATGAATTAATTTAATAATTTTTAGGAATAAAGGAATAGATTCCAGTAGGTGACCATAAGAAGGGATTTTCCATTTAGTTAGATAAATCTGTATAATTTTGGGAACAATCATCACATAATAAAATGATTTTAGAATTAACATCACATTAAAAATACATATAGGGGAAACTCAATCTTCCTCTACCACCCCCAAAGTATAAATAAAAGTCAACTCTTATAGTTGAGGACACTATTACTATCAACATTGGAATCAAATAAAATTCAAAAATAATCAAGCTTATAGTTTCCTTAACTCAATAACAATGAGAAATAGTCACTCTTTTTCTTAGATAATTGTCTAATATATTTTCATGGTATTATATATATATATATATATATATATATATATATATATATATATATGTTATGGATTTATCCTTCACTATTTTTTATCACCTTATGGTCCATCTAGATGAAAAACCCATAAAATAAAAAATTCAAAAAATGCATCCCAAGGTCACACTATTGGTAAAGGAAAAGTTAAAGAAAAAATTAGAGGTTTGTTTAATTTACCCATTAAAATATTTAAATTGGATATACAACATTTTAAAAATGTCAAATAATCTAAAAATAATTATGGTTTGTACAGACTTCAAAGATATCAAAAAATCATTTCCCAAGGATGACTACCCATTGACAAATATATATGATTGTGGACACCACCGTAGGTCATGAAATATTTTCTTTAATGGATGATTTTTTAAGATATAATAAAATAATAATATCTCTTTATGACAAACATAATTTTGGAGAGTTTTAAGTGTTGTCATGGAAGTGTCCATGTGAGTGGATGAAGTGTCTTGATAATCTAAGTGTCAATGACAAAGTGTATAGTGTGATTGTCCTAGTATCTTGAAGTAGGATTGGTTGATATTTAGTTTTAGCATGATTAGTGATGGGTTTGAAGTATTTATAATGTGTGATGGGTCCTATCAGAGGTTAATTATTATTGGATATATTTTGGGAGTGCATGTTATTTATCTGGTTCTTCATTATGTTCATCTTGGCATAGTTGGTTCTATGACAAACAAATCTAAGTAGGTAGTTTTCTGACATCACCATTGAAAAATATGGATGAGTCAAGGGGATTTGGTCATATTGATGTGATAAAATTAGTCCAAAGTTGATATGGTCCAAGTTTTAGGTCATGCAGGTGAGTGGATCAAAATATATAACTATGAAAAGTTGGCTTTCCAAGAAATATGTAATGTTTTCCCATACTTAACCAACTTTACAAGGGAGATCTATTGGTGTGAATTTAATCACATCACAGATCAATGAAATGAAATAAATATAATATTAATGTATAAGTTAAATAAAATTTGATTAATCGACTTGATGGCATCATATTTCACATACATGAAGGTTCTAGGAGCAACTTGATATATGGTTGGATTCCCCTATTAAAGAAGATCATATGGTTTAAATTTTAGGACATGTGATTAAGCACAATAAAATTTATCAAAGTTAAAATTTAGTCTTCTAGGTAGATTTTAGTGATTCCCATAGTTGAATTTACATGAAGTTAAAGACCAAGGCTAGATAATGATATAATGGTGATCAGGTGTTTATACATGCAGATCTACAATGTGTATTGAGTCAAAGAGGTCAAAGTGTCTAACATTTAAGTAGGTTAAATTTTAGGCTATTCTCAAAGAGATAGATGGAGTATGTTTGTTCTAAATTATCAGGAAGTAGTGAGATGATGAAAATTACTCGATGTTTAGTATTTAGAAGGAATGTGAGGGTGTCAAGTGTCATAATCATAGGAGTTCTAATCAAGATCTAATGGTGAGCATTACAAGATAAAGAATTGGTTGATCCTAGGATATCGATGGTGCATATTTGGTCAATATTTAAAGGGTGCACAAGATGAGGTCAACATGTTTGATGTTTAACTGTGACCATTGGCATTTGAATTTAGTAAAGGGAAAAACTAGTCTATAGTGTTTGAGCTATAAATTTTGGTCTAGGATTAATTTGAAGGTGTGGTAAAAATCAACATTGTAAAGGACTTAAAAGAACATCCAAAAAACCTATTTATAAGGTCTAAATGTTTTTATAGTAAAATTTATTGAGATCCAAAGTTTAATATGTGTTTGACCATGGTTTGTAAGTAACCTGAGAAAGATATTTTGAATTTTTCTATTGGTATTTGGATGTTTCAAGGGGACTTGGATATTGGATAGTGTTGTAAACTCTTTAAGGATGCTCTATATGGAATTTAGAGGTTTTAACAATCCATATTATATATGAAAAAATGCTTATAAGTTGACTATTTTTTATTCATGATGTTCTTATGTACAAGGCTAATGTTTAAGTAGATTGAGCATACCTAGGGGAGTGTTGTGATGTTTGTGGTCATTTTAGGATGTTTAAGGGGTCATGTGGAGTGGACTTATGATTTTATAATTGATAATTTGTTTATGAATTTCTTGATGGAGTGGTAAATGGGTGAATATGTCTGCATGAGACCTATAAAGGCTACTAAGTCCTAATTAAAAGGTATAGTTGTTTAAGGGTGACCCATGGATGCTATGGTTAGAATGGTATTGAGATATGTCTTCATATGATAGAATCCTTTAGGGTTAAGTCAAGTATAAAGTTTGACTAATAATATAATAATCATGAAGGATCTATAACAAGTGAAATCATATGTGGTGATTTATAGACTTGAGAGAAGAGGTGTGAGTGAGATTTATGGAGAGAAGGAAAGGGTGCATGCCTAGTGGATGGGTTGTAGAGCAAAGAAATTTGATGAGTATTTGTATGACTTGTAGGTTATATTTTTGATGTCAAATATAGTTCTCTTATAGGTTTAAATATTGAGGATGAGCAAAGGATAGATGACATCTATGTGAGATTGATGGTTGATTTGAGAGGTAGATCAAAGTGTGGACTATGTAATGTGTAGAGTTGAAGAGAGTTGATATACATTATATCTCCATTAGATTTGTAGGAAATAAATGATTAGGATATGTTCATTTCATAGGTGTTGGGAAGATGCTCAACATCTAGGTCAGAAGGACTTGATCATATTATGGGTAGGTGTTCCTTATGAAATAGGTGTTTCACTAAAGTTAGTTAGAAGGTCTTGATCAATATGCGATCAATAGGAGTTGATCATCCTATGGGTAGGTACTTTTTAAATAGGTGTTTCACTAAATTTTGGTTAGAAGGACTTGAACAGTATCATGTTCTTAATTAGTTTATAAGACATGTAGTCCATGTGTTTTAAGTCTTAAGAGTGGGTTTTAATCCCCAAGAGGATTTCCCACATAAATATTGTGTTGTCTGTGTAATCTTCCATTATCTATTTATTTATTATTATAAACATTTTGAATACTTCATGAATGGTTGTATTGAATGCTTAAGTGTTTAAAGGGTTTGGAAATTGAATTATATTATTTGGCACCATTGATTCACCCCCAGTGGTTTGCACCTCTAATAATTGGTATTAGATTAGGTCCTTTGGTAAAGGCTTGACATCTTGAAGGATATCTAAGGTATAATATGGGTATCCATCAAATACAAGGAGGTTTTTTAAGTAAGCAAGAACTAATGTTCAATGGATCCAAATATTATTTTTGGAGTGTAAGGATGAGAACCTACATCATATCCCTAGGTTTGACACTTGGAAATATATTATGGGTGGTTATTATGTACTTACTATTCCTCCATCCAACACTGCAAATAAGAAGTTGTTTGAGAACAATTCTAAGGCAATTATTGCTATCACTTGTGGTCTTTTAGATATTAAATACACCAAGGTAATCCATTGCATATCTTATAAATATATATGGGATAAATTGAAGACTATTTATGAAGGAGATTTAAAGGTTAAGTTGGAAAAGTTACAGAATCATCGAATATAATTTAAGAGTCTTAAGATGAAGGAATAAGATTCTATGGCATCCTTTTTGTAGAGAGTTGATGAGATTGTGAACATCATCAGAAGACTTGGAGAGAATATTTAAGAATATACTTTAGTTTAAAAGGTATTAAGGTCTATCTCTCAATATTGATTATAAAGTATCTAATGTAGAAGAAAGTCATGATCCTTACTACCTATGAGATGAGAGTTAATGATGATATACCACCAAAGAAGGAAACAACATTCAAGATATAAATAAAGCCAAATAATAAGTTCTAAGATAAGAAACTCAAGGAGAATGACATATTTGATATTGATGATGATGAAATAATTACTATGTTTACAAATAAATTGAAAATAGGGTCAGTCAAGTATAAGGGTAAACTACCCTTCAAATGCTTCAATTGTGGAGAAGTAGGAAATTTTACTAACAAGTTCCCTCATAAGCATAAGAAGAGTGAAGATGAAGAATATGGTCAAGGTCATGATGATGGAAAGTGATCATTCAAGTTTTATAAAATCAATAAGGGATTCATATTGTTTCACAACAAAAAGAAGTGCTTCAAGGACAAGAAGAGTCCCTACACCAAATAAGATTGTAGCTCATTAGATGAAAGTGAAGACAGTGACTCTAAGTATGATCATAAAGATGACGGTCATATTGAAGATGAATACCTCTTCATGTTTAAGGAAGGAAGTTTCTCATATCAAAAGGAGTCTACATTGATTTAGATGATAATAAAGATGAGGTAGATTGTGAGACTAAATTGATGAATGCTCTTGAAAAAATGAAGATTGAGAAGAAGATTAACAAAAAGATGAAGTCTCAAATCAAGGACTATGAGGAGAAATTTAGTGTGTATGAAGTAAGAATGAATTAAGACACCAAGGAGCATGAAGATATTGTCAATAATCTCAATTGTCAATTAGAAATCTTGTCTACAAGCCTAAAAGCTAAAGAAGGTGAATGTTCAAGGTATGTAATTAAAAATGAGTCATAAAAAGTTGAGTTAGAGAAGACATAGTAAGATGAAGTCATTTGTGAGATTTGAAAAGAACTCAATTGATTTAGATGATATTCTAAGTGGTAAAAAGTATGAAAGTGATAGAATTAGTCTTGGATACAAATAAGAACCTAAAAATTCAACTCAAGAAAAGATGAAGACTAATGTAAATCAGACCTTGAAGGTCAATAATTAGTCAAGGAATGAAGATGTTGGCAGAGTGAAGACAAATTAGATCAGACAACTAAATGCCATGAGGTATGAAAATTTAAATGGTTATTGTTACACATGTAATTAGTTTGGGCATAGATCTAGATAATGTAAGAAATCTATTAGAAATGAGTTTGCATGGACCTATGATGGGGGTCATCAGTCAAAAGGTGAGTCTTCTTCAAAAGGAGTAGTTTGTTTCAGCTATCAAAAGAATGGACATATTATAAGATTTTTTTCTCATTAGGAAAGCCTTGATAAGCTTATTTTAAAAGGTATAGTGTGCTTCAACTGTCAACAGAGAGGTCACATTGCTAGATTTTACAAGCAAAGGCCTGCAAGATAGAATATGTTTAATTAGGCTCATAGAGTGAAAGACAGAAGGCAAGATAACTCATGGAAACCAAATGTGGTAAGTGTGAGTCATGATGAGTCTATAGGTCCAAGTAATCTATTTGGTATGGTGGAGTATACTATAGAAGTTGAAGAGTGCCAAGGGATCTCATTGTCTACTCATGTTGTGAATGAAGAGACCAAGCTCAACGAGAAAACCAAGGTGCTAGTTGAGGCTAGTTCTAAGGTGTGTATGGATTCAAGTGAACATCCTAATATTTGTGAGCAAGTTTAATACAAATAACATCAATTGTCAATACCTAGTGATGAGGTTCTGAACTATAAGGAATATTATTCTACTAAAAAGGGAATGACATAAATCTATGTTATCTCCATGTGTTGTTAATATAGTCTTAGAAGAGAAGGATAATGTTGTAGTGGATAATAAATTTGTTTCTCTTAATCCTAAAAAGAAGAATAAATATTAGTATCAGATGACCAAGGAGGAGAAGGAATATGAGGAGTTATGGGCAACTCTTAGTTTTACATTGTTCTAAGGAACCACGTGAAGTAGGTCTTTATATATTCTTCTTCAGAGACTCTTTTTAGTGGAGAAGAAAGTGTTTTTGTGGTGTTATAAAAAAGGTCATAAAAGGAAAGAGATGAGTATTTACAATTGGAGTTGATGTGTCAAGATGGGAGAAGTGCTTTGATGAGGTCAGAGTGATGTTATAAGGTGTTTTTGTTATGTATGTAGTGTCGACAAGATTGGAAAGGGGGGTTTTAGGTGACATGATGAGATTTATGGAATGCCAAGAAGATTTGGTGATTGGAAAGGTATATGAAATTATTTTGGATGTGTTTTAGGTGTTTTTGTGTCTTGATGATCCTATTTATGCCTTTTAGAGGTTTTGTGTGCTCTTGGGTTTATCTCTCTTGTTGTAGATCAAATCCATGGTATAGGAATTTAAGGTTCCCAAAGATGTGAAGGCTAAAAGATTGGTCTATAAGTGTTTGATGGTTGTCTCTAGGTGTGCAAGAAGTTTTAGAGGTAGGAATTGATGAGAAGGAGGTTTGTTGACCTTGTATGTTTTGAAATTTTAGAGTTTTGGGCTATGCTATAAAAGTGATTTGCCTTATGAGTTGAGGTCTAAGGATTATTAATAGGTTAAATGGACCAATTGGGTTATCAAATAAATCTTTGTAGAGATTTTAAGGTTTATGTTTTTTAAATTATTCAAGTTTTTGTCAAAATGGAGGCATAATTGGCTAGTAGATTTGTGAAGGAAGTATGTTGTAGAGGAGGATATAGGTGATGAAAATTGGTGTGATTAAGCGGGCATAGGAGAGTGCTCTAGATATTTCATTTTAGGTCTTGAAAATATGTCTAATAAAATTTGTGGGCTTTACAAGTTCTAGATTGGGCTACAAAGAGTCTAGACAGGCCTAGTATGAAGATTTGATGTTTTTACTCAATTTCTCAAAAATATCAAGACATGAGTATTTCAAGGTTAGTTATCAAGTTTATTTAGAGCATGTTTGATTTTTGGTGAGTGGCATGAAGTTTTTTTATTGGTTCTTGAAATGGCTTGAGAGAGAAGGCTAATAAGCCTATATGGTGGTTTATCATGGTGTACAGAGATCTGAAGATGCTCAAGAGCTATAATGGCTCAAAGATATTAGGGGGAGTCCCTCTCAAATGTTTCTTGGTGAGTTCCATTAGATTTTAGTGCTTTTGTGTGTTCTTGCTTCATTGGTCATAGTGCTTGGTTGAAGAGAGTATTGGAATGTAGCAAGAGGAAGTTGTCAAGGAAAAGAATAGGTAGGATCAAGGTAAGGGGGATTTTGTCTCATCTTTATAAGGTAGTATTCTCTTTTTTGTGGTATTTTTAGGTCCTTAGGATCAGTTTGTGTCCACTTTGTCATTGTGTCAAAGGGGGAAAAGGTTCCTATTATAAGAGTGCTTAAAGAGAGAGAAGAAGGTGAGTTTTATGATGGGTGTTGACATCAATGATAAAGGAGGAGATTGTTGGAGAGTTTTTATTGATATCATATAGGTGTCCAAGTGAGTGGATGAAGTGTCTTCATAATCTAAGTGTCAATGACAAAGTGTGTAATGTGTTTGTACTAGTATGATTGAATTAGTAGTGGTTGATATTCAATTTTAGCATGATCTGAAGTATTGAAAATGTGTGGGGGATCTTATTAGAGCTCAAGGATTATTGGATATATTTTGGGAGTGCATGGTATTCTTTTTATTATTCATTATGATAATCTTTGCATAGTTGGTTCTCTGATAGAAAAAATTGAGTAGGCATTTTGCTAACAGCACCATTGCCATGTATGGATGAGTTAGGGGGAGTTGGTCATACATGTGTAATCATGTTAGTCATAATCTTCTATGATATAAGTTTCAATTCATATAGGTTAGTGGAGAAAAATATATAACTATACAAAGTTGGATTCCCAAGTAGTTTTTAATGTTTTCCCATTCTCAGCCAAATTTGCAAGGGAGATCTAATAATGCACATTTAATTGCATCATAAATCGATGACAAAAAATTAATTTAAGATTAATATCTAAGTTAAATAATATCTAAGTAATCAATTTGATGGCATAATATTTCACACATTTGAAGGTTCCAAGAGCAGCTTTATATATGGATGGATTCCCCTATGAAAGAAGATCATATGGTTTAAATTTTAAGACATGTAATTAAGTGAATAAAAATTTATTAAGGTTAAAATTTGGCCTTCTAGGGAGATTTTAGTGGTTCCCATACTTAACCAAATTTTCATGAAGTTAAAGATCAAGACCAAATAATGATCTAACCATGAACAGGTGTTCGTACATGTAGATCTATGATGCATATTGAGTCAAGTAGGTTAAAGTGTATGATGTTTAAGTAGGATAAAGTTTAGGGCACTCCACAAGAGATATATAGAGTGGTTTTTTTCCATTTTTTAATAAATTAGTGAGATGATGACAAGTGATTGATGTTTAGTGTTCAAAAGGCATGTAAGGGTGCCAAGTGTCCTAATCGTGGGAGTTATGATCAAGATATAATGTTGAGCATTGAAAGATAAAGACCTAGATGATTTGAGGAGATTGATGGTGAGTGTTTGGTAAATATTTCAAGGTTACACAAGATGAGGTCAACATGGTCAATGTTTAACTGTGACTATTGGCATTTGAATTTAGCAAAGGTGAAAACTAGTTTGCAATGTTTGAGCAATAACTTTTGATCAAGGATGAATTTAAAGGTGCAGTAAAAAGTAAAGTTGTAAAAGACTTAAAGGTAAATCTAGAGAACATAGTTACAAGGTTTGAATGTTTGTATATTCAAATTTATTGAGATATAAATTTTATTATGTGTTTAACCATAGTCTGTACATTACCTGAGAAATATATTTTGAGTTTTTCTGTTGGTATTTGGATGTTTCAAGGGGACTTATCTATTAAAGAGTGTTTTATATGGTCTAAGGATGATCTATATGGACTTTATAGGTTTTACCAATCCATATTATATATGAAAAAATGCTTAAAAGTTGACTCTTTGTTCATTCATGGTGTTGTTATGTATAAGACTAATGTTTGAGTAGATTGAGCATACACAGAGGAGTGTTGTGATGTCTATGATAATTTGAGGATGTTAAAGGGGTCATGTGGAGTGGAAATATTCTTTTGAAAGTGGTATTTTATTTATAAATTGATCAATGGAGTGAAAAATGAGTGAATAGGTCTGCATGAGACATATAAGGGCTACTAATGCCTAATTGAAAGGTGTAGATGCTTAAGAGTGACCCATAGATGATATGGATAACCTATGAGAATGATATTGAGCTATATATTATATGATATAAGCCTTAAGGGTTAAGGTAAGTATAAAGTTTAACTAAAAATATAATAATTATGGAGGCTCTGTAAAAGGTGAAATCAAAGGAAACGATGTGTGCCCTCTAGACCTGAGAGAAGAGGTATGAGTGAGAGTTGTGGAGCAAAGGAAAGGGTGTGTGCCTAGTGGATGGGTTATAGAGAAGAGAAAGTTTATTACTATGTATATGACCTATAGGTTATATTTCTGATGTCAAATAAAGTGTTCTTATAGGTTTGAATATTGAGGATGAGTAAAAGATAGATGATGTATGTGTGAGCTTAGTGATTGATTTGAGAGGTAGATTATAGTGTGGACTATGTAGTGTGTATAGTTTAAGAGAGTTGATATACATTATATCTCCATAAAATTATTAGGAAATCAATGATTAGGAGATGTCCATTTCATATGTGTTTGGAGGGTGTTCAACATCTAGGTTAGAAGGACTTAACCAACAAGTGGTCAGAATGACTTGATCATCTTAGGGGTAGTTCCTCCTTATGAAATAGGTGTTTCACCAAATACAATCAAAAGGACTTGACCAAATGGTGGTTAGAGGGAATTCATCATCTTAGGGGTAGGTGCTCCTTTTAAAATAGGTGTTTCACTAAATTTTGGTCAGAAAAACTTGACTAGTCTCATGTTTTTGATCACTTTATAGGATAAGTAGTCCATGTGTTTGATGGCTTGATAGTGGGATTTATTTCCCAAGAGGGTTTCTCACATAAATATTATGTTGTGTGTGTAATCTTACATGATCTATTTATTCATTGCTATAAACATCTTTAATTCTTCATGAATGGTTGTATTGAATGCTTAAGTGTTTGAAGGGTTTGGAAAAGGAATTAGATTGTTTGACACCATTGATTCACCCCCCTCCTCTCAGTGGTTTTTACCTCTAACACATAAAATAATATTTATAACACCTTGGGGTACCTTTTTATATCAAATGATGTATTTTGGTCTAAATAATTTTGTTTCCACATACCAAAGAGTAATGACTATCATTTTTAATGATATGCTTCATGATATCATGGAGAATTATGTTGATGACATACTCAAAAAATCCAAATCTAGAGTAAAGCATCCAAAAGTTCTTTGTTGCATATTTGAAATAATGAGAGAACATAAACTTCACTTGAACCCAAATAAATGCATTTTTGGTTGTTAAGGTTCATTATTTTATGTCATGGCATAAAATTTGAACTTTCTAAAGTATAAACTATCATGAATATGCCTCAACCCAAAAGTCTCAAACAACTTCATAGTCTAAAAGGAAAAATCCTAGCAATCAGATGATTCATATCTCAACTTGTAGAAATTTTTCATTTATTCACATTCCTACTTAATAAAGACACTCATTTCACTTAGAATTAAAATTGTAATAATTAATTTAAACATCTTAAGGAATATATTTTCAATCCACCAATTTTAATGCCACCTATTGTCATCAAGTCTTTCCTTTTGTATATATCAACTACTTAGTATGCCTTGGGGGGATTTTTGGCACAACATGATGATAGTGGTTCTAAACAGGTAGTGTATTACCTAATTATAACTTTGGTTTCATATGAACTTAATGTAAAAGGCTTATCTTGTAGTTATTTTTACTTCCCAAAAACTTCATCATTACATGTTCAATAATCAAAGTAAAATTATTACAAAAATTGACCCTCTTAAGTACCTCTTATCCAAAATAGATTTAAAAAATAAAATAGATAAGTGGATCATAATTTTTAGTGAGTTTGATCTTGAGTATATTAATAAAAAAATAATCAAGGGATAAGTACTAGTAGATGCTCTAGCAGAGGCTCCTCTTAAAGACCATACACCTCTTATTACAAATTTCCCAGATGAAGCAATAATGTCCATTTATGAAACCTTAATTTGGTAGTTGTATTTTGATGATTCTTTAACAAATCATGGTTTAGGGGTAGGTATTCTACTAGTCAGACTAGATGGGGATTATATTTCAAAAGCATTCAAGATCAAGTTTCCTTGTACCCACATTATATAATATGAAACTCTCATAGCAAGTCTCAAATGTGCTATAATGTTAGGTATCCAACATATTATTGTCTTTGGTGATTCTAAATTTATCATAAAACAAGTCACTAATGAATTTTAAGCTTATGATGACAAGTTAATCCCATATAATAAGATGGTGGATAGTCTTAAGTTATGTTTTACATTTATATAGTTTGAACAAGTACCATAGATTAATAACAGATTAGATAATTCCATGAACACTTTTGGTTCATTAATTGATCTTAAAATAAAACACAATAAATTCCTTGCAAATTTCTTGATGATTCTAGTATATGATACTCCTGATTCTAATATGGTCTATGAGGTGGTTGGTCCCACTTCTCCATGGTATGTTGATATTTACACATATCTCCATAATAACACCATTCCATCCAATTCAACCCATAATCACTATAAATAATTCATCTAACACATAACCTATTACACAATCCTTGGCCACACTTTGTATTAAAGAGGATATGATGAAACCCTTTTACATTTTTTAAATTATAAAGAGTCTATCTTAGTTATTTGAAAAGTCCATGAGGGAATTTATGGTGTGCACTCTAGTGGCATAGTCCTTGATAAAAATATTTTACGTGTAAGTTATTATTGGCCTAAAATGGAGTATGACTCTTGTGTTTAATTAAAAAAATACATACTTTGTCAAAATCATGGTGACCTCATACACATCCCTTAATATTATTTTCAATCCATCATAACACCTTAGCCATTCTACACATGGGGGTTAGACCTCATTGGAAAAATAAATCTTAATTCATCTAATGGCCATAAACACATCATTATCACCACTGAATATTTTACCAAGTGGGTTGAAGTGATTACCTTAACATATATCACCAACAAATAGATTACCAAGTTTATATTGAACTATATTGTTTATCATTTTGGTATCCCATCCAATATCATCTATAATAATGGAAATTCCTTCAATAAAAAATAATTCACGGCCCTTTGCATTACATACCATATCAAAAAAAAATGGTCCTATCCATATTAGCTACAAGGAAATGGCCAAGTAGAGGCAAAAAATAAATGCATTATCTAAATCCTTAAATTATTTGTCAATGAAATTGGTCAAGATTGGCATACACATATTTATCCTACGCTTTAGGCATACTACATTAGCATTCACACACCCATGGGGGAAACCCCATATTCACTTGTCTATGATAGTAATTCTATTATAACTATAGAATTTGATATTCCATATGTGTGCATATCTATAAAAATTATTATTTATGATGAATCTTTTCACATTTCATAGCTTAGTGAACTCAACCTTCTAGATGAGAAATGTCTCAATACCTTAAACCATCTATAAGTCTAAAAAATATGCATTAACTATAGATATAATAAATAGATAAAATCCATGGAGTTAAAAATTATAAATCTTATTCTAAAGGAAAAATAATAGAATACTAATGTTGAGAGGAAAAAAAGTAAAGTTTGAACCTAATTGATTGGGCCCATATGTTATTATTTCCAAATATGGATTAGGAGCTTACATGTTGGAAACAAAGGATGGAAAGGAGATTGATGAAAATATTAAGGTCATACAAATTAAGATATTATATGACTAACTTATTATAATTCTATTTTTTATATCTTATATGTCAAAAAAAAGAGAAAAATAGAATGTCCACAAGTGAAAACTAGTTTATTGATGCTTTGGGCAAGTACCATGGTGAAAACCAAGTTTATGACACCATAAATAATCCATTTATATATTCATTCTAGTTATTTTGGGACATCCCATTATAGTTATCACATGTATATTTCCACATTATCACTTGTATCACCATCCATTTCATAGAATTTTAGCTTAAAAATTTCTCCTTGTATTTGTGTAATTATGTCCTTGCTCATGTTATAAGAGTGTCTTATATATAACCAATTTCCATAAACATTTTGACACACCATTCCAACTAAACACAAACACTTAACCTATCTATGCCTACCATCCTAACTAGATTTCAAACTAAATCATCATCGTTCACTCACTTATTTTCTTAGGAAGGAAATCATGCATATTTTTCATCTACACAAAATAATAATCAATCAACCCATTTTATCATAACTTCCCATATTGGGATAATTACATCTAGCTTGATATCCCCACATGGACTTTATCCAAGGTGGATTAGGTAGGCACCACTTAAAGACATGGGGTCTCTAGGGTTAACTCACCCACCATCATCCCAATCATCCCATTCCCCCAAGCTATGGTTTCATTATTTTCACATCCAACAAGTGAATTAACTTTTATAGTCATTTAGTAACCCCTTTGGTTCTATTAGGTCTTCCTCATTGATCATTTAATGTTATTATGGATATTGGCTACCAGAGGTATTAACCCTAGCCTAGGATGTTTCCATTGTCATTTGATTTCTTTTAGGTATTGTTTGCTTTTAAATTTTTATTTTTATTATGTGATTGAAATTTACTTAACTCTTTTATGTCTTGACATTTACCTTTTTTTTAAATCTTTTACTTATTTGTTTGAGGTTATTTAGTTTGCATTTGTCTTGTTTTCAATTGTTTAGTTTCTTTCATCTTTTATTATGTGTGTTTTAGGTTAAAAATTAATTTGAGTTATAATAAAGTGTTATTATGATTTCACATGTCATGATGCATTCTATGTGACACAACTTAAAACTTTTCCCATTTTTTTAAATTATTTTTGTTTTTGTTAAGTCAAGATTATTTTGTGTCTTACATTATCTTGTGATTATGATTTTCCATATCATGATGCACTTAGTTTTTCACAAATAAAATTTTTAAACTCCTTATGCATACAACATAAATACTCATAATTAGTTTTTCATATAATTGGTTCTTATTGTTTTATGCTACATTAAAAATTAGGTTTCTCAAATATTATTCATGTTGTAATTCCAATGCACAACAAAAATAAACACAAGGAAGCTATCTATCTAACCATCCATCTATACATTTTATAAGATAATAAAAATTTAGAAGGATTAAGATGTGCTATCATAAAAAAAATAAGGAATGTTATTACCATTGAATATCCATCTAAGACATATGCAATACATGAAAAAATCCATAATGTCCATCCCATATTCATAACACAATTTCAATACCCAAAATCAATCATGTATACATATATAAAAATTGAATGTGTCTATACAATGGTATAATATAAAAAAATATACATCAATAAATCATAGTTAAAACCATCTCAAGTCTCTCCTTGGCCTTTATATGGGTCATTTGTATAAGGACTCAGTTTATGGTGTTGTGATGTGCTCCTAGGAGGACCTTAACACATTGTGAGGCTATCCCTATAAATCTCTCTGAGTCTACTAGATTTATAAATATCCATAACATAGATATCTTCGTAGAGTACTCTTTGAATGATGGTGATCATTAAGCTTGTAAAATGTCCTCCTCATATAGACTCCTATAGTAAGTCACCTACTCCATTACTTTCATAACCTTATCTAAGATGCTAGTTATCTAGGCACTCTTAGAATCTCTCTCACCTCAACAAAATATAATTTTTATGTATCCCTCTCCCTCTTATATATTTATGTTATCTCAATATCATCTATATCTTGAGTCTCTACATCTTGTGTGTGTCTCACAACTAATCTAGAAATAGCCTCATCCTGTAGTCTATCAACCTTGACCTGTAAACCATAAACCTATTCCTAAAGTCATATAATGTCTGACACTCTCAATCCCAACTACACATCCATGCCATCCATTCATTTTTTAATCTATAAACCTATCTATATAAACCTAAAATCTCCACATCCTATGTAATCATATCTTTATGTAGTTTATCTATCAGTATTTGAGCCTCTAAAGATCTAGATGGCCCTAATGGCCCTACTCTATCTCCCTCTTCTATTTGTGTGTCTATCATAGGATACATTTTCCTTATTCAAACTATACCTCTCCTCATCACTCTCAATAATCACCAAGGTAATCTCACATCCTCTAACTAGATCATATGTAAAATCTCTCATCACTATATCATCACATGTATCATATATCACTTCCACATCATCCAATTATGTGTTATCTCCCCTAAATATTTGACCATTTCTTGAATGGACTCTACATCATCCTTGTCTCCCTCTAACTCCTCCATATCTCCATCCTCCATACCTTATCAATTCTCTCCTAATCCTTTCATTGAGGACTGTAACCCATGGATGCCTCACTAAGCTATTAACCAATATTTATCTCCAAGTGCATTATAATAATTCTCAGTAGTTATTGTTTAGACCACCACTTATCATATATATCTACTGTAACCACATCAATAACATCCCTGATATATACCCATGTCATTATTTTTACATAAATTTAAATATTACTAGTAATATGAGGGATGATAACTAGTCCCCACTATGATCTTTCCCTAATAGATCATGTAAATACATGTGGACTCATTGGTGTGTGTTGTCTAATTATAAAATACCATAACACTCTATTTGGTCTATATATCTCTATGATATAGTCATGTACACCCATTATATAATGTTGAGTCACCATATAGACCATTTATAATACATCATGCACCCATTGGAAGTATATCTCTTTGTATGGTCTCCATGTAATTTGTTCCTCAACTAGTTCATCTAGTGCTCTCTTGTGCCACTTCAAATAACCTAAGTGTGGTCTCTACATGTAAATAATCACATGACATACATAATTAATGTGAACATACATTGATATCGTGCTCATATGTCCTATAATTTTCTCAATCACAATATACTCCCAACACCATACATGTAATAGAGTCGAAGGACCTATCTCCTTCCCATGAAAATAAATTGCATGATGTAAGTCTCTATACAAGTGAGATAGAACAAAATATCCCCACATGAATATCTCCCAAATATCCATAATGTAACCTATAACATATATTATTGTAATAGGGCATAACTTACCACTCTTGTCAGTAGCATAATGCCACTGACAACAACCATGAGAACAACTATCAATGCATCTATCTCTAAGTATATGCATGTGTCAAAATCTACACAACCTCTGATAATAAGAATCAAATCCACATAAATAATATTTTATAGTGTAATTTCATGTTTCCACTCTCATAAATATACCCATCTACCCTATATAAGTATCCTTAGGATCCACTATACATATTTAAGTGTAATTGTCATCTCAGTTGTCGACAAGTGAAATACGCTCATCTCACTATGTCATATCTCGGCCAACACTATTAACAATGCTCTATCAATTTAGATATTTGGAATATCTACAATGTATGAAAATTGAGTCATCTCTAGCATTCCAAAATAATACTCTATAAATATTTTAATCCATGTAAGTGTGGGTGATCTCCACTCTTGTGTCACCAAAACTGGTAATAACTCCTAAAAACACATACAATCTCACAATATCAATACTAAATATAAGATAAATTTATCTAAATCACCATAAAACACTCCTAAATTTCATTTATTTGGAAATCACGTCTATTTACTCACTAAAAAGCTTCAAAGTTTACCCTAGTGATTTCACTATTGTTTTGAATGATTTCACCACTCTCTATGACAAATTCACTACTAACATTAATTATTTCACTAAACCTTTCTCAATTTTTATAATTAAATATTCAATTTCATGATTCCCCTTTTATTTTATTTACCCTAGTGATTTTTATACTCCTATAAATTATTTTTATACTAATTTTAATAATTTTATTACCAGGTTTAGTGATTTTGCTAATGTTAATTACAAATTGGCTAATCCTTAACCGTACAACCACTCTAAAAATTTTCCTACTCCTCCAAATGATTTTTATACACATTTTAATAATTTCAAAATTCTCATTGATGAAATTTTTGATCTTGTTGTCAAAATTTCCAATGGGTCATTCACAAAATCATTTTGATCAACTTTAAAGTGTAATAAATGAGCCAAAAACAAAATTTCAAAACTAAAAGTTGCACTTAATGATTGCTCGATCCTCTTCAATCTCTACTATCTCTTCACTCTCTCACTATGGAGCTAGTTAATTGGAATAAAATACATTTCCTCCAAATCCTTAGATTAATTTCCTCAATCACACAATACTCATAAATCACTCTAAAAATCATTTTTTCACAAATGATTTTCAAAATCACCCCTCCCTATATATATCCCCCTATTAAAAAAAATTTCCCTCCATTTTATCATTTTAATGTTTTACACCCATATTTATTCAAACTTAAAACATAAAACTAATCAAACTACTATAAATCTTTATCAATACTTGTAATTATCAATCCCATAAAATTTTACTCAAATTGGCAAATCTATATTTTTCATTTTTTAACCCACAGCTTACCATTGTCAGGATATATCATTCATGCATCTACTCATGTGACCCCTGAGTATTGAGAACCATATAAGCATGTATTTTATGAATTTAAAATTATTTTTTTGACCTATTTTATAGTTTTTAATAATGGGAAACTCCTTTTACACAAATTTAAACCCTGTAAGTATGTTATTAGTTTTAGTGCTTCAATTTATTAATAGGCATAATTATCCATACTTCATCATTTTCCTCTTAATAATTTTAAGTGTCCATACACTTTCACACATGAAAACTTGAGGGGGAATCATCCCATTCATTTTCATTCACTTAAGGTGACCTTTTCTTCTCAATCATCAACACTCTACTTCTACTATTCTTTAAAATGGTATTGATTTGCAATGTCATTTCAAAGATAAAAGGGAAGTTGGTTGAGTGAGTCATCAAGAAAGGGATATTATGTTGAAAGGTTTCAAGGAAAATCACTAGGAGGTGAAGAAGATAAGGAAATTGTTGGATGATTCAACGTGTGAGGAAGATAATCATGGAAGATGTCTGGGTGAGGTGGAAAATCTATATTTATTAAATAAATTTGGATAAAAGGAGTGCATAATTGACTAATTAAGAATTATTAAATTATTTAAATTTTGGAAAAAAAGTATGTTAGTTTGAATTTGAATTTGGGGAAGGATAAGAGTGCATTTCAACACTAAATGTAATTTATGTGTCTACATTTACCCCTCTTTGAAATGGTGTTACACAACAACATTTTTTCAAAGAATAGTAGAAGAAGTAGTGTGTTGATGATTGAGAAGAAAAGGTTACCCTAGGTGAATGAAAATGAATGGGATGATTCCCCATTAAGTGTTCATGTAGGAAAGTGGATGGATGCTCAAAATGATTAATATAAAAATGATGAAGTATGAATAATGATTCTTGTCAATAAATTGAAGTATTTAAAATTGATACCATATTTATAAGGTCTAAATTTATGTAAAAAGAATTTCCCCTAGTTAAAAACTAGAAAATAGATCAGAAAAACAATATTTTACATTCATAAAATACATTCTTGGATGTTTCTCAAGACTCAGGGGTAACATAAGTGGATTCGGGGATGATATATCCTGACAATGGTATGCTATGGGTTGAGAAATGAAAAATATAGATTTGCTAATTTGAGTTAACTTTTAGGGGATTGATAAAGATTTATAGTAGTTTGATTAATTATAGGTTTGAAGTTTGAATAAATATGGGTGTAAAATATGAAAGTGAGAAAATGGAGTTAAAAAATATTTGAATAGTGGGGATATATATATATAAGGAGGGGTAATTTTGAAAATCATTTATGCATAATTTATTTTCAAAGTGATTTATGAGTATTATGTGATTGAGGAAATTGATATGGGGATTTGGAGGAAGATGGATTGTATTATATATAAATATCACCACAATGAATGAGTGAGGAGATAAAAAATACTAAAGAGGAGTGGGAAACTAGTAAGTGCAACTTTGAGTTTTGAAAATTTGTTTTTGGTTCACTTATTACACTTCAAAGTTGATTAGAATGATTTTGCAAATGACCCAATGGAAAATTTGATAGAGATATTAGTGAATTCATCAATGAGAATTGTGAAATTTTTAAAATTCATATAAAATTGATTTAGAAGAGTAAATAAATTGTTATAATGGTTTTAGGTCTAAGGATTATCAAATTTGCAATTAGCAGTATCAAAATCACTAAACCCAACAACAAAATTGTTAAAATTAGTAGAAAAATCATTAACAAGATTAGAAAATTCATTAGGGTAAATAGAAGAAAATGGTAATCATCAAATTAAAGATATGAGTGGAAAAATTGAGCAAGGTGTAGTGAAATCACTAATGTCAGTACCAAATTCATTACATAGATTGTTGAAATCATCCAAAATAATAGTGAAATTAATAGGGTAATCTTCTAAGCTTATTAGTGAGTAAATAGACATGATTTACAAATATATGGATGTGGGAAATGAAATTTAGGAGTGTTTTATGGTTATTTAGAAAGATTTATCTTATATTTAGTAGTAACATTATGCTATTATATGTCTTTTGTAGGAGTTATTACCATTTTTGGCAATACAAGAATGGAGATTGCCTATACTTGCAAGGATTAAAATATTTATAGAGTATGAGTTTTGGGTAATAGAGGTGACTCAATTGTATTTCATTTTAGATATGCCAAATATATGAGATAATAGAGCATTGGTAATGGTGTTAGTTGAGAGATGGCATAGTGAGATGAACACATTTCACTTGTTGATAGGTGAGATGATAGTCACACTTGAGTATGTATGATAGATCTTAAAGATCCCAATATGGATAGATGGGTATCCTAGGGAGAGGTTTCACATGTAATGAAACTATAAAATATTTTTGGTGAGGATCCATTAATTTTTGTTATGGGTAGTGTAGATGTTGACACATGCATAAACCTAGAGATAGATGCATTGATAGTTGTTCTCATGGTTGTTTTTATTAGCATTATACTACCTGAAAAAGAGTGGTATATTATGCCCCATTGGAATACTATATGTTATAGGTTACATTATGGGTATTAGGGAGATATTCACATTTGGGACTTATGTTATTTATCACTTGTATATATACTTACATCTTGAAATTTATTCAAATGGAAAGGAGATAGGCCCTTAGACTATATTATAGGTATGGTTTTGAGAGAATATTATGATTGAGAAACCAATAAGACACATGAATACTATATCAGTGGATGATCCCATTATTTATGCATGGCATATGATTATTTTTATGTAGAGAACACACTTAGGTGATTTGGAGTGGTAAAAGAGACCAATGGATGAGCTAGATAATTGATTCTCCACTATTTATTATTTGGAGAATTAGAAATATTTATATAATCATCCACCATTCAATCAACTTCTGAAAAACCTAAAAATAGGCATGCAATCCATCACTTTCATCATCCTTACTTTTTATAATGAAATGTTATCAAATTATCAAGAGAATCCAATGTTAATCCAAGCCATCCAAAGAGAATTTACATGCCAAAAATGCTACCCATTTCCCCATGAATTGGATAAGATTGAATGACCACATTTAGAGATAAAACTAATTCAAATTGTAATAGAAGAATATCATGGTAATTCAAAGTTTTAAGTTTGTGTTTTATTTTTCTTGCATTTGTATCTCTATCTTGATTCATCATTTTTATGAGTTATCTTATGATCACTAGCTCACTTTTGTGTTGTAAGTTACAAATAAGCCTTCAAAGACATTGTTCAATAAAACAAGATATTCAATGATCTTCTATGTATATTCTCCTCTCTAATGTAACAATCACATATTTTATACTAGAAGAATTCTTGGGAGAGCATAACATCCATCTTATGGGGAAAAGTAGATGTAAAGAACATATTATTTGTAGTTCCTCTCCCCATGTTCTTACTAGGGGATGTTGAGTAATTAGTCCTCACATGGATTCATAGGTTAGTTAGGTTATTAATCCAAATGATTAAATTTTATTTAATTAGTGTGAAATAAATATGTGGAGAGGATAATTCATATTGTGAGTTGCCTTTGATGTAGATATGATAGTGAGAGAGAATAAATGATAGTGTTTCTAGGAGAGATAAGTGGTAAAGAGATGTAATGTATAAAAGATAAAGTTTGACTATATTTCAATGAATAGAAAAGGAAGTTGATTGACCCTAAAATTATGTTGTGCACACCCAAGCTTTGAATCTTTCACCATTTATGAAACTATCCAAAATGGAGTAATTTATATAGCATATCCTAATATGTTTCTAGAACAAGTCTCAATACATCTTCCATTGACTTATGAAGGTAAAGATGGGAAGAAAGGATAGACATAATATGATGGGAAATATGATGAATAAGGATGTCATAGGATTCTTAGGATAGGTAAAGACATATAATAGACATATAAATAGGATAGATAGGGATGGATCAGATAGGGTTGAAAGGGGATTTTAGGATATAATTGTATAGGTGAAATGGATTTTTTCCCCTAAGTGTTGAGGTGTCTATAGACAAAAAATTATTTTATCATGATGTTGAAAACTGGTTGTCATCATGTTAGTTTCCCAAGGCACTAGAAAAGTAGTTTTCACCATTAGAAGAATGATTTATTATTATTATTATTATTATTATTATTATTAGCTTTTTTGAATTTTGTGGGAATAAAATTGTACATTAATGTACAAGAATTGGGAATTTTGATGTCATCTCTTCTTTTTGGAAACATGAGAGATGTGTGATGCTAATGATATTTTTTACAAGAAAAGTTCATCGTAGATAACTATCATGAACTTCCTTGACTCTTTATTTTGATTCTTATGGACATCCCAACCAAGTATCTTTGTAGTCCCTACAAGAGACAATGCTTCTTGGGAAGATGATGTATGGTATATATGGGATTAGGTCTTGATGGTGGTGTATGAGACTTGTATGGATGGTAGGATTTTTATGGGAGGTATAAATGTTAGGATACTAGAAATTGGAATTGATAGTTGCACACACCATTAGAGATGTTAGATGTGTTGTTCATGTTGTATGTTATGTAATAAGATATTTTAAGGGATCCAAGGCTCTAAATTTTTTCATCTTTGATTTAAATATTTGGAATATTATCAGCCATGTTGACATTACTTATGATGATAATTTTTTTGGTAATTTGTGTTGTGAATTATATTTTATTTTCTCTCTTAATTTGAATTTGACTACCCTCTATTGCCTTAGACAAGGATCTACTAAAGGAGTTTTATTTTTTAATTTGATGATGTGACTTGGATTTTGAAATCCCCCTAGCACCTCAAGGATATTTTCACTAGGGGAAAATACTTTCTAATTTGGCTAATGTTTTGAATTATTTTAGTTTTGACTTATAGGTAGATCAAAGCTAAATTTTTTATTAGGCTTGATTATTTGACTATGATCTTAGATCCTTATAGATTCATCATGTGGTATGTTTATTTGGTAGGAATCCAATGTTATATGAATCTATTTATTCCCATTGAGGGTAGTGATGAAGTGGTTTTTGATTAGATGATGAATGCTGGATTATGGTAAAGGGAATGGATTGGGTATAATGATAAGTTGATGTTAGGCTACATGATATTCATCGAGGTTCTTGGAAGACCTTGTTTTTACATCAAATAAAACATCCTTGATATTTTTGAAATGATCACTAAGGCTATATATAGGACACATATATGAAGCTATATCAAATTCACTCTGATGATTGACAATTGATAAGGCATTTAAAAAATATGTCATGACCTCATTATCCTATCATATATCAAAATATATGCCTTGCTACTAGTTGACATTTAAATTAGAGGCATCTTAAAATAGGTAGGTGTTAGCATGATATTCAACATCTGTAAGGGATGATAATTATGATGTGAAATTTGACATGACTTCAAATGTTGATGTTAGACATGATCTTAATATGGATGAAAATGATGTTAACTCTGATGTTGATGTGGATGATGTTGAGGATGTGATGATGTTGATATATTATGTTTTTTTTTGCTCCTAAGAGTGATATTAGATAGCATTGTTGTTCACAAGTACCTTCTTCACTTTTCATTTGGTGATGGAGGCTTTAGGAAATGAGGGATATGTTATAATGGAAAAAGGTAAATAGTTGGTGGATGATGTTTTTTTATCTTGAACTTAATTTGTAAGGGGAATAGTTTGATCATGATTAGGGAGTGGATATTTGATTATCCTATCTTTTTCACTGTTAGGCAAGGATTCATCTGCTATGTTCTTGATTTAAATTTTATTGTGGTCAATTAGATCTTGGACATAATATTTTAAATTATGAAATTGATTAATAGAATTTCCCTAGGTTTAGTGATATATAAAATATTGGTTTTATTTATCCATGAGGGATTCAATTTAACCAAATATAGAGGCTTGATATAGTGATGGATAAGTGTGTTTGTGGTGACTAGTTGATGGTAGATGGATTACAATGAGATAGGGAGATGAGTTTATTACCTCTCTTCATGGATTTATTTAGACATGTAAGCTTTTGAATCAAAACTAGATAGTTGGTTGGGATATATAAATTCCATGATATATTAGGTCTATGGTATTTTATAGTATTTAAGGTATATAATGTTATCATATGGGGTTGGAATGATATAATTCCTTTTGTTAGTATGCTAGGGAATGTAAATATTATGACTAGCATATGAAGGGTTTGAATATGATGGGTTATCATGTAGGTTAGGAGTATATTAATGTAAAAAGATGGGGGATGCTTGATTTTGAGTCAATTTAGTCTTTATGGGGTTTAATTTTGTATTTAGGAGAGCACCAATTTATAGGAGCCATAAAAGGAGGGAACCTTTATTGTCAAAGAGATGTTTTACAAACATGATATAAAAATTTATTTAGGAGGCCATGGCTTGATTTAATTTGAGTTTATGTTTAAATTTTTGATGTTAGATGTTTGTAAGGATATGATAAGATATGTTTGATGGGGTGTGATTAGTGTCAAAAGGACTGTATTGAAAAATCAAGTTATGGCATGATCTAGATAAAATCTTTGTGGGTTAGACTTGATTTTTTGTTTTGATGATGAGATAAAACAAGATATAGGATTTGAATAAGATGGAGGATATGTTTAGATAGCCAAAGAGATGTGACTAGGTCATGAATGACCTTTGACAAGGTTTTATTAACATGATTTAGACTAGATCAAGTGATTAAATGATTTACTCAAGCTGGACAAAATAACTTGGATGATGAGATTGGACTAAGTGGATGAAAATGTTTGATTGAGTTTTTTGATTAAAACTTGATTAGGTTTATATTAAAGTAAACTTATGATGGTAACTATGCAAATGTAGACCAAAGTAAGTGTAAGGTTGACTTAGTTAGGATAATTTTAGGCTTGTCAGGATTATGGATGATGGGTTGAAAAGCATGGGTATGGATAAGATTATAATATATGTTATGTTGTTTGAAAAGGTAATGATGGGTTTGGAATTTACTTGTAACTTTGACATTTTGGGTGTTTGAATAGAGATGTTGGTTTATATCTAAGGGATGCAAAGTGATTGAAGATTAGGGGATGTTAAGTGCATTAGATATTTGGAGTATGATTTAAGAGGACCTATGAATTATTTGGGATGGTATAGGGAAGATATATATCTAGGGATGTTATGTGGATTGATGTATAGTACATGTGAGTGACAGATGAAGCTTTTCTTTAGGTTTAGTAATTTGTCTAACATGAATGATGAATAGGATTTTGATAGGGTGTGACCTTAAACAAAGATGCTTATAATATTTATGTTAGTATTCATGATTGAGAGGATAGTATAGTACACTACCCTAGGTTCAACTAGGTTTGGTCAAGATTGAGTTGCTTTGGAATGATGACAAGTGTTGGGTGATAACAAGGTATCGATAAGTGCCTAGTCCAAACTAGCATAATGACAAAATGATTATGGGTGCCAAGTTAAAACTAGTGGAGTGACATGATAAATATGGGTGTGAGTTTTAAACCAACATAATGATGGGTTATAAGATTATGGGCACTAGGTTTAAACCAATAGAGTGATAAGTTTCTAGAAATATAGAGACATATGCCTAAAATAGTAGAATGATGGGTTAATAATGGTTACGATAAGGTAGATATCCTTTTTGGTGGATTATGTCAAGGGACTATCTTAATATGATAACTTTATACAAGTTTTATCAATGTGGATAAGGTTGACTAGATGGGTTAAATTATGTCAATGAAGGATGACTATGTCTTAAGTGGTTTTAACTAGGGGAATGATTAGGTCAAGGGGGTATGACTAAATTTTATATAAAATTGATTAAAATAAATGATGGGAATGAATTGATGTTTGATGAAAGAAATGAAAAGGCTTGAATATAACAAGATAAGAGGGTGATTAAGGCAAACATATGTAATAATATGAATGGTAAGGTTTTGACTAAGGGGAGATGATGAATGGATGATAGTATGTGATATGAAATATCAATATATTAAGTTAATATAAAAATATAATCATTAGTAGGTATAGATTAGCCCAGTGATTTGTTTATCCTATCATAAAAATGAGGTAATTAATTTATGAGTAGGATATATGGTCTATAGATAATATTGGCCTTAACAACACAAAAAATATCAAGAAAGCCATGAACCTATTTAGAATGACTAACAAAAGAATAAAACTTGGAACTCAACCCACCAAATAACTCACAATGAGAGGTGCCTAGATTGGTGTCACCCAACCATTTTTCACTATCCATACTAGGTGATTTATCTCTGGGAATGTTATTTTCCCTACGCTATATGATTGTTTTAGCTAAAGGGTCTTATGCTAGGTTTTAAATGATCTCTAAGGGAGTCTCCTAAACACATTATGGTACATGGGGCCTGAGTCCATGTAGGGTGTTGTATGATGCCTAAGTATTATAGTTTTACCTCCTCACTTCATGGGATCATATATGTGAAAACCTTCTTAGCTTTACAATATCTAGCCTTGATATTTATACTCAACCAGACCATAAAGTGTGGTCTTATGCATGGTGATGAATTACAAATCACAATCCCAAAAAAATATAATAAGTGTGTGGGGATCAATTACACATCATGTTTTTGATATAAAATAAAAATGGGAGGTTTATTGATGGTTTATTATCCCCAAGAATCATCCTATGGGTGGAAGTGTAGAGTATATGCCATTCTAGCCTCCGGTGGATAAATAATTAGACAAAAGATACTATATTAATTAAGCAAATAAACTAATTAATTAAGTTTAAATTAATATGTGATTAGGAAACATGTACAAAGTTTCAAAAATTCTAATTCTTTTACATACAAGATTTTTATTTATTTTTTGATATTGGCTTCTTTTTTGTGGAAGAACTTGTAAAAAAAATGGTGTTAGTAGTTATTTGATTCATATGATCTGGCAAGCAAACTTGTAGAGAAAGTGACATTAGAAATTCTAGTTATTGTTATTGAGTGGTGACCTTCAAAAATAACATTATTAGTTAGCAATTTTTGTCTTAGTTATTCAATAAGCAAACATGTAGATAAAATTACATTAGTAATTTCAAAATCTTTGCTTGTGTACTTGTAGGTTAAAAAATGCCTCTATCCATCTGATTTTTTGGAAACAAAATTTAACAATGCTTTTATTTATTCTTTATATTAATATGTTCTATATTATTAGAAATAAAACTATACATATATTATTGAAAACATACTATTATATTTATAAAAAAAAATTATTTCATCATCGAAAGGCAAGCACATGAACCATTTATGCTTCAAAGAAAAATGTTGTCAAAGAAATGTGGTCTCATGGACTATGGTGATTGATCAAAATGGTATTATTGAGAAGGATGAAATGTCAGAGGAAAATCTAACCAATGAATAAGAAGGAAATTCATCTAATTTCATCAATATTTGTTAGATTTAATGAGGAAAATTAGAGAATGCCATTTTTTTTCCAATCATCAACTTTTTATAGTTTCATTTGGAGGGATTGAGGTAGATAAGAATTGATTTTATTGATTTTAATTCCAAATTAATTCCCTAAATAAATACAAGTCAATTTTCCAACTCAAAAAATAATGTTTAAACACTTTATATGCATGGTCTGTTCTAAACTACAAGCTTTTATAATAGGGTTTGGACATCCATCAAAGCATAATTTAAAAATATTTTTTTGAAGAATGTTGGCATTAAAATACAAAGTGTAGAAGCATACACATGATCTATTTGAAAAAATTCCTTAAATAAATGATGTGTCAAGGACTGTGATAGTTTCAAGACTACACAAAAATGCCTAAAGACACCTGCAAAACCCATGAACTTGTTTGATGACATACATCAAAGAAGAATGCAAGGGATGAATTATTTTCCAAAATGCCTCAACAAGATGTATGTCAAACATGTAATTTTAGTGAATGAGCACCAAATGTTTGTTCAAATGACTGAATGAGATGCCTTCTAATGGAATATTGTAATTGTAGCTTATAAAAGACATGTTTATCCTCATGTGGCATTAACATTATTTCACCCAATGTAATGGATAGGGGTTTGAATTTATCTATTCACCTTTAATAGCATCCTCCCAAAATTTGGTGCTTGAACTATTTGAAGAAATGCCTCAAAGAATTTTGGTTTTATGGATTGTACTAGTTGTAAGATAGAGAAAAACTAGGTAGAAATAATTTGAAATGGAATAACCAAATGATAGATAAATGATGTATTTATGGCTATAGAAATAATATTTATGGATTATATTTACTACTAAACTTAATCAAGTTTGAGATTATCCTAAAAATATATGGTGGGGCCTGTCAATAAATTGAAACAAAATGATTTACTCGACTCTAATCTCTTACACACTATCTCTAGTAAGGAATATATTACTCTAGATCAACTGAGAACCAAAATGAAGGTAGAAATTATGAGAGAAAAATTATTTAAGGATGGATACTTTCAATGAATACATAGGATTTTTAATTTCCATAATATACATTTTGCATCAAAAAATTAGTGTATTGGATATGTCATATGGGAGTGGAACAAATGATATGGAGAAAAAACAAGGAAAATTCAGATATGAAGATTTATCCATAAATTTAAACTAATAAGAAAAACATTCAAGAGTAAAACCAACTCATAATAATTTATTCCGGAAGGTTGTGCCTACTAGTAATATTTGATCAAAAAATTCAATAGACATAAATTTGGCCCTTATGATAGAAAAATAATGTCATTGATTAATACATGCTCACAGGTAATAAAATTCATGACATGTTTTTAAAAATGATTCAAACCTTGACATATAAGGAAAAAATGGTGTGGAAGACCCACATTAAAACTTTATTGAGATCAAAGTGTGCAGATAATATCTGAGAATAGATTAAAGAGGGCATGTTTGTGAGAAACATGTCTTGAAATGATCTATAAACAATTCAATGTTTATGTTGTGGATCACTACATGCAAAAAAATATTGAGTACGAGAAGAAATCAAAAGCTAAACATTTCAATAAAATACAAAAAAATTGTCTAAGAATACCCAAGCTAATTCTTGGCTACTAGTGGTTAACAACAATAAGATAATTCACACTCCCACATAGAGTCATTAAAATATAATAGATCTAAACTAAAGCCAAAATTTTAAATTAAATATATTAATATTATATCCCAAATAATAGAATAACACTATTAAAATTGATATAAATTTCACCAAAGATTTAGTGAACTCTCCCACCATGGTCAGCAAATGTATATGTAATATACTGGAATAGGATAAAAAAATGAAATTAATAATAAATATCATCACCTACAACAATCTCTATCTAGAACATACCTTTGATTGGGAATTATAGTCAAAGAGAGAAGTAAAATATTAAATGAAATACATAATCAGACCTCACTTATGTAGCTCAATCCAAATCCAAAATTTAAATGATGTGTCCCAAGAAAAACTTGATACTTATTGCTTTATGCGTATGTTGGATTGCCTTTGTAGAATCAAAATGTAGAATTATAACAATGAAAGATAAAGGATAGACAATGTGATAATATCAAATTTAATATATTACGGATATTTTAATGTATTCAAGATTTCATAGTTGGATTTTGCATGGAGAGTGGAATGTTTAAATAGAATATAGGGAGATTTCTAAAGAATTAATTTTTTCTAGAAGACTCTAGAGAGAATATGGTAAATACTTATAGAGAATATAATACTCTAGAGTTATTTTGAGAAGACAAATGAAGATTAAGAGATGATTAGATGATAATTACACAAGGGTTTATTAAGAGAAAGTGTGGGTAGGTGAGGGTAGGAAAGAGTGAATTTCAAATTCATAAAATAATGGATAAGACATGATTAGTGATAAATTATATAGGATTTAGAATAATTAATTGATCCATGGGATGATATAAGGTTAGTATGTGCCAAGGGATGAAGGGGATATTAGATTAACAACTAGGATGGGTGAATATATGACATTAGGACAAAATTAGCATGAAAAAATGAGTAAATTTTGATGTATACATTATGTATATTATATTTTTTTTTTCAGAATTGATCACTCTAATAAAGAGGTAAAGTATGACACATTCAAGACATGAAAACAATTAAAGGAATAAAAAAATATAGGGAAGCTAGTAGCTAGAATCATTTGCTACTATAATTGGAGGTTTTAGTGGCTCATTACCCATGTACTATAGTAATATGGATTGGCAACAATAGGGACATTTGAATACATTGTTGTAGTGGCAACAGAACTACACTTTGGTTAATTTATTTTATGGACTTAATCCTATTATGGTAATAATGTCTAGAAATGTCATTTAGTCATTAAGTAAGGTTATTCTAATAAATTTATTTGGTTATATTTTTATAGTTTGTTTTAAGACTAAAATAAACTATTGTTATAGTTACATAGGTTAAGCCTATTCCTAGATTCCCATTATTGATTTGTTTTACCTACATCCTAGATTATAGGAGTGTTATTTGGATTATTTATATGATCCTCTTCTTGGTTAATAACAACACATATTATTTATTATTATCTCAATGTGAATTTAATACTCTTTAATATTTTAGTGAAAATTTGAATGATACAAAGTGAAAATATTTAGTATATGATCAAGAATAATATGCAATTATGTAAATGTTGAATAAATGGAGACATTATTTATTTCAAAATGAATTTTTATTGTATATAGATCAAGCATGATAATTCATTAATAGTTAGTATAAGTTTAGTCATAGACATGTGAAGTTGTTTAAATTCCTACAAAGTTATTATTTTTTTTTAAAACATAAGATTGGAAAGTCTAACAAAGTTGTTGATTCATTGAGTAGTTGTTGAATGAATTAAGAGTAGAGGTCATAAGATTTGATATTATTTTCAAGAAGTATGGAATTAATGTAAATAAATAGTGATTAAATAAATAAAACCATGGATAGATTATTTTATTTAGTAAGTTTTGTTATTCAAAATAAGGAAATTATGTATCTTGAGAAGTTCAATATGAGATAATTTGATCAGGGAAAAGTATAGTGGAAGATTGGAAGATAATTTTGGGTATGAAAAAAAAAATATAAACTTTGGAATAAAATTATTTATAGCCAAGAATGAGTATATATGTATGGAAATTTGTTTAAGAGTGTATATTTTTTTAACTATCAAAATAAAATAGTTAGAATGCATGGTTTTATCAACCATTGCCTATTGAAGAGAAATAGTGGGATGATATAAGGATTTTGTTTTAGGTTTACCTAGAAGGAATAAATGAAATGATTTAATATTGTGATAGTTTATATATTTTCAAAAATGGAACATTTTTTAGCATGCAAAAAGACTAGTGATGCAATAAACATTGCTAATTTATTTTTTTAGAGAAGTTGTAAGATTTCATGGTTTGCCACATAGTATAGTGTCAAATAAATATGTGAATTATTTTGGAAATATATAGAAGAAATTGTGGAAGAAATTGAATACCAAACTAAAATTAACTTCAAAATACCATCCTTATATAGATGGATAAACATAGGTAGCCAATGGAAGTTTGGCTAATATTTTGAGAAGTTTAGTTCAAGGTACATCAAGAACATGGGGTAATGTTCTAACATAAGCTAAGTTTTTGTATAAAAATTATATGAATAGAATTACATGAAAGACACCATTTCATATTTTATATTATTAAAATCCAAGAGGAGTTTTAGAATTAATATACATGAAGAATGAGAAAAAGAGAAGTTTTAAAGTTGAAGATTTTATAGAACACATGCAACAAGTGTAAGAATAGCTAAAAATGAATACAAAAAATAAAACAAAATATGTCAATCATAAGAGAAGATAATTTTAATATCATGTGGGAGAATTCATCTTAGAATACTTGAGAAAAGAGATATATCCAATAGGGACATATGATAAATTGAAATGGAAGAAGATTTGTCCATGTAAAAATTTTCAAATATTTGGGAAGAATGCATATGAAATAGATTTACCTGAAGGTATAAACATATCACCTATATTTAATGTGGCTAATTTATATCCATATTATGAAGGGTTGGGTAGTGAAACTAAAAATGTAGATTTTTAAGAAACATAATGGAGATTTCAGATGCTTGAGAAACAATGTAAAGAAATAAAAGAGGCGATTGGCATGAGAGTTGGAAATACTACAAAGAAGAAAGAATATAAGAAATATCTAGTAAAGTGGAAAGAATAAGACATAAAATATGTGACATGGATTAGCACATCAAAATTTGAGAAATAAGGAATATCATTGGTATAGTTATTATAAGTCACATGAGTAGGAACACATATTTATTTTCTAACCTAGGGTGTATGCTAAGGGAGCATCCATGTTCATGATCGATCTTGCATCAACCAAAAATATGTTAGTTGATGAATGTGTTTAAGTGTTATGATTCATAAGGTTTCTTATCACACATATGTTTTTATGTGAGTTTGTGAAAATATTCTTTATTGGGTTGATCAGATTTGTGTTGTTTTATGTTATCCTTTATGAGTGCCTTGTTTAGTGTAGTTATGTGTTTCCTATGAGCACACATGTGTTTGTAATGATCCATGTATTTTTTTTCACATTTATATTGAATTAATATTTAATTGAGTATAAGAGAGCTAATGTGATCCATTGTAAGAATATTTTTTTACTGTGTAGACATGTAAAGATTTTATGTATGTTTATGTCAATTCATGACACTTCTTGAAACAAAGTATTTAATCAAGTTGATTATTTAGTTCAAAAGATGATGATTAGTAGATATCTTTTGAGGTCATTTTAAATTCATCATATAAGTTGTGTGTCAAGTTTTAGATCAATTGAAGAAATAATAATAATGTTATTTTACATCCTTAAATAGACATAAGAGTCATGATATAGATATTTGATAAATTTAAGTACCCATGATGTTTTGTGACTTTTTATGTATTTAGAGCCATTGTTGACTGACTAGAATTTAATTCTAAAAGTCATAGAAGTTGATAAGGATAAATTTAATAATTTTTGTAACTTGGTTTTTTATGCATTGAGTTTAAACATGTTCTTGTTCCTTGGAAATATGAATACATATAATATTTGTAACATTTGAGGTTTGGGACTCACTAAGGGGTGTTAATGTTGTTAGTGGGGTAAAATAAATTAATATAAGTAGGTGGATATTGCATATATATAAGCATGACCTTAAACCTATGCTAAGGGACTCTTCTAGTTGGAGGTTAGCTATCAATTAGATTTGAGAGTTTATTTTGTAAATATTGTGAGTCAACATAATGAAGATCTACATAACTAGTGTTGTAACAAATATCATTATGAGATTATGGTGTTGTGTTTTTGTGTCTATTGTATTTACCTTTGGTTGAAATAAAATAAATATATGATTTGTTATTACATTTTAGTTTAGTTTATGTTGATTAGTATGAGGGTTGCATGGTCGAAGGCATTTATCAATCGAGATCCTTAAGCAAGAGTGCATCATGTTTTATGCATATTTTAAGTTTTTATTTCATTTTAATATATTTTCATATATTTATTGAGACATTGAATATTTTTATGCACTCTTGATTGTTTTCAAACCAAAATTTCCAACTCCTATACATGATTGGTTTTATCTCAATACTACCAAGCCATCATCTTTCCATCATGCAAGTATTGTTAAGGTATGCACTTAAATTTTATTTTAATTTTATGCCCATTCATTCATGCACATGCACATAAAATTATAGAATTATATATAAACCTAATTTTGGTAGAAGATCATTTTCTAGTGTTTCTTTGTCATGCATTATCATATTTTTTTCATTTGTGTACATTTTGATATTTTTTGACACCTTAAGCCCACATTAAACTCTTCCTAGACTTCATTCATCTATATTTACTCATAAAAACCACATACCTATTATTTATAACCACTAATACCCCAATTAGTCACCCTTTATTTATTTTGATCTCTATTTTGAACCTTTTTATGCTTCAAGTCATAATTGGTGATTTGGCAAATTTAACCCTCTTCTATTTGTAGGTCTTATTATCACAAAATTTTAACCCACCCCATTTCTAAGACATCAATGCATAATTTCTTTGTTTTTCCTTGAATCTAAGCTTTGACTACCATCACTTGTTTATTGGAGGGGGTATATTTTATTTTATGCTTTAGTTTCACATTCAGGATTTTATGTTTATTTATTTTTTTATTTCTCTAATCAATTGATTTACTTGGTGTAATTATTGTTTTGAAGGTGGTTTGAGATGTGTTGATATATCACCTTCATTTTGAATATAATTTTTATTTTTATTTTTTATTGCCCATATATTATTAAAAAGGTTTCCTTTAAGTTAATTTTTCATTGTAGATTATATTTTAGTTTATTGACACACCTTAGTAGTTGTTGATACCACATGTCATTTGGAACCTTTTGAGGTTTTTATATAAAGGCTTTCATGGTATGTGAAAATTAAATCATCATCTCACCTTTAATTTTTTTTAGGTATTGATGTTGCTTTAGTATATTTTGCTTTGGATTTATAATTAATTGTTATGAGTTATTTTATTTCATATTCACAAAGTAACTAGATAATTTTTAAAATTAGAACTTTTGTCTTTGATCTCTGAGTCTCAAATGAAGTCCATTTCTTTTGTGAAAAGAACATAATCTAGTGTTGATTACAATTATTAATGAAGACTAAAAGTATATTATTTCTTTTGTTTTAAAATTGTAACTTATGTATGTTTTTAAAATAGTTTGTTACATGGGGAGTGATTTTTTTATTTTGCTATTATAGATTTGTAGCATTTTTTCCGCAGATCAAGAATTTAAAAATTATGTATCATTTTCATGGAATTTTAACCTAAATATTTAGTTTTTGTAGCTAGTAAAGTAGTCTTAAATTTGTGTATATATAAAAAATAAGTTGATATATCATGGTTAAAGAATTTTGATTAGATTGGTTAAGATTGAAAAGAAGCAAATTGATGTTGAAAATTTTTGGCTTCATTGTTTGCTTTACTAGACTTGTTAAAATATTAAACAAGTGCATAAAATATATTGTTATTAGTTATATAAATGATGAGATATGTGCTTAAATAACCTTTTGAGTTATATTTTTGTATTTCAAAAATTATGATTCAAGGTGTTGGTTGAAATAATTTCTTGTTTGTACCTAGTCATATATTTTGAGTTGATTTCCTAGAATGCTTATTTATAGCATATATTTTACACTTGGGAAAAACATTAATTTTTAGTAATGACTATTTAATTTAATTTGGATGATTTTTTGATTTAATTTGATTATGATTGTCTACTTAGTATAAGGTGAAGATTTTCAATGAATCAAATTAGTTCAAGAGATAATATCATAGAGGTGATAATTTGGTGAGTTGAGGATAAGTTTTGTTTTTTTAATTATTATTTAAGATCATTATAAGATTCATATCCAATTTAATTTTATCATAAAATAATATTTTTAGTGATGGTTTTGTTTTTGACATCACTTTTAGTTGAATTTTATTTTGAAGTGTTTCTCTTCTCATTTCACTCAATCTCCTTGTTGTGTGTATCATGTTCACACATGTTTTGATGTCCACCTTAGGTATTATTACTACCAAGGTTAAATGTATTGTGTGTAAAACATCATTAATATGCATATATAAGAGGGATATGTGCGAGAAGGAGAGGTGTAATTTGGGGAATGATCCTATCCCACTTTTTACTAAACCAATAACAATATCACACTCACATATTACTTTTCATATATAAGGACCATTTATGTCATTTTAGAAAGGTATATTAGAGATTATAGTCATCTTAAGAGATTATGGAGATGTATTCTTAGAGAATCATATTTTGGTGCAACCATTTCTAATTGCACACACATGTGCATTGTATATTTTGTTAGTGTATTACAATGTGTATGTTTTTGCATAATCTCTTTCTATGATCTAAGAATTATTGTGTGGATGGATTCCCATTGTAAAGTTTTAGTGGGCCATTCTCAATTCTTAGTATGGTCTCAGAGCCAAATATACAATTTCCATCTCATAATTACGTCAAATCCAATGTTTTCTTTAGAGTTATTCGAATCAATGGTTGTACACATCATAATGGAAAAGAGATTTTTTGAATATTTTTATAGCTTTTTAAGTCTTTGAGTGTTTTGTTTGGGATGTCAAATTTGCTTTGGAGGAATTTTGAGATGTATATTTTTTTATATCTTTATCAATTATAACATTCTCCTAATAGTCAATCCATGTTGTGGGTTTTTGAAATTATCAAAGGGTCTTTTTTGTTTGTGCAAAAATTGTTATTTCAAGATATTTTTTTGTTTTTCTTTATTTTAGAAAAAATATAAAATGTTTGGACATCATCCAACATTTTTATTAAATTTTAATAAACACAGTCACAGAGAGAGAGAGAGAGAGAGAGAGAGAGAGAGAGAGAGAGAGAGAGAGAGAGAGAGAGAGAGAGAGAGAGAGAGAGAGAGAGAGAGAGAGAGAGAGAGAGAGAGAGAGAGAGAGAGAGAGAGAGAGAGAGAGAGAGAGAGAGAGATTATGTCAATTTTTAGAAGTCCAAATTTATAGGATGAGTAACGATCAAAAAGATGATAATGAATTTTTTACATGTTTTCATAAAAACATGGATCAAGATTTATATCATTAGTTTCCTCTCTTCAATATATTTTTCAAAATTATTGATTTACATAAAATGATGTGTTGAGGCACCATGAAAACCATTTAAATGTCAAATACACATTAGAGGGTTTGATTTAGGAAGGGGAATACACCCCTTACATTTTTTTGACTAATATTTGACTAGATATTCCATAATAAATTAATGTGGCCACTTTATCACCACCACCACTTCCCATAGTGGTCTTAAAATCCATGCAGATCTATAACAAAGATCAATTTATTTATTTGCATTTCAAAAAATCTCTCTTTATAAGACATTCATTGATCATTCAAGGCAAGGCATATAATATCACCTCTTTTATTGTATAAACCATATGATTTTTATTCCGTAGTCCACCACATGAGTCCCCCATTGGGTTGATTTAGTCCTCGAGGGCTAGACCTCACCATTGAGCCTTGTTTTTTGAGAGTTCAACTTTAGAGGATCATAAATTTTGATCCATAAAGCCTGAAATGGTGAATTATTTTCCATCTCACATAATTTTTTGAAATATACATAGAGGTGTTATCAATTTTACATTTTTATCACCTATATTTCCATAATTTGTAGTTTCTTTCCATTTTTATTGGCTAACACATATTTTTGGACCTGATAGAGGCCATAAATTTTAACTAGTAGCTTGGATTAGCATTTTTTTTATAAGTGCATGTTTTTTAATATATACAACATCTAAATATTATGAGGTTGAATCAGATTAGTATTTTTTCATAAAAATGGTTTTCTTTGTAAACTATACATCATATTGATTTGGACTGAGTATAGGTTCCACCTCATTTTTAGAGGGGGTCATTCTTAAGTTAATTATACAACTTTTGGGTGGGGTTTTTAGATGTATTTTGTACTTTCAATAGTTTATAAAGTTTTATGGGTAGTTTTATAACTTTGTCTACTTTCATCCAAGTGTGCTTTGTCACACTCCCTTCTATAAAAATATTTCTTGAGTATTTAATGTAGCATTTTTTAGTCACTCTCACTTGAGGATTTTTTTTCTAATTTTTTGCACACCTACCACATTTCCACTTTTGGAGACATTGAGTTTATTTATCTTTACTCTTAGATATTGATTTACATTATCTTCACTTCCTAGTTAGCATTATGAGGGGTCAGTGTGTCAGGGACGAGGGTGGGTGTATGGGTTGGAAATTTTTGTATATTAATAATTATTTCATGGTTGTTAGAATATGATATGTACCTTGTTATTATTATTATCATATGTATAGACTGGTTATTTTTCATGCCAAAGAATTTCTATGTTAACCTTTGTGGGGTTTTAAAAATCATTATGTATTTTTTTCATGGCCAAATTTATACTTGAGCCAACCCTTCAAGGTTTTTCAACATTCATAAAATTCTATATGGCTACTATCTTTTATTTTCACCATGTATTTAATTAAAATGGAACACCTATCAATAATCACTCTTGTTCACACAACCAGATTAATAGGAATTAATTTTGTTTCTTTCTTCATTTTGTTGGAGGTTTCATCATATTTAATAGGCATCTACATCATTATCTTTATTATTATTTTTATATATAATTATACATAGGTACCTCATCAAGCCTAGTTATTGACACCCATACTTATGATCTTAAGACTTTTCTATTACCACATCACCTAAGTTGATCTTAAGGGGGGATGTTGGTGTGTGTAATGTTCATGCCTATTATGAAGTTCACCTTAAGTAGTGTGGTTACCAATGTGTTATGTATTATATTCACATCATGATTAATATATACATTTAATTGGTAGGTATCCATGTATATATGGGAAGGTGAGGGGAAACTTAGGGAATGATCATATCCCACATTTCATCAATAAATAAAAATATATCACTCACATCTTTATTTTCCCCTATAAGGACCCTTTTTATCCTTTTGGAAAGTTAGATTGGAGCTTAGATTCATATCTAGAGCTTTGTGAAGATGTATTATTATAAAATATTATTCTAGTGTTACCATTGTTGGTTACACACACATGTACATTGTATATTTTTTTAGTGTAATACAATGTGTCTATTTTTTATTAATCTCTTTCTATTATTTGAGCACTATTATGTTGATACCTATAATATTCTTAAGTCTTCCATGAATCTCCTTGTGTAATAATTTGGTGAGAATATCATAAAAATTATCTTAAATTATCACATACTTAATTAAAAAGAGTTTATCATTAAATAAGTATCTAACCAAATGATGTTTGAGTTCAATGTGTTTGGTTCTAGCATGGAAAAATAGAATCTTAGACAATTGAATTGCCTCATTATTATCAAAAAATATGTGTGTTATCTCAATTTTAGCCTATATAAAATCATCAAAGATTATTCTTAGGTATAATCCTTGTGTGAAATATGATTTAACGATTGTATATTCAGCCTTGGTAGAGGATAATGCAATTGTAGCTTATTTCTTTGAAGACCAAGAAACCAACCCACTTCTTAATGTGAAGAAATAACCTAAAGTTGATTTCATGTCATCAAAAGACCCTCAATATAAATCAATATATATAATTATAAATAAATAAATTTATAGTATGAAATTAATACCATAATTATAAGTAATTGTTGCATATCTAAAAAATTCTTTACTACTTGCAAATTCTTGAGTGATAGTTTACCCATCAATATAGAAAGTAGAAACCCCATAACTGATATTAGGTCTTATCATATTGAGAAACATAAAACCTCTCACCATTATTCTTAAATTATTTTCATTATATGTAGGACTTACATCCTACCTTGTAATCTTTTATCCACTTTTAATTTGAGTTTCTATGGGATTCGAATCTTGAAGATTGTACTACTTTAGCATTTATTTGGAATACTTTGATTGACAAAAAAATACTTCCTGTTTATTTTTATGGAATTATATGCCAATAAATTAATTCATAAGTAAAATATCAATAATCTCAAATTTGTATTTCATATCTTTCTTTAAGCTATTAAACATTTACATAGATCTACATGTAAAGATCAATTTATCTACATAGAGACACATATATAAAACATTATAACTAAATGCTTGTATGTGAAAAGTTGGTTCATTTTGATTTATTAAAAATAATAGATATAATAAACAACTATAAATTATTTATATCAAGTTCTTGGATCTTGATTCATCCCATAAATATACTTTTTTAACTTATATACCCAATATTTACCCTTTACCGCAAAACCTTGTGGTTATGCAATATACACTTCTTCTTCAATCACTTCATTTAGGAATACACTATTAAAATACATTGTATATATTTTACATAATTTATGATCAAATAAATCAAGTATTAGTATTATTTTATCTTGTAATTCCACAATTTCATGGTTTTCCTTATAGTCAATCCCATATGTTTGTGTAAATCCTTTTGTAAGTAGTCTAGTTTTTAGATTCTCAAATGTACCATCAATTTTAACCTTAGTCTTGTAGTCCCACTTTGTAACAATGATATATTTATTAAAATTAGATTTAAATAAATTAAATTTATAATTCCTTTAAATTTGATCCATCTCTAATTTCATAACAACAATCCTTTCTTTCTTTTGACTAGCTTCTGCACAACTTCTAGGTTTATTAGTCACAAATGATAATGCACACATAATATTTTCATCATAATAATCATCAAATAAGTTTCCTTATTAATTTTTTATATTTTTGATAATTATATAATAATTTTTATCCAATATCATATTTTTGGATGAGGATTCAACAAATGTGTTTTCTTACTTGGTGTTGATGTAGATGTATGACAAGTCTCTTGCAAAGAGCTAGTATTGTTTCATGTTGAACTAGAAACTTGTGAAGGAATTTGTAAGACATAAAAATAAAATTAAAGAGGATTATACCATTAAATTATTAATTATATATATACATGATCAAAATAATCATACACCTCATTTTCAAAAAAATACAATCCTTAGAAATAATTATGTATTTACGAATAGGATTTTAAAACTTGTATGCCTTATTTTCATCACTAAAACATGTAAAAATATGAGGATAACTCTTTGAATACTCTATATAACCCTTAAATTTAATTTTGGATATTTTAATTCATCTCTTTCTTTAGAATTTATTGAATTTTCATCTCCTAATTTCTCTTGGATTTTTAAGGAATCATCTAACTTGTTGAAGCCATCTTTGTGACTTATCATTTGATTTGAGCACCTTAAATCAAGAGAGTATATTTTTTTTCATCCTCTATTTCCAAATTTAATATGATAAAATAATTTGAGCCCTATTTAAACTCACTTTTTTAAAATTTAAAATCCTTATCTTTCCTCTCTTGATTAGCTTGATTCTTAGTTTCTAGTATCTTGTAATATCTTATCATGTATCTTGATTTTCTGTAGTAATGGCAAGTAAAATATAGTTTGTTATTACTTATGAAGTTAGCTTAAAATTTACTCTATGAGTATAATTTTTGTAAATTACCTTGATTCTAATTTTTTTTATTTTTTACTTTTTCTTTGAAACCTTTGCCTTGGTTTCGAGTGCTTTTTTCTAAACCATATTCTATATCTCCTACATATAGTGTCATCTTGTCATCATGAGACAAAAGAGAACCCACTAACTCATCAACACTTATAGTGTTCATGTATTTAAAATATAAAATATTTATCATAATATGAATTAACTTTTTTCCTAAATATTTCTAAAAAATTCCTATTATAACATAATATTATATAACTTCTCCATAAATCCTCATTTTATGAACTATATAGTTTACCCTTATGCATTTATCTCCTACTCCTTCAGAATTTGACATTATCAAATTCTAAAAATTAATTTTAAGGGTTTATATTTTTGATTCTATTACTTTAATATATCCTTTATATGGATTCTCGAAGGTATTAAATGAATCATGAACATTATTGCATCCAATAATCCTTGGATAAATGATTGTCTATGTCACTTTGAATATAGAATATTTTTTGTGCATCTCCATTTTTATTCATATTTTTTTAATTCTTTTTTGATATTAGGTAAAGTTATTCCAATATTTATATGGTGTGTATCCATGGATAAAATTATCATAAACTCATTTTCACATAATAATTATTTTTAACTGATATCTCAAAAACTCAAAGTTATCACCTTTTAAAACATGAATATTCATGGAAGCATAACTCACTGAACCCATTATTTCCTCTAATCATAGATTGAAAAAGCTTATGAAACTTTATGAAACATGTATTTGATACCAAATTAATGTTTTTAATGTTTTTATGGATTAAAAATAATATTTTTGTCTCTCTAAATTTGAATAAATGTATCAACAAAATTGTCCTAGAATTACTGGTTGTCAAACTAATAGCATTGTAAGTGAAATTGTTAACCAAAAACTATATTAAACAGATTCAAAATTGAAAATATATACTTGGTTTATAAATTATTTAATACCTAAAATAATATCATATATAAAACATGAAAAAAATAATTTAAATTTTAATTAATTCACCACACTACTTTTGTGTGCAACTTTATTAAATAAAGAAAGCTAATTTGAGATATTATAAGTAAACTTGCAATTCAAGTAAAGTGTAAAAGTAAAAATTTAAATATAAAAACCATATAAAATTAAGTGTACTTGAGATAGACTAATAAAACTATAAAAATACTAAAAAATATAATTTTAATTCACTGTAAATATTTGGATATCATGTAAGAAGCTTATTTAATATTAAAGTCAAACATGCAACAAAAAAAGCATATTAGTCAACCTAGGTGCCCCAACAAAGATAAATATAACAAATAAGACCAAAATAACTTTATTATCAGTTACCCTAACTTATAAAGTGTGATCCAACTCTTTGGGTATGAATGGATAATGATTTAGATTCAACTAAGTGCACTTTTAGTAAACTACAATGAACTAAAGTTAACTAATAATTCCAACTTTTTTTTTTATAAATCACTGAAAAGCATTCAAATTTGACCAAAAAAACAATTTAAGACAAATAAATTAAATAAAATTATTAAAAACATAAAAACCATAAATAAAATAATTTTACAAATACAACTCAAGTGATCATATTGGCATCATAATCAACAAAATATGATATATTGGGAAAGTTAGCTGAGTCTAGTTTTGAACAAGTATGTTGATATGAATAATTATTGTATTAATTTTAATAATTTAAAAAGCTTTTGTAAAGTAATTTTTTAAAGTATTTTAATCATGCAGATCAATTTAGAGATCGATGAAGCATTTCTAAATGTCTCTAATATATCTAGTATCTTTTTGGAGCAATAAAGCATTCATTGAAGGCACCAAATAATCTCGTTATTTTTTTTGGAAGTAGGAGAATTATTGTAAAATTATTAGAGTAGATATATATTCATCACATAATTTTTTTTTAACCTATAGTAATATTAGATCATTTAATTTAAATCAATGGATATTCTAGAATTAATACAGTTAATTCAAAGCTTTTATAGTTGGTATATCATTATAGCACATTCCAGAACCATTTTAGAAACTTTTGGTAATGTATGGTAATATTAATGATATATATGAGGTTTTTGGTAATAAAATGTGTTAATTTAATGTTTTTATACCTATCTGTTGAACCACATAGCTTATGGATAAATTTAATGGTTTTGGTGATCTAAAAGATGGAAAAAGGATCTAATTCTCTTCTATCTAATCATTTCTTGTTGGATAAGTTTCATTATAATTGTAAAAGGATTATAACATGTTAAATATGATTTGTTATAGTGTATCAATTTATTTTACTATGTCATATGATATATTTCAATTTATTATTATCAAGGCTATGTTGAGCATTTAATATTATTACTTAGGTTTTTGATTTCATTTAATTTAAGTAGGAAGGTCTTGCACATTTATAAGAATGGACCTGAACTCATGAAAAGTGGTATTATTATTGAGTATATTTGATATATGATAAAATATGATCATATATCATAGTGAATATTCTAAGATATAGCTAAACTTAAAAATACTATGAGTTAGCAAGTAGAGATTTGAGGATTGTGACACATATTTATTTGATTTTGTTGTGTCATTATGAGTGATGTGACTTGTAACTTCCTATTATTAAAATAAAATAAATATGTGAGTTGTTTTTATTTAATTTATTTACATATTCCAATGTGTGAATTTTATGGTTACATGGTCTAAGGTATATCTTAGTTGATACCCCTAACCATGACTGCATCATTTGGTATTAAAGCAATATTTAGTCCTTGTAGGTTATTATTACTTTCTACATTTGAGAATGTGGGTAAAAAGTAGTTATAGACATATTATAGTGTTATTTTATGGTATAGGTGTAGTGATAGGAATTAAATATCTTATTATAATTTTAATATCTAAGGAAATGGCATAAATAGATGGTTTGAATGCAAGAAGGCTACAAGCATTTAAAGTGATAAGAATTGTAGATATGGTAGAATTGATGAGAGATATTCAAGCTCAATTAAATCCTATGGATACAATATATTACTTAAGTGTTATGGTAGTGGATTATGAAATTAATGTTCAAATATTAGAATAAGCACATGAGGATCAGGTCCCAAAAGAAGAGGTTCATGAACTTAAAGATCAATTCTTGAAATCTATTGTGAGAATGACTATTAAACCAAAGTTGGACCCTAGAAGGTGTTAGATAAGTTTTAATCCAAAATATCTCATTAAATGGATCACTAAGTGGGAGAATTATTTTGAATATGAAATTATGTAATAACCCATGTGGGTTATATTCTTTGGCACAAAGTTGAAAGGTCATGCATCCTTATGGTGTAATCATGTTCAAGCTAAAATATTTCACAAAGGAAAAGATAATATTAAGACTTGGAATATATTTAACATAAATATAAAGGATAAATTCATCATTGTGGATTATAACATGATTTTGTTCAAAAAAATTCAAAACATGCAAAAAATGAGATTTCTGGATATGATTACACTAAAGAGTTCTATAGACTTACCATTAGAGTGGGTCATATTAAAGATGATTCCAAGAAGATATCAAGGTATGTAAATGGGTTACATATTTAAATTCAAGATGATTTTGTTATGATCATAGTGTGGTCTATTGAAGAATCCTATTAATGTTCGCTAAAGGAAAAATAAAAGTTATCATGAAAATAAAAATGATCAGTGTAATGAAAAGGAAAAGACACACTTCGATGTGGACAAGGAGGTGGAAGTGATAGAGTTTATTCTATGCAAGAAGGTGAGGCAAGTAATATAAATCATAATAATCTAGTATTTAAAGAGGTATTTTAGAGGTAGTGATTCTTATGAATAAGGTAGAGCTTTTGGATTTCATGGTATATTTTTTATATGTGGTGAGACTAGACATAGATCATTTGAGTGTCTGTATATTCATAATGAAGGTGGGATGAGCTAGAAACTAAATAAATTCTCATTATGAACGGGGTTTTGATAAATATTATGAAATAGGAGAATATTCTAACATAGATAAAGATTTGATTAAAACCATTTGCAAGTGAATAGGTAATTAGTACAAATCAATTATTGATAGTGGTAGTATACATAATATTGTTTCACAAAAAATGGAAGATAAATTTGGTCAAAATATCATTATGCATATAAACCCATATAAGGTTTTGTGTTTGTTGAATGGACATCATATTTTGGTAAATCAATAAATTATGGTAAGTTTTCAAATTTATACACATAATGACTGATTTATGTGTAATATAATGCCCATGCATGTTTGTTATTTTTATCTTGGGAGGCCTTGGTAGTTATACTAAAAAGAACAACATGATGGTCATGAAAATACATACATGTTATGAAATATGTAGTGATACACACTTTAAATCCTTTGAAGTATAAAAGTGAAGAAGTAGAAATAGTCCTAACGTTATTATGATTTTAAAAAATAAATTTATATAAGAGGTGAATGAATAAATATGTTTAGTGGTAATATTTAAACCCATAAAAGTTATGAGAACAACAAAATTAAAGTAATAATCACTTCTACATGAGGTAAAGGATATGATAGATTAATCTATTGATATTGTTTCAAATGACATACCAAATGGATTTCCATGGATGATAAATATTAGACATTTAAGTGTTTTATAGTAGGATCAAGTTTACCAAAAAAAGAGACATATATATTGACATCCAATTAGAATATGGAGGTGTAAAGTAAAGTACAAGAGTTTTGGATAAAGGGTTGAATGCAAAAAATTAAGACCATGTGAAATACTAGTAATATTAGTTCCTAATAATAATAATGGAGAGTGTATAATGTGCACTGATTCCATATACATTAACAAGATAACCATAAAATATAGGTTTCCATTACTAAACATTGATGATCGTATGGATTTATTGACTAGATGAATATACTTCACAAATATTGACTTAAAAAGAGAATATTACTAGATTCACATAAGGGAAGGTGATGAGTGGAAAACTATGTTCAAGACATAATAAGTATTATATGATTGGTTGGCTATGCCATTTGGGAATTACATTCATGATAATTATGAATGAAGTTATTAAAACATTTTGGGTAAGTTTTTCATTATGTATCTTGATGACATTTTCTTATTAGGACAATGTAAGAATAATTGCACACATTTTTGTATAGTGCTAGAGAAGTTATGATATGAAAAACTAATCGTGAATTTGAAGAAATGTAGTTTTATATATAAATAATTGGAAAATGCCTGGTTTTTTATATCATAAAGAATTTTTGAATATGGATCTAAAGAATGTGCAATGTATATTTTATTGGACATAATTATATAATGCATTTGAGGCACATAATTTCCATGTATTAGTGAGTTTGTACAAGAATTTATTTAAGAATTTTAGTAGGACATGTGAAAAATTTATAGATCTAATACAAAAATATAAAAATGAATTTTATGGATAAAAAATAGCATCATGTTCAATAGTTAAATAATAAAATAACTAAGCAACTAGTGTTATCATTTCTAGAGTTTGGTAAAGTATTTTAAGTAGATCATGATGCTAGTGGCATAAAAATTTATGCAATATTAAGTCAATGATGAAAACCTATCATATATTTTAGTGAGAAGCTAAATGATGTGAAACAAAAGTATTCAATAAATGATCAAGAGTTTGATGTAATTGTGAAAGCACTCAATAAGTGGAGACATTATCTATTAACTAGGGAGTTTTTTTTTGTATACAAATAATTAGGCATAATAGTTCATAAATAGTTAGAACAAGTTCAATAAATGATATATGAATTTGATTGAAATGATACGCAACTATTCCTTTTTTAAGCATAGGAACTTAAATTGAAATAAATTTATAGATGTATTGATCCCCAAAGATATTTTATTAACTGACCTAAGAGTGGACATCATAGGATTTGATATTATGGAAGGAACAATATGTAAATGTTGAATATTTCAAGGAATCATGGAAGGTATGTGCATAACTAATGAGTGATGATAATACACCATGGTTAGATTATTTTATTCAATAAGGATTATTTTTCAAATAAATACGATTGTGTATACCTACAAGTTTAATGCAATATAATTTTATTAAGGAAAATCATAGTGGAAGTTTACTAGGTCATTTTGGTTATAATAATATATTAATGCAAGTAGTGATTTTTTCAAAGTTGTAGATGAACATTGATGTGAATAAATTTGCTCATGAGTGTGGATTTTGTCAACTAGCCAATGGGAGAAGTCTAAATTTAAGTTTTTACCAACCATTTCCTATTTCAAAGAGACTTTGGGAGGATATAAGCATGGATTTTATTTTAGGGTTGCCTAGGAGATAGAGAGGAAATGACTTAGTATTTGTAGTAGTAGATAGATTTTTAAATATAGTACATTTTATGGCTTGTAATAAGATTAGTGATGTGACACACATCGATAACTTGTTTTTCATTAATATTGGAAGAATAAATGGTTTTCCATACAACATAGTATTAGATAGAGATTTAAAATTTGTAGGACATTTCTCATGGACATTGTATAAGAAGTTGAACATGAAATTTTAGTTCAATTCAACATATCATCCTTAGATATATGGATAAATATAGGTAGTGAATAGGAGTTTGGGTAATCTTTTGTGATGTTTAAATGAAGGCAAGATAGGAATATGGGACAATATTCTGGCACAACTTGAGTTTTCATATAAAAAATTAGTTAATAAGAGTATAGGAAAGATACCATTTTGGATTGTGTATGGGTTAAGTCCAAGATAATTTGTGTATTTATGTGTCATCATAATTCAGTAAAGGAAAATTAGAGACACAAAGGATTTTGTAGAACATATGAGAGATGTATATAAGTGTGTGAATAATTGGAGATGATTAAAATACAGTATAATAAGTGTATAGACATGAAAAAAAGAAAAATATAATTTAAGGTTGGTGACATAACCTAACAAAATTTACACACTTGAGGAAAGATATATTTATAAAACATGCATATAATAAATTTAGATGGATGAATATTGTGTTATTATTTTCACAACATGCCATAATTCATTCGGAATCATAGTACCCCTCTTTTTTATTTTTAATCAACTCTCACTTTCACTCTTAGGTTAGTTTGTGTCAAATATCTTAATTTGGTTTGGTGTACCATCTTAGTTTGAATTCTCAACTCGGTCCATAAACTACCTCCATCAAAAATACCACATCCATGTGGGAAAGATTCATATCAAGAATTTAGCACAAAAGTGAAGTTTTGTTGGTCTAACTTACCTTTAAAAATCATTCTTACTCAACTCTCTCAACCTTTTCTCAATGTTAATATTAGTTTACATACCAAAATGGCCTCTAAAACCCACTCTATTATGATGACTAGGTATATGCAATAAATTTTCATGTAAAGCACTTGGTTAAAAAATGGAGTTTTAATGCCTTAATTCTCAATTGAAAATATTATAAAAAACTTACTTGCATACCTAGTTAGGTTTTTTGTAGGTGCACTTGGATATTATTAGTTTAAAGACCTAATCAAGATTCTAAATCCCAAATTAGTCTTTAGGTTTTTAAAATTTTCATTTCCTTTGATAATTAGAGTTTTTATTTGATTAGGTCATAATTGGAATGAATTTCATTTTGTAGATCCGGTTGGAGTAAAAATTCCTATTAGGTATAGGGAGTCATGATTTGTTTATAAATTTGGTGGGTGGGATTTATATCTCAATTAGGTCACACATAATTTGAAGTATAAAAATCATGGTGAGTTATTTTTTGGTCAGGGTTTAAACTTTGACTAGATTTGTCGTCAGGGCCTCATTCAGAAATCGGGGAACAACTGCTGACTAGTTTGGTAGGATTTTTCTGACTAATATCCCTTTTTTATTGAGATGTATGGTTTATGACCCCTCTACCATTTTATAAAAGTGTTATTTATATTCCTAACCCTACACAAAATGTGAATCTCCTTGCTTTTAAGCTTTGTAATACTATGTAGGTTTTCTAAGCCCATAAAGAATGACAAGTCCCCAATGAGTTTAATTGAATTCTATTTGAAATAAAAATACCCAATTATTTATTTTGGTACATCAAAATTAGCTCCAATTATGATTGGAATTTTGAATCTTGATTATCAAATTAATTCAAAAAACTTAAAATTTAACTTTTTAAACTCAGGCAAAGTCTAATTAGGTGTATGGGTTCAATTTTAACCCCTTTTTTTGGTTTTTGACCATAAATTCACACTTATTTCTCTATTTTTTAATCCATTTTTGGTATTGGGAATCTTTTTCTAGCCTAAACGTAATAACACTTTCAAATTTGAAAAAAGTGTGTTGTTTAAAAATTATCATATTTCTTATCTCTAACTTTGATAAAGTGATTTTAATTGTGAAATTAACTTGTTTTATTTTATTTTTTAGGTGAAAAGTGCAAGAGGAGAATGGGGTGTATCTTTTTTTAGGGAAAATAAAAGTGAAAGGATGTTTTGATGGAAAAATATTTCCCTCCATTAACCTAAATTCTATAAATTTACTTACTCAATCCATTTCAAGGGTTGGATCCTTTTTAATCTAATGGAGACATTGTAAACTAGACACTCTTTTTCATGCATTTTTTTAGTAGCATAATTTCTACCTCTCTTACTGATTTGGGTTATGATACCAAAATTTATAACTAGATAATCAATGTAAACTCAAACATATGTTATTGAAGTAAATATATAATTAATCGAAGCTAAGGATATTTTATTTCATTACATGTGCATGCAAATTATGGTGGTGTTATTCTTCTTTTTGTCTTCTCATCTTAAGAATCTGGTGTCATCTACCTTTATGGTTTTGCATGTTAAGGCGAGGCAGGAGAATGGTTTATGGTTTATTTGATCAAATAGATCTGATTTATTTTCATTTAAATAGTATATTTATTTATTTTCCCCTTTATTTTACTCTTTTTTATCTATCTATTAACTAGGGTTTAGTTTTAGATCTAAATGCAATCCACATATGTATGTTAATCTTGATTAATAAATATTTTACATTATATTTGTTAATGCATTTTCAAATTTTTATTTTTCAATGGAATGAATGTTTGAAATCTACCACATTTCCATATTTTAAAACTAAAAACATTGATCTTATAGTTTAGGCAAATCTACAAATGCAGTATTGTTGTCATTTCCATTTAGGCATTGAAACCCACACTAATGATACAATAAAACTTACATTCCCCTCTCTATTTTAAATACTAAAATGATTGTTTAAATCTCAATTTATATTCTAAACCATAAGTCACATTAAATTATAATAATTTTTCATAGACCAACATGGTCACCTAGTATGCCATGACCTAGCATATATAGATCTTGGGGAGATCTCTGGACCTCCTTTTAGGAGAGGCTAGATAGGCAACTATCTTGCCTAGTTTTGTGTGCTAAATGACCCATCAATAGAGTAGTGTTATAAGGAGGGTGGATTGGGATTATTTTAAACTTATCATTAATTTTGGTCTTTGGTCCATCCTTTAAGCTCTCCCCACCTTGTTACATGCCTAAAATGAACATCAATAGATTGTCACTAGGAGGGCATGAAGGAAATTTTTAAATAAAAACATTAAAATTTAACACTTTAGAGGATTTGCCCAAAATGACACATTCCATGTTTTAAAAATGAAAAAATTTAAATTTAAACCCACCAATGGCCATTGCTTGGTTTGGTGGAGGTGGTTACCTTATGAATGTTCCATGGCTTAGTCATGACTTGCCTAAAATTTTTGATAAAATTTTCTCAAAGTGCACAAATGGTGAGATTCAAATGACTGAATAATACATTAAAGAATTTAAATATTCCATAATTCAAAATCAAATCCAACATTAAGATGTCATCTATCATTTGTTTCCTTATTATTTAGATGAGGTTGATTATAGTTAGTACCTTGATTTATCAAATAGATGTATCAACTCATGGGTTACATTTTAAAATGCATTTTTTAATCATTTAAACATGCACACCAATCCATTATACCATTATTTTGTTACTACTCATAGATATCCCAATGAACCCTTGAACATTTTCAACAATCACTTTCATCATCTACATAAGAAGTTGACAAACCCATTTCTATAAGTGGAGGTCACTTCTATTGAGATATATCTAAAAATGTTGGACCCTTTGACTATTAATTCAATCAAATAACTCCCTCATTAATCATATTATTGGTGTTAGAATATTAGGAAGCATTAATTATTAAGAAATAATCAACGTCATATGGATATAGTGTTGACCCATGGAATTTGATAGGATAACTAGGTATATACACCCAAAATCCTTTTATTTGCATGCCAATAAATCAGCCTATGAATCAATTTGTGCATTCTAATCATGTATTCTCTCAAACTTATAATCAAACAATATTCTATGTACTAAATGATAAACTTGTTGTTACATTTAACACATCTAATTATTCTAGTTTAACATATAATTAGTAGGTTATTTTACCTTATTTTGGTGATCAAGATTCTTTTGGCATTGTTGATAATAAAAAATCATTTTTTTCAAAATATTTACAACAAACAATGCAATGGTTGGTTTATTAGATCACATTCCCATGATCACAATTTGTGGATTATGAGAATGGAAATGGGATAAGAGACAAAGCTATTAGTTTGACTGAGAATGTTCCATTTAGTAGACACTCACTAGTCTAAGAAATCATTGATGATTATGATTGTGATGATGAAATTAAAATCATTGTTTTATTAAAACTCATCGGTGAAAATATCAGTAGTAATGATATTTCCATATAGGAAGAAAGTCTCAAACTTGTTATGACTAGCTTAAAGAGGATTTGGAATAATTGGAATAGTTAGAGGAGGAAGATAAATTATATGCATTAAAAAATGGCCCATCAAATGTTTTTGTTCTTAAATTTATAGTTTTGATTTGAGAAGATCAATATTCAAATCTCTTCTTATCCTTGGGGATAGTTGAAATAGAATAATATAAGGTTGAACTTGGTTTCCCATGTGAAGAGGAAGAATTGATAGATATCAAAATTGAATATATCCCACTCTAGGACAACCTTTATTGTGATCTGGTTGGCATAGGATTGGATGATATAGAGCCAAGACATCCACCAATAAAGAACAACAAATACATTGTTCATGATAAGTGGAAGGAAGATGAAGATCATCATGTTGCTCTAACATTTTTAATTTTAAATAATTTTAATAATTTATTGGGGTATGATTATATCAGTCTAGTGTTTTCAATATTCAAATCAATCAAAACTAAAATGGGTAATGATAAGCATAGATTCACAAAAAAATAAGTAAAAAATAATGGACATTTGAGCTAAAGATATCTAGATACAATACATCTATCTTCACACTTCAACAACCAAAAATAAAACTAGAATATCCTTATCATGGGAATAATAAAAAATTTAACTTGTGATGATCAAGAATAATCAAGTTGAGTACTATTTTAATATTATCCCTATCTCAAAGCTAACCTATGACTAAAAGTGTAACTATCTGCCTCAAAGAGCATATCTTCACCAGGTTGGGTATCCCTCTTCAAAATTCATTGTGTGGAAAGAGGTATTTATCAAACCTTATCCCAATTTTTATTAACAAATTAAGTATAATTTTATTATCAAATTTAATAATGTAAATCTAATTAATTAGAGTGAACATCATGAATGATACTATTTAGGATATGGACGATGAGTGAAAAGGGAAACACCATCATAAATATAGGTTATGTCCCTACCAAATTTATTAAATCTTAGGCATGAATGTGTTTCATCTCAGGTGTCTAACTGGTGAAGATGTCCTATTTCTTATCAATGGGTATTTCCTTAATCACTACTTTTAAACCTAGATTGACTTGGTAAGGTCCTTTATATAATTTATTTTTTATGTTTTCATTTCATTTCTTTCTTTTGTTTTTTTAACTTCAGTTACATTTATCACTTTTATACTATTGGTCAAACCTCCTTATTTATCTGAATTTAATTTGGTCCTAATTATTTTTCCCTATGTGTATCTCAATGTTCAGTAAAAGAAGGAAGAAAGGTGTACACATAGGTAGCAAGAATGACATTTTGGTGCTTAAGTACTATAAGTAGTTTGTGGCTTAAGATTTTGTGTACAAGTTTTATTTCAAAAGTTTCAGTTATCATGTGTAATTTGTAATTGTTCATGTTTCATAGGGTTCAAGTAATATATTTTTCATATGAATATATTCTCTCAAAACCACATAAAAATAACATGTTAATGGTTTATGGGTTTGCTTGGATGAACATACTATGGTAATATTTAAGGAAACAAATATCTAATTTTGCCTTTCATTTTCCATGGTTGTCCCAAATCAGAATTGAGGGGTTAAAAATAAAATAAGAAAATAAAAGAAAAAGTAAAATAAAAATAAATTTGTATAAAAACTCAATTTTTGGGTGATTCAAGAAACCTATATTATGGATATGGATGCCCAATTTATAGTAGAGAAAGGCCTTGAGTGGGATTAGACACATCTTTGTTAGGGATATGGACACTTGGTTGGTAGAAAAATAAAGTCCAAGAATTTGTACTAAAATTGAATTCACTAGCATGATGATCAAAGTTATAATATTTAGTCCTTGTATATTCCATGAAGTGGTAATTAGCTCATTTTCATACATTGGGTCAATGAGAATATCAAATTTAATCTCATGACCATCTCCTTATTTTCCTCTTTTAGGCACGTTCATGTTTCATGTGTTTTCTCAACTATAAACTCTAGGTTTATAGAAATATTTATCTAGTTTCAAAATATTCAAGATTATTTTCCAATAGAGTCACCATTTGTTGTTTCTTGCACAACATTCCATAATTCTTCCATAATCATGATACCCCTCTTTTTAATTTTTTATCTACTATCACTTGTGTTTATAGGCAAGTTGTTATAAAATATCTTAAGTTGATTTGGTGGACTATATTAGTTTGTGTGACAAACTAGATCTTAAAACTACCTCCATTAGAAGCACCAAGTCCATGTAAGAAAGTTTTATATTAAGCACTTAACGTGAAAGTAGAGTTTAAATGGTCTAACTTGCCTTTAAAAATATTGTTTACTCAATTTTATGTAACCTCTCTCATAGTGTAGATGATATTAATGGATTATATAGCACCTCAATATTGAACACTTAAAATATTTAGACCTTGGTCATTCCTCTCAATTTTGGACCTTTCCCATTTTTTTATGTCTCACTTCTAATCTATCTTATTCCCCTTGGCCTATGTCTTGGTCTGACCAGTCTTATTTTGATGACCTAAACCTTTTATCTTGCCTAGAGTTCTTAAAACCTACTTATCTTCCTCCTTTACAATTTTTGGGCTTATACCTACTTTCCTATTCCCTAGACACGATCATTATAGATAGACACCTATGTTAAAGTATGTGTCCTACTCTGACACAAGTGTATAGTGCCCCAAAGTCATATAATATTCAAATTAAAATTATCCTAATGATTAGCCTAAGTGATTTAATATGATTTATTTATCCAAAGGGACACACACACACACACACACACACACACACACACACACACACACACACACACACACACACACACACACACACACACACACACACACACACACACACAAGATTAACCCTCATTCTTTCCTCACCTAGAAACCTCTTAGCTACTCACCACACATCTTACAAAGTGAATTCAATCAAGCACTCAAGCGAGAAAATCTTCCCTATTTTATCTTATTTCCATATCAGTCATAGGGAAAACACATACATATGTCTATAGTAATGAAGGGGAATCCTAAGATCTATATTTTATAAGTTACAAGTTAGGTTGCATATTACATGATTCACACATAATCCAACATAGTGGAGAACCACACCATTCTAATGCACTATTTGGAGTATTGGATATGTAAGAAGCACTCATTAATAGAGGGGTCTTTGGGGTCATATCAACACCATGTGCCCACTAACCCATTTTTACCCAAGGTCACTATAAAAATTAAAAAATATGGTTTTATAATTTCATAATGACCAATAATCCATGACCCAAATATAAATGTACTAAAACAAAGGTGGAGACAAATAGAGAAGCATACAAATAATTGCATCTTTTTATAGTAGGTATTCTATATAGGAAACATGAATTAGGTTTAGTTAGTAGAGTTTAAAAAATCATCTCAAGATGATGCTAGTGTCCAAGGATCCAAAGACACTTAATCTAGAATATGGTAGCTATTATAGAACCCTCTTTGAGTCTGCTTTTTGTCTATTCTAGATCTAGAATTATATTAACTTCAAAACTAGCTAGCTATATTACTTCTTTGTCATTTTCATATCTATCATAGTTGTACTTACTATTTTTAGCCTTCTAAATTTATTTAATTATGCATATGTTATGTCTAAGTTTAGCATCTAATTGGCCTACTATAGAGATAGTTTATCACCCTTGTACCTTAAGTTATCTCTATCCTCTTTAACTCTAGATAACCCCAATCTAGATTATTATTGTTAAACAATTGGTAAAATAAACTCATATAGATGTAAACATTTATGATTACTATGGTTTCATTAAAATAGGATTTTAGATTGTTGTATTTTTCATTTTCTTCTTATAATATTTTTCATACAACATAGTTATAGCCCTAGATTTGGAAGTGTGCATATTGAAAACATTAAGCTTCCATTACCACCACCTAAGATTTCCCAAACCAATGAGGGCCTAATACAATGGATCATGATGATATCTATGTTTAGAATGAAAAACATCTTGTTGAGATTATTGTAGACACTATAAAACTATACTAGATGTCAAAATGCCTTGAGATACCTTAGGGACCACTTAACCCTTCTCAACCCACTAACTAACTCATCAGACCCTAGGTCTAGTTAGATACTTAGCTAATTAAACTCACTAAATTTATAAATAAACTTAACACAACCCATTTTAAACCCATATTGACCCTTTTTCCTTTAGACACTTGACTGCCAATGATGTGGTCCTCCTAATTCTTACACAAATACTAGCTATGCAAGATAACACAACATAATTAAATATATCTACCTTGCTTGTTGTTAACAAACTTCCAAGCACCAAAATCAATAATCCAACCTACTAGGGAACCTTCTATCCTCCATCTCTCTTTTCCTATAAAAGGAGGGGAGTAGGAGGTGAAATCCATCATCACAAGCATTCTTGGACATAGGTAATCAAGCTTCTAGCTAGTCAGCCATCTTCTAATAAATCAATAACATAAATAGAGATATGAACCTATAAGAAAATTTCTCTCAAGTCAAAGTATAGTTATTCTACAAAAATTTCTCTAGCCATCAACTATTAACCATTTAACAAGAAAAAAATATATTCATACTTCCATTTTGTTATTTTGGTTTCTGACCTCTCTCCCACATTAGACCTTTCTACACCTATCTTCCAACCTCCCATTTCTAACTAGACCCTTAAACATATCCTTACCTAATCATTAACCTAGTCTACAACTCCTTTTCTAAATACTTTCAAAATCCACAAGAAATAATTGATGTTTAGCATAACCACTGATGGTCACCCCCAACCATTAACGGTTACCCAATCACCAACAATAATATTAATCCTTGACAGTTGACCCAACTACTAATGGTCACTGTGGCATGAAATAACAAGTTATTTCTAACCCCTTACCCCCAACCAAATCTAACTTTTTGTGTCCCTACCTAGTCATAGACTCCTACTTGAATTTTTGAACCTGACCTAATATATTTTAGCATTAATATTGACCCACTTTTGATATATTTAGTCATTTTATCTATCACACATTTACTTTCTTCTTGTATTTCATTTTAGTAATTTTTTAATTTGATACAAGTATCTTACTTTTATCTCTTTCAACTTAAATGTTATCAAATAATGGAGTGACAACCTCCTAGCAAGCTCACGCTTCTTAGATCTAGCTCATGCTAGGCATTCCACCTAACTATCTTACTAATAATGCCTTTTGTTAATGTTTTTTTATCTTTAGGTTATTCCTTCCAAGATAAATAATATCTCTCTATACTCATCTAGATTACACATGCATCATCAACTAGGTATTTCTACTACACCCTTATTACTATTGTCTTATCTTCTTATCTTCTTTTAAAATTAAGAAATGAGTAAAAATTAAGAGAAACATTTTGGCATGCCCAGTGGGACCCTAGCATCATCTAGCTTCCCCTTTCTTCCTTTATTCTATGCTCATAAAATAAAATCTAAAATTTCTTTTGAGCTTAAAATAAAACTTGCATACATTGAATACTTCCTTGTTTTAGTTCATCTATTTAACTTAACGTGAAATAATTAATCATAGTTTAACTCTTTTTATCACACACTTTACCAAACCACATAATTAATCAACACATCAAAACAAACTTGAGATAAGGCCTGACTGGGATTTCATCACCTAGTGGTAACCTTACCCTTTCCTAGCTATCTTACTTGGAGGTCATTACCAAGGGGATAACCAACTCAACTCTCTAGTTGAGTATAAAATTTGAAATTCAATATATCTTGGCTAAACACCTGACACACTTATCATTATAATGTGATGTGAGGGGGTATGCCCCAATATCAAGCCATGTATTGATGTTCAATATAGATTCTTTTTGAGATCCTTTAATACCTAAAACCAACCTTAGATTTCCTCTTTAGTACCTTATCTACAAACCAAATTTCTTCTTCACACTTTCTAAGGCATAAGCCAAAATCGATCTAAAAAGAATCCTAAGTTTTAATTACACTTTAGTGTATGTTTTGATTCCCTTTAAATTCTTTTCTTTTTTCTTGATTTGTTTTTAAGTTGTGAGCTTTTCATCATTTATTTTCTATTTCTCACATGGTCTTTACTAGACAATAATTAAGGAATCAGACCAACCAAAAACTATCATCTTCCTCTTCCTCTTCTTCCATGGAGTATACTTCTGATGTTGAGATTTCTCCCCATATTTCTCTTCCTCCTTCCATGCCTCAGATGGTTATTGAGGGTGATGTTGTTTTCACTATCATCCTTGATAAAACACTATAGCCATTCAACATTACCTCAACACCTTATCTCACTGCACCCCTATTACTTTAGTTCTTTTGATAGATCCACCTTATGGTATGCCTCCCCATATTATGGTTGGTGCTACCTCTACCAAATCTATAATCACCCAAACATCTTATTACATCAATATCCCATCTACTACCACCACCCAAACTCAATTCAACATCTAAACAATAACCAAATACCCCCTACACCAACTAACACCAAATATAGGGTCAATCTCACTTCTTATTACCCATACTTCATCCACCATGGGGGTATCTTCTACCCCTATTTCCACCATTACTCTTATCACTACCAACCCACTAATTTTCACCCCTCTTTAAAATTTGGTGCTTTCCATACCTCCTACCCTTCCACCAATTAGCACAAAATTTATCACTCAACCTCAATCAACTAATTACCCATCCATACCTCCAAATCAACCCATATCAATCCCTCAACAAACACCCATGGCATCCTACCAATATTTTCCTAATCTACAAGGATACCTATCACCATCTATCCAGCCTTTTATGACCATCAACACTTACATGACACCATCCCAGCCTTCAATGACCACATACCAGTATGTGGTATCTTCTTAACCTTATACCACTTATTCATATATTATTTTCAACCAACCTAAACCAAACTTACAACATAAATTTGGAGCTTCCCAACCTAAAATATATTTGGTCAAAATGTTAATGGATAAAATGACCAACCTGGAGTCATCTATCTTTGGTGCTCATAACATTTTATCTTATGATCAAATCTATAATGAACCTATCGATCCATCCATACCTATACGATCTTATTCTCCTCAATGGGAACTACCCAAGTTTTCCAAGTTTCAAAGCAAAGAGGACCCCAAACAACACTTAAAATCATTTTTCCATTCTTCCTATTTGATTACATATGATGATGCTCCTCTCCTTCACACATTTCCTATGTCTTTATCAGTACCAACCATAGATTGGTATAGTACTCTCACCAAGCACTCCATATTTTCCTTTTCCAAACTTTCCCAAGTCTTTTTAGATCATTTCTCAGTCAATATATCTAAAAAGGTCTCTATTACTGGCCTCTACTTCATTAAGCAATTTAATGATGAATCAATTACTGATTTCATAGCTAGATGGAGAGGTCTATCAACCAACTTTCTTTCTCTTTACCCCAATCCCAATTGATTTAAATCTTCTCTCAGGGTTGTGTCAAACATATCTCTCCTACTCTTCAAGTTCAAACTTTAAGGACTTTTGATGAGGATTTCACCATGGCACATAAATTATAAATCTAAGCCATTGATGAGGGAAAATTAAAAATACAGAAAAAAATATAGATTTAAATCCAATGATCCTTCTTCAACCAAAATCACCAATCAATCTAAGCATCCTAATACCAAACCATATTAATTTTCCAACTTGGTTGTCCTTAAAACCACTCCACCACCAACTATCAACCAATCCAACCCTACCAATTCCTCACTCTTTCAACAAACAAAATTGAAATAAAAAACAAATTTCCCCAAAATAATATACTTTGATAAGGGAGTCTTATGATTCTATTTGGGATAAATTTCTCAAATCAAACATTATATATCTTCCTCCCATAAAACCTCCCCAAAAATTTGATGCTTCTTTCCCTACACCTAATTGGTATAATGAGAATGATTTATGTGTTTTCCACCACATCATCGGATATGATGTTAATAGGTGAAACAACTTTAAAAATATTATCCAAAACATGATTGATAAGGGAGAACTTGTATTTGATAATCCTAATTCACCCCTAAATCATTCCCTTGACATATTTCATAAACCTTTTCCCAACCATACCCTTTATACCAACTATGATGATAATAAACTGGAATCATCTCATACTCATGAAGTCCATATGGTTAATGTAATTATTAGTGAACCTATCATTGAGTAGACCATTACCTAAACTACCTATTCCTCCATTCCATTTATTGAAGTGGTAGACTCACCCTCTATTCCTTTGGACACCCAAATAGAGGAAGCAACCACCCCTCTTTCTTTACTTGATGAGACCATGAACTTATCCACATATCTTTTGATACAAATAATGAAAGAGGAAACCATTGCTTCAACCACCTCTTCCCCCAATCCACTTATTAAAGTGGTGGAATTACCTACCATTCCTTTAGACATACAAATAAAGGAAATAACAATTTTTTTCCTTCATTGGGGGACATCAAACCTTCCTCCCCTATCCTAGAACCACCCATTTTCTCTTTGGGAACCATCCCAAAAGAAGAGATTTCCTTATCTACCCCCAAGGAGACATCCTCCCAAATCTTGGAACCTTCCATCAAAAACATAGGCAAATAAACCATTCTCAACCTAGATAGATCCACCTTTTGTACTATCTTAGGGCTCCGTTACCAAAACAAAATTTAACCTTTAACCTCACTTGCATCCACCATCAAACCTATCATTACCTCAACCCCATCCTTAAACACTTCTTCCTTCAACATAGGAGAACCATCCAACCCACCTCTATTTAAAACTATCAATTCACCTTACGTCTCTCTAACCAAAAGTATCAAGAATTTAGGAATACATCCTAAACCTATCCTTGCTCACCAATATTTGAAGTTGGATTCAACCCCATCTAGTCCACCAAAGAAAACCCCAACCAAACCAACTCAAAAATTGGAATCACCCAAACCACCTAAAACTAGACCTATACCACCTCCTTCCCTCTTACCATTTATCCTAGAACCCCATACTTCTACCATCCCAAGAGATCATCATTATACCAAGAAGATGAACCCTCCCATAACTACCTATTACTTATCTAGTAAACCTTCTCCTTTTTCTTTACCTACACCTACCTCCACCAAATAAGCATACCCCACATTATTCATAACTAGCCTATCTACCTATACCTTCCCACGTATTTCAAAACCTTCACCCTTCACCTCTAAATATTTACCTCCAAACAAACCATAACCAAAAAATCCCAACCAAGACCACCTACCAAAACCTTTCCACCATATACAACTCCCACAGTGAAGCCTACTCCTAAGAAGGATATAACTCCTAAAACCAAAAACCCATCACCCTTAAAACCTTTACTCGAATCTTATTTGACCATTATATAAAGGTTGTTGTAAACCTCCTCCTTAATACTAACACCTATCAAACCTTTTGACCCTTAACATCCTAAACCATCATGGTTCAATGATAATTTGATTTTTTCATACCATAGGACTCCTAGAGATGACATAGAGAATCACAATTATTTCTAAACACTTATCCATAGCTTATGGGATGAGGATGATATATTATCAAATGAACCTCCCTTGAGCCAATTACAAACCCAACCACCAACTTAGCCATCCAATATTTACCTACTCCTCTACTCTCATCTAAATGTAAGGAGGAACTAAAGCAACCATCTAACCCAACACCTCCTTTAATCCACAGTATCCAATGGTTACTCAATCTAGGGACCAACAAAAGGATAATGGAAAAGCTAAAGTGTCAGTACCATGGACATACCCTTCCACCCCTCAACCTTCCAAAAAAACCCAAGCACCCTCACCTTTAACTTCATATTCACCAAAACCAAAAATATCCATTTTGGGTGCCTCTCCTTCTAACCCTTCTAGATCAATCTAGCGAGTGGTTCTAAAATAAATTCACCAAACACTAGTGAAGATGAGCCTCTACAAACTAATCAACACATTTCCCCATCATTTCCAAGCATTGATAGACGCACTACAATAAATAGAGGTTCAACTAGAATATATTCAACCTATTGCATCCTTTGTTGGAGTCCTTCAACTTTCTACTTTCATCACCTTTCAGGAGTTAGAAATGCCTTCTATTTATTCTAAAGATCCCAACCCTCCCCTCTTTATTACTGCATACATCAATCAAACCTACATAAAAAGGGTGATGATTGATAGAGGATATAGTCTTAAAATTATCTCCTTTCATGCTTATGACCAACTCTAGTTGCCTAAGAATATCATGTTAAAATTTTTAGTGATCCTATACTCTTTTAATGATATTATGGAAACTACCTTGGGGATAATCATCCTCCACATCCACTTAGGACCTCACACAATTCTATAAATCATTTACATTGTAGAAAGTGAGTTTCAATACAGCATATTAATTGGATGCCCTTGTATTTTTGCCATGAGTTGTGTCCTATCCACTTTGTACCAATGTGTCAAATTTGAAGATGAACGTCAAGTTATTACCATCAAAATTAACCCTAGTCTTTTTGTATCATACAACATGACATATCAACCTAATGATGTTATTCCTCCTCCCTCATCCACCTCAACACCAACCAAAAAAAACTACACCCCTACCATTGATGAAGCTTCAACTAGTTCATCTATCCCTTCTTCCTATATCCCCATAAATAACCCCTTGGAGTCTATGTTCCAATGTCTCTCACTAGGGGGGTATCATATTTTAACCTTATATGATTTCCATACTCCTAAAATGTATGATAACCTTGACCATGATCTAGTTATGACCCCAAAATTAGAACCATCATTTATTTTGGGCCTCCTAACCATCAAACCCACTTAATCTATGGGGGACTTGATCATCCACTTCTTTCTTCCACCACTACTTCTACCATCCAACCATTTACCTCTAACTTCTCCTATCTGGACAAACTAAAATTTTCCAAATTATACCTTCATAGGTATACCTAAAAGGGATTTGGCCTAGGCCATTATGAACATGGACCTCATGAGTTACGTTTCATCAAAAACCAAAAACCTTATGAGATATTTGGCCTTGGGTTCATACTACCAGAAGAAGCCACCAATTCACGAAAACCCATTACCATTGAGGAAAATATCCCATCCTTCCTAACTTTTTTTTTAGTCAATACTGTTAGTTTAGACCCCTTAACCTATCAAAAAGGTAGTCAAACTAAAACCCTTCCTCTCATTCATCTTGAAATGGTAGAAAATGATTCTCCTACCATCAACACTATCTAACATCAAGACGATGACTCTATTCACCTACATCAGTGTGGGGGTTATTCTATCCATAAATCCCTTCCTCTTAAGAACCAAACCATGTGTAATGAATCCAATATCGATGTCAACTTAGGTACTTATAATGACCCTCAAATTATCAGGATTAGTCAACCTTTAAATTCCATGGAGTAATAATATTACCCATATTTCCTTCATGACCAAAGCATAACATTTTATTTTTCTTATCAAGATATGCCTAGAATCAACCCTTCCATGTCCCTCCACAACATTGTCACCCATCCTGATGCTAAGCTTGTTTGGCAAAAGCTTTGTAAAATGAACCCTTACATCACCCTTCTAGTAAAAAAAGAGCTTCAGTGTCTCTTGTCTGTTGACTTCATCCAACCCATTGACTACCCACAATGGGTTTCTAACATTGTTCCCATTACCAATCCCACAAAGGGAATTCACCTTTGTATTAACTTTTGTGACCTCAAGCTTGGTTTCCCAAAGGATGACTTCCCTTTGCCTAGCATTGACCAACTTTGTAATCTTATAGTTGGCCACAAGATGTTATCTCTCATGGATGGTTTCTTGAGATATAATTAAATATTGATTTTCCCCAAAGATTAGCATAAAAATTATTTCATCACCCCATGGGGAACCTTTTGATACAAGGTCATGCCATTTGGTCTAAAGAATGCTGGAGTAACCTACGAATGTTAGATGACCTACATATTCCATGATCTCATCTATAAAATAATAAAGGATTATGTAGATTATATCCTTGGGAAATACAAACATCACAAAGATCATATAGTGGTTCTCACCATCATCTTCAATCACCTAGTTCATTTCCATGTCTAACTCAACCCTAATAAATGTATTTTTGGGGTCCTATCTAGAAAGCTTCTTAGATTTATCATCTCTCTTCAAGGAATCAAAGTATACCCTACCAAAGTTAGATAAATTTTAGAGATACCACCTCCAACCCACCTTAAGAAACTATGTAGCCTACAAGGAAAGCTCTAATCCATCCATTACTTCATCTCTAAGTTATCAGATAGATGTTAACCCTTTCACTATCTTCTCAAGAAAGATACATATTTTAAGTGGACTAAAGATTGCCAACAAGCCTTTGATTTACTTAAATAATACCTTCTTTCTCCACCCATTATTACCCCTCCTAAATAGGACTAACCATTCTACCTTTATATTTACACCACTAACCATTCCTTAGGGGAAATGCTCACTCATCACGATGAAAAAAATAAAGAGCAAGTTGTCTACTACATAAGTTGAACACTTATAAAGTATGAGACTCAGTACACCCATTCTGATAATCTTTGCCTTACCTTAGTATTTTTACCTTCTAATCTTCATCATTACCTTCTTAATAACAAAAGTTTCATTATCACTAATACTAACCCTCTCAAGTACATGTACTCTAAACCATGCCAAAACCAATATATGGCTAAATGGCTTATGGTCCTAGCTAAGTTTGACCTTGATTTCCCCCAAAAAAAGTCCTTTAAAGGATAAGTCATTGTCAATAAATTGGTCAAAGCTCTTCTACTAGATAAGCAACCATGTTCCCTTGCATTTCTAGATGATTCCATCTTGACTATTTCTCAAGAGGACCCCACCTACCAAATGACTATGTTATTAAATGGCTCCAAATGCTAATGTGGTGGGGGTGTTGGAGTTATTCTCATTCCCCTTAATGGTTAACCTCTTCCCCTTTCATTTAAACTTGATTTTGAGTGCACCAATAATGTGGCTGAGTATGAAGCCCTAGTAATAGGTCTCTAAACCATTCTAGCCTTAGGAATTAAGACCATTCATGTCTTTGGAAATTCCCAACTTATGGTCAACTAGGTTAATAGATCTTACCAATGTAATAATGATGCCTTGAAAAAATATAAAATCTTATAGATGTACTCTTAACATCATTTGATCATTACCTTATCTAGTCTATTCTATGATCTACCAGTAAGTTCATAGACATAATGGCTTCCCTTACTTCCCAAATCCCATCTACACCTAACAATTCTAAACTCTTTATTACCATCTATCACTTTATCACACCATCTTATACCCATTCCTACCTTCCTACCCTTTCTAGTGTAGAAACATCTCCATCTGATATATGGTATGATCAAACCTTTAACTACCTCACTCTCAACATCATTCCTCCCAACCTATCTAAGAATTCCTAAAGAGATTTTGTTTAGAGTACCTCTTGTTAAACCATACTAGGGGGATCATTTACAAGTTTATCTTTTATAGACTCCTCCATTGTATACATAGTCATGAAACTTACCATGCTATCAAGGAAATGTATGACAAAATGTATGGGGCACACTTCAGTGGTTTAGCTATCTCTAAACATATCCTTTGCCTTGGCTACTGTTAGCCCACCCTCAATGAAGACTATTATGATTATGTAAAGCAGTGTATTAAATGTCAACAACATTCCAATTTACATTATGTACCTACCAATGGCCTTCAAGTATCTAAAGACTATTGGTCCTCCTCATAATAGGGACTCGATCTCACTGGGGAAATCAATCTTCTTTCTTCATAGTGGCACTAATCCATCATCACTACCACTGAGTATTTCACCAAATGGGTAGAAGCTATACCTCTCATCTCAACCAAAGTTGATAATATAGTTGACTTCATTAACCATCATATCATTTATTTTTTTGATGTTCCTCATAAGTTCATCATTGCTAATGGTAAATATTTCAAGAACAAGCAAGTCTAAGGTCTTTACGATGCATTTGGAATCAAGTTAAGATTTTCTTCACCTTAGCATTCATAAGTAAATGGGTGGGTAGAAGCCTCTAATATAACCCTTAATAAAATGTTAACCAAAGTAGTCAGTGCTTTAGGTTAGGATTGGTCCTTGCACATCCCTTTCACTTTAGGGGCCTATCGCACTAGCATTCAAACTTCCATGGGTGTTACCCCTTTCTCTCTAGTCTTCAGAGTAGAGGCAGTCTTTCCTCTTGAAGTCTATATTCTTTCTCTTTACATATCCTTATAAGACATCATTTCTTAGAGTGAATCTCATCAAGAACATCTAGCATGCCTTGAGATACTTAACGAGCATCACCTCACATCACTTAACCATCTTTATGTCTATTAATAACATATCAAACATGCTTATAAAAAATAACTAAAATAATGAGAATTCAATATTGAAGACCTCATCCTAAAGGAAAACCAACATGTAACCAATACAGAGAAAATCAAAATAGGTAAGTTTGCTTTCAATTGGCTTGGACCCTACATCATAACCCACAAGTATGGATTGGAGCTTACTATTTGTCCTCTATCTAAGGAAAACCAAAACCTAACCTCTTAATGATTCACATCTACATCCTTTCTTTTGTTAAATAAGGATCAAGCTCACCTTTTTATCTAACTTAAGCTTGTCCCTTGATTTACAAGATTTTCAACTTCAGTTACCTATCCCTATCCCTTTGAGGATAACTGATTACAACATAGAACCATGTGATTAACCATCATGGTTATAGCCTAATCTTAAATATGGGTACCATGTCTCTACCTATATCATGGTTATCATGGATACTTTTTGTCTCTAATAAGATGGAATCCCATGGTCATTATCTCTTAAAACTACCCATTTCACCTATCATTAACCTTTTATGCTAAATTTTTAACCTCATAAAGGTAAATCTCTAAGCTATATAGACTTGTCCATGTCTAAACCTAGCATCAAAATAATTTAGGATACCAAAATATCACTTGGGTCACATATCTCTATCATAGTAGACTATTCCCTTCAAGGATATATATCCAAAACTAAATTAATTAAAAGATAGACTGTTCCCTTGAAGGAAAATTACCAAATAAACCAACCCAAACTCATATGACTCCTTTGAAGGATGGATAAGTCAAATGGGTCAAAGTAATCATTTAAATCTTCTCACATCGATCAACTTTACAAACCTATCAAAACAAAAACAATAACAAAACACCCTATATCAAAATTAGAACAAGTTATCCCAAGAAAGTTTCAATCATCTTTCATTAGTAGACTTCTTGCATTGATCAGTCTACACCTAATTTGAAATTGAAATTTAAATAAAGATATGGACTTGTCTAATATGGTTCTTAGGTCACCTATATAAGGGGAAAACTACCCCACATAAGGTTACCTTACCTATCAACTTATTTACCTTTCACTTATCACCTACCTCCCCTTTATACCATCTAAAAATTAAGGGATTATGAGCTTAATTGACAAAATGTGATCAAGACACCTTTTTATCAACTGAAGCATGCTAATGAAAAGAATTCAAAAGGCTTAGGTTCCATAAGATAATCTAAATTTGGTTTTTATTTTGTCTTTACCAATGAAAAAGCATCATGATTTTTCTTTACCTTCTTATCATTGGTTCATGTAAATATATGTCTTGTGATTCTCATATCTTTTCTCATGTTTAGTTTGTTATCTAACTTACTTTATGTGATAACATCAATATCATAGTTAAAACATCACATCACATCCATAATAAAATGAAATAAATAACATCATATAACATCATATCATAAACCACATCAATAACAATAATCAAACCATCCATGAACAAAACATAACATCATCCATAATCATCACATGTCTAAGCTACTGAGTCCACATCTCATAATTATAAAGCATAAAACATTAAAACCATGAACCACGAGCCATAAAAATCATGTGAAACATAAAGATCATATCTATAAATCATCACGAACATCTTAATCATCATATACATCATGTCATCAAAATAAATAATACATGTAAACAATATATAATCTATCTTAAAGCATATACATCTCACTGCATCAACACGTAGGATGGTATCAAAATCATGTACATCAATACCTATATATCATATCATATATCATGCCCCTGGGGCACCACTACCATTGACCCCTCCTACACCTACACTACCACTAACATCTAGAGTTGGTCCTCCTAAGATGCCTACCTATCCACTCACTGACATAGCCCACTAACTTGGAGTTGCCACAACTCACCCACCTACTAAATTATCTCTATACTCACCCCATCAAGGTTGCTCAATACACAATGCCTAAACTATGGCCTCATAAAACCTCAACTTCTCCACTATGTCCAAGTAATATGCCATAGGGATGGTACTTGGTGGTCCTACTGGTGCTTCTACTACTCTTCCCCTCTATCTCAAGATATCCCTCTCTTGGGTCACCAAACCTAGGGAGGTCTTGGCATGATCTCTCTCACCTATCATAGTGATAATATAACCCTATAAATTCATAATCTAATCATACAACATGGCCACCTATCCTTGTAACCCTATAATATATGTCTATGCAGTAGTTAGTGTTGCTCCTACCTGTCCATCAAGGCCACCACCATGTACCTATGGACCACCAATAATTAGATCTACATCCATCACCTATCAACCTCCATTATCCCATCCAAAATTGGTTGATGTATAAAGGGATTGGTACCATGCTACATAGCTACCAACAACACTAACATCTCAACCTTGCTCTAACTGGTAGCTCCTCATGATCTAGGACCACCTCCTCTAGTTGTGGCTTAGGTAATAAAAAATTAGAATCCTCCCTCTTATACCTCAAGAATCAAACTATAATCCCCTATTCTAGGTTGAACTACCTCTAAACTCCATTAAAAGGGATGAGATTAGTCTCACCCTCTCTCCTCCCATAGATCCATCTCTAACTTTGTAATGACAATGTATGATGGCTATATAGGGCCCACCTAGGAAATTACACATATGGCCACCACACCAAATCACCCACAACCAATCCATCTAATTCATACCTCAACCATTTAATATCTATCACCCCTCCTCCAGCTCTTATTAATGCATAATCTCGCCTCCATCACATGAAACCCACTCTAGAATCCATTTGAGCATAGCCCTCCTAAGGTAGCCCTAATGATATCAAAACCCTAATCTTCTCATATGTATAATAATGGATTATAAACCCCATGATGATCCCATACCTATTATGAGATTGAAACACCTAGAACTCTTTATATATCTAGATTAACAAAACTAGTGCCTACCCAAACACTGTCTTATGAAGCAACATATATACCAACACTCCTAGCAATAGATAAGGAAAACACCCACTACTCAAGTATATAAATTCAAAATAAGACACTACCATCATCATCATATTCATTAACTGCCTCTCATCTATATCCCTCTAGTATAATGGCCCATAGCCAAAACTATTAGCATGTTGCTTGGCAAGGACCAATCTTAACCATTCAAGAGCTTCATCTTTTCATCTCTCTCTTCACTCTCAATATGGTAAATCAATTCCCCTTGAATGGGTAGCCATGTTATCATATGAACATCCTTTAGTAGGATTCTCATCTCTCTTATTAGTAAGATGTGGGTGTTCATGGCTAAATCCCATCTCTTGATGAGGGCCACAATCATCGCCACATCTTATTGTAAAAATTGATAGTATATCATGGCCCTGAGGCTAACCTCCCCCATGTGTGTCAAATAATTCTTAGTCATCCCTCCATGGACCTCCACAAAGATCCTAAGAACTTGATCCCTCATCTGGATTTGATCTCATGCCTATAAAAAAAATCAAGTTAACATGTACACTTAGTTTTCTATTGCCATTACTCATTTCAATTCATTTCAATCATTCTACCTACATCAACCTCACCCCACCCAAATTAGCTTATTACTAATTCTAACCTACAACCATTACCTTTATAACATTACCTTTAGCACTTGAAATACACCCTTACCCATAAAAATTTAAACACCTACCCTAACCTATCAAACCAAAATATAACTCTTTTTTCAAAAAAATCTACCTTGGCTCATAAAATTCAAACACCTACCCTAAACCTCTCAAATCAAAACCTAACCCTAACCCACAACCATTTTTTTACACATCACTCTTACTTGGAAATCTTCCTATCCTTGCATGCACTTGGCATTTTAACACTTTAAAACCTTTTAATTTTCTTTTCTAAAATCTTTTTATCAACCCACCTTTCCCAAACACTTGACTACTGATAGTCAAGTTCCCTTAACACTTTGGTGTTTGACCACTGATAATCATGTTTGACTATCGATGGTCAGGTCTAACCACTAACAATCACTACATATGACTATCAGTGGTAAACCACTAACCCTACCATTCCTAAAACTCTAAAAAATAAACAAAATTCAATAATGAAACTACCTAATTCTATCCTATAACATAACCCCAACCAAAATCCTCTTTTAATTTCAAATTTAACCACCTAATTTTTCAAAAAATAAGCAAAACCTAAAACTAGGTCAAAACCCTCTTCAAACTAACAACAAAACCCAAATTTAACTTCAAAACAACCAATTAAACTAATATATCAATTTAAAACATCACCTACCTCATTCCTCGACCACTATAGAGGATGAATCCCACATCTAGCTGCTTGATCACATCCTCATCTACCTTGTATCTTGGTCCCAATTGAATCACCTCAAACACACACCTACACCCAATTGATAATCACTACATTAGCAACCACTCAGTCAAACCTCTCATAGCAAAAATCCAAATCACCTAATTATAAAACACATAAAAAATTGAAGTCAACAAGTCAAAAGTGACAATGATTTTTTTTTACTTTTTATCGTTAGCCTTTTAGGGTTTCCCCCTGACTATCAATGGTTAGGGTGATCATTGATGGTTGACCTTAAAACCCTTGACTGTCGACAGTTAGGGTATCATATTTAAATTTTTTTAATCACCTACACATAAGTGCCAATTTTGCAGAGATAACCATTTTACCCTAAACCAAAACCTAAAAATTTTGAGATAACCCTTCTCCAACCAACTACCAAACCATGTCCACCTTGATGTTGGCCAATTTTGACCTGAATAATCATATATTCTATGAGAACCTTACCTAGTCTTTTTTATCACACCGACAAACCTTGAAATGTTGAACATTTGAATTTACACCACCTAGTGCGCAACTAGACCATTTGTGTTTTTCAAAGAAGCACTTCCTACCTCAGAGACCTATGAAAACACCAAACCTATATAGGATACTTATAGAGTAACCTAATTATCTAGGACTAATGGTGTGGACCGATTACCCTATCACTTGTACTTATATAACCAACCTTATTTCTACTAACATTGACAACCTTAGTCTTTGTGTGATCCTAGCTATTACACTTAGTTATATTTTGTGCACATCTTTGCATTTCAAATGCCCAACCACCCTTGTCACCAACCTTGTGACTCACTATACATCACTTATCAAAACTTGACTCAATTTTGATTTTACCTTATTAATTCCTAGTTTAATGTGGAACACCTCCTCCAATACTTGAGGCAACCAAACCTTTGGCCAAATAATCCATTTTTACTTTTTAGCTTGTTGATTCAAAGTTACATAACAAAAAGGGGCAAAATGTAGACACTATAAAACCATATTAGATGTCAAAATGCCTTTGGATACTTTAGGGACTACCTAACCCTTCTCAACCCACTAACTAACTCATCATACCCTAGGTCTAGTTAGATACTTATCTAACTAAACTCACTAACTTACTAACTAACCTTAACCCAACCCATTTTAATCCCACCTTGACCCCTTCTCCTTTGAATACTTGACCACTAACGATTAGCTTGACTATCAATGATTAGGATGATCATTGATGGTTAGGTCCTTCTTATTCTTACATAAATACTAGTTGTGCAAGATAACATAACATAATTAAATATATCTACCTTGCCTATTTCTAACAAACTCCCAAGCATTAAAATCAAAAATCCAACCTATTAGGGAGCCTTCTATCATTCATCTCTATATTCCTATAAAAAGAGGGGAGTAGGAGGTGAAATCCATCATCACAATCATTCTTGCACACATTTATTTAAGCTTACAACTATCCAATCTTCTTCCAACAATTCAATAACAACAATAAAGATCTAAATCTTTGCCTAATTTGATCTCAAGGTAAAGTACCATTACTCTACCACAATTTCTCCAGCCATCAACCATCAACCATTTAGCAAGTAATAGGTATATTCATACTTTAGTCTTTTTATTTTGGTTTTTGACCTCTCTCCCCCATCAGAGCTTTCTACACATATCTTCCAACCTCCCATTTCTAACCATACCCTTAAATATAACCTTACCTAATCATTAACCCAATTTGTAACTCTTTTCCTAAATACTTTTAGAATCTATAGGTAACCATCAATGATCAGTATAATTTCCAATGGTCACCCCCAACCATCGATGGTTACCCAACTTCTAATGGTTAGCTTAACCACTATTGGTTAGCCCAATTTTTGATGGTCACTATGGTATGAAATAATAATAAGTTATTTCTAACCCCTTACCCCTAACCAAATATAACTTTTTAGGTCCCTATCTATTCATACACCCCTACCTAATTTTATAAACCTAACCTGATCTAGTTTAGGTTATTTTATATATCAAGCATTCACTTTTTTCTTGTATTTAATTTTAGTAATTTTTGTTATTTGATGCAAGTATCTTTCTTTTATCTCTTTCAACTTAATTTTTATTAAAGAGTGGATTGGCATCCTCCTAAAAATCTCATGCTTCTTGGATCTAGCTCACACAAGGCCATCCACCTAACTATTCTTGCTAACAAACCCTTTTTTTAGTTTTTTCTTATCTATAGGTTATTCCTTCCAAGATAAAGAGGAACTCTCCATACTTATCTAGATTATGTGTGCGTCAACAACTAGGTATTTCTACCATACCCTTATTACTAATTTATTATCTTCTTCCAAAATTAAGAAATGAGAAGAAATTAAGAGAAATAATTATCATAGAGGAAGATTATGATATTGAAAACTATGAGTCTAATGAAACCAATGAACATGAGCAAGTTAAAATAATTTCATTTTTTCATGAGCGTATTAATCAAAACCCTGAGGATCATGATGAAATCCTAATAACTATTTTTAAAACTAAGAATAAAAAAATCATAGATAACCAAATAGGTCCATCTATTGATCATGCTAATAAAACTATGGGTCATCCCCATATACCAACAACTCTCCCCCTAAACACATTACAACCTATATGTCTTTCAACCTTTGTTTCTTGAAACTACCATTTCTACATCTACATGGGGCTAATAAATGTTTTAACTCAAATACCAGTTTATATGGCTACTCCATCTATGATTACATCCCCTTTAGTGACTACTCATCTTGCTAATATAAATCTCAATGTGTCCATGGTTTAAACACTCCTTCAAGTTATAAAGACCTTGGTGGATGAGGTTATAAACTTTGAATAAGAAACTTTAAATTATCCTCATGCTATTAACTCCCAAGATGTGTTACATAACCCTCTTACACTTGAGATATATTTTCACCCTTTTCAAATTTGTTTTATCACACCTAAGTTCACATTTTATGATTGTAAGGGTGATCCTAAATAGCATATTTTATCCTTTTATACAACATGCCTTGATTATGCCTCCAATGATAAAATTTTGACAAAATTATTCTAAAGAAGCCTCAAGGACTATGCTTTGAGGTGGTCCTATGATTTACCTCTCCAATCCATGAAAGCTTTCAAACATCTTGTAGATCAATTTTTGGCACACCTTTATAGTAATTTTTTTGAAAAGGTTTCCTATGGTCAAATTACCAAAATCAAACAAGGAACAAATGAACCTATCAATGAGTATGTCTTGAGGTACAATATAATGTTTGCTAACATGACTATCCTAGGGCATATAAGGAGTTGCAAGACATATTCAAGTAAATTTTGCTTGCTCCTTTACATGAGTCCATTATTTTCAATAAGTTAAAACATTTTGAGGATTTATGCCATGTTGTACTTGAAAATGAAATGAATATTATTTACTTGAATAATCTCAAGTATGTATCAAACACACAATCTTCATATACATATAATACCAAGTTTAAAATCAAGCTAAGTTATAAGATAAAACCTCTTGAGCCTAAAAAATAAACAACCACCATAGTTAATGTAGTTTCAAAATAACTTGATCATCTTGTCCTATCTAATGCACCAATGAGATAATTTACATACTTACTTGAGTCTCCCACTTAATTACTCCCATGGATAGTAAAGTGTCATATTATATCTCTCCCTCATCCTATATAGGTTGATATGAATAGACCTTAATCCAAACGATATAATACAAATATTTATTGTGATTATCACTAGGGACTAAGAAATTTTACAAACATATGTTTTAAGGTGAAGCATAAGATCCAATACCCTATTAATGGAACAAATATTACATTTTATGATCCTCTCAAAGATTCTAGTTCACAACTTGTTTATTACCAAAAACATAAAATATTTAACAATCTTTTGTAAGACCATTATAAGAAGGAAACAGAAGTGCAAATGGAAAATAATGAACATCCTCATTCATCACACTATGGACACCCATTAGATGGGATTATTGTTACTTATACATGAAATATACCTCCTATTGTTTAGATACCTTCTATACTAATATCAAGGATGATGATTATGATCTTCATTTTTTATCCATTTGAGCATTCCTTGATCGCCAACTTATACACAGTGTTATGATTGATATTGGTGTAAGTTAAAATGTTTTCACCATAAAATAACTTAAAAATTTTAGTTATATTCATCACTATTTGAGTACATATAATATATCAATTAGAGAATTTAATGGGACCTCCTAGAAGGTCCTTGGTAAGATTGACCTACCTTTATAGTTCAATCCCACACATGTGGTTACTACATTTTTAGTTAGACCTTCCACAATAATATTTCATAGGTTATTAGGAAAACCTTGGATCCATACACTTTGAGTAGTATTTTCTATAGTACATGGGTGTGTTAAATACATTCATTCCAAATAGGTAATTATTGTTTCTAAAATCCCATATGAGCATCTTATTGAATAACAAAAAAATATACCAAGGCATCTAACTATCAAACCTATTAAGGTTAGTACATTATAAAAGGGTAAATAATAGGCAATACCATTTAATTTAAATCCATTACTTGAGAGACAATTACATCAGATACATACAGTGGATTCTATTAATTCCCCATCTTTTATTACACAACATATTTAGACATCTAGAGCACCTAAACATGTTTTTTCTATTGTTATTCTAAAGAAACCACAAAACATGCAGAGATGGGTCCTATTTACCCATACTAAAACTAATTTCATATCATGGCCATAGATTCTTATTATACATAAATAAAGCATAATATATGCTACAATGATAGATATGGCACATGTGCATGCTCCTTAATAGTACCACCAATTTATTGCATCATATTCTCAGTGAGGAGATACCTTTGGAAATTATTTGGATGGGATCATAGGATGATATGTCCTCTTAAAATATTATAAAAATACAAAAAACATTCAAAAACCAAAAATAATTTCAGCACCTACATATTCTATTGGCTCTTTGGCATCTATGTGTTAGTTCCATATTGATGGATGACATATCAATTACTCTTACATACACATGTGTGTCATGATTATATGAGAGTGTGATATAAGAATGAATTAATACATGATATATTCATATTTTATATGTTGGGAATTCCTATACTCATGTCATATGGACAATTGGGGAATCCACCTCTATGATCATGATACTCACATGTTATATCATTCTATGGTCACTTTACATTATCATGTTTTGAGTTCATATGTACTTAGACATACCTTTATCCATTATTATATCTTTCATAGGGTACTTGATATACTATGCACTTGATTTTTTTTCTAACACATTTCATCCATGTGATATTATGACATGTTTATGCTAGTTACTTATGATTTCCTTTATGCACTTCCTTGAGTGTCTTACCTTACTATAATATTTCTTGTTTGAGCATTTGAATATACTCATTTGTTTGTGACCCCCATGCCTATGTGTGCTTTATTTGACATTTGAACATGTTATTGTTTTTTATATGGACATTTTATTATGTCATCCTTTCTTTTATGGACATTTGAATAAGTCATGTCCCTTTGATTGTGTGGCATTTGAACATGCCCCTTGTTTATAATCTCTTAGGACCACTGTATGTTGACTTGTATTTGAGTGATCTTTTTGTGTGATATATTTTATTTTTGAGAGTGTATTATTAATTTTTATATGTTTCCATGATATTTATCATGCATCTTAGGCCTTCATGTGATCATATTGTTCTATATGATTCAATGATACATTTACCTAGACATGTTCTTCTATATGATACATGGTTCCATTCACATATTATTCAGTTGTCTTAACCTTTTGAGGTGAGGTAACTATTGGTTTCTATTCTTACCTCACCTCAAAGGGGGGAATATCAGTGGGGTCATGTCTTAGAGGCATGCTATCCACATTTGTCACAGTTCTTAGATTTGATGGAGGCATGCTTTGGTATCATGTTCTTCACATTTATTCAGTATTCAACACACCCAAATTCACTAGGGAAATGCTTTAGAGGCATATTATCCACACTTATTCATTGTTCAAAATATCTAGATTATAGTGGGGGATGTTTAGGAAATATGTCTTACACATTGGCACTTATTTATATTTTCATATTTCTCTATATATAATGGGGCATGCTTTGGAAGCATGTTTTCCACACTTACTCACTATTCAACATCTCCAGATTATAATGGGGGCATGTTTTGGAAACATGTCCTCCATATTGAAACTTATTTTAATTTTCATATTTCTCCATATATAGTGGGAGAATGTTTTGGAAGCATGTTATCCACACTTACATAGTATTTGAATTGGCTGAAGCACATAGTTATATAATTTAGATTCACAATTTTATCAAAATTTTATACATTGATACCAGTGTTATACATAATTTCATCATGATACATATATAAGGTGAATATTATATGTAATGTGCACCTAATATTTTAAAATACAAATTAGTTTTAGATTTAAAACACTCTCAAGTACTATCATCAGCCACCAGGATGCACTTTTACAAACTATATTGTGCCAATATACTATCATAGTTAGTTATATTTTTGGTATGGTTGATATGATTAAATCACTCAATCTTGACAATTTTTTAGGCTAGGATTTATTGTATCAACCAACCTCACTAGTTTGATAGTGTGAGTTGACTTGGTTCACTCACTCTCACCAAGTTATAAGTATGACTAGGTTACACAATTGAGCTAATCTCAACTGTCAGGTGGAGACTCACATTTTCTACAAGGTTTGGGGTATGTACCTTCTAATATCTCTTTTTATCTATCTCCTTATATATATTCACTTTTTAGATTTATAAATTTATCCTAATCTTAGTTTCATAGCATTACAATGATATACCTTTTGAAATTAAATTACCAATAAGCAAGGTGGTTACATAGATTCATAGGTGTACTCCTAAACATTGCTCTTTCAATTTAAATATTTTCAATAATTTAAATTTCAGATTATATGTATTGATTATGTATTATAACATGATCTTAGTTTTAGGTCAGTCACCAAAAAATCACTCAAGTTGGACTCAATAAAAGGTAAGGTGTGTTATACACACACAAGTACACATTTATTTTCTTTTAAACCAATAATTTCATTACTAGATTTAAGGGGGGGAATGTAGATGATATTTATGGATTATATATCACTTTAGTCTTTTATACTTGTCAAACTCAAACCTTGGTTGTTTTTCTTAGTTATAAACCTTTCCCACTTTTTTAAGTCTCACATATACTTTTCTTTTGCCCCTTGGACTATCTCTTCATCCAACCATTCTTATGTTGATGACCCAAACCTTATATCTTTCAAAGAAATATTAAACCCTTATTATCTTCCACCTCTAAAATTTTTGGGCTTGTACCTACTTTCTTGTTCCCTAGACATTAGCATATTTGATAGACACCTGCATTAATTTAGGTGCCTTACTCCAATGCAAGTGTCCAGTGCCCTAAAGTCATCTAATTTTCAAATGAAAAGTATCCTAATGGTCATCCTAAGTGATTTAATGTGAGTTATTTATTTAAATGGATTTATATAAATAAAATATTAACCCTCATTCAATCCTCACCTATAAACTTTATACCTACTCACCAAGAAACTTACAAAATGAATTCAATCAAGCACTCAAGTGAGAAAAGCTTCCCTATTTTGTAATATTTCCATATCAATAATAAGGAAAAAACATACACATTAGTTAAGTATTATCCCAAGAGATATATTTTCTAAGTTAAGAGATAGCTCATTATTGTACTTGCTTTCCACATATTACATGATTCACACACAAGCCAACACATAGGGTAAAACTAAATCAGTCTATGTTATTCTTCAAAGTATTGGATATGTAAGTAGAACTCATTGATAGAGGGATATTTGGGGTTATATTGATACCATGTGCTCACTAACCCATTTTTACCCAAGGTCACTACAAAGAGGAATAACTAGGGTTTTGTAATTTCATGAGGAATGATAGTCCATGAACCATATTTGAATGCACCAAATTGAAGGTAAAAATAGACAAAAAGCATCTAGGTGGTCACATCCTTTTTTATAAGGTATTTTGTATAGGAAACCCATGTGAATTTTAGATAGTAGCATCTGTGTAACTGTTCAAGGCTAATACTAATGTCTAAGGTTATAGAGGAATTTAATCTAGAATTTGGTGACTATTCTAGAACCCTCTTCAAATCTAATTTTTTCTTGTTCTAGATATAGAATTATATTAGCATCAAAACAAAGTATATTAATTATTTATCATACACACACACACACACACACACACACACACACACACACACACACACACACACACACACACACACACACACACACACACACACACACATATATATCATAATTTTACTTACTATTTTATCCTATCTTAGTTTAATTAATTCAACATATGTTATATTTGAGTTTTACATCTAATTGGATTATTATAGAGATAGTTTAACACCATTGTAATTTAAGGTATCTCTATCTTATTTAACTATAGATAACCCCTATTTATATTTTTAGGGTGAAACATAGGGGTCATCTTGATTTTCATGCAAACTGACCTTAATAACCTGATCCATTACAATGACTAAGTCCATGTAAAAACATTTCATATAAATCACTTGGTCTAAAAATTTAGTTTTGATTCTTTAGTTCATGATTAAAAAAATTTAAAAGAACTTAATTTTGGTATTGGTTAGGTTTTTTATAGGTGCATTTTTAAATTCTTGGTTTCAAGACCTAATCAGGCTTATAAAACTTGAATAGGTATTTGGGTTTCAAAATTATTGTTTCCTTTATTAGTCATATCTTTTGTCTGATTGGGTTGTAGTTAGAATTAATTTCATTTTATATTCCTAATCAAAGTAAAAAATCCACTTAGGTATAGGGGATTCATGCTTTGTTAACCAATTTGGTGGGTGGGATTTATATCTCAATTAATTCATATGTCATTTGAATTATGAAATTTGAGGTGATTTATTTTTTGGTCAAGGTTTAAACCTAGACAAAATCTATCATTAAGGCTAAGGCCCATCCTTGTAAATAAGTAAACAAGCCCAACTAGGTTAGTGGTCTTGTTCCCCCTGACATAAATTTGTTGATCAAGGTATAGACCCTGACTAGGTCTATATGCCCTCCACTATTTTCCTACAATGTTATGGGGTTATAAACCTTGCACATAACATGAATCTCTTCACCTAAGATTTGAAGTACTATGTAGGTTTTCCAAGCCTAATTATTATAACAAGTCCTCAATGTGTTTAATCCAATGTGATTCATAATAACAAGATCCAATTAGGTGTTGTGGTATGTCCAAATTAGATCCAATAATAATCAATATTTTAAATCTTGATTATCAAAGGAGTTCAATTTTTTTTAAAGTGACTTTTTAAACTCAAGCAAAGTCTAATTAGTTCTATAGGCTCAATTTTGGATGCTTTTAAAAAATTGACCATAGATTTTCACTCATTGTTTTGGTTTTTGATTCACCTCCATCGGCTAGAATTTGGTTCCATCCCAAACGTTGTGGTGATTTCAATTTTTCAATTTTTTTATCATTTAAAAGTTTTCATATTTCTTGTCTCTAACTTTGCTAAAGTGATTTTAATGTGAAGTTGACATATTTTATTTCTTAGGTGAAAACTATAGGAGGAGAATGTGGCATATATTTTTGGAGGTAAAATAAAATTAAAAAGAAGTTTTTGAAGGAAAAATATTTCCATCCATGGACCTAAACTCTATAAATTTATAGACTCAAACCATTCCAAGGGTTGGCTCATTTTTTACCAATTGGAGACATTGTGAACCAATCACTCTGTTTCACATCTTTTTCTTATTTAATAGTGTAATTTATCCCTCTCTCTTACTACCATGGGGTTATCCTTCCTAAATTTATAACCAAATGATCTACATAAACTCAAATGTATGATATTCAAGTAAATATCTTATTAATCAAAGCTATGGAGATTTTATTTCATTACTTGCACATATAAATAGTGGTGGTGTTATTTTTATTCCTACTTTCTCATCCTTATAATCTAACATCATCTATGTTTATGTTTGTGTGTATGTATGATAATAAATAAAATGATTCATGGGTTTATTTGATCGAATGGATCTAATTTGTCTTCATTTCAATAGGAGTTTTCTTTCTTTTCCCCTTTCTTTTTCTCTTTTTACCTATTTATTAGCAAGGGTTTAGTTCTAGATATGAATTCAATCCACATATTCATGCTAATATTAATTGATAAATATCTTCCATTTTTATTTTTCAATGGAATGAATGTTTAAAATCATCTACATTTCCATATTATAAAACTCAAAATGTTGATTTTATCATTTGGGAAATCTGGAAACCTAGTATTGTGTCATTTCTCTTTAGGCATTAAAAAACTAAATTACTGAGATAATAAAACTTGCATTCCCATTTCGATGTTAAAGACTAAAAATAACCATTTAAATCTCAATTTATATTCAAAACCAACATGCCCCTTAAATTATAATAAATTTTTATAGACCAACTAGCTCACCCAATGTGTTGTGACCCAATAAATAGAGACATTGGGGAGATCTATGGACCTCTTTTTAGGAGAGGATAGATGGGAAACCATCCTTCCTATGTTTTTCTAAACAAGTCATCAAGATATTGGATAGTCTAAATTATTGCATTAGTTTGTGAAGAATGAATATGAGATTGAGTTACTTAAATGGATAAACTTTATAGTTACTTTCAATTTGGTAGATTTGTATCCTTATCATGGATGTAAAATTAGAATCAAATATTTAAAATCATATTTAGATTCTATAAAGGTAGTTTGTAGAGCACATATTCCAAAAAAGAAGCATGAAGAGGTGGACACATATGATTGATACAAGAATAAATAAGATGACACATGATAAAGAGTATAAATAATATATGGTCAAGTGGAAGGGTGGAGACATTGAACATGTGACATGGATAAATGCATCTAAAGTTACAAAGTATGGACAAAAGGCACATAATTAGGGGCTTGTGTTTCTTTTAATTACCCTGGGTGTATGATGCAAGATCATCTAGGTTAATATATAATCCTACATCAATCAAAAATATGTTAGATTAGTAAATTTCATTAAGTCTAATATTATACAAGTTTATAATTATGTATAAGTCTTTTTTTATAAGTTTTGTGCAAGTATGTTGATGAGGGTAATTATTGTGTTAGTTTTACTAAGCTTGTGAAGCTTTTTGTAATTAGGTTTGTTAAGTCTTTTGGTTAGGTCAAGTAGTGAAGAGATAAGTGAAGAATTTATAAGGTCTATAGTATTTTATATATCATTAGAGCATTTGGTTAAGTCATATTAGAGTCTAGTTATTTTTTATAGAATTTAAATATTTGTTTTCAAGTTCTTATAGAATTTTTATCTTCACTATTTATTTGCATTAACTTGTAGCAATATTGGAGCATCAAATTGATATCAAGAGCTAGTCTAATATTAATACAGTTAATTTATAGCTTTTTTGTGTTGGCATATATTTACCATACATTCAAAATAATTTTGGGAAACTTGTAGTAATGCATGCAAATATTTATGGGAGATATAGGATTTAAAGTAATACATAATGTTCATTTGAGCTTATTATACCTCTTAGTTGAAACACATAGCACATGGATATATTTAACGATCTTTGTGATCTAACAGATGAAAAAAAATCTAATTATCATCTATGCATTTATGCTTGTTGGTTAGGTTGCATTGGAATTGAGAAAGTGGAATAACATGTTATATATGGTGTGTTACAGTGCATTGAGTTATGTTACCATGTAGTTTTATCTATTGTGATGTATCATCATTGGGATTGTGTTGAGAATTTGATACTATTAATGGTTTTATAAGAAATTAATGTAATTAGGTGGGTCTTATTACTTTATAATCATGCCTTCACATTGGTGAAAATGAGATTTTTTATTGAAGAGGAGATTTGAGATTTGAGAGAGGATGATCACATATAATAGTGAATATTATGAGATATAGTTAAACTTGAAAAAATTATGAGTTAGCAAGCAAAGATATGAGGATATAATGTTTTAATTAATCTCACTTGTAAGATTATTGTGTTGTTATCCTTTATATTCCTTGTAATTTTATTTCTATTGAAATTAGATAACAATATGAGTTATTTATGAGTTTATTTTTATATTTCATTGTGTGAATTTGATGGTTGTGTGGTGTAATTCATCACTTAATTAAGACTCATAACCAAAACTTCATTAGATGATTTTATAGATAATTTTTACAATTGTGAAATTTTTTTATGTTTTAGTGATGATGATGTTTTCAAATGAGGTAGTCAACTTAATCATTTTGAAATAACAATGTTATTCAAAGAGCATGTTTTTGGTCTTATTAACAAGATTTACATTTTGAATTGCTATCATACCATTTTATCAATATTAAAACATGGTGCATAAAGATATTAAGAAATCAAAAAATCCATAATTGATTTTTTTGGAATTTTATCATTAGGTGATGAAGTAACACAACACGTATAAATTATAAAATCCTTGTGAAGTAAGTTGATATGGCTAGATCCATGTGACATCAAGTTTAAAGAGATTAGGAGATATGTATGTGTTATTTTATTAATGATGTTAAAGGATATGCTAAAATGAACTATGAAATATCTTCCTCAAACTTTTTATATTATTTTACATTTCAATTTTTTTATAAATGTATTGGCTTAGTATTTTTTGAAAACCTAGTGAAGAGATACTAAAATTGCTTTTGATGTCACCAATTTTAGATTTAAAATTGAAGTAGGGTTGATGGTAATAACACCATTTATCACCAAAAATAATTAAAAATTTTGATTGATCAAAAAAATATAGGGACCTATATTTAATATGCATGAGATCCTCAAAAATCTTGAAGTTTATCAAAGAAGTTATTTGTTATCTTATTTGAAGAAGAAATATGTTTTTTTACTTGTCATTTGATGACCATAACTTATGGATGGTGAATCCATGATGATTTGGTGTGAGGAGAATATTTTTAAACCCCTTATGTTTAAAAAAAATTTGCCCTGATTTTTAGAATTTTAACACATAATGTCATATTTCATAAGGTATAAAAATCATTCCTAATATTAAAAAAATATAGGAAATTCATTCCTTTATTTATGGATCTCATATCTCCATACACATCTCCTCATATCCATAACAATATTCACTAACAATATTAAAGCTATATATGATATATTATTGTTACTTACAAAAATATATAATTCTAAATAACTATATTTGACTAATTACCCAAATAAAAATATAACCATAATACTAATTTAACATATGGAAAATCACCAATAACATGTGAACACTAATTTTTCCTAAAATACCTCCCTTAGTTTTTACATGGTAGAACACATCTTGTTCTCAAATTGTAACATGTCTCCAATGAAACTAATCTCATGATATTGATCCAAAATGAAAGGCACTCCTAATTAACCTTCCGTGGTTTTCAATAAGTTTACCACAAATATGGACATGAATAAGGGTCATTCAACCTATTCACCTCATGCAATTTTCTAGATCACCACTAACCTTTTCAATATCCATGAGTTCTATAGTAATTTTTTATCAGTACTATAATATGTTTTTACATTAGGGGATTACATAGGAATAACTTACATATACAAGTGAAAAAAAATGAACCTCTATTATTATTACAAAACACACTAAAAAAATAACACAACTAACACACCCCGAAACTGAAACAAATGCCACCAAATCATATTGGCCCCGTCATTGATCACTAATGAGAGGATTTGAAAACATCCTTCCTCCATTGCCTTCAACCTCCTTCATCTCATTGATTACTCATAAAATGTGTTGATGAAGCTCAAATGTTTCCACATTATATTTATTGGTATAACTTCCCTCCCATAATTTGAAACAACATGGACGTTGGTTTCCACTGAAAATTTATCTATAAAGCAATTTTTTTATTTTTTTAATTTTTGATAATGACTCTACATGAAACATAAGCCTAAATGACTTTGAAATTTTCTAACATAAAAAATACTCTAAACCTTTACTCATTTAATAATGAAATTTTGATGTATATACACATAATAAATTTACATGAGACAAAAGAAACTTATACAATCCTAAGTTTATAAACTTTACTAAAATCAAGTATATTTTACATCTTTTTAGACATATACATTTGAAACCATTGACTATGTCTATGAATCTTGTGACAACTTGACTACCAACTAAATATATTGAATACATAAAAACTATAAATAAAAAATGGGTGAAGCTTGAGAGAACTATGGCATACATGTTAAACCTAATACTATGAGCTGGATCAAGAGATGAACTTAGAGGGAAATTTTGAACATGATAAGCTCAAAATAGGTCAAAATACACATCATGACCTAAAATGTATATGCATGAGGATTTTTTAGTGCTTTAGATGTATAAATGCAATAATATATAATAGAAACACATTTGACCATGGATGGAAACTTAGATCAAATAAAATCTAAAACCATCAAATAGTGCACAGTCATTGAGCTAAGAGAATTTAACAACCTAATGTGAAATATATTATAAGAGTGTAATATAATGAGATGTTATTGTAATAAACCTCTATTGAATTTTATATAACCACTGTAACTCTAATACTGACAATGCAACCAATGTACCAGAATAGGACAAATTTGACTAAATACTCTAAATGTTGGCAGAGATTATTAATAGAGTTGTGCTCATTGAAAGGTCTAGAAAAATATTCACCTAGATCATATGATAGATTAAATTATTTACTATCCAAATGGAACAAGACCAAAACTTTGATGCCAACAAATGATATCTCTAGAACTAAATGACTACTATAAAACAATGTCTTAATAAACTCTAAAACCCTTAGACCCATAGAAATAAAAATCTAATCTAAATTTTATAGATTATTTTATCTCATTCAGAGGGATGAATAATAATAAATTCCCCATCATTTTTTATAATTCTCCATCACATGATTAAGGACCGATATCTGACAATAAAAATTACCTTGATTTATAGAATTTTAACATAATATTATATTTCATACTATATAAAAATTATTTAAGATATTAAAAATATATAGATAATGCATTCCTATATTTATGGAGCTCATATCACCATACATATCTCCTCGTATCCCTAATAATATTAAATCTATATATGATATATTGTTGTTACTTACAATAATAAATAACTATAAACAATTATATTAGACTAACTACTCAAATAAAAATATAATTTTAATACTAATTTAACATACGGTAAATCACCAATAACATGTGAGCACTAATTTTTCCTAACATAACCCCTAGTGTCTACATGGTAAAAAACATCTCATTCTCAAACTACAACATGCCACCAATGGAGCTGACCACATGATCTTCATCCAAAATCAAAGGTACTCCTCATCAACCTTCCATGGTTTCTAATAGGTTTACCACAAACCTATACATGAATAGGGGCCCTTCAACCTATTCACCCCATTTAGTTTTTTAGATCACTACTAACCTTTTCAAGATCCATCAGTGCTACAATAATTTGTGATCTGTACTCTAATATGTTTTTATTTTAGGGGATTACATAGGAATAACTCACATATGCAAGTGAATAAAAATGAACATCTATTTTTACTACAAAACACACTAAAAAAATAATGCAACAACCACACCACACAAATGAATTAAATGCCACCAAATCATATTTACCTCGTCATTGGTGATTGATGAGATGATTTGAAAACCTCCTTCCTTTGTTGCCTCAAACCTCCTTCATATTTATGCTTACCTAGTAAATGTGTTGATAAATATCAAATGTTTCCACATTTTATTTATTGGTATAACTTCTATCCCTCAATGTGAAACAACATGGATGTCATTTTCCACCAAAAATACATCTATAAGGTAACTTTTTTTTACAATTTTTGATAGTGACTCTATATAACACCTAATACTAAATGACTTTGACCTTTTCTAACATAAAAAAGACTCTAAACCTTTAATAATTTTATAATGAACTTTTGACATATAGACACTTTGGATTTTTTACATAGACACAAAATAAATTTACATGAGACAAAATAAACTTATAAAATCTTAAGTTTATAAACTTTACTAAAATCAAGGCTATTTTAAATCTTTTTAGACATATAATTTTGACACCACTGACTATGTATATAAATTTTTTGACAACTAGACTACAGACTAAATATATTGAATACATATGAACTATAAATAAATAAATGGTGAAGCTTCAGAGAACTATGACTTACATGATAAACCTAAGACTATGATCCATATCAAAAGATGAAATTTGAGGGAAATTTTGAATGTGCCAAGCTCAAAATAGGTCAAAATACACATCACCACCTAGAATTTATACGTATGAGAACTATGTAGTGATCTAGACATAGAACTACAATCATATATAATAGAAATGTGTTTGATCAAAAACGGAAGCTTGGATCAAATAAAATCTAAATATGTTTAACAGTGCACATAAATGGAAACTTAGATCATATATTGATAGAACAATGCTCATGGAAAGGTCTGGAAAAATATTCATCCAGATTAGATGATAGATTAAATTATTTGTCATCTAAATGGAACAGACCAAGATTTTGATGCCAATGAAAGATATCTATAAAACTAAATGACTGATACAAATTAATATCTTAATAAACTCTAAATACCCTCATACCTACAAAAATAGAAATCTATTCTAAGATTTTATAGATTATTTTCTCTCATTCAGAGGGATGAATAACAATAAATCCCCCCTCATTTATTCTAATTCACCATCATAGGAACAATAATGAATATCCAATGATACTAGATAATAAAAATTTCCCTAATTTTTAGAATTTTAACACATAATATTATATTTAATACTATATAAAAATAATCTAAGATATTATAAATAAATAGGAAAGGCATTACTATATTTATGAATCTCATATCTCCATATATATCTCCTCGTATCCCTATCAATATTAAATCTATATATGATATATTGTTGTTACTTACAATAATATATAACTCTAAGCAATTATATTCAACTAACTATCCAAATAATAATATAGTCTTAATACTAATTTACCATATGGTAAATCACCAATAACATGTGAAGACTAATTTTTCCTAACATACCCCTCTTAGTGTTTACATGGTATAACACATCTCATTCTCAAACTACAACATGTTGCCAATGGATCTAACCTCATCATATTAATCCAAAAAAAAGGCACTCATAATCAACCTTCCATATTTTCAATAGGTTTACCAAAAACATGGACATGAAGAAGGTCCATTGCATGTATTCACCTCATGTAGTTTTCTAGATTGCCACTAACCGTTTCAATATCCATGAGAGATACAATAATTTTTTATTAGTAATATAATTTGTTCTTACATCATGGGATTACATAAGAGTAGCTCACATATTCAAGTGAACAAAAATTAACCTTTATTCTTATTAAAAAACACACTAAAAAAATAATGCAACTACCACACCACATAATTGAAACAAATGCCACTAAATCATATTTGCCCCATCATTGGTGATTGATGAGAGGCTTGGAAAACCTCCTTCTTATTTTTCCCCCAAATTCCTTTATCTTGATGCTTACTTATAAAATGTTTCAATAAAGATAAAAATTTTCACATTGGATTTATTGGTATAAATTCCTTCCCATAATGTGAAACACCATGGATGTTGGTTTCTACTGAAAATGCATCTATAAGGCAATTTTGTTTTTTACAATTTTTGATAATGACTCTACATGACACCTAAACCTAAATGACTTTGACCTTTTATGACATCAAAAATACTCTAAACATTTAATCATTTTATAATTACCTTTTTACATATAAACACTTTGTATTTTTGACATTGACACAAAATAAATTTACACGAGAGAAAAGAAACTTATAAAATCCTAAGTTAATAAACTTTACTAAAATCAAGACTATTTTAAATATTTTAGACATATAATTTTGACACTATTGAATATGTATATAAATATTATAAAAAATATACTATATAATAGATATATTAAATACATACAAACTATAAAATAAAGCATGTTTGGGGAACTCCTTCTTGCCATAAGGGAACAAGATAATATTGTGTTGGTTTTATTATCTCTAGGGTGTAATCCTTTGTTTATCTAAGCTTAGCATCACTTGGAACTTTGAGGGGTTATTATAACACTTTAGATCAAGTTCATACTACATTTTTGATTCATCTAGGGATATCATTTTTGGGCATTGGTTCTTATCTACACTTAGACTATTTTGTAGAGTATGTTGATGTCATCTTTTACATAGGGATGCCATTAATGACTCAGACCAAAGCTTTGCTACAACATAATTATTCATATTTTTAATTCACACTATTTTAACTATTGAATTCAATTCACATTCATATAATATTACCATAACCATAAACTAGATCAAGCTAGATTATGTGTAACACCATTCTTCATTAAAAAAAGTCTAGTAAATAGAGTACATGACAAGTGAAGTAGATAAAATGCTTATCTAAAGATATTAATAACATAAAATCTCATAATTAAGCTTTGGCACTATAATTTAGATCTTCAAGGGCATCTATAATAATCCTAAATTCTAATTGTGGTCAAATCATTGTATCTGAAACCAATTATGTAGAGTTTCACTACATCAAATCACATATCCCTCTCATTAGAGATTTTACAATCATTTTGTTTGATCTATTACCTTACACACATCATGTTATGATTTCAACATGTAGCCAGTCCTTGAATACACCCAATACATCATGGAATCCTTTAACCACCTACTAATTGGTATAAGGTGTGCATCAATTCATCTAGCTAACATAAAAAGAGGTCAAAATAGAAATCATACCAAATGATTGCATCATATTGATATGCCAATCAAGTTGGTGTGAGTCCATACTTAGTTGAAAAAAGGCCCAAAATTACCCCATATAAAAGTGCTAATCTTACCTTGGACTAGTATTTCAAAGCTTTCAATGCATATAACTTAAGCACATTTAGCTCAGTGTTGAAATCATCAAAGCTTTTGATAGCAAGCTTGAGTTCCTCAGTCATTTTATCTATCTATATGGAGGTGGAACTGAGTGTGAGCACATTTGTCTTATCCAATTCCTTCCTTAAGGCCTCAATACTTGCCTTAAATTTTATCATTCCTTCATCTAGGATTTTCCCTTATTCACAAGACTTAATCTTCAAGGCACAAAAGAGTATTTCTAGGTTCTACTCCTAGTCTTTGATCTGGGTGCTTAAGTCATTAAATTTCCCCATTGTTTGGGTGTATTCTAACCTACTTGTAGTGTATACCTAAAAAATCATATCATACCTCTCCCCATTTGATTTATTAAGGCATGCATCTCTGATTGACACCTGGTTGGAGAATCTATAGAATATAGTGTTAGTTGCATTTGCACCCTCTTGAAGTTTGGCAAAGAGTTCTTCTACCTCTTCAATATTTATAGCTAAATCCTTTTGTAGAGTGGTGACTGAGTCTTCCTCTTCTTATTTTTTCATATTTACCTTCAAAATTAGGAAAATATAATCCACTATCATACATAATTTATCATCCTTTAAGAGGTTTAATGTGTCAACACCATTGAACAGGGATGGCTCGATTATTTCTATATGCTCGGCTAATTACTGCAACTTAAACTTAATGGCCTACACTTCCTCCTATGAATCTTGTGTGATTTTATTCCATCTCTTTTCCATAACATCATTAATGATGTTTTATCACATGACTTCAATTTCCATTTATATGAATGCATTTGGCAAACCTGACTGGGTTCACGGCATGGGGATTCAAGATAAAGGTGTCTTACCCCTCCTTAGGTTTATCAATGCTCAAAATAGCCTTTTTAAGCACCTTAAAGTGAGGCTCATCCATATATCTATTGAATTCAAATGAAATCTATTTTCACATCCTATCCATGGTAGATTCAGGGCTCATATACTCAAATATGTATAAGTCTTCCTCTATCCACCCCTTTTGTAACTTTTCCCTAAGTCTCAATTCTTTGCCTTCTTCTTCTATGATGGATAGATCCATTTTTTCTTCTTCCTCTTCATCGATGTTACCACTCTCTTCATCACTTTCCTCTGAGGTTTCTTCTTCCTATTCATGTAAGGGTTCTTCTTCAGACTTATCCCATTTGTCCACTTCTTCTCCCTTGGTGCCAATTTCACCCTCCTCTTGTTTTTACTGGGTCTCCATGGTTCTCTCTATTTGTTGTTTTTCTAAGGTGCCATCATCACCTTCCTTTTCTTTAGGCTCCCGTTTACTACTTGGGCACATTGTAGTGCAAATTAGTCTACTATACTGGTGGAGGTAATAGGAACCTTTTCTACTTCTTTAGTTGGTTATGTGCTTGTGGTAACCTCTTTTTCTTCCTTCTCTTTCTTATCCTTTTATTCTTAGGCCTTCTTCTTTTTCTTGGCCTTCCTCTTTTTCAGTAGTGTTAAGGCATTTTATTCTTCAACCTTCCTTTCCTTAGCATCAAATCTATCAATATTCTCTTGAGTCATAGTGACTACCTTCATGGCTTCTTTTTTATTCTTTAGCACCAACACCTTAATAATTTCTACTTCACTCATCCCCAACTTCCTCCATGACTTTCTCTTTTTCTCCTTAGTTTTTGGAGGCTATATGGTGTGTTCTTCAAGTGGGGCACTTGTTGGATTCTCCACATCTCCAAACATAGTGGTAATGCCACCTTAGGGGCTCTTCTAGACTTCTTCAATGCTAGGCTCTTCTCCTACTTCTAAAATGTAGACCTTGGTCCCTCCTTCCTCTTTCTCTATCTCTTCCTGTGCCTTTTCCACCTCCATTTACTCATAAGCCTCTTGCACCTCCATCTCTACCAAGGTTATTATTGGCATTATATAGGGCCCCTTAGACTTCTTCTTCTCCTTCTTTATATAAGACACAATCCTTGGTGCAAAGGTCACACACTTCTTCTTTGGTGCTGAAGAGTTGCCTCCTTACCAAAGGTGATCCTTAAATTTACATGCTCTTGAATTTCTTCAAGTGTTTCTCCCCATTTTTTAGGGAGATTTCTTCTACATTACTAAAACTAGCTTTCCTTTTTCATTGATATATAGGGAAGATCATCATCCTTATTAGGGTGTGCACCCTTCTTTCTTGGCTTCATCTCATAATATAAAATATGTATGTGCCTAAGTATTACTTACTTTTAAAAGGGATGAAGGTTAGTGTGATCCAAATCATCCTCCTCATATTTTATATTTTTTTCTTTTGGGAACACATATTGGCACTATAACTTACTCCTCTCGAAATCCATAACCTTCATTAAGATGTCCAACTACTATGTGTTGGGAATTATCCTTAATGTATCCCTAAAGTACTTCATGGAAACTATGTAAGGGTGTTTTATCTAGCCTGAATGGCTATCATCTGTGAGTACCAAACATACTACATAAAAGTGTTGCATGATGGTGAAGGTCACCATTCCAAACATGTTTTCGTGAAGCTCCTTGGGGATGCACCATTACATCCTGAATGCATCTAAATATTATGTGCACCACCCCATCACTCGAGTCTTATACTTCTAGGAGAAGGAAGGGGGTAGGTGAATTCTTGGTACTTCATCATTAGGGAGTCTTTGTGCACTAAGAAGACCTAAAGATTATCTTCATCACCATCAGGCATGCTGATCTCCTTCATGAATATTGAAATAAATATTAACCCCCACTTGAAGGTCTCTCATGCCATATGACACTCAAGCATGTTATTTATCATTTCCTCAATAAATAATTTAGAAACATTGAATTTGATTGCTTGCACCATGTGATAGGTGATGTACAAGTAGGACTTGTTGATATCATCCATATTTTATTATATAAAATATTGAAGCTCATGAGGCATGTTGGTATCATCATCCTAAGGTCCATGATATCATTTATGGGAATGTGAATCCTCCCTTGTAGTACTCAAGTATTTTCATGACCCTTTCTACTTCAACATCATTTTCCATCATTCGATGGATGTTTACACCTAAGTCAAGGAGCCTAATAATTTTATTGATTAGACACATTAATAACCACATGTGACTCACTTCAAAGTAGAAGTGGTCCCTATATATGTAAGAAGGAGGAACTACATGATTTCCTCTAGCTTTCTGAAACATGGCCACTCATAGAGCTAAGTTGTCTAATGGCCATAAGATTGTCTCAAATTGAGACATCACATAATGTTGTGCCTACCTCTATATTTTATTTAGTGTCAACCATCGAGTCTTGTGATAGATCTTATGAATCGATTGGGTTATGATGGTTATATTATTTCAAATGGTAGGTGTACATGAATGATTCCCAATTCTCCCTTACTAAGACCTTTGAGGGAAATTGCATCTCTTTGTATGATATCTTTACGATCACCTAAAGGTCAACCACTATGATACTAACCCATTCCATTGGTTATGCCTTATTTTTTGCAATGTCTATCTCTTATATAATCCATGCGCATTAGGCATCTTTCTTTTCCTGTAGCAGACCAAAAATCACCTATTTCTTTCCCATCTTGACTGTCTAGTGTTGAAGCACAATCTATTAACTTTGTTGAAGCCTCTAATATTTCTTAGTGCTTCTCATAGTCATGAGGTTTATGATTGAAATTTTAGATTTTGAGATTCATTCACTATTAATGATGGCCTTAGCATCACTCAAGTTTTCTACTATCCTATTTTCCATACTTTGTGCCCCACACTCTTCTATTCTAATCTCAAATGGAATACAATTTCAATCTTTCCTCAAATTTTCTCTTTTTATGTTTTTGGGTGATCAGGACTCTCTTTGGTAGATTTTTCTCACTCTTGGATATAGTTCAAGTCTATGTGTCTAGTTTGAATTTGCTTAAAGCTTGTAACCTAAACCAGTCAGTCTTTTACTTCTTTATACCTTAATTTTAGTTATCGTACTAAGTATAGGTGAGTAATGGCATGATGATGCCTAAATTTAATAGAATACATTAAAACCCATGACATATATAAAAATATGATAAAACTAATGCATTCAATGCGGGTATTTGTGCCTCTACTATTACCTCATTAAATTCTCTAAAGGATATTTCTGGTAAAGTGACATGTAGTTCAATCAGTCACTTCCTACCTAAATTTAGGTATATGTCAGTTTATCTTGACTATCTTCCTCTTGTACTTTGTTCACTTGGTGTGACCTTTTATTTCCTTATGGAAACCTAGGCAAAACACTTCACATGCACATGATTTATCCTCCAAGGTTCCATCTTCTCTTCCTACTATGCATTCATTTCAAGTGCACTTTCTTGTCTTGGTTGATTTCTCTATGATTTCATCTCTTGCCTTGACCTATCCTACCCCATTAAAATACATTGCATTGGTCCTCCAACACTTCTCTTTCTAGGTTTTTTTCACACTCAGCATGTTATGTGCCTATATTTCATCTTATGTGCACTAACATCCTATGTGCCATTCTTCATCACTCAGGTGTCTAGCCTTAAGCACTTATAAAGCATCCATGATCAACTCACCCAACTATAATAATGTGTGGATGTGATAAATTGGTTCACTTACATTCCTAAAATCACCTCACTTATTCAATCATCACTAACACAACATAAAATAACACCAAACATAAAGAAATATTTGGCTTGTACCAAAATTTATTTTGGTTAGCACAATATAAATATCTTATGATTGAGAAGTTAGTGTTTAATGGTGTAAGTGCCATCCTATTACTTATAAGGCTCAATCAGTTACCATTGAAATTTCCATGGAGCATTTCACTTGATAATATGTATAGCTTTCATGTGCTAATTTCTAACATGTTATGTATGACATATGGACCGATCCACATAATTTGTATCTTTCTCAAGTGGTCAAGGTACTTGTAGTCATAGAGCAAGACTAATTCTCTTTTAGTCAGTACCTTAAACTTAATATGTTTGTCATGCCATAACTTTTGGTGTGTCTTCTTTATTTATTGGCTCTACCTTGCTTGGACATGCACCTCATCTAAGAACTACAAGTCCTCCAACCTTGCACTCAATGATTTTTGGTCATATAAATGACCAATATGCATAATGAATAATGATATTATTGTAAACTTTATTGGTATAAATACCTCAGTGCCAACCATCGATTAAAATGGTGTAGCCTTGTTTAGGCACTTGTAAGTTGTGCAATACACCCATAGTACTACTGCCACTCAATCATCCCAATATTTGAAACCAATATCACATATATTCATGAGGAAAATACCCAATATATTATTGAATGCCTCATTTTTAAAATTAGCTTATGGATGATAAGGTATTGGTTTATGGTGTGCCATCATGTATTCAATTAGTAAGATCTGTATAGTTTTATTAACAAAGTGTGTGCCTCTGTCACTAGTAGAACTAAGTGGGAAACCATATAAAATTATTATGATTTCCCATATGAACCTCATGGTTATGGTGGATGTATAATATTTTTTTGGCACTACCTCAACCCAGTTAGTGAAATAATTGGTGGCTGCTATAATGTATATTTTACCAATGTGCCTTGTTATGGGAGTAATCAACCCAACAAAATCAATGTCCCATTTTTTAAATAGTTCTTGGGTAAGAATGGGAATGATGGGAATATAATCCTAGTGGTTGGGATTCCCTATGTGCTAGTAGATGTCACATGCCCTAGTGCAATCTTTTGCATCTTGGAATAGACTTAGCCACCACAAGCCTGAATGCAACACCTTACATATCATAGCATCTCTAATGCAATGGCCTCCTTCTATCCCTTCATGTATCTATCATAATATGAAGTATCTTTCATGTTTTAAGACACATTGGTTTAGGACTTCATCTCAACCTAATTTTTATAGTTCCCTGCTAATGAGATAAAAGGAAGCAGTGTGAACTATGAGCTATTTCTTTTATTTAGTTGTCATAGTCTGGGGCACAAATCTAAATGTTAGAAAAATGACTATCTTTGCCAAGTCCTCAAGGAAACATTGGAATCTATATATTTTCACATCTGGAATGTCATCCTTAATAGGCACTACTACATCACCAGAGTTGATGTGGGACAAATGTCTAGGCCCAAGTTTTGTTTTTTAGGATTCACTAAAACCAAGAACTAGAATTCTTGAAATAGGATCTATCCATATACAAATGTACCCATGAAGAATGGGCTTGTTCATGTGGTAATTAATCTTGTCATGGTTCATGAAGAAGATGAATGGAGTCACCAATAAGTATTTCCTAAAAAATTTAAGGCATAAAACATGACTAGTGCCTCACACTTAGTTTTTGTATAGTTATGCTCTACTTAGGTCATTTTTTTGATTGTGAAAGAGATGGGATGATCCATTTTGCCTTCACCAATATGTACACGAATGAAACTAATTATAAATATAGATTCATCAACATGGACATGGAATGGAGTTTCCTAGTTAGGAAATTGTAAAATAGGTACACTAGCTAATTTGAGCTTCAGGGTTTCAAAAACATCTTCTTGCACTAAGCCCCAATATAATGGGCCATCCTTACACAAAATCTCCTAACAACACCACAATATTTTCATATCTCCTTATAAATATCTTAGAGTATCTATAATGGCCAAGAAAGGTGTGAACATGTTTTTACATTAAGGGGGTCTATAACTGAATGATTATTATAATATTCATGGGATCAATGAGCAGACCATATTTATAGATGATATTCTCAATTAAGGTTCCAAAGGGTATCACAAAGATGCAATTATTAAGGTTTAAGGATATCTATAGCTAAATGAAACTTTCAAAATATATGCATAGGTTATCATAATGTTCATTAATGAGCATGTACATAATCTAATCATCTAGGTATACTTAGAATAACTTGTGGATGAAGTCCTTAAATGCAGTGATCACCACTCTGGAGAACATAGCTAGTGAATTGTTGAGTCTAAAGGGCATTATGTTATAATAAAAATAACCCAATTTAATTATAAAGGTTATGGGATTTTCTTCCTCTTCAAAATGGACTTGATGGTATCCTAAGAACTCATAAATGAAAGTGTGTATATCATAACCTATGATGCCATCTAGGACTTCACCATTAAACAACGTCAAGAAGGGGTCAGTGATTCAATTAACATTCAATAGTTTATAATTAATGTATATGTGGATGTCCCTATCCTTATTGATGTTAATAACCATGGGGATTACCCATTTTGACTCTTGTACTATGTAGATCAATCTTATGGCCAACATCCCATCAATCTCCATTTTGACCTGGGTATAAAGATTGGGGTTCAATTTTTAAGGGTGTTTCTTGATAGGTTTTGCACCATCCAAAATTTTTATGCTCATCCTCCCAAGGGATGGGTGGGTTCCCTTCATGTCTTGTAAATTCTAAAGGAACAAGACTTATAACTCTTTTAGGAGGTCCACAATTCATGCCAGCTCTATGTTAGACCAATATGTGCCCAAAGTATCCATATTTGGTTCCCTTTTTGAGATAATTTTTACCTTAGTATTTTTGAGTGGTTTATGGTAGGGATCATCCATACCATAGTGTGATATAACTTGCTCAATTCCCCTTAGTTGTTTTTATTTAAATATGAGTAGGGTCTTCCTCATCATGGTTACTATCATCCACTTGGTGCACAAGCTTCTTTTTGTCTATCAAGGTCATTGATTGGAACACCTTTCAAGTATCATCATCTTCTTCACTTGATTCACTATTGATCACTTGTTCCTCAAATAAATTTGGGAGTGCCAACTATTTTTCCTCAAACATGTCTTTTAGGTTATCCTCTAGGATTATAGTGTCCTTAAATATTACCATTTAAAGTACTTATAGTGACTCAATAAATTAAGGTTTTGTAAAGAAAAGGAGAAGGTGTGAACAAACCTCTCCTTGAGTGCATCCAAATTTTTTTTATCTCATGGCAAGTCTCATTGACAATGTACCATGCTCATGCCCACATCTTTAAGGTTCTATATAAGGCATGTACCCATAAGTTCCTTAGGGAATTTATGCCATGATCAGTACAAGTTTATTTACACAATAACATATGTGTTATTAGGTTTGAATCACCAAAGTATGTATAAATGTATAGATCCTCATTTTTTTTCCCAAATCTAGAATAGTTGGCTGCTTTTACATCTTACCAGGTTAGTAAGCTAGGCCTTTACACTACCCACCAATGATTGATAGTGATTTTAAAAGTATATATACCATCCTATCTACCTCTTTTGGGATGTATAAATCAATGTCAAAAACATATTATTCTATAGGATCACTCCCATTGTATCTTAGGAGTGTGACAAGTTTACCTTTGCTCATGCAAAATGCTCTCTTTTATTTCTTTATATCATAAGGGAACCATCTCTTTAAAGTGAAGTAAATATAGAGAAAACCCATTTTCCTAGGTTTTGGTGCCTTAGTGATCACTAATTTTCACCTGTGACCATTCATCTCATAATCTTCTTTAACCCATTAGTCATAAGCAACATTGGTGGTGTCTGAGGCTGACTATCCATCATCCTAAGAAATCACTCCATGGTCATTGGGGTTGAGAGTCTTGGTTCCTTACATCATGATGTTTTATATATCATTTATCTCATCATATAGATCAATAATTTACACATAGGGTGATGAATACCATATACCAAATGATCACTCTTAGCCTTATTTCAAAATCCACTACATTAAGCAATACTTACTAGCCCACTTGTCTATGCAAGATTCTAAGATTCACTTATCAATATATGGTTTCAAAGGTCTTTGATCTTGTTTATCAAGTTATTTAATATCTCATGAACCTCTCATTCACATATTAAATCCTCTTCTAACACTTTACAAACCTTAATTCACCCCTCTTCACAACAATGCCTTTTCTTTCACAGTCCTTTTAACCCTCATTTTCCTATGTCTTAGGTTGTACTTGTAAATGTTAAATGCTTCAAAAGAAAAATAAGTATTTTTAGATAAATTTTTTATTTTACATATATATATGAAATTTGGTCTCTGAACTCTTCTATATGACCCTCTTTCAACCTCAATTTATGCCTCTATTTAGGCCTATTAGACCTATTAGGGCCTATTTTACACACAGTCCACTATAGATGTATGAAAACACATGGAAAAATAGTAAAATCCTAAAAATATATTTAAAAACATTTAAAACTTTTAAATTACCAATTTTTAAGTCATTTTAATGGTTAGAATTGGTTAAATCTTACAAACCCTAGTTTACGGTTTTCTAATGCTCTGTCTCAGTTGAGAGCATACTAAATTCCAATATGGGTGTTTTACAAGGTTTAAAATATATAAAATAGATTATTATGGTCTGTATAAACCTATACCACCTTTGAAAATAAATTTAATCACTCTTCCAATCCATTGTTCCACATTTCATGACATAGTTTCACTTGACTATATTGGTTTCTTAAGCAAAACACAACCTTGTAAGTCTGCAGACCACCAAGACACTATTACAAGAATTATTAACCACCCTAAATTTTTTTAATATTATAAGGGGATTACCTAAAAATTATGATACGATTATAATTTATTTTGATGATTCTTTCTTTCACCATGCATAAGCACTCAGGTTGCCAATAGGGCCACCTATAGGAAATAGGGATCTAGTTTAAAGATAATTGTGCTTTAGACATTTTTTTGTACCTATTGAATATTATAACATCCAAAAATTTGTAATCCACTTTTTGAAACTCAATATAAATGTTCATATGCATAAACCACTCAAACTCAGGTAATAAGCAATAATAGATTATTAATCCAAATAGAGCCTGAGACTGTATGCTTAAAAAAGGTTACTTATTTATTTGATCTAAGATAAAATATGAATCATAAAAATATTTTTATATCATTAAATGACATTATAAAATAATTACCATATCATTATTTAATCAACATGACCTGAATAATAAACAACAAGCACTATCAGCCCAATAGGGCATGCATGAGAATTCTATCAAATGGGTGTTCTTACTTTATTACATTCATTCATGTATTTTATTCAAAACATACATGAACTTACCTTATTTAAATCTTGGAAACAAGTATTAAATTATCTTCCTTCAAATAGCATATATGTAGAAAATAATATCATCAATGACCTCAAAAGGGTCTATATGTTCCTTCACATAGCAGAGTTTCACACAAACATCATCATATATTCATAAAATTATTTTTAAAATACATTATCCATTCATATAATTCAAATTTATTGTCATTATAACTTCACAAACTTACTCATATACTCCTATAATAGTTTCATAACTGAATCTTGTCAACTTTCCCATATAGGGTCTATTTTATTACATTTCATTTTCTTGATTTTTGTACCATATGTCATCTATAACCATGACTATATAATTCTAAACTTTTATGATCCTTATATAGTCCCTAAACCTATTATACATGTTTATCATACCTTGAATCCTTCACAATTTGATAAAATTCCTCTTAAAGGCTTAATAAAAATTCAAATTCCTCAAAAGGAGGTTTTGGTGAGAAATGACAATATTCAAATTTGATGCACCTTAAAACCATCTAAACTACACATATGGATTCCTAATGATCTATAAAACCTATAATACTAATTTAGGATAAAAATTAAACCATTTTTGTGTCCTCAAGGGATGCCCTTACATCATACTACCAAGCTAATAAATCTTTGCCACAAGTTCTTGAGTAATCCACTTGGCATATGATGCTACATGAATACATTAAACCTCCTCATGGAAGGTATTTACCTCCAATTGTCTCTCATATAGGTGTACATTCTCTTAGTCCCCAAATTTAGGCCTTATTGGATTCATATCCTCTCAATATCATACCTGCACATGAAACCAACTTGTTAAGCAAAACATGTCTACTACCAACTTCTTCTTGCATTGCATATGAATGCCACTCTTCTTCTTTTTCAAACTGATCCATCTTCTCCTTCATTATATTATCAACCACTACTAAAAGTATGCATTCCTATTCCTCCTTCACCAATTATCCTTGTGATTCCAAATTCCACTTCATGTATAACTTCTTCTTGTTCTTTGTATACCTCATATGTATGTACACTTTGGATTTGTTGTTGTTCATCAACATCATCTTGATTGCCCTCAATATTCTACATATCCATGGGCTACATATTATTTTTCCATCTCTCATATTATTTATTAATAACTCCTACATATTCACCTTGTGCATGGGCTTGATTTATATTTCCCATATCATCAACATCATCCTCTTGTTCAAGATTCTATTTCAAACATTTATGTTCATCCATCATTCCTCCTATAGCTGCCTACTCCTTGCATGTATTTCTATCACAAACCATGATGTTAGAAATAAAACATGGATCCTTTACCTTGTACATTTCAATATCCATCTTCTTTAATTTCTTTATGTCAATCCCAAGCCATTTCCTTTCCATCTCAGCTAGAATCTCTTCAATTATATTATTGTCCTTTGTCACATGAGCTTGACTATCCATCTTATTTTGGTTATCTTCTTCCTTGAGCACTATCTTAGGTGCTATACCTTCCTTCATTTGACAAATATTTACTACCACCTTACATTATTCACTACTCATATCAACCAAATCCAGATAACTTACTTTCTTTTCTTCTATCTTGGGTGCTTTGACCAAACCCAAACTCTCCATTTCTTGACTCCAATATTGCCTTATCATCATCATCATCATCATCATCATCATCATCATCATCATCATCATCATCATCATCATCATCATCATCATCATCATCATCATCATCATCATCATCATCATCATCATCATCATCACCATCACCATCATCATCATCATCATCATCATCATCATCATCATCATCATCATCATCATCATCATCATCATCTTCATCATCATCATCATGATTCTCTCATCTCTCCTATATTCTTCACCTTTAAATGGGATAAGAGTATATGTATTTCCATGTTACTTAATAGTGTATGTGTTTACTTTAACATCATGTATGGCATGATGATCAAACTTCCATAGTCTCCCAAGTAATAAATTACACACATCTATAGGCAAAATATCATATAATACTGGATCTTTATACCTTCCTATTTGAAAATAAACCCAACTCTATTCACTTACCAATATTTGGTGTCTTTTCAAAACCCATGAAATTTTTTATTGTTATATATGTGTAATTATCTTCAATATCAAATTCTAAACCATCTTCAAAGAAATAATGTTATTATTACTACCACCATTAATGACTAGATTACACACTTTACCTCTTATCTTGCATCTGCTTCTGAATAGACTTTTTCTTTGGGCTAGTTCCTTAACTTGATTATAATACAATAAGAATCTCCTCATAAGTAGTGATTAATTCATATCATTCCTTATCTCTTCATTATCTTCTCTTACTCTCTGCTATTGCATTCTATTGCTCACATTCCTTGGGCACTCTATTGCCCCATGTCCCTCTTTGTGGTAATTCTAACATTGCCCCTAAAATCTCTATCTTAGTCCTTGCCTCATTATAAATTCATCCATTCTAAATATACCATCTAAAAATTATCTGATCTCCCTTGCATGGTGTTTTTCCATGCCTTCTTGACCTACTACTGCATGTACTTGTGGTCTCTCTTGAACTAGCTCTCTTTTCTTCTCTATTCCATCTTTACTTGCAAAGGTACCACTTGACCTTGTTGCCTATTATCTTTTTATTCTATTTTTTCTCTCTCATTGAGAAAATCCTCAATATCCTCCATTATCATAACTAATGGATCAATCAACTAGGTCATTATCCTGACCAAATCATCCTCTTCTCTGTTAGCTCTCTCTATGGAGCACTATCTTTGATCACATATCCTGCATTTCACTTTAAAACACATATTGTCAAATATGTCAACAATCCAAAAAATATTTTCCTTGTTATGATACCAAAATTATTTATACCATATACCAAATGATCACTCTTAACCTTATTTCAAAATCCACTACCTTAAACAATGCTTACTAGCCCACTTCTCTATGCAATATTATAAGATTCACTTGTCAATATATGGTTTCAAAGGTCTTTCATCTTGTTTATCATGTTATTTAAGATATCATATGCCTCTTAGTCATATATTAACTTCTATTTTAACTCTTTCCAAACCTCAATTCACCCCTCTTCAAAAACTTCCCTTTTCTTTCACAATCCTTCTAGCTCTCTTTTTCCTATTTTTAGGTTGTATAGAAAATTTACAATGCTTCATAAGAAAAAATAAGTATTTTTAGACACCATTTTTTATTTTACATATATCTATGAAATTTAATCTCCTAACTTTTCCATATGACCCTCTTTCAACCTCAATTTATGCCTTTGTTTAGGCCTATTAAGCTTATTAGGGCCTAGTTTGCACACAATCCACTATAGACATATGGAAAGATATGGTACAATATTAAAAGCCTAAAAATATATTGAAACTCATTAAAAAATTTATAATGACCAATTTTTATGGCATTTGTATGGTTAAACTGGTTAAATCTTACAAACCCTAGTTTAAGGTTTTTCAATGCTTTATCTCAGTTGAGAGCATACTAAATTCCACTATAGGTGTTTTTAAAGATTTAAAATATCCAAAATATATTTTTAGGGTCTATATAAACCTATAACACCTTCCAAAATAAATTTAATCACTCTTCCAATCCACTGTTCCACATTTCACGACACATTTGCACTCGATTATATTGGTTTCTTAAGTAAAACACAACCTTGCAAGTCTATATACCACAAAGACACTATTAAAAGAATTATTAACCTCCATAACCACTTTTTAGGATTATAAGTAGATTAAATAAAAATTTTAAGACATTTATAAGTTAATTTGATGATTCTTTCTCACCATGCATAAGTACTCAGTCTGCCAACAGGGCCACCTAAAGGAAATAGGGGTTTGGTTTAAAGATAACTATTATTGAAACATTTATTTTTCCCTCTTGAATATTATAACCTCACACAATGTTCAATACACTCTATGAAAATAAATATCAATGTTCATATGCATAAACCACTCAAACTCAGGTGATAAGTAATAATAGATTGTTAATCCAAATAGAGCTTAAGACTGTATGCTTAAACAAGGTTCCTTATTTCTTTGATCTAAGAGAAAATATGCATTATAAAAATATTTTTATATCCTTAAATAAAATTATAAAATAATTATCATATCCTTATTTAATCAACATGGCCTGAACAATAAACAAAATTCACTATCAGCTTAATAGGGCCTATATGAGAATTCAGTCAAATAGGGGTTCTTACTTTCTTTTATTCATTTGTGTATTTTATTAAAAACATACATGAACTTAACTTATTTAAATATTGGAAATAATTATTAAATTCAATCTTCCTTTGAATAACATATATGCAGACAACAATATCATCAATGACCTCAAAAGGGTCTGTATATTCCTTCACACAATAGAGTTCCACAAAAACATCAACATGTCTTCATAAAAATCTTATCAAAATATATTATCCATTCACATAATTATAATGTATTGTCATTATAACTTAAAAAAATAACTCTTATACTCTTATATAGTTTCATAACTAAATCTTATCAACTTTCCCACGTAGAGTCTATTTTATTACATTTTATTTTCTTGATTTTTGTACTATATGTCATCTAGAACCATAACTATAAACTTATAAAATTTTATGATAATTCTATATTACCTAAACCCCCTTAAAAATTTTTATCATACCTTGAATCCTTCACAATTTTATAAAATTCCTCTTAAAGTCATAACTAAAATTCAAATTCCTTAAAAGGAGGTTTTGGCGAGAAATGCCAATATTCAAATTTTAACCACCTTACAACCATATAAACTACACATATGGACTCCTAATGACCTATAACACATATAAGACCAATATAAGACACAAATGAAACCACTTTTTGGTCCTCAATAAACTCTCCTACATCATATGGGGTCCTTGGTCACTTGAGAGGGGGATCACTACCCTCTCCTTACCATTTTCAAAGGTCATATAGCACTTATGTAAATGCATATCAAGGTTATTCATGTAGCATCATGTACATCCTATTAGTGATAGATAATTATCTTGTTTAACCAAATCAATCACTTTAAAGTTAGCATGGAACTCAGTGCCCATGATATCCACAATTACACTTTTTAAAATTATGATCGGTTGCATCCTAGATCTGTTGGCTAGGAAAAGTACATGAGGGGAAGGCCTCAAGGTTGGCCTACCCATATTTTCCCATGTTTTATTTGTTAATATATTGATGTCAACACATATGTCCATAAGGAAGTCACATATGAACCATCCATCAATGGTGGCATTCACCAAGAGTTCTTGATTGTAATCCACATTCTATGTATGCCTAACTTCTTGTGCCCTTTTCATGCAAGGCACAATAAATTCAATTAGATTTTATCTTACATTATATAAAATAAGGTTATTTAATAGGGATATAATACCTTATATCTATAGGAGGTTAAATATATATTATAGCTATTGTACCTTAGCCTCTTATCCATCTTTCTTCTTGTGAGAAGGAACATCTTGTGCTGCTAAGTCTCTTTCTAGTTAGAGCTCCCCTTACAGGTTATAAATAACATTTATAGCCTATTAAAATACATATGTTTAATGTGCAAGGTATGGATAAGTTATAAATTTAGGTTTAAGCCACATTATGTGCTCAGTGTGAATATATTCCCCATATTCCAAGCACAACTTAGGTACTGGTACAACTGGTGGTTGAGTGGTGAATCCACTATGATTAGTTGCTTTTATTCTGATTGGCTCTATGTAAGTTAGTTATGCCTTCAGAGTCCACTTCTCTACTTTTATCTCATACCTAATCATTCCTTCACCCTTTTCTATGTTAGGCTTACCTTGGGTCAATTTATTATTCAAATCAGGGAATTCTTTGACCATATGTATTCCTCAAAAATACCCACACATTGGATGTGTAGGGAAGTCATGTTGATAATGCTCTATTGAACCACACTTGTAATATTAACATGGTAGGAATATTCCTCCACTACATCTTGCACCTCACCTTATGGCACATCTTTGCATTCCCTATCCTATATTATGTTGTCCATATACCTCATTTCCTTGGGTTGCCTTCCCTCTAGCTACTATATTTGCCTTTCTAGCACCTCTTTCTATGTTTTCATGTATCTCATCAATAATGAGGTAATTGGTTATGGTATGGGTGTAGGCATCACACAACTGATAGTAGATGGTTGTGTTAACCTAACTAGTGTGTTGCAAAAAAGGGAAGTTATGAACATCATATGATTCATGATAAACCTTATATCTTAGAATCAATGTGCACACATTACTTTGAGGGTAGTTGTTTATATTATGTACTTTTGTCTCATATTCAATGTACCATAATCTACTTCCAGCATCTTACGATGAACTATCAATCATTTTTTGGAGTTGGGAGGCTAAATACATAATTTGTGCCTCCAAGAATGGGTTGATTCCCATATCATCATTCTCAACTACCTCAACTCTAAGCATGGATTCAAATGCTTTATGAGGGTTGAATAAATGTATTAATAGATAGTGCTCTTCAAAATGGTACCAAAAATCCTCCAATAAACCATTATGCATGTTAGGATGGGTGAATGTCATACAGAAGCTTTTAAAGAAGAGTTATGAGCCTAGCATCATAAAAACACACATGTTTTAAGAGCCTTTGGTTAACATCCTTAAGTATGGTGATGCTTTACTATTCAAACTCAATAATATTGAATTCATTTAGGAATTCTTCCTTTAAGGTGTCATAATCAATCATAGCCTAGTTAGGATCAAATTTCCTATACCAAGTATGAGCATGATCAAGCAGTGTTGTAATGAACTTTGTTTTCTTATGCTTTGATTAGGTGATACCTCGAGCATGACATTATAGTTTAGACTTTAGCACATGCTCTATGGAATTCTCCGTGACATAATACTCTAGTAAGTGCATGGCCATCTCATAATAGATCTATGGTAGGGTTAGTTGGCATCTAAGGCACTTGACTCCCTTATTTGTCTTGGTGTGGCATTGTAATACCTTTAGCCATTAGGTTAGGAATTGACCCTATTTTTAATATGATAATAAAATATGATGATGTAATTATACTACTGAATTATGACATCAAACCACTTCTTATAGGCTATTTTCCAATCTAAATAGCTAACATTGGTTGAACTGGAATGTTTGCACTCACGTTTTATGTTGTCAAACTAGCGCCCAAACATCTAGAGGTATCCTCACTTAACTTATTTTAAGGAACAACTTGTTTAATTACAAAATTATATTTCAATCCTATAAAATGTTCAAATTTTATGTGGATGAAAGTGTTAGTTATCACTCTTATTTCTTCACATCATATATCTAGTACATGAGCTAGCACCATAGTTTAAATGGGGTAGGCACTTTTAGTGCATCTTCAGTGGTCAAAGTATGTAGGGACCCAGTGCATTTCTCACTTTTCAATAGTTGAGATTGATTTATGGCTTAATTATTCCTCTCTTCATGTTTTTGCATTTCAAGACATCCTTCCCCATAACCTTCCCACTTTCTATGGGTTATCTCAATACTTTAAAATTTTATATCTTCCATCACCCTACACATCTTCTTGTTATAAGTTTGTCTCTTAAGCTCTTAAGTGTCAATCTACTCATACCCCTCCATTGTACTTCACCTATACATCCCCTTCTTCCTTTTTTCACTACTCATATGTGAAAGGACTTTAGCCTTCCATCCTCATAGTTTCAAAGCCATAATCCACCATCATTTTCTTAATCTCTATGTTAAAATATTTCATAAATGTGACTCTAGGCTCGATAAAAAAATGATACTCTACTTCCTTAGGGTAGGATTATGTCAACACTTTGAACTCAGTCACATAACTATTCAACACTCCTTGCCACCATTTGCATATAGTTATAGTCCAAGAGGCATCTAGGTTCTCAAGCCTCTCTAAGAACTCTTTCATCCACTCAAGGTGATACCCATAGAATCATGTTCTATGGGTCATATAGGAAACCAAACATTGGTACACATGCTTAGGTAGTTCATAAAACAAGACCTCATATAGAGCATCATACAGGTTATTCTAGACCCACTTCCTCAACTTTTGTCCTTTATAGGAAGGATTCTTTAGTGAAAAGTTATCTTCCACCTATTATAGTTAGTACTCAATATTCTTGAGGGAGAGCCAGATCATTATTCTATCACACCATTATAACAACAAAATTTAACATAGGTCTTGACAATAAAATAAAATTTTTGTAGGTTAGGAGGGTTATTTCCTTTATTCATAGAGTTTAGGTTCTTATCTAGTTGTCCAAGTTAGTCCTCAACCTATTACAACTGGGTGAAAATAATGTATATTTTCATAATACTCAACATTTATCACTCAACTATGTTACCATCAATTCACATAAGGTGCAAGCCTTATGTGCTCACTTGAAGTATAGTAGAAAAATAATTGGATCCCACATTACGATAATTGTGCCATGCCACAACTCTTCTCATGAAGGACTTGGTTAAAAGAAAGAAGGTTTTTGGTATATTCATGGGTGTAAGACTTTCTCAGCTAAGACTAATTATATATAGGTGCAATGCTATTTAGGGAACTCATTCTAGCCATAAGGGTGCAAGCTTATATTGTGCTAGTTTTATTATCTCCATGGCCCAAGCCTTTGTTCCTCTAAGCTTAGCATCATCTGACACTTTGAGGGGTCAGTGGAATGATTTAGAACAAGTTCATACTAAGCTCATGATTCATGTAGGGATATCATTATTAGGCATGGGTTCTTATTTACACTTAGAATATTTTTTAGAGTATGATAATGTCATCTTTTACATAGGGATGTCATTAACAACTTAGACTAGAGATTTGCTACAACCTAATCATTCATATATTGAAATTACATTATTTTAACTATTGCATTAAATTTTCATTCAAAGAACATTACCATAGACACAAATTAGATCAATATCAATTAGGTACAACACCATTATTCATTTAAAAACTCCAATAAATAGAGTACATGACAATTAAAGTATATCAAATGCTTATATAAAGTTACTAACATCTCATAGGCTCACATGCAAGCTTGGGCACTACAATGTGGATCCTCAAAGGCATCTATACTACTACTAAGTTTTAATGGTGGTCAAATCACTATATATAGAACTAATTCTATAGAGATTTTATACATCAAATCATGTCTCCCTCACTCATTGATTTGAGCTCAACTTTATAGCATGTAAGAGCATCTTTTGTCAGGTTGGAGTTAGAAATACCAGTTGCTGACCTATATCTTTTGCAATCATTCCACTGGCTCCATTACCTTATGCCCATCACACCATGATTGCCACATGTATCCACTCCTTGAAGATGCCCAAGACATCATGGAATCAATTAGCTATCTACAAGCTAGTGTAAGGTGTGCATCGATTCCTCTATCTAGCATAAAAAAAGATCAAAACAACAATAATATCAAATTATTACCTCATGTTAAAATGCCAATCAAGTTGGTGTGGGTACATACTTAACTAAATAAGGGGTCCAATAAATGTTAAGTGAAAGTTTGAATGCATCAAGCTCAAAATAGGTCAAAATACACATCAACACTAAGAAGGTATACATATGAGGAATATGTAGTGCTTTAGAACTAGAACTAAAGTCATATATAATAGAAATGCATTTAACCATGGATGGAAACTTGGATCAAATAAAATCTAAAGCCATCAAATAATGTATAGAGCATCAAGTTGAGAGAATTCCACATTATACCATGAAATCTTTTTAGGAGTGATATATAATGATTTATTAGTGCAATAAACCTATATTAAATTTGATCTGACCACTATAAATCTAATTCTAAAAATACAACCTATGTACCACACCAAGTCAAATTTGACTAAATGCTTTAAATTTTGGTAGAGAGTATTAATAGAACTACATTCATGAAAAGGCCTAGAAGAATATTCTCCTAGATTAGATGATAGATTAAGTTATTTTTCATTAAAATGGAAAATGACCAAGACTTCAATTCTAATGAATGATATCTCTAGAACTAAATGACTACTACAAAACAATATCTTAATAAACTCTTTATACCCTTAAACTTACATAAATAGAAATATAATCTAAGATTTTACAGGTTATTTTCTCTCATTCAGAGGGGTAGATAATAATGAATTCCCCCTCATTTCTTCTAATTATCCATCATATGAATAAGAACAAATATTATTTGATACTAGATAATAAACTTTGTACTAATTTATAGAATATTAACACATAATATTATATGTCATACTATATAAAAATCATCCAGGATATTACAAATATATAAGAAAGGCATTCCTATATTTATGGATCTCATATCCCCATACATATCTCCTCATATCTCTAACAATATTCACTAACAATATAAAAGTTATATATGATATATTGTTGTTACTTACAATAATATATAACTCTAAAAAAGTATATTAGACTAACTACCCAAATTAAAATTTAACTATAATACTAATTTACCATATGATTAATCACCAATAAGATGTGAACACTAATTTTTAATAATATATATTACATCCATTTTTTCATAAGTCCATTCTTGAAATAATGTTTCCATATCAATATGTTGATTAATTATTGCAAATCTAGACCTGTCCTATCTTCTTTTTCCTTTTTATTATTTCCTCCTCCTTGGGCCCAAAAAAATTGATCTTGTTTATTAAATTAAACCTATAGTAATGTTGAGAGATAAGTATTATTTGAGTATGCATTAATTATTGCATTAAGAAAATGTCAATATTGAGAAGCTTCTGGGATGTGTTTTGCATGATTGATATTGTTTTGTATCAATTTTTAGTTTCCCTCATCTTTATTATAAGAACATTTTTGGAAATGGTAATTTTCATATATGTGGTTATATAGGGATAGATAGCAAATATTTCATCTCTATGGAGGGACTTTTTGATACAATTAGGCATTTATAATTTTTTTCTTCATCGATAAATATTTGATTGATATTATTGAATGATTTAAAAATAAATGCAAAATTAAGACATTATAATACTCTTAGGGCTTACTAAAAAATCATGTTAAGATGATTTGATCTATCATCTATCATTTTTGTATTATATGTTTTTCAATTCTACTACCCTGTGGATTTTCTTCACTTTTTGTTGAATTTTTTTATTGTTAAAGGTGAAAAGGTCAAAAGATCTTATTTTTTATTTGATCAGGTAAATATCCTAGTTTTATAGGGATCCAAGAACCATAAAATTATTATATAAAAAGAGTTACAGGCCAAACCATGGCTGAACAACAAAAAGTAACTATAAATTACTAAAAGTAGAGAAAAATAATATAAAATAAGATCAGGAGGGAGGGCTATCCAGAGTTTCCTTCTCTTCCAATGTCTTCTCTAGAAATCCCCACTTGATCTTAGAGACCTTTTACCTTGTATTATTTCTAATATCTTCTACACATTTGCCTACGAGAATCATGCACAACCTTTTTTGGCCTTGAACTTAGAAGGTTATCTTCTTGATAGGGGTCAAAATGGGGGAACTAGGCAGGGTTTTTTTTTACCTTCAATAACTACTTAAAAAGGGTCTAGTTTAGCTTATTGGACTAGACAAAGGATTAAATAGTGGATTGTACTACTTATGTAGGACATTTGACTCTTTTATAAGGTTAGTTAGGGTCATACTAACCTCCTATACCCTATTGTTGAAGTTGTCAAGTTATTCCTTGTTTTTTACCTCATTAAACAAAAGGAATTTTCCATTCCTAGTGGCCTCCATAGAATTTCCCTCATTTAGGAAGACTGGCTTGGGTTTGGGAACAAAAATTTTAAGTGGGGGGTCTTCAATAGAGGTTTTAGATAGACTAGCTTAGGGAGTGTTAATAAATGGGAAGTAGGACCTTGAAGTGGGGTCCTCCTCTAGGGAGTCCTCCTTAGCAATGGATCCCCCCTAGGGGACCTCCCTCCATTATAGAGTTTTACCATGCTTAAAAAGCAATAAAATAAGCCCTTGATGCAAAATGGAGTTGGACTCATTGACTTGGTGGGCTAAGGTAGTGCATTCTAGTGACTTTAGTAGGTAGAAAGTTAGGCTAATATTATAACCTATAAAGTGTTTTAATAACATAAAATGATGATAAAATATTAGGGTATATTCACCCTCTAATGTCATTTATCTCATTACTTAGAGGCATATCTTTGGCCAATGTCATGGAAGGTCTGCCTAGGGGAAATCCTTCTTGTCAGTTTTCACAAACTCATTCATGCATAAAAATCACTAAAGAAGCTCCTACTTCTTAGTCTAATCCTTGAAAGCCTTTTTCCCTTCATAAGACATATCAGTGACCTCCCCTATGAAGTCCTTTGTGACTATGATCTTTATGCCCCGTATTACTAATATGCATTTGTGTCATGCAAAAACAAAGCTTTGGGCCACATTAGTGTTGTGTTCATTAATTAACACCATTAGCTCTTTGAGACCCCTATGCTTTAGATTTTTCCATACCTTATTATTTCCCCACACTTCCAAACATGAGATATGATCAAGCTTCTCTCTATCTCCCCCCATTAGCACAATGACATTAGATTTGAGACAAATGTAGAGATGGTTTTGTATAGGATAGGTTTGAACTATATGAATTAGGCTTGGGATACCCACTATCTTCATCTTATGGAAATTAAACCACCTCATTTGATCATTATGGAAGATCATCATTTTTAAATTACTTCTCTTGATAGGAAGATTTTTCATGTGTGATGGCATGATATCCCATTTAACCTATTTTACTTTCATCCCAAATGGCCATTAAGATATTATTAGGGACATGGCCTCCTTTGTGACAACTATTTAAAAGGTGGAGTTCTAATCTAATGTTGGTAAGTAGATCAACCACCCCATCGCCTTCATGATATGTGTGCACAATTTGGACTTATTCCATACCCTCAAGAGTAGCTTGACATCATCAATGATGTCTTTTATAGTGTGATAAGGGATTATTTTTCCTTCTAGGGCATTTAAAATGTTTAATGAATCCCCCTCCATGATTATTATTTATAATTTGAGTCTAGAATCTAGTTTAATACCCTAAATGGCTGCCTTGTATTTAACAAGGTAATTTTTTTAATTTCCTAGTGGTCCCATGTAAGCAACAATCAACTCTCCTTTTGAGTTACTTATGACTCCTCCCCCACCTGCAGGTCCCAATTTTCCTTTAGAGGCACCATCAAAGTTCATTTTATTTTATCCTTCCAATAGATCCTTCTATTTTGTATGTTTACAAATAAGTATTTTTTAGGGGGATCTTCATTACTAAACAATGTCCAAGTTACTGAATATCTACAGTGCTAAAGTAAGTCCAAGGTTTTTATCTTTGGGTGGAAAAACTTTCCAATTTTTAATGATATCCTGATAGAGTCAGAAGAAGCCCCTTTAGGTTGATGTATTTTGTTTGAAAATAAGATATCATTGTGGGATTTACATACACACTAAAACTAATGTGTAAGAGCTAAGTACCATAGGAACTCCAAGGAGTAGAGATTCCAGGATGGTTTCCATTGCATTATGAGATCAAGCACATTGTTCAATTTAACCCAAACTAGGTTGAATTTATTCAACATCCAATTAAATAATGTTAAGCCAAAAGAGAAATATAGAAATAGGTGATGGATTGAGTCCACATTATGGCATAAAAAGCATCTATTGGGACCTATTAGTCATATTTTAGCTAGGTTATCCATAGTCAATATTTTATCCTGTGCCACTAGCCAAAATAAAAAGTTGACTTTGGGAGTTAGATGCTTAACCCAAATATTTTTCCAAAAAATCCATTCACTTTAAAAATTAAGGTCTATGGCATGTCTTGAGCCCACAAAGTATGATCCACTATCTTCAACAACCCAAATAAATTGGTCTTCCTTCTAGAATGTAAGAATATGGAATTGACTAATCAAATAGTTAAGGGTCTGTATTGCCTAAGTCTCTTCCATAGAGAACCCTTCAGAAGTGAGCATTTCCCATATTTTTGAACCTTTATTCACCACCTAGTAATCTTTGATTTTTGAGTCCCATATTTTCTTGAGGTACCTATACTATTAATCCTAAGTATATTGTTAGGATATGGGGTGGAGGACAAATAGGCATCTTCCCATAAGTCAATTTTATCTCTGTTACCAATTTTCCATATGATGCCTTTCTTTAAAAGGTCCTTGTAGTTTGTGATGTCCTTATAAAAAGTGGATCCATCCACAGGACCTTCTTCCCATATGAAGTCATTTGCTTTCATTCCTTCTAGGTATTTAGCTTTAAAAATTATGTCCCATTCTCTATCTTCCTTCATGAGCCTCTATCCCATTTTTACCAACAGAGCCCTATTCATAGATTTTATGCTTCAAAGGCCCATACCTCTTTTTGCTTTAGTAAGACAAGATTTTTACCATGGGATGAGGTTATACTTGAATATTTATTCAGTTCCCCTCCATAAGAATTTTTTTTAGATTTATTCAATTTTAGTGTATGCTTTCGAGGGCATTCTAAAAATAGACATTTGGTAAATAGGAATGCTCTGGATAGAGGCTTTGAGCAATTGGTACTTCCCTACCTATGTTAAAAGGTGGCCTTTTCACCCTACCAACTTTCTTTACATTTGATCAATGAGAGGGTTACAAAGCTCATAATCTATTTTTTCTTCAAAAATAAGGATGCCCAAATGACTTATAGGAAGTTTTCCCACCTAACAATCCAAAATTTTGGCAATTATTTTCTTGTAAAAGAGAGGGGTGTTAATGAAAAATAAAGAACTCTTTTGAAAGTTGATGCACTAATTCAAAACATCTTCATAATTTTTTAGGATAATTTTAATATGTTCAGCTTCCTCTAGGGAGGATTCACCTAAGATGATGGTGTGATTAACAAACTATTTTTTCATGATAGGTTTTTTATTTAGAGCCACTAAAATTTATTTTATCAACCACTGAGAGCGGGATTTTAGTAGACTCCTACCTAGTGTTTCTAATAAAATGATGAAGAGGTAAGGAAAAAAAGGGTCACATTGCCTTAGTACTCTATTAGTAGAGAAGAAACCTTTAGGTATACCATTTATGATAACAAAGAATTTAGTAGTGGTAATTTAGTTCTAGATGATCTTTTTGGTGTCTTGATTAAATCCTAGCCTCTCCAAGATCAGCATGAAGAAGAACCAGGAGACTTGATTGTTGGCTTTCAACATATCTAACTTAAGAAACATTCCCTACCTTGAGCATCTAGAGATGGAATGAATGGCTTCATGAACTAAGAAAATACCATTTGTTATTGATCTACCAGCCACAAAAGCCCCATGTTGTTCCCTTATGACTTTATTTAAGAGATGTTGCATTCACTTTACTAATATTAAGGAGCATATTCTGTACATGGTATTGTAAATGATAATGGGGTATAAGTCTTGAATTTTAGTATCACTATGATTTTTAGGGATCAATACTAAGAAAGTGTTATTGATTTCCCTAAGGATTGTTTTAGAGTGGAAAAATTCTCTAGTAGCTGCCTCGACCACCTTATGGATAATGTCCCAAAATTTATGGAAGAAGAATTGAGGGAACCCATAGGGTCCTATGGATTTGGATCCTTCCATTATGGAGACCACACTTTTTATCTCCTCTTCAAAAGGAACATTAGTAAGGGAGACATTATCAATGTTGGAGAAGACTTTATCAACATTATTTAGTGTGGTGGCTACTAGGTCAAATGATCTTATAAATCTAATGAGGTAAAGGGTTATTGATTTAGTGCACATATGTTATATGATGTAAGAGGTGTAGATCAAAGTTTTTACATCTCTCAAATAGGATAGGTATGTACATTCACTTAAATACCTTGAGTCTTGATTTATGAATTCTTTTTCATTCTTGGCATGTTTTGATTTTATAGTATTTGGTAGTTTTAGAAGGTTTCTTGATTTGATAAAATTTGATCTTTTAGTGTTTTTTTTTCATATGAATGGGTCGAATATTTTTGTTATTTTTAGACTAATAAACAAGAAAGATAAATGATTTCATTTGAGAGTATGACTCTCTATATTTGGTTTTCAATTTGAGTCTAAATAACTCATCAACCTTTGATGATATATGAGTTAACAATGGCTTTGAAGTTTCACTTTTTATTTGGCATAAAACTCCTATTTGTGTAAAAAGAGCATTTACAAGCATGGTTAAAACAAATATCCAAAGTCTAGCTTGATCTTAGTTGAGTTAAGAATTTGGTCACTGAAGATATGATAGAAATATTAAAATGATAAAAGTAATGAAAACATCTTGGTTATAATATAATTTTTAAATGATCTATCATTATGTAAATTTTTTCTCGAGAAATTGAGTTTTATTTTGAAAGGTTGATGTTTATTTATTGTATTTAGATGTTTTTTTGGAAGTCTGAACTAATAATACATGGAATATAAATATATTATGTTGAAAATAATGAGACAAGTCTGATACTTTATTTAGAATTATAACTTTAATATTTGTGTATATGTAGTTTTGGATTATTGCCTATTTTAATTCTCTTGTTATTCAATGGAAAGTAGATAGAAAAAATCAAGAAGGCATACAGATAAACCATTCTTATTCAATTATAATTTTGGCCACCAAATGAAGGTAAAATTCTTGTTTCATGGGAAAAATATTAAGTTTTACAATTATCATTTCAATTATTTTTCCTTGATTATGTTTTTGTTTTGGAAAGACATATTTCAATGGGTATTTTGGATAGAGTTGAGCCATTTGTGTATAGAAAATGTTTTATGTTTATATGATATAATGTTTATTTTGTATTGATTAAATCTTTCAAACTTATGTAATAAATTTAATTTAGTCTTATTTATATTGTAGATATGTTTTTTTGGTTTTATTTGGTTTAGAGAATAAAATTTAGTGAAAATTATTATCTTGAAATATTTATTATGTATAAAAATATAATATGAGTTTGAAATTTATTTTAGTACAAGGTTATAATATTTTCAATTTGGCATCATAGTGGTAATTACAATGATTTTGAGTAGAAATAAAGATCTCAGTTATTTTTTATAAGCTTATTAAAGTAAATGTCTATATTGGTTGCATAACTGATTGAATGGATGATCAATTTTATTATAGATTGTTTGAACTAAGAATTTTTTTGGTTATCCATTAAACAAATGGATGATTTCCATGACAATAAGAGAAATAATTTTTTATTCTCCTTTATAAACATTTACCAATGTTTAGGGGTTTAGGGTAGTGAGTGGGCCCCACTAATAGAAATATCTTTACTGTATCATTGGTTAAATTATTATTTCTAGTCTTATAATTATTTTTATTTATTAAATTACTTATGTAATAAAGTGAGTTTTATTAAATGTATTAAAATGATTTTTTTAGTTAGTCTTACTTAAAAGTGACAAACATAAATTAAGTTTATAAGTCATGTAATCATTTTTTGTGTATGAATTCAATTGTAACAAACATTTTGAAACATGAATACATACAAGGGTTTGACATAAGGTCATGCAGGTATTAACATATCATCATTTTTTATTTCATTTGGTCTTATATAAAAAAATCTAAGTTATGTTATGGTTGTAGGAAGTTCAAATGGAATTTTATTATAGTAAAATATAATTTTCAAATTACTCAATTATATTTAGGTTGATGTTATTTAATTGATTTAATTATTTTATTAATTTTTGAAGATTAATTATTTAGTGATTACAGGATATTGAGTCACATGTTTGATATTAGTTGTTGTACTTATTTTCAGTTGATGAACATTTCATGTAGAATATTTCATGATAGTTTTTTTAGAGTTGTAATTGAGCTTTTCCGTTATAACTCAGACTGATTATTTTTACAACCACTTATACCTTGACATTGGTGGCTTAAATAAAATTATGATTCTCTCTATTTTATCTCGATGACTACTCTTGTATTGTGTATTTTTTTTGTACTTTTACTTCAATATATTTTATTATTTAGTAATAAATTTTAATTTTTTTATCATTAGCATTGTTTTAACATAATTTTTTACTAGTTTCAATCTAATTTTATTTTTCAATTAATTTTTATTATTGTTGTTTGTCCTTAGTTAATTTTTTAGTTCTTGTACTTTATATATATAAGCTTATTTATGGAATTACTCAATCCATATTAATTTTCATCATTATCTTGATTACACTTTACGTTAGCAATGGAGTTTATTTACTTTTTCTTATGACTTGTGAACATTCATCAATAATTTTTATAACTAGTGAGTCAATTATAATGTAGATTAATTTTATCCCTTCAAGTTTTAAATGGAATCAATTGATCAATTATTTTATTCTTAAAAGAGATCATTGTATCATAGTTTATATTAAGATTATTGTGTCCATTTTTGATTCAGATCTTGGGACAATGTAAATGATAACTTTTATCACTTGTGAATTGATCACAGTTTAGGTTAGATTATTTATCACCCACATTTTGTTTACTTATTGAGGTAGTTAATCAATAATTATTTTCATTCATAAATTGATAACACTTTTAATTAAAAACTTTTTTTTACCTAGAGTATATATATTTCCCTTGGAAATCTTATTTTTATTAAATAGTTAAAGTACCATTTTAATTGAGCTAGTTCCTTAACTCTTAAGTCCATTTATGATTATAGTCAGTTTGATTCCAATTTAACCTTCAATATTTGTGAAAGGGTTAATTTATTGGTTGTTACAATTTATGGCATCAATAAATGAGTCCTCTTAATGATTTTATTCCCTTATAAATTTTATTTGGTCACCTTCATCTTTATTATAATAATTCCAATGATATTTTGTGTTCACACCAAGAAAAGGAAAATACTAAAATTTTAATTGAAAACATAAAAAAATTCACTAAAAGTTCATGTGATAAATATTTCAAGGACATCTTAACTATTTTTTATTATTTCACGTAAGGTTATATCATGTGCATATCAATTTTTATTAATTAATTTAAATTATTTATAATGGTAGGTGTTATTTCCCATTTTTACACCTCATACACTCAGCCTTGCACACTTGAGAAAAAATGGCAAGCAATGATGGAAAACCTGCTGGTATATCATTATAGCCAGGGAAGGGTTTGACATCATGATTAAATAGAATGCATAAAATGATTGAGAGGCACCTATAGAGGGTATGGTTATCTCCCTAATACTTTTGATTCTATTTAAACCAAGGTGAGAGGACCTAAGGGGTAGATTGCTCACATGGATAGATTCTGCAATTCAACCTCCATGGGGATTATTAGCATAATGAAAAACTATTACTAGGGAATAACTTGTTTGCACACTTTACCCAAGAAGGGTTGTCACACAAAGTGCACAAATGCTCTAAGTTATATAAAAGCTACTAAAGATAGATGAAATTATGACTACAATCTTCATTCTAAAGAATCTTCAACAATAAGGGGGCATGAATAAAAGATTGAAATGATAGGATTTAAAGCCTAAACTAAAAACACATTTAAAATATGCAATATATCATACATTTTCAAGGAAAATAAAACTTATGGTATGCAATAGGGTGTATTATTTGTAGGGTAGGATAGGGTAGGATGAGTTAAATAATAATAGAGAGGAGGGTGTGGTGGTGTGATGGAGATTTTTCAATCGAAAAGGGATATTAAAATATTCATGACATTATCGTTAGCAAAGATGTAGGGAAAAATTAAATACAAGATCGAGAAAATGCCAAATGATCACTAAAAGATTAGAACATATACTAAAACTAAGCTTTCAAAATCTTTTCCTTATCAGATCCATAAACTAGGGTTCCCTAACAAGTTATTTAGCAACATAATTCCAAGTTACACTACAAAAAGGGATTTATAACCTAGAACCATGTTCAAAATGACAACCAATAATGAACATAAACCCAAATATCCAATAAAAAAAACTTGTATAACATATTGATGCATTTCACCAATAGGAAATATCAATGATCCACAATTATTTTTATTAAATTAAAAAGAAACCTTACATATATCAATGTTTCAAAATGGTACCATTGGGATAAGCATGGTGGATTTTCTCCATGTTTGGTAGGGGAGTCATATAAACATGCTATCAGATCTTGATAATGGTTGTATAGCTTTAAACACCTTAGAAAGAGAGAAAAATTACACATAGCAGTGATCCCAAAATGTGGAAGATACTATACTAAGGAAGAACCAAAGACAAACAACAACAACCACAATGACCAACACATTGGCCAACCAACCTCTTGAATAGAAAACAAGCCTTCTGTTTATACATTTTTTACCCTTCTCAATTTTAGAACTATGGGTCATAATTTTCAAAATTGTAGAGCAAGCCTTTAAGTCCACCAAGATACTTCTAGTTGGAATATGCCCTTTACCATGCCTGAGATCCTCATCCACTTACAAGAAAAGAATAAGTATTACAATTGTCTTTATAAGGAATGATGAATATTTAAAACAAACCTTTGATATTTTTAATTTAATATGCTAGTGAATTCATGATCTAGATGGTGAAATTCATAGTGGAGGCTTGAACAACTATTTGTCATCATATGCAACTACCTAGAGATGCTCTTGACCACTCAACTTCAAATCTAGAGGGAGAAAATCATTTGAAGAGCCAAACAAAAATTTTCCTTGAGTGTAATTATCTAGAAATTCTCTCCTATTTATTGATTGAAAATCAAGGAAAATTTTGGATATAAATTATCTTCTTTGTGCATGCCAAGGAAAGCCCATTACCTTATGATGATTACAATTAGAAATCTTTAATGATATTTGGCATGCCACATTAGATCCAACTGGCATTCATGGGGCCTAACAGTGACTAAGTCAATTGATTAAATCTAATTTAGACACTTGTCACTCACTCATGTAATCCAAACCCTTTGAAAATTCCACCTTGGCTCATATTATTATTTCATCTTTATCTGAGAAAATACAAGTTGTATATCTTATGTGAGATGCACCAATTTTAATTTATGGCATATAGTTGTGCCACTTATCATTTCTACATTTGATTATAGGGTCCTTGAATTTTGAACATTATCTACACACCATCAACTAAGACTAGGATGAGCAAATTTGCTCAATCATATCACAATCCAAGGGGTGGGGCATGATTGGATATTGCCTATTATTGGCCCTGAGGATGTTCCACTTGGTAACCCCATGATATTTATGTGTACCTTTGACAATCTATCTTTAATCACCCACTATCAGATCATCCTACTCCATGTCAACATGCACCATTAGATTTTCTTCCATTTGAACTCAAACAAATATTTCACAAGGTTTGAAATTGATGCTCACATGACTGTCCTAGAACATTTGAATCCCAATGACTACTTGTGATGCCTTAAAATTGACGTCTGAACATCCATCAAAAGATATCTATGATACCATCACACCTATGGAATCAAATAAATTTTCTTCTATACTTTAATCATTGATACTTTATCTTCATGTGGAATTTTTGGATCAGGCATTTCTGTTCTAGGCAATTTCAATTTGGTCTTCAAATTTTGTGGTCCATAATATCTTGGTCTTTGGGAGAAATGTTTTGGGCATTTATCCTATAAAAATATCTCTAAATCATTAAGAAATATTTCAAACCTTTTACATGTTAGGAAAATTGGCTCAAAAAAAATGTTTGAAATAATTTCCTTGAAATAAATAAGGTCTACATCTTTTGAAGAAATCTGACTTTACACTTTCCTTGAAGAAATGCAATTCTTTCAAAAATTTTACATGGGAAAAATGTTTTATGGAAATATGAATTTTGCTTCATATAAACTTTGCTAAAATTACCCTTTGGTCTTTTGAACATACCCTTTAGAAGTTTTTTCAAGGGTACTTTCCCTATAGAATTTATCTTTAGCCTTTTGGAATGGCCCTTTATATCTCTTGAAAGTGCCCTTCTAACTTATCTAAAATATCCTTTGGATCTTTTGAAAGTGTCCTTTAAAAAATTTTCAAGGGTAAAAATGACCCTTCAGAGATTTTAGAAAGGAAAAATGACCCTTTGGGCCTTTTATGCAGACAAAATGAACAAAGGAAATAGCCCTTTGGGCTTTTTATGCAGACAAAATGCCTGAAGGAATAATCCTTCAAAATTTTTGTGCAAAAAAAATACCCTAAGGAATAATCCTTTGGAATTTTTGTAAACACTTTGGCCAAAATAAATAAGTCCTTAGAATTTACCCAAAATAATGGAAATAGCCCTTCAAGCTTTTTGTGCAGACAAAATTCCCAAAGAAATAGCCCTTTAATATTTTTGTGTAGATAAAAGGATTGAAAGAATATGGCCTTTGGAAAATTTATACAAACACCTTTTCTGAAAGACTCTAAGGACTTTATACCAAGTATAGACCAAATTAACATAAGGAAATATCTGATGTAAAATGCTTGAAGGAAATACACTAAGTAAAGACCAATTTAAATCACCTAGCCAATTCAGCATGAAATTGACCTTTCAAAGGCACACTGGAAAATAGGAATATGGTGAAGGACTTAGGATTTAACACTCAACTCAAGATAGAATTATGCAATTACATTTTACAAGGGATTAATTTCTTTAAAGAAATTTTGGGCACCAAAACTGGCTCTCCCTTGGGGATGCATACCCCCTGTGGGTGTGCAAAAACCCCAAAATGTAAGATTAGGTACCAATCATTGGGCTACAGAGTCAAGAGTTAGAAAATTTTAGCAAACATTCATGGAGGCTCAATAAAACATGGTAGACTAATAAAAACATATTAGGAGGATCTAGAAATGAACATAGAATAAAAAACATGAAGGGAAACTATACAAACAAGGCCTAAAGTAAAGGGGCAACAAAATAATGAAAGGATAAAGAAATAAAAAACTATAAAATATCTACATAATTTTAACTCAATTGAGGAAATGCTTCAAATATTTGCCATTAACTGTTAGCTCCAAAATTATTCTATCCCTTAATATCGTAAACTTTTATAGTAGCTTGGTAGCCAAGATGAAGTAAAACAATCTTTACACATCCCTGAAGGTACTACTGCTAGGATGTAATAGGATGACACATTAAATCAGATCCTCTCTACATGGTCTCAAGTTTGATTAAGACCAACCCAAAAGATCTTGGTACTTTTTTAGCAATTGTAAATAAGCTTGTTTTTTGGCTGCAATCAAATGGGTACCGAGTAGGAGTGAATCAAGAGCATCAATGTCATTTTTTCACTCAAGGTATTTATTGAACAAAAACTAAAATAATTCATCCTTAGGGGCATAACATAAAACCCCATCTTCACTGAATGGCATTCTCCAAACAACATCCTCACTGTCAAACCTATTATCAAGAATAATTGGTTGCTCAACAATGTCCATACTCCCAATGAAATCACCCAATTCTACATCCATGTGCATTACTTCTATTAGAGCACACTCTATGTCTTCAATTTCATCATGATTATGCTCATGTTATACTATCATCATAATCAAATTCATATGTTGGGACACACACCTTATTGACTACACTCCAAAATTATTTTGTAATAGTAGCATTCATCATTTCCATGAAGGTGAAAAAATTACATTGGGATTCTTGATCATCAAACATCAAAATATCATCATCATCATCAAATGTAGACTTAGGATCATTTTCATCTTCATTATTGGGTTTAGCCATATCACATGGGGGATGTGGAAGAAAGCACCTATCACACCAATCAATGTAAAAATTATAATTCATAACATTTACCTTGGTATGTAATGATTTAGGCACTTTCTTTAAAACCCCTCTATTTTTACTTATAAAATCATGTGTAGTCCTATGAGGTATCCCCTTCTCAGCTATATCCAATTTATAGTACATATTTTTGATAGTGGAGGCCAAAGTCTTAACACTTTCCTCAAGATTGGCTACCTTAGACTGTGTCTTTTCTAGATCAACCATCTTTGCATCAGTCTTCTTGTTCAAGGGCATACCCACAGCCTTTATATTTATCTCAATTTGGATGGCCATATTGAATTCTAACCATAGGTTAATGGGATCCTTTTCCCTCAAGTAATATGTAGCCTTCTTATCAAAGGCATCACAATACTTGATCAAGCATGATGTCTCACCATGCCTAATATTTTTATAAAATTAAATCATAGCTTTGTTGAACCTTTTGTTAAAGTACTACACACACTCATTAGGGTTATTTATGATGTTTTCAAATTTATCTAAAATAAACCTAGGATCAATTTTATCTCCATACTGAATTCTAAAAATATTCAACATCTCTTCTCATGAATCAATGTATCCATGGGGAAGGGAATTGAACCATTCATGATCATCTTCCTCCATCATGTGTACAAAAAATTTAATGCACACATCATCATTCTCAACCTCATATTCTTTAATGATATTGCTAAAATCCCTCAACTGTTGATCACCACTAACTGCATTATTCCCTTGGAATCTTGGAAGGCAATTCCTTACTTCATTTGAAATTTTATTAGGATAACCTTCCATGTCATCAAAATTAATAGGTATAAACTTGGGAATTATAAATTTAAGATATTCATTCTCATTTTGATCCTTTTTCCTCATTATTGGTTCAATGGTAGGTTTAGGAACAAATGGCAAAGGGATGTGAGGGGGTGAATGAGGTGGACTTGGTGGATCAAACTTGGGAGGAGATTTAGCTGGTTGAGAAGGAGCTAGATAGTAAATTGGGATATAATGTTCTAAATCACTATAATATCTATGATAAAAGTAATTTTGATAATCTTTAGTAATAGGAATTTCAACAGATAAAATCTCAAGATTACTAGAATTTTGATAGCCCAAGAAGTTCTTAGCAGTTGCACTTAGTTTTTCAATAGGCCTACAAACTTGTCTCCTTCTTATTTGATGAACACTTAGGGGTAAGACAAGTTTCTTAGATGATTCAACCTTGAAGGTGACCTTAGTCCTTTCAGCTTCACAAGCAAGATAACTCTCAAAGCTAAAGATATTGAAGATGGGCAGATCACTGATCTTTCTTTGAAACTAGATGATTTTTTGGAGTCACCACTAGAAGCAAAGTTCTATAATATAACCATTTACAAACTTATAGTGATACATACTAAAACCATATCTTGCTAAAGTTAGTGATGATATATGAAAGTAAAGACAATGAAACTTTTAGATTCATGTTTAAATAGTGAAAACCACCTCAAAACATGACAAATTCCTAGCTCTTTACAACAAATTCAATAGATGTTAAATTATAAAATCTCAAATCCTAGCACATCCCTAATGTATTTTTGTAGCATTGATGGCTAAGATAGCCCCACTATAGCAAAAATAGTCAATAAAGAATTTGATAGCATGAAATATTTCTAGCATCTCTCTACAAAAGTCCCTAAAAACACAAGTGCCATGGGTGTCTTTTCTTTCCCTAGTAACAGTGACAAAATAGTGTTGGTTCTTAGTTGTACACCTCATACACTCAACCTTACACACTTGAGAGAAAATGGCAAGTAATGATGAAAAACTTTCTAGTATGTCATTGTAGTTTGGGATGGGTTTGACATCAGGATTAGATCAAATGCATAAAATAATTGAGAGGCACCTATAAAGGGTATGGTTAGATCTTTGACACTTTTGGCTCTACCTGAACCAAGGTGAGAGGACCTAAGGGGTAGCTTAATCATATGGAGAGATTCTATAATTTAACCTCCATGGGGATTATTAGCACAATGAACAAATATGACTAGGGCATAACCAAGTTCACACACTTCACTCGAGAAGGGTTGTCACACAAAGTGCTTAAATGATCTAATTCGTATACAAGCTACTAAAGATAGATAAAATTGTGATTTCAATCTTCATTCTGAATAATCTTCAACAACAAGGGGGATGAATACAATATTGCAATACTAGGATTTAAATAAAGAACTATACACACATTTAAAATATGCAAGTCTCATGCATTTGAAAGGAAAATAACACTTATAGTATGCAACAAGGTGTATTATTTGTAGGGTAGGATGAGTTAGATAATAATAGAGAGGAAGGGCATGGCGGTGTGCTAGATATTTTTCAATTAGCAAGGGATCTTATAATATTCATGACATTTTCCTTAGAAAAGATGTAGGGAAAAATCAAATACAAGATGAAGCAAATGCTAAATGATCACTAAAATATTAGAACATACACTAAAACTAAGCTTTCAAAAGATTTTCCCTATCAAATCTATAAACCTAGGGTGCCCTAACAAGTTATTCAACAACATACTTCCAAGCTACACTATAGAAACGGATTTATGACCTAGATCCATGCTCGAAATGACAACTAGTAATGAACATAAACCCAAATATCCAATAAGTAGAACTTGAAAAACATATTGTTATATTTCCCCAATAGGAAATAACAATGAAACACAAGCATTTTTATTAACTTGAAAATAAACCTTACATATATCAACGTTTCAAAATGTTTCCATGGGGACAAGAATGGTGGATTTGTTCCATGTTTGGTAGGGGAGTCATATGAACATGCTCTCAGAGCTTGATAATGGTTGTACAACTACAACCACCTTACAAAGAGAGTAAAAATATACATAGAAATGATCCCAAAATATGGAAGATCCTATACTAAGGAAGAACTAATGACCAACACCGATGACCATAATGACCAACACATTGGCCAACTAAACTCTCGAATATAAGACAAGCCTTCTATTTATACATTTTTTACCCTTCTCAATTTTGGAACTATGGGTAATAATTTGAAAAATTGTAGAACAAGCCTTCAAGTCCTTCACAATACTTATAGATGGAATATGCCATTTGTCATGCTTGAGATCCTCATCCACTTACAAGAAAAGAATCATTATTACAACTACCTTTTCAAGGAATGATGAATATTTACAATAAACCTTTGATATTTTTAACTAAATATGCCAGTGAATTCATGATCTAGATAGTGAACCTCATAGTGGAGGCCCAAACAGCTATTTTTCATCATATACAACTACCTAGAGATGCTCTTGACCAATCACCTACACAAATGGAGGGAGAAAATCATTTGAAGACCCAAACAAATTTGTACCTCATGTGCAACTGTATGGAAATGTTCTCTTGTTGATTGATTACAAATCATGGAAAATTATAGATAGAAATTATCTTCTTTATGTATGCCAAGGAAAGCATATTACCTTGTGATGATTATAATTATAAAGCTCCAATGATATTTGGCACACCACATCAGATCTAACAGGGCATTCATGGGTCTTAAGACTAACTAAGTCTATTTACTGGCTCTAATATAAACACTTGTCATTTCCTCATGTAATCTGAGCCCTTTGAAAAGTCCACCTCAGCATGCATCATTAGATCATCCTTTCCCTTGAGAAAACATGAGCCATATATCTTGTGTGATATGTGAAAATTTTAATTTGTAGCATGCAGCTATGCCACTTTTAATTTATGCATTTTATCATAGGGTTTTTGACTTTTTGACATTAGCTATACACCATTAGATATGGATAGGATGAGCAAATTCACTCTATCAGATCACAATCTAAGGGTTGGGCCATGGTTAGATATTACCTATTCCTAGACTCAAATATGTGCCACTTGGAAAGCATGTGGGCTTCCTATGTACCTTTGACTATCTAGATTTGATCATGCACTATCAAATCTTCCTTCTACACATCAATGTGCACTATTAGATCTGCCTCTATTTGAACTCAAACAAATATTTCATGGGGCCTAAAATTAATGCTTGTATGGCCATCTTAGAATATTTGAATCTCAATGACTATTTGTTGTGCCTTAAAATTGACAACTACATGTCTATCAAAAGACATCCATGAGACCATCACACCTATGCAATTCAAGCAAGTTTCTTTAGGACTTTACTCATCAAAACTTTGTGTTCATGTGGCCTTCTTAGATCAAGCATTTCTATTTCAATTAATTTCACCACACTAATTTGGTCTTTAGATTTTGTGGTTCATAGCATCTGGTCTTTAGGAGAATTTTTTTTGGAATTTTTCCTGCAATAATATCTTTGAAGCATTGATCATTCTTTTGGACCATTTGTATGTTGGGATAATTATCTCAGACAAAATGCTTGAAATAATTTCCTCAAAATGAATAAGCCCTACATCTTATAAATAAATCTAACTTTACACTTTCACTAAAGAAATGTAATTCTTTTGCACTTTTTGCATGGAAAAATGTTTGACAAAAATAGGACTTATGCTCTGTAGTAAATTTGATAAAAGTACCCTTCAAGGTTTTGAACATACCCTTCAAAAGTTTTTTCAAGGGCACTTTCCCTAAAAAATTTCCCTTCAAACTTTTAGAATGGCCCTTTAGATATCTTAAAAGTGTCATTTGAACTTATTGAAAATGTCTTTTAGATCTTATAAAGGTGTCCTTTAGAAATTTTTCAAGCGCAAAATGCCCAAAAAATGAATCTTCAGAGATTTTGTAAAGGCAAAATGATCCTTCGAGCCTTTTGTGTAGTCAAAATGACTGAAATAAATAAATCTTCAAGGTTTTTTTAATGCAGAAAAAAATCTTGAAGGAATAATCCTTTAGAATTTTTGTGTGAACACAATGCCTCAATTAATAATCCTTTGGACTTTTTATACAGATAAAATGCCTAAAGAAATAATCCTTCAGGCTTTTTGTAAACACTTTGGCTGAAATAAATGAGTCCTTATAATTTACCCAAAGTAATGGAAATAACCCTTCAGGATTTTTGTGTGGACAAAATGCGCAAAGGAAATATCCCTTTGGGATTTTTGTGTGAATAAAAAACTTAAAATAATATGGCCTTTGGATGAATTTCATGAGCACCTTTCTTGAAAGACTTAAGGACTTTATACCAAGTACAAACCAAATTAACATAAGGAAATATCCAATTCAAAATGTTTGAAGGAAATACACTAAGTAAAGACCAAGTTAAATCACCTAGCCAATTCAACATGAACTTGACCTTTCAAAGGAACACTGGAAAACATGAATATGGCTAAGGACTTAGAATTTAATACTCAACTTGGGTTGGACTTAGGTAATTACATTTGAAAAGGGATCAATTGCTTTAAAGCTATTTCTGGAATTAACAATAGGCACTAAATATACATATATAAAATATGATGGTGTATTGTATATCTAATCACTTATGATGCACATCAAAATCTACTTCCTCATGCATGGATCTTACTAGTAGTTTTTTATCCTTCAATTTTTACCACATTGGTTTTTTTTTTTTAAATGGTTTATTTTTTATTTTATTTTATTTTTTGGGGGTGGGGGAGGTCATTTTGTTTTGTAGTTTTGGATTTATTTTCTATCATTTTTTATTTCATTTTTTTAGTTGATATGAACAAGCCATGTTAAATAATTTATTTGGTGAATAAATTTCTAGGCTTTGATATATGGGATATTTAAAACTTCAAGATAAATTCAACGCTATGAGAAAGAATGTTTAAAATGGTATTCTTTTTTTTAAATGGCTCGAATGTCCTTTTATTTTAAATAGTTGAAGATGCAAAAATAATTAGGTTCTGATATTAAGGTAGTAGTTTTTATAAAAACTTTATGTTGGCTTTCTCAACAACCCCTTGCCATCCCATGATTTCCAAGTGTTCTTGATTATCTTTTTCCATGTCATGCTATCCAAAAAACACATCAATAATAAAATGTTTTTGTTTAATGAATTAATAAACAACTACACCTAGTTGCACTCTTAAGTGATTAAGAGCTTTAATTATTATAGTTTGGTTTCTCTTGTGAATCATGCTAACAAGGTCTCTAGTGTTATTTACAAAATTTAACCCATCCCCTTACCAAAAAAATTAAATGAATAAATTGTTATTTTCTCCTTGCATTTAAGTTACTAATACTTTAAGTTATTTTCTAGTGAGGGCCAATTTTGTTATATACTTTAGTTACAAATTTAGAGTTTTATGTTTATTACTTTGTTTTTTTCTTTGATCAATTGAATGACTTAAGTTAAAAGTAATTTTTTCATTACGTAGTTGTGCTTTATTTCTTTACTTGTTAGTTATGTAAGTTTGATTCAAAATAAGGATAAAAAAGGTTAATCAATGTGGAGAGTCTTTGAATAGGTATAAGGATGCCTAGTTTTCTGTTGTTACAAAAATATAAGTAGGTATTATAAAATATTATTATAAACAACATTTGATAAAACATTGGAAGGCAAGACAAAATATTGAAATCACATCCAAGTTTGTTTAGTTTTTGTTTGAAGATCATTTTTAAACCTAGAAAGAATTTGGTTTTATTTAATAATAGTAAATATCATATAAATTAGCAATACCACCTAACGTAAAGTTTGGAACACATTATATATTTCAAGGTGGGAAATTAATTTTAAATAAAATGACATGTCATTTACAAGATGAATGATTAATATCAAAATATTTCAAAATGAACCTTAATTTAGCAATATAGATATCATTCCTTGATATTACGTTTGAAGTGGTGGTGAGAATGGTTACACTTTTTTAGACATCATCAACATTAAGACAACTCTATGGTGGATGAACTTACATTGATTACCTACATTGTACTATGCTTATCAAGGAATCCATTGAGTTTTTATATAAATAAATACCTTTCATGGTCATTTGACATTGGTAACATGGGATGGTATAGCAATGCCAACCATTTGTTTTGAAATTTTATTCTAGTTTTCGCATTTACAGTTCCTTGATTAAGATATTCAAACTTTATATGCTAGTTTTTGAAGTCTTATCCCATATTCATGCATTAAAAGGTGCTAGGAATTTTTTATTGTAATATTTTTGTAATGGATATTTTCTAGAGAATAAGTAATTATTTTGATTTGGGGTTTATGGAATTAAAACTCAGTCAAAGCCTTCATCTCATTTCAATTTTTTTTGGCAATTTTTTCTTTAGAATTTTATCCTTAAGGTTTTGACATGATGAAGGCGATTGATACATATTTGAACCCATTTTAGTTATAAAGTCTGAGTTGCATACGATTTTTGATTCTTTTAGAGGTAATAATATTATGAGAAAGGGCATTTGATTTATGTTGTTTGATTTGGTTTTCATTTGTGGTGCATGTTATTTGTTATTTATGTGACCAAAACAATAATATTCTAATATTTAAATTATTAGGTTGGGATCTGGTATGAAAGATATAGATTTTGTTTCAATCAATTTCTAGTTTGATTTTGAATGTGGTTTGAGATGTGTTGATCTACCACTTTCATTTTAAAGCTTAATTTTATAAATAAATTTTATTGTCTCTCCATTATTCAAAATGTTACCTTCAAGACACATCAAGTCAAGTTTATTTTGGGTTATATATTAGTTTATTTACACACCAAAATAGTTCTTAATAAAATATGTCATTTTTACCTTTTTGACATGTTATTTTAAGGTCTTTATGATATGGATAAATAAAATCATCCTTTCACCTTTAAAATTTTATTCTATTTTAAGTATCATTGTTGCTTTAGCATATTGTCTCTAGGATTGATAAGTAAATTTGACGAGTTATTTGGTTATAGATTCACAAAGAATCTATATAAGCTTTAAATTTAGAAATCTTGTCTCTGGTATCTTGAGTCTCACATGAGGTCTAGTTCTTTTGTGAAAAGAACGTAATTTAGTGATGATTGGAGTGATTAATGAAGATGAAAAGTGTTTTATGGCTCTATTTTAAACATGTATCATGAATTTGTTTGTTAAATATTTCATCATCTAAGAAGTGATTTTTTAGTTCAATTATTGTATATTTTTTACAATTGTTTTTGTGGACCAAGCATTTCTGGTTTATATTTTCTTTTCATGGAATTTTAAATTTTTATTTGGTTTTACAGCTGCTCTACGAATTTAAAATTTGTGTGTTGCTAAAAAATATGTTTAGGTATCATAACTAATGAATTTTTATTGAATTAATAAATATTAAAAATAAATATTGTGATGTTATAATAATTTGGTTTTATTTATTATTATTTTAACTTGTTTTAAATTTCTAGTTAGAGAAGGATAAAATAATCTATAAAAATGATGAGATCTAAATTGTTTAAATCATGTTTAAATTGTTGAAATGATTACCTGTTTGCACATAATTATAGATTATGAGTTGAATTCTTATTTATAGTTATTTAATGTAATTATAATTTTAATCAAAATTAGGTAAACAATTGTACTAATGAATATGTCTAACAAATATGGCAATAAATTAAAAAAATAAGATCTACTTTAGTGTCTAAATCAAGAACATAGCTCAAATGTTTTGTAATAATGATTATTAAAATGAAATAAGAGTAAATGAGTTGGAATGATCACACCTTAATTGAGTTTTTAAAATATGAACCTAGATCTCAAATGTGCAGACTATATGCCACCTATGTGTGGTATTTGAGCTATCTGGGCAAACTCATCTCCTAAAATTATGATTTTCAAGTCTAGCTTGGGAAAACTTATTATTGGTCAATTTTTACATTAAGTCTACCTACGAGTATCAATTATGACCTAAAATGACTTTCATGACCTATAGTTTTTAGGTTGGATTCATTATTTCATGTTGTTTTTCTTCTATATGTTCATTTTCTTATTTATCTAGGTAGAATTACATAGTATTTTGTCTCTTTCTTGACCTAGCTTGGCACGATGAGATATAAATCCAAAAGGGAGAATAGACAAGTAGTTGGATCAAGAAGCCACCAAAGTGGGGTTGTAAGTTACATATCCTACATGTTAGAATTAGAACCCTTGTAGTTCATGTAATTTTTATATGATGTCTTTGAGGCAAGGCATCAACCTCCTCTACCTAGGTGGAGATGCTATTATATTTTGTTTAAGACTTATTTTTGTTAAAACAAATAATGATGTGATGCATCTCTTTTGAGAAAATATATATCTTTATTAGGTGTGCCTAGACTTGAACTAGAATTTATCATTATAATCTTTTATAATGACTATTTATTCTTATTCTCTTAAAATCACAATAAAATTATTTGTTTTTATAGGCTTCTCATTATAACCCCTTATTTCAGTGATGTGTTCTCTTGTCAACCATTAACTATACTTGAATTTGTTACCTTGTCATTTACCTTATTCATGTCACCTTGATATCCCTCGTAAGTGGTGCCGTTGGGTTTATCACGTTGGTTAATAAATCTAACCATAATGCATTTATCATCCATTTTATCTTGGAACCAAGACATTTTAATAGTTAGAGTGTGGTCACTTACCCTCACTCTATGGCAAAGCTAGAAGTTAAATATTTAACATGCATGTTTAAAATGATGAAAATAATTTCCAAATATAAAATAGTACTTAAAATGTGGATTAAATCATCATTGCCTTTGGTATTATGTAAGAAGGTCAAATTTTTTGTCAACTCTACTTTTCATGAAATTTTTTGTTGATGTTTGTCCTTTCAAACTTGTCTTCCAAATGCTATTTTACGTCATAAAAAGAGGAGTAAAAATTAGAGAATAAATTTTTATTTATCTAGTATCATCTTGAATTTTTTTGATAGTAATCATATGGCTTCCATTATTTTCATTGTGTAGGAAATATGAATTACATGTTAGTTTAGACTTAGGAATAGTTTAGACTAAACCATAAACATTAATGTGAACCCCCAAATATCTAAAAATCTAATGTGATAGAGATAAAATAAAATGTACAGGTTGGTTAAAAATGTTTTTGCTAATTCCTTTTATATATGAACATTTTAAATTTTTTGTCATTGGTTATGTCATTTAAATATCAAAATCTATATTATTAAGTGAAATTAAATATAGATGATTTAATAAAATCTTATAAATATGATTTTTATAATGAGGATTAATTTATGTGTGATGTCAAAATGGAAATGATAAACGAATTGCTCATTTTATGAAAGGCATAAAATTATATAACCTCAACATTATGGGTACATGTGCTTTTTCCCTAGAGAAAGGAATAAATAAGCTAGATATTGAATTCCTTGGCTATGTAATTAAAGGTTAAGAGGTGATTCACATTGTACCCTGTTGAGTCTTGGATTAAAATAATCCTTCTAACCTATAAAATCATTTTACATAAATTATACTAACCTTTGATGGTGTATCTCTTCCCTTATGGTGATGTTTTAAATAGTCATAACAATCATGTTTTGGGTGAATGTTCAAATTTATCCAAATAAATATAAATTATGTACTATAGAACCCTTTTTTGAATGCTTGGAAGGAATGCACTAGATAAAAATGTCAATCAATTGAAAAAAATGATGGTATTCCATTACAATTATTTTTGTAATTATCATTCCTTGAAAAATATTTTAACACACATGAAAACCTAGATTATTGAAAGAATGGCATGTATACTCTACTTGTGTTTTGTGATCGATAGACATTAGAGTTTAATTATATTTAATACCTAGAAAACACGTAATAGCATTTTTCAGTTAATTCATAGTAGATGATGATTAGATATTTTGGTGGGAAACATTATAATTAGAATAATTTAAGATTAAAAAGAACTTAGATGATAAAAATAATTTAATATCAGTTTACAAACCTTATTTTTTGAAATTTTGAATGTTTCAGAGAAATACATTTGACCCTAATTTTAAGGAACAAATATGTAGACTATCACATTGAGGTGGAGAATTGGGTATAGGTCTTAGGTCAAGTTAGGGTTGTGATTTTATCAACCCTTGAGTTGGATTAAAATTCCTATTTGATGACATTCAGTTTGAGATTAAATCAAGGAAACTTTGTGCAAGATTAATATGAAATAATCTTGACCTTTTAGCTAAAATTATAGAAAAATAATGGTGTTTAACTATATGTTGATAATAGTTGAATTGCTTTATTTTTTAATATTACATTTAGTCTAGACTTGAAGCTAAGGGACTGCTTGATCCACTTAATCACTTATAGATCAACTATAAAAGTGAATTCAACATGGTTGTGTGGTGACCATGAGACCATTTGTGCACTTTTATTTATGCTAGGTAGACATCTAAGTTTTGTCTCGATGCATTATGCATATCATGACATGAAGGTGGCTAGAAGGTAGATAGTGCAAGTTGGATAGGTTTCACACTATTTCTTAAAAAAAATTGGTTAGTTTGTGTGTGAGTTTTAATCATGCAAATTTTTGGGCATGATATTTTGGTATCAGAGTTAGGGTTCAACACTAAGAACTCTAGGAAAATTGGTATGTTTTATTTCATTAACTTCCATAAAAACATAAAACATATTATATACCTTCATATTAGTATGTAATGGCTAAAATGTTTTCAAGAGGCCTTTTCTATATAGAGATACTATTTATGATGATGCCAATTTTGATTCCTTTGGTAGTTATGATCTATGGTAATAAAATATTTAGAAACATGTGAAAGACATGAACATATTTTTATGAGACACTTTTGAGACCTTGAAAATTTTTAGTAGGATACCTGTTTGATAACATTAATTTTAGATACATTTGAGACCCTTCAATAATTTATGATTACATTTATGACATGATTTTATATAGTTTTGGACTAATAGGTTAGCTATTATGTCATGTTTACACTAGTGATCTAACTTTATTATGTTGTCATGCATTGTACTCTTCTTACTCATTGTTGTGAACCCTTGTGGCTTAATGTTACTAAATTTGTTATTCTAAGCTATATTGATCTTAGTGGAAATTTATGTATGTATAAATGTGATTGTTATTGTTTTAAACACTTTCATGGTTATATAGTTATACAAACACCTCTAGGACAAACCCATCTTATCAAAATAATAGTTTGGTGTGTGACAATAATGTGTAAAATGACAAATTGTTTTATTTACCTAATTTTACCCATGTTAATGTAAATGTATTGGTGTTGTATTTTGTGTATATTCCACTTATGTAAAATGACTAAGTAGTGCAATCCCATATTGTAAGTGGAATGTCATATAGTGTAACCCTCATTCCTTTCTCTATGTTTGAGTATGATGTAAGTATGGGGTTTGAGGGAGGTGTAGAGCTTCTCATAGGCTGAAAACCTACTTTCTCCCTTTTATATTAAGTTTGCACTAAATTTTTTAGGTAAGCACCATATTTATTCATGTAGAATGGTTGTCTTATGAACATAGTGTTCCTCCACTCACCCTTAGTGGTTTTCAAAAGAAAATCTTTGTGTTTATTACTATATGTTGAGACATGTGGATCAATTGATACTTATACCATATTTATCTTACCTTTAGGAGGTAATTGATAATTTTATGATGGTTACTTATATCCTTCTCCCCTCAGGTGGCTTCCCTAGGACATATAATCCAAGTGATGTGAACTATTTTCAAGATTTTTTTATTTAAACTTATTTTAATTTGATTAAAAAATTAAGTTGTTTTAAAACCAACATATTTTTCTTATTTGAAAATTGAATAATTTATTCAACCAATCATTGGATTGATTTTAATTTTAATTTAATTTTATGTTTTATCACTCCTTTTATACTAATTGATCTTAAATCAATTTTTTATTTTGAACAGATGCTTTTAAGTTAGTTGTTAATTATAAATGTTGGGTTATATGTAATGTGCATACTAGTCACCTTGTGTGTGGTATGGAGGATAAGAATATAGCTTGTTGAAAAAGATATAGGGTCACAATGAGAACCTATGTGGGTGGTTTCATGACTCCATATTCCCCTCACTAGACACAATGTTTTGTTTTGTGTGGTGATAGTTAGCTAGTGGAATGGTAGTTATGTCATGTCCCCTTTTTAGTGGACATTGACAGACTTGATGATTAGCCTATTATGCAACCTTTGTAGGCTGATAGGATGGATAGAGGGTTAGGATGGAGCTTGGCTTGGCTTCAATTAGCAGAATTTCTATAGTTGGCTTTCGTTTGGGCTCTTTCAGACATGTTTTATCTGACCTCCTATTATTTAGGGACTTCTAACACGCAGTAGAGCACCCTTATTTTGGTATGGTCATGTGTGAAATCACTCCCTGATTCACCAGCTTTAGATGGTTCGAGGATCTGACATGTATTGAGGGAGATATTAATATTTGATTGATTTAATCAAATATTAATTATTTGGTCTAATTTTAATTAGAAACCCTAATTCTAATTTAAGAAAACCCTAATTAGGGCAAGCATATATTTTTTGAAGGTATAAGGGTTTCTCATGGGAGAGGATTAATTATCCAATGATGATTTGATTATTGATTTTGATATTGAAGAATTCTTCTGTGAAGACTGAGCCAAGGGTTCTAGGATTCCATTTGCATTGGAGAACGTCCACTCTTTAGTGTGTGTGATTCAGAGGCTGTGAGATATTAGCTGATCTATTACCGAATTGAGAGATAGCTTCATACAAAATTTATCACAGAGGTTTACAGGGTTGAGAGATAACTTCACACAGAAGTTATCATAGGTATTTTAGGTAGATATTTCATTATGTTTTGATTCAATAAATTATACAGATAGAGATCTTCTGTATTAGAGCCATATATCTTGAGATTAGGGGTTCAAAAAATAGGGTGTACTTTATTGGCGGCCGTATGAAGTCCATATAAATCTGTATAGATTCACACAGAGACCAACATCGGTAGGCAGAGATCCACAACAACTAACATCGGCTGACCTATCACTGACGTCGACAGGTTAACGACCCCAATCAATCGATGACGGTAGTATAACTGACATTGGTGACTGTGTTTTTGACACAGTAGGTTGAGAAGTACCAGATTCAAGTTTTATTCCCAGTTTGTGGAATACTTAGGTTTTTAAGACCGTATTTGAATATTCTTTAATATGCATGACAGAGGATATCTATTGTAATAGTCTGAGCGAATAAATAATAGATTATATTGTGATTTATTTATTTATTTATTTAGAAATTATTTTGGCAGAAATCTCATCTTTGTTCAGAGTTTTGTCATTCTATATTCCCTATTTGAAGGGACATTACAGTGATACCGCTGTCATGTCCCCTTCTAGTTGACATCTTTCCGAGCGGATGATTAGCCTATTATGCGACCCTCATAGGCTGATGGGATGGATAGAGGGTCTTGATGGAGCTGGGCTTGGATTTCATTCAGGCTCTTTTAGACATGAATTAAGGGAGACATTAATATTTGATTTATTTAATCAAATATTAATTATTTGGTTTAATTTTAATTAAATATTAATTAATTATTAATAATTAATATTTTGGTCTAATTTTAAAACCCCTAATTCTAATTTAAGAAAACCTAAGTCTAATTTAAGGAAATCTAATTTTAGCAAGCACACCTTTTTGAGGGGTATAAGGGTTTCTCATGGGAGAGGGTTGAAGCATGATTGATTATTGATATTGATTCTTGTTAAGAAATTCTTCTGTGAAGAATGAGCCAAGGGTTTCAGGATTCCATTTGCATTGAAGAACGTCCACTCTTCATTGTGTGCGATTCAGAGGTTGTGAGAGATCAGCTGATCTATTACCAAATTGAGAGATAATTTCATACAAAAGTTATCACAGGGGTTTAAAAGTTTGAGAGATAACTTCATACAGAAGCTATCACAAGGGTTCACAGGTATTTCTTTATTTTGGTTTTTTAGGAAATAATTATCTAGATACAGATCTTTTGTATTAGCCCACAGTTCTTCAGATCAGGATCAAGCATACAGGTTGTGCTATATTGGTAGCCGTATGAAGTCTATACAGATCCATGCAAATATATACGCATTAGTGGAAAGATCAGACACTAACATCAGTAGGCAGAGACCTATAGAGATCGACATCGGCCGACCTCTCACTGACGTTGACAGGTTAACGACCCCAGTCGACAGACGATGGCAGTATAACCAACGTCGGTGACTGTGTTTTAGGCTGAGACGTACCAGATCCAGATTTATTTCCCAGTTTGCAAAATAATCAGGCTATTAAGGCCATATTTTCAATATTCTTTATATACTTGATAGAGGACCTTTATTGTAAGCATATGAGCAAATAAATAAGAGATTATACTGTGATTTATTTATCTATTTGAAGATATTTTTCACAAATATAGATAAGTAATTCAGAGCTTTTGTTTTGGTATCCGAAGGGATATTTCAGTGGTATCAAAGCTTTTTTTTAAAAAAGGAGACCCTAAGAAAGGGATATCATAGTGGTATCAGAGCCAAATTCCTGCCATCCTGTTGGGTAGAATAGAGCCAAATTCCTACCATCTTGTTGGGTAGATTGGACATTGAATCGGTTGGTAAATCATGGGTACTTCAAGTACTCAAAAATAGTGGGACAAAGATATGAAGAAGTTGAAACAAAGTTTGAATATGTTGGCTGAAACCTAGAGGAGGATTAATGAAATTCTTTCAGACCTTACATTCGAAGACAAATTAGTATGGTATATGGCATTCATTCATAAAAGGTCCACATCAAAAAACAAAAAGAAGGAGAAACAAGAGGTCTCTACAGGGGTTGAGGGCATCCCTACACCAGTTGTTAGACATGTTGATTTGACTCAAGAGGATATGAGGGCAGCCATGGGGAATGAGTTGTCTATATCATCTTTGCAAGAAGTTTCACTTGAGACTTCTACATTGGAGACTAGCATAGAGCATGCTAATGATATGGATAATAAGAGTATGGATTCTTTGCATGATCATATTGCTCCTTCATCTTCACATCAAGAACATCAAACTTGGATGGATATGGAAAGGACCCAAAATTTATGCGATATGTGGTCACAAAAGGCCAAGGAGGCTAGATTAGTGGCTGCCAATGCAAGACAACATCTTCAAGCCATGAAAGGAAAGGTCAATCTCTCTCATAAGGAGAGATAGAAAGGAGTCACATCAGGGTCTTCTTGTGATGACTTATAGCGAGATCTACAAGATTTGCAATTTCAATCAGAGGAGGTGACCATGGAGTTGGATCATTTACGGTCTTCACCAGCCCCAGACCCAGTTCATTTGTATAGTGAGATGGTTGGTGGTGAGTACATTCCTGCAGTTGTTACTGAGGAACATATTGTTAGGGCTGACACACATGTGCAGGAAGTGGGAGTGCTTATCAATGGATTTCATTATGGGCTTGCCTAAAGCCCAAGGACGAGATTGCATATATGTAGTCATGGATCGGTTAATGAAGTATGCCCACTTCTTTCTGATTACCACCACATACACAGCTACACTGGTGGTAGAGGTTTTATTTTAAGAGGTATTTTGACTGCATGGGTTTCCTCAGAGCATAGTGAGTGACAGGGATAGTCAGTTCTTGAGTCACTTTTGGCAGGAGGTGTTCAGACTTTGTGGGACTGAGCTTACACCGAGCACCAGTTACCACCCACAGACTGATGGACAGACAGAGATAGTGAATAAATAGGTGGAGGGCTACCTTAGGAACTACATTATTGAGTAGAAAAAAGCTTGGGTCAAGTGGATTCATTTGTGCGAGTATTGCTATAACATGACTTTCCACATGACCATTCAGATGTCTCCTTTTATGGCATTATACGGGTATGAGGCACTGAGTTTTCTAGATTTTCTACTGAGTGGTAGTAGAGTACCGAGTGCTAGAGACTTATTACAGGAGAGTCAAGATACCATGAGGAATCTTAAAGAGAATATTGGTAAGGTGCAGAATCAGTAGAAGCAGTATGCAGATTAGTGGAGGACAGAGAGATCTTTTGATGTGGGTGACATGGTCTATCTTATGTTGTAGCCTTACCACCAGTCTACTCTTAGGAAGAGTGGGGCAGAGAATCTTAAGCCATGTTACTATGGTCCTTTCAAGATCCTGAGGCATGTTGGAGAGATGGCTTATGAGCTAGAGCTTCCGGTAGAGAGCAAGGTACATAATGTTTTTCATGTATCACGCCTCAAAAAGGCATTAGGACACTGTGTGATACCTTCTACAGTTTTACCTCTCTTAGATGATGAGGGAAGGTTGATTTTAATACCTAAGTCTATCTTGGAGTATAGAGAGAGACAGTTGCATAGGAGGACTATCAGGGAATATTTGGTAAAGTGGAGAGATTTGCCAGTGGAGGATGCGACATGGGAAAGCGAGGATATTTTACAACATCCAGAGTCGAGATTGCTTGAGGACAAGCAATTTTAGGAGGGGCAGACTGTCATGTCCCCTTCTAGTTGACATCTTTCCAAGTGGATGATTAGCCTATTATGTGACCCTCGTAGGCTGATGGGATGGATAGAGGGTCTTGATGGAGCTAGGCTTGGCTTTCGTTCGGGCTCTTTCGAACATGAATTAAGGGAGATATTAATATTTGATTTATTTAATCAAATATTAATTATTTGGTCTAATTTTAATTAAATATTAATTAATTATTAATATTTTGGTCTAATTTTAAAACCCCTAATTCTAATTTAGGAAACCCTAAGTCTAATTTAAGGAAATCTAATTTTAGCAAGCACACCTTTTTGAGGGGTATAAGGGTTTCTCATGGGAGAGGGTTGAAGCATGATTGATTATTGATATTGATTCTTGTTAAGAAATTCTTCTGTGAAGAATGAGCCAAGGGTTTCAGGATTCCATTTGCATTGAAGAATGTCCACTCTTCATTGTGTGTAATTCAGAGGTTATGAGAGATCAGCCAATCTATTGTCAAATTGAGAGATAATTTCATACAGAAGTTATCACAGGGGTTTACAAGTTTGAGAGATAACTTAATACAAAGCTATCACAAGGGTTCATAGGTATTTAT